>CM070506.1:23909330-24563368 GCA_036346375.1 Guadua angustifolia | reverse complement strand
CCACTATAGATTGTGAACCTTTCCCATGACCTAGTCCATGACCCTGGCCCCACTTGCCAGTCTTAGCCAAGAGAATATTCTCGAAATATTCAATTTTCTCTCTCAATTTTTAGTATTTTCTTTTCCAATAAATCTTTCGAGAGCCCATTCTTCTTTATATAAACTCTAAATAATTACATTCAAGTTTCTAAATTCATCTAAAATCAATCCTACCTTCTAGTATATTTATTTTGATTTTTGGAATTTTGTTTTGCCTCTGTTTGTTGTTTATTTGCTTTCCATTACTTGTTTCATGTTGACGTTGAAGTGCGCGAGTATTCAAACGAGAAGAATTTGCTCAAGTTCAAGACTTATTCTAAGACAAATTATATTTTGATCATATTGCACACAACTTTACAAAAGATATTTTGCTTTAAATTATTACATGCTAGTTTGAATTATCAAATGTTTGATTATTAGGGATTAGTTATACAACCTATTTAATTTATGCATTGTGAGACCCCGTTCGGATGAACAGGAACCTCCATGTGATTACTGTGCTATTCCCTGGATCAGTAGCTAGCACTCACATGTTTACAACAATTGGAAATCACAACCATACATTATAATAATTAAGCGGAAACGATTAATTACGTAAATATTACAACTCAGAGAATATAGCAGCAAAGAAGCAAAGCCTTGTAGTGTACCCATCCAATCCCGCAGGTAACCCACTGCATAAACTCCAGATAGAACACGCTCAAGGAAGAACCCGCAACCTACGATGAACAACTTCAAGCTTCGCTTAAACCACCTACATAATAATTATAAGGGTGAGTACTTTACACTTCAAGACTTGAGCAAAACCTACAAGACATGCAGAGCCATTTCAAAGGAAGGCTACTACGCTTAATTTGTATAAAGCTTAATTTGAATTTGTAAATCCAAGTTATTTGCAACGGAATTTGTAAGAGCATTTAATTGATTGATAACAAATAAGTAAAGATATGTAATACTCACAGGTCCTCCATGACGTGAGCGACAAATCATCAAATCAAATCCATCAATGTCGAACTTTGACATAAATCACGCTTGCAAAACAAAGTGATACCAACCCTTTTGAAAATAATAAAACATCTAACATTGGAATGACTTCACTATGCCCATGATCATGGCGCGCATAATCGATTAGATTTAAACTCAGAGGTGTACAACTTACCCACAAGGAATGATCAACCTTTTGCTCGACGCATTTCGAGGTGGCTACCAGAGATCTTACATAGCCTACATTATTCAGATGTGACTTTGATCCGATGCAGGACGTTAACCCCCGCCATAGAACTAGAAACACACACCCAAGCCGTGGATCCACTTTCGCACACAACACAATGTTTCTAAACATGGCAGGGCATACACCGTTGCATGGGTGGAAACCCTTCCAGGCAGACCTGACCGGAAAGCCTGTGCTATCTCCCGCCTACCAATGAACAAAGCCACGTCTGAATAACTTAATAAGCTAAGGCTACCCCATAAATAGCCCTCGTGGTTGCACGGAAATTCTCGGATCAATAGCGTCCCATTGCTCGGTCCTTAATGTGACACGAGCGATACTTCACCCTACACTATGTGCAATTCCAGTCGCATATCCGGCTATTGCCAATAATCGCCCGCATCAAAGCATAGTTTTATTTTGGGTTTTTAATCAAAGTGCCAGCAACCATTTTCCCAAAAAGCACCATTCAGGTTTCATATAAAACATTTCAAAAACAACTTTAATCATGATCATCTGTTCCTCAAATACTAAAGCATGGCTAAGCAGGTTAATATGATCGTATATACCCAAGATGACATTAAGAGATGTCTAGCCCTATTATGTGGTTATCAAGGTTCACATTGTCATAATCATCAAGGAGTTTCATGTGACAACAGTATATCTACCAATACCACAAAATAGCATGATTATATAAAATAAACGTATGCATGAAACAATTTGATGCACAAAAGGAATATAAAATCTTTCGATCAATATGGTCAAAGGGTGCTTGCCTTGCTTAATCATTGCTACGGCGAAGACAAGGATTGCAAGGACGGATTTACTGATGCAGAAAGATAGAGACGCCGGGTTCTACACGTCGAACAACGGAAATAAAGCAAAAACACTAACTTCAATAAGAGCGAAAGAAAATAGATAGCAAAACAAATAAACTCTTTACAAGAACAGGGATCGCTCTTTTATGAATTTATTAATCTTATTTTACGAATTCAAGATGCTAAAATTGGTTAAGATTAAATAGAATTAATCATTAGTTGCAAGCTTTCATTGATTCACTATCCATAATATGAGTTTTTGGCCATCTTATAACTTATGGGTTTTGCTCTATTAGGATTCAGATTCAAAGAAAGATGAAATAAGAATATTTTCTTAGATTGCTGCAGATCATATCTTAGAGATCAATTCTAGATTATTCTTTATTAATTTCAGATTTAGATGAGCTGCTTTGCGAGTTGATGAAAAGGCTTAAATGATCATATTACATTATGAATGAATACGTCTTCGCCTTTGATTGACTTCAAATAGAATTAGTTTTATACAAGTTGAGTCTATTGATTTAGGCTACTGATAACATTTCCACGACATTTGAGAAGGTTTTGGTGATACAATTATCTAATATACAGATTTCTTCATTCTTATCAATTCATATTATAAAGTTCAGAAAACTTAACACTTAAGGTTATTTGACTATTAGGATTTGTATGCATAACATGATGGAACATGGTTATTTCTTCATAATAAGATGATTTATACTTTGTATAACAATCCTAAGATAGTTCCATAAATTTTAGGCTTTGACTGATACATTATATCCGTTGTTTAAAACGCTAATATGATATCAAGGTTTACATTACAAGAAATCGAATTGAAAACGCCAGAGTGAACAATTATCACTTAAGGTTATTGTACTAGTGAAAACTAACTAAAGAACAAATTTTGTACGTAAAATATTTTCCTTGAATATAGTAGTACATATCCTATATATCATTTCTGCACTATCCTCATAAAATTCTCATTTAGACGAGCTATCCTACAAGTCGTCGAAAATGCTACACTATGGTTTTGATGCGATTGTGGTCATTTTAAGGTATTTGCATTTTATAAGTTTTATATGCGTAAGAAGATGATAAATGAAATGTTTTCACATACTATGATGGTATAAATACCATAGAATGTTGATGAGCTATTATCTTACTATTTTGCATTTAGACACAACATTGTATTCATTGTTGAAAAGGCTTAAGTGGCATTGTAAAGTTGACGTTATTCGGAATCGGCAAGAATATGAAGTGCGAGGTTAACACTTAAGGGTTTTGGGCTAATAAGAAGAATAGGTAAATCTTGATGAAATAAGATTCTTTTTATAGAATATGGTAGTATAAACTTTGTACAATGTTTCTAAACTAATTTTACTGATTTCGGTATTTAAACGAGTTATTTTATCTATCGCTGAAATAGCCTAAATGATCATATTTGAAACCTTAATTCGGCCACGATTCAAACTTAGTTTCTAACTACACTATACATGATTCTTGATTCATTTTTCAGGTGTTAACAGAGTATTATCCTAGAAATGATTTAAAGTTGGTTTGGCATTATTTTAGCTTTAATTGCAATAGATTATCTATTTAATTATTGTTACATTTGACACTTCTTTATGATAAAAGAATTCAAGTCGAACTTCATTCCAAATATTTTTACATATATATGTCCTCACTGTTTTTAGGAACTTGATGCAATTTACCATATCATTTTGTGAGCCATTACACTATTATTTTGCTAATGGCCATAACATGGTTAATTAAGGATGGCAAAGCAAACAATATAAACTTAATTCAACAATTGAGCATTTTTACATGTTTGAGTTTATTATGATTCCAACACATATAAATTTATTTAATGATTTTTGGAATTATATTTTCTATACAGGCAATAGTACACATAATTGAGTTTATTCAAATCTTAAATTTTTATACTTGCTTTGTGACTCAAGAATTGGATGTTTTTGGATATTTGAATACATCCTGATCCTAGCATCACATTAATATTTATTTCACCATTTTAGTTCTTATTATTCACAAGTTCTCATTAAAACCCATCTTAACATTATAATCAAAGTTAAATTTGAATAATAATTCAGAATTCAAAAATTAAATCTTTCTACATATTTAGATTATTTTGATTTTAGATGAATATACAAATTTGATTTACTGAAATTAGATTAAAATTTCAAAAGATATTTAAGATTGAATTCTACTTGGTTTGTAATTGACTGGGAAAATTGAAAATACGTGTTGACGATCGGGATCGCCAACCGCAAGAAAGGTGGTAGGGGTCTCGTGTGATAAGGGACCACGCGTACCTCTGCTCAAACGAAGGAATGGAATCGATACGTTGAAGGTCGGGCAAGGCCAGACGTGAGACAAAGGTTTATACTAGTTTGAGCCCTCGCGAAGGTAATAGCTTATTCTGGATGCGCTTTGCGGCGGTGATCTTTGTTATGTAGGTATTGGAGGATGTGTTTACAGCTCAAGCGATGGTGATTACTAGCTCGGTCAGTTGCAGCGTATCGCTGCTGTCGCCCCTCTCGCGTCAGGCATATCCACTTTTATACCTCTCTCACAGAATCGTCAGAGAAATCTTCTGATCGCGGGCCCTTAATGCGCATTGAGAGCCGTTTGTGAATCGCTCCCTGCTTGTTGCCAGACTCTGCACCACCCCGTGAGACCACGCCTTGGTAATCGCCAAGAATGCACGCTGCGGATCCAAGGAAATCAACGACCGAGCAAAAGCAGTTCGTGATCGAGATCGTGGCGGGGCTCGAACTCGAGGTCGTCGCACTGAAGGCACAGCCCTCGCCGAAAGCATGGGCGTGGCCGGGTCGCCAGAGCTAGGGCGCTACCGATTCAGTACCGACAGCCAAAGGATTGTCCAGCCTTCAACAAAAGCCCCGAGGCTCAAGGTCGAGAAGTGCGCCTGGAGCAACCTCGAGCCTCACCCTGAAGTCGACGAGGGGGACAAGCCTTTGTAGGTCTTGAAATCCCGGTCTAGGTCGAACGGAGACCACAAAGTAGATCCTCATCTCGACACTGGCGACTTTTGAATTCTCGCCGAATACGGATGCGAACAAGCAAGGCGACACTGGGCGCTTTGAGTCCGCAACCCCATCCTTAATCGCACCGTCCAATCACGGCGAGCACGCACTTTTGAGGTGTCAAGCTTGTTTTAACGCCGACGCAGTGGCAGACTTTGCCAAGCCCACAAGAATCGCTGAAGAAGGAACCCACGATCTCTCGTGCCTTCGCTCCAAGGCTCTTGCACCCAAGCATCATCCTATCCTCCCCCTCTCGACCAACCATACTACACCGCCATGACCAAGCTAGGGAGGAGCACCTTGTCATCCGCGAGGATGAAAGAACTCGAGGTCCCGGGATAGTGGATCCGTGACATGGCGGTTACGGCGGCGAAACCGAACCACGCCTGTGGATGACGAGATCGTCGCACCGAAAGCACTACTCTGGCGCTCCTTGGCTCCGGACCGGAGAGCTTAATTGTGGCGACGCCCTCTCCGCTATGTAAATCGAGCTCATCAACTCCGGTACCGATTCCATCCTTACGCCGCCATCTTCTCCCATTTGTGCGAGGGTTTCGAATCCTCCTCCACCCTCGCCGTTCTTTCGCCACTACTCCCTCTTCCGCCCGGAAGGACCCGTGGTCGGATGCCTTTACTTCTTGGCCGGACCGCTTAAGTGGTCCTTCCCCGCGTCGCTCTGGATTCTCTTTGGCCCCGTCCGAGCGGTGGTTCTACTCAAGAAAGGAGCTCGGGCTCGACGCACGAGGGAGCTTCAGCCACCGAGAAGAAGGAGACCCCGAGCCTCGAAGACCTCGAGGTCGGCGAGGAGGCCATTGCCGCCATACATATCTCGCGCCACGCGCGGCCTCACCGCAAGCGATCGCCGCCGACTTCCTGGAACCGGTGTCCTCTCATGCGGAGGAGGGAACACCCATTCTTCGAGATCACGGGCGTGACGATTTCCCACGCCAGGCCCGGACAGTAAGACACTCGATCTCAATACCTCGCCAAACCCTTACTTCATTTTTCCCGACGCCCACGCTCTTGCAAAGACCGAAGGAGTCCCTGGTTTCGACGTGATGTTTGAGATGTTCGAAACCGGCGCGATGGGTACACCCTCGATGACTCGGGTCCCGAAGAACGATTACGAAGGCCGAGGTAAGCCGCCTGACCTTGCCCTTGATTCTGCTCTTCCGCGAAGGCCCCTCCGACCCACGCGAGTTCTCAGATCACCAGAGCTGTTTGATACAGACCAGAAGTCGCTCCACACGCGGCGGGCAAGAGCAGAAGGGGAAGAAGAGACTCCCCACCACGACAAGCCGCCAGGGGAAAAGAAGCCTCACACCGAGTGGGGCGACGCTGCCATGGTGAGGATCGACACTGAGCCCCGAGCCTGTGCTCAGGCTTCCTTATTGCTTGACATATCTTCACCCCTTTGCAAGAATCGCCAGGCCCGCGGCGCGCCAGCCTCCCAATTTCAACCCAAACCAAGGCATCCAAACACGGACCCTAGAATACCAAGCAGTAGAGGCGCGGGCCCATCGCGGTTCCAAGGCCCTGTGTCGAGGAGCGAAGGAGCAGAGCGCCTTCGAGCTCGGGCAAGAGATTCAACGGCCTCCACGCCAAGTGAGGCGGGCACGGGTAAGCCTTTGGGTCTCTGGACTCTGCTATGCTCATTCTCGCTTTTCCCAACTTAGCTTGTCCTGCCCGCAGCCTCGAAGCGCCCGAGCTCAAACCTGCCTAACTGGACAATGAATGTTGTCGTATGAGTCCGAGTCCGAGGAAGAGGAAGATGCCGTCGGCTTGGCCCCATGGCCCTCAAGTCAGGAGCGCATCTCACGGCCACGAGCCTGGTCCCCGTACCAGACGACATGAGGGCTCGACGACCCGATCGACGAAGATCTTGGGTCCGCCTCCAGTGAGGACTACGGCACCGGCGAAGTCGATTCAATCGCTGCTGTCGACCCCCCCAAGAGTGGCGCGGAGGAAGGCGCCCAAGGCACCTTGGTCGCATCACGATCCGCCTTCGACCCCCGACCCGATCACAGCAGATGTCTGCGGTCACGACAAAGACCCACCGAAGATAGCAGCTGGGTGCATCCTGCCGGCCACCGAGGCCACCGGTGCCGCAGTCCGGGCCGAGCCATTGACTGGCGGGCGCCGTGGAAGACCACGCGGCGGATCTGGTCGGCACTCCCTAGGCTCCGGAGGTGGACGGAGCCCCGACCATGGGGGTTGGGCCTGATGTGGCTGACGCGGCAATTCCTTCCGAAAAGCCGGATGGGGCCCCAACCATAGAGGTCGGACCCGAAGATGCCGTCGTATCGAACCCCGCTGGAGAGACGAATCCTCCAAACGAGGTGGCAGGACTCCAAGCCGTCGCCAGCTTGGGGACCGAAAACCTTGGCGGCGACGCGCCGGCGGAGGTCGAGGTCGTCCCCGACCCTGAAGCTCTGGGTGAAGAGGCCGAAATTGACCCTGCCCGACTCGACGAGGTGAACGGTGCCGCCACTCTGCACGCGCCGAAACCGTCTTCGCGAGGTAAGAGCTCTCCTCGCCTCTCGCAACATGCCAAATAGAGTTCTCCGTAAGCTTTTCACCCGAGCAACTTTTCCGCCCTCTAGGCAGCGATCGCCGCTCTCTCGAGGGTTGCAAGGTCTCCACGAGCATGCCGACGCGCTCGTGGGACTTTGGACGGGTGGAGAACGGAGGCCGAAGCGCGCTAAGTTCTCGTTCGACCATTGAGGTCGCACTCAAAGTGAGCTCGAACGGATGAACAAGGAGCTCGATGACCTTCGCCAGATGATGATAGCGCAGGAGGTGACCCACGCGGCTGAGCTCGAGCAAACCAGGTCCTCCGAGCGCGATCACGGCCTCAAAGCCGTAGAGCAAGAACGGGCTCGGACGACCAAGGCGCTCGAGGCGCTTGAGATCGAACGGGCCAAGGTAGAGTCTCTGGAGAAGGCCGTCGCAGAGCGATCCACCGCCTCGGCCCAAACGCTCGCCGATGAACGCGCCAAGGCCGAGGCATTGGAGAAGGCATCCACCGAGCAAACGCTATCCTCTCGCCAAGGTGTCCCCGAGCCGAAGCCAAGATCGTGGAGTTGAGGAGAAACTAGGAGCATACAGGCGGCAAAAGCGCCTCGACCCAACTCCAAGATGAGCGCCCAGCCGTGGACACCGCCAATGAGCTCACAACTTTACGGGCCAAAGTCACCGATCTCGAAGTAAGAGAAACTTACCGCGAGATGGCGGATTCAGAATTTCACCTTTCGCTGCCTCAGTAAAAAGCGTTATAGAATTTTCGTATGAGCTACATTACTTTTGGGTGCCAACAATCCTGCCGCCGACCTCAAGTTCGTGGTCGAGGATGTTTTGAATTTGCCTTTCGCTGTTGCTCGCCTCAGAGGTCGCTTTGGCCGGCGATACATCGCCAGCCAACTTGGGTCCAAGGGCGAGCAACGCCGGCTTTGGGCACAAGACTTAGGCGCGAGCAAACGATCGTGACTCACAGATTTGAGAAAACGTCCGACCTAACATTCGAGCTGTGAGGTTTTTCGGATCGAGCTGCATACAAGCAGTGAGCTGGATTGTAAGAGTTTGACTTACATTTAGCTCGACCACCGGTCGCACTAAAAGCTCGTGGACGCCTCGCACTCCAAGACGAATGCGCTGTGCATGGAGGTCGTGGTTGAGAAGAGGCCAACGATAACTTTTGCAATTATAGTAAGAAAGACAAGAATGGCGAGAAACAAAGAACAGCTTTATTGAATTTCAAAGGAAAAGAGGTTACACATAGAACTTCCGAAGCTGATCTATATTCCACGAGCTAGAGAGCTCTCTGCCATCGGGCATCACTAGCCGGTAAGCTCCCGTGCGATCTGTTGAAACGACTCTATAGGGGCCCTCCCACTACGGGGATAACTTGTTGGTGTTGGACGAGCTCTAGATTCGTCTTAGAGCTAGATCCCCAACAAGGAGCTTCCTAGGTCGCATGACTGAGACGCATGTCCGCGAAGAGCTTGCGGTAATGCGCTGATCGAAAGGAAGCATGGCATCTTACTTCCATGAGGGTAAGGTCTAGAGACCGTGCTTGCTCGAAGTCGACATATGGTCACTGTCGACTCGGCAGAGCCTTAGCGCCACCTCAGAGGCAGATCGCTTCAAGATCAACATGAGCCGGAAAAGGGTGGACCCCCGTGGCTCTACCGACCGTGGTACGGATGGACCATAAGACGGTGGGAAGTTCGTCCACCTGTGTCTTGTCAGAGCGTTCGAGCTCATCTCGCGACTCAGCTTGACGCCTCGACAATCGCTAAGCGCTTAGCGCAGACTGCTGTTTTGAGGGTGAGCCACCGAGGCAAAGCACACTTTGGTGCCAATGTCCTCGCATAAAATTCCCAAACAAATCACCGGCCGTAAACCGTGGTACCATTGTCAGTGATAATTTTGCATGGAACCCCATACCTGGTGACCACGAACAGACGGAAAAACCGAACAGCTACTCGAGCGGTGATGGTCGAGACTGGTTCAGCTTCGATCCACTTGGTGAAGGTGTCGATGGCCATGAAAAGGAACTTCTTTCCCCCAACCACCTGAGGAAAAGGGCCGAGGATATCCAGCCCCCATGTCGAGAAAGGCCAAGCAAGCGGAATAGTCTGAAGGGCGTACGCCGGCTGGTGTGACTTCCTGGCGTGGAATCGCATGTTTCTGGCAGCGAACGATATCACGAGCATCTTGAAGCGCCACACAAGAGTACCCCATACGGAAGGCCTTGCCGACCATGGTCTCAGAAGAAGAATGTGCCCCACATAGGCTCGAGTGTATGTCATTGAGCGACACTTATCCTCCTCCACAGAGATGCACCGCCAAGATGTTGAAACATTTCTCTGTAGAGCTTCTCGACGAGCTGCCAGAGTAGACTTGCTTTGCCGCTGATCCGGCCTCCTCTGGGCAGGTCGTGGTAAGTCGCCTGTAAGAAACCGTGAATGGCCTCGCCCGGGGGAGTACCTTCAACCACAAAGAAGCATGACCTCTTGATCGGAGACCGCGGGGCCACGCCGTCTCCAAGATGACGCTTGGGTGGGATGTCATCCGGAGGAGCCGAGCTTGAGAGGAAGTCCGTGATCGGAGTTGTCCTCCGGGATGTGCGAGCTCTAAATTCTCGAACTACTTCTCCATCTTTGCATACTGCGAGGTATTTCGCCATCGAGTCTCCCCGAGCAATCGGTAGTCTTTGTTGAACCGATTGATGACGAGCCGAGTCGCCTTCACGCGATCAATACCGACGACGCCCAAAGCCTTGCAAGCTCAGAAGCCCGCCAGAGGGCCTCGTGATCTGCCACATTGTTGGTCGCTGGGAACTCGGTTAACCACGATTTCAATTGGTCGCCTGTGGGGTAAGGATAATGATCCCAACCCGAGCGCTTAAAGGACCTTGAGCCGTCAAGAACATGACCCAAGGTTTCTCCTCTTCAAAGCATGAAGTTCGGAGCGGGCTGCGGCTCTCGCCGACCACAAAGTCGGCGAGAACTTGCGATTTTATGGTCATGCGAGCCACGACTCGAACGTCCGAACGCCGCCGACTCCATGGCCCATTTGGCGAATCATCCGCCACCCTCCGGGTTCTCGGGATGTCCCGGAGCGGAAGTTGCTCGGACGACCATGGAGGCGCTCGAAATAATGCTGGGAGCTTAGAGAAGCCATGAGGAGAGCATACAACAGCTTCTATACCGCGGTAGCGCCTTGGGGCGTGCAAGACCTCACCGACATAATAAATTGGGTGTCTTTGAGATCCCCTGCTTCGCCACCGGACGGCATCGACAGCATGGGCGGTGGGCCAGGTAGAGCAAGAGCTTCTCACCGAGTTGTGGCGCTGTAAGGAGGGTGGGGACGACAGGTATGCCTTGGTCGTCGCCGGCGACGCGCCTCCCGAGTCCACTCGGAAGTCCCTGCTTGCGCAGGTTCGAAGAATGGGAGCCGCTCGCCGAGTCTCGAAATGAACCTGCTGAGGGCGGCCATTCGACCGGTGAGGCTTTGCACTTACTTGATCGAGGTCGGGGGTGCCATCTTCTCGATCGCCTCGATCTTCTCTGGGTTCGGACCAACCCCCGAGCCCCCGATCATGTAGCCGAGTACCTTCCCGACGCCGCCCTAACACGCACTTCTCGGGTTGAGCTTGATCTTGTACCGCTTAGGTTGGCGAAGGTTTCCTCGAGGTCACTTAACGTGGTCGCCCAGAGAGGCTCTTGACGATGATATCGCCCACGAGACCTCAAGGTTCCGCCCGACCGCGGCTCAAACGCCCTGGTCATCGACGCCGAACGCGTGGCCCCGCATTCGCGAGACCAAATGACATGGTCGTAGTAATAGGTGCCAAACAGGCGTGATGAAGGCCGTCTTGCTTTCGCTGCCAACCGCCACTTTGATCTGGTGGTATCCCGGTAAGCATCTAAAAGCTCAATATCTTAGCATTTGCGTGGAGTCAACGATCCGGTCGACGCGCGAGAAGCGGAAGTTGTCCTTGAACAAGCCAATTCAACCCCGTATGGTCGACGACATTCTCCACTTTCGCGCTTTCTTACGGACGATGACCGGTTGGCGACCACTGAGTAATCTATTTCACGGATGAAGCCGCCTTCAAGAGCTTGTCTAGGTTCTCCTTGATGACCGCGACCTTCTCCGGAAAAACGATGCAACTTCTGGCGACAAAGTCGAGAGCGGGTCTCACTCAGAATTTGTGCTCGACCACCTCCTTGGAAAGCCGCATGTCCGTGGGTTCCTGCTTAATATACCCTTATTGGCGAAGGAAGGTGACGAGCTCGAGTTCCTATTTGGAACTCGGCCGAGACATGAATGCACTTGGTCGGGTTAGCCTCATCGAAGCGCAGACGGCCTTTGTCGCCCACTAGGCTGGATCGCCGCCTTCCGGCGAAAGCATTCTTCTCTGTCGCCTCGGATCGCGTTGGGGCAAAGATGCCGCAAGAGCCAAAGCCTTGGTCTCATGACCACGCGCCGCTTAGAGTCGCCTCGCACGGTGATGACACCGTTGGGGCCAGGCAGCTTCATGCACCGATGGCCATAATGGTTGGCCGCCATGAACTTGACCAAAGCAGGCCGCCCGAGGATAGCGTTGTACGGAAGGTCCCCCTCGACCACCTCGAAGGTGATCAGCTCGGTGCGAAAGTTGTCTGAGCCGCCGAAGGTGACAAGTTAAGAGAGCTGCCGCCGACCGACCATGACGCGCCGACGGTAGTATTGCCGATGGTCGGGTCACGACCAAGGCGGTCTTCGGTCTCGAGTCATACTGAAGAGCGTCCTCTGGAGAGAAGGTGATGGTGGACCCAGCCCATTTGCAGGGCTGCTCGATGGGCTTCAGTACCGCTACACGGTAGATGGCGCGCGCTTGACCTCGCGCTGATCCGTAAGTCGACGAGCCACGAAGATGACGTCAATCGACTTCGCCTTCTTGGAACTCGAGATCGATGTCATCACGCTCGAGCAAGCGTTCACCCTGTCGGGTTGGTCATCGACTTTTGAAGCTCGGGCATCTCGCCCGCCCGTCGAGAAAGCTTCCGACTTGCCTGCCAAGCCTGCGCAGTTCGCGGGTCGTGGCGGCTATCCTGTGAAACAAGCAGAACCGCCCTCGTCATAACCCGGCGCCCTCGGCCCCCGCGATCGGCGTCGGCCCCGCCGGGCCGGATCTTCGCCTTCCTTCAGGGTCGGGCCTGTGCTTGTCGAGACTGAGGCCGACCTTGACGAGGTCGGGACCCATCCCGAGCCTGATCTCGGACCTCGAGGTCTTCTCGCTGGCCATCTGTCGATACAACCACTCGCGGGAGGCCTCCGCCGGTCCTACGGTCGCGCTTCCTCTTCCTGGCGGTGGTACCTTGGTCGGCGCCCTTGGAATTGGATGGTCCTGCCTCTGCGGAATTCAAACCAAGCTTACCTTGGTCGTAGTCACGCTTTCGGCGGGCGCCGTCAAATCAGATCTGCGTGACTGCTTCGCCATGCGGAACAGCTTGTTGACGGTAAGGCTAGACGTGATCTCCAGGTCCTCGGTAAGGCGCCGGTCGCGGACACCGAACTTGAAGGCTTTGATAACAGCCTCATCGGAGATACTCGGAATTAGGTTCCTTGTGCGGATAAACCGCCACACAAAATCACGAAGTGGTTCGCCTTTGCCCTGGATGACGCGATCCAGGTCTTTCTCCCTCCCCGGCCGCTCGTAACAACTCTGGAAGTTCGAGCGGAGGGCGCCCTGGACTTGGCGCCACGACCTAAAGGAGCCAGGCTTCTGGTTGAAAAGCCAAGTCCGCGCGGCGCCGTCCAAGACGGTTGGGAGGTAGTTGGCCATGACGAGCTCATTGCCCCTACCGCTAGGATGACGGTCGAGTAGATAGATAGGAACTTCGTCGGGGTTTTGGTTCCGTCTAAAGCGCTCGATCAGCGAGTTTGAACCGAAGCCGGCGTAGCGACGCCTTGGCGAAGGTCGCGCGCAAGTACGCCACGCGAACCGAAAGTGTGGTCGTCGCCGACGAGGTCCTCGGCTTCATCGACTCGAAGTCGAGGCCGCTCCGGCGCCGATCTTCGATGAGAGACCGCCATGGCGCCGCTCGTGAGTCGCCAGAGATAGCGCAGCGGTCTCCGCACGCGGCGCTCGGGCGGAACGTCGAGAGATCCCGATCCTGCGGTCGGCCGACGCGAACTTGTGTGGCTTTGCTCGCGCTCGCCTGCTTTCGAGCAGTGCACGTGGGGCGGTGTCGCGGTGGGTCGAGTCACATCCGAGGCCGCCGCGACGAAGGCGCCGCGCGGGGAGTCGTCACGACGGTGTGTCGGCGATGTCGTGGCGAGCTATCGCTGCTCCTCGAGGGGGTTCTGAGCAGTCTGCGGAGGAACGCCCTCGGTCGCAGACGCCGTCGAGTTCTTCGCCGAGCCCGCCGAAGAGTTCGACCATACTGTCGGGATCAGCCATGACCCGAGCAATCGCGGAGGCGTTCCCCGAGAGGAGCACTGGTGGTGCGAAAGCCGACGGTCTTCTCTGGCCTCCGCCGAGGCGTGGTTATGGCCTGGTTGATGGCGACATGCACCATCCGACGAGCGTCCTCAGGAGTCTGCGGATCACAGCCATCCGCGTCTCCCTCCGTGGCAGGACCGTCCACCGCCAGGACGTGCTGCTCCGGCGGCGACGGTGAAGGCGTAAACAGGGACGCGGACTCGGAGTCCGCGCCCGAATCCTCGCCTGATGAATGTCCATGAACGAAGTACGCCATGTTCCCGAGATCTTGGAGTTCTTCCCGCGAGTGAGCGAAGCAAACGGGCCCCACGGTGGCCACCAGCTGTCGACGATCGGGATCGCCAACCGCAAGAAAGGTGGTAGGGGTCTCGTGTGATATGGGACCCGCGCAACGCTCCGTTCAAATGAAGGAATGGAATCGATACGTTGAAGGTCGGGGCAAGGCGTCAACGAGCGGGAGACAAAGGTTTATACTGGTTCGAGCCCCTGCGAAGGTAATAGCTCTACTCCAGTCGCCTTGCGGCGGTGATCTTTGTTATGTAGGTATACAGGGATGTGTTTACAGCTCAAGCGATGGTGATTACTAGCTCGGGCTGTTGTGCGTACCGCGTTGCTGTCCTCTGCGTTCGTGCATATCCAGCTTTTATACCTCCCTCTGCGTAACTGTCAGGAGAAATCTTCGGATCGTGGCCCTTAATGCGCATTGAGAGCCGTTTGTAACTGTCCCGGGCTTGCCGCGCACTCCTGCACCACCCCGTGAGACCACGTCTTGGTAACTGCCCAGTAAATGCACGTGCCGGGATCCAAGGAAATCAACGACCTGAGCAAAGGCAGGCCCGTACTCGAGGTCGTGCGGGGCTCGAACTCGAGGTCGTCGCGCGGAAGGCACAGCCCTCGGTAGAAGCAAGGGCGTGACTGTGGGGGCCGCCGAGCTAAGGCTGCTACGATCGTACCGACCGCCAAAGGATTGTCCGGCCTCGACAATACGTTTTCACAGTGGGAAGAGCGTCTTCTCGGTTGGCTGAAAAAGCTGCCTGGCCGACCACCACCGACCCGGCGTCGGTGAGGAGAAACAGAGCAGCGGCTAGGGCTGGCCGGCGACGGCGCTCTGGCGGTCTTCCGACGAATGCGACGGCACCAGGAGGGAGAGCTCGACGAGGTGAGTCCGGAAGAAGAACCGATTCGGCCGAAGAGCTTCGAGGAGGCCTTGCAATGAGTCTGTGAAATGGCGGCAATGGCGGAAGGTCAAGAGAAGAAATCAAGGTGTGAGGGTTCAAATCGGTAGCATGTATAGCATCATGGGGTACTAGGGGTTTCATTTTCGAAGTTTACCTGAAGGGAGAAGGCCGGAGGAGCTCCGCCCACGGTGGCCGGTTTTGGAGAAGAAGGGGCGCACGGGAGCAGCCAAATTTCGCATGGAGGAGACCGAATATTTTTGAGGGGTTTTGATCAGCAGTGCCTGGTGATGCTCTAGCCCAAAGGGATTGGAGAATGGTTGGCTCTATTGCTCAGATTTTGCTTCGCGGCTTGGATCACAGAGCTTGGCAATGGCGGCAATGGGAGGGCTTCCTACGCACAGGCTTTGGCTTGAGGAGAAGAAGGAGTGAGGGGAATGAGGGAGAGGCTTATTGCGGACACTGGGGTGCAATGTATAGCCAAGAATTGCAGCACATGAGTGGGCTTCGTGGCGGCAATCGCTGGAAGTGCGACACTCAGGCTTCGGGAGAGTTCTTCGGTGGAGCGAACGGAATTGAGGACGATGCGTTCGGCAGTGAGGGACCTGGGACCATTGTCAGCGATTGGGAGCTTCACCTTTGCGCCAACGGAATGGAACGGCAACGGAGGGCCCACACGACAGTGACTGGTAGAAGGAAACAAGGTGATTGGGGGTGAACTTTTCCCTTTCTCTCTGATTTTGTTGGTGGTCAACTAGAGGTAGAAAATTGTGAAACTTTTCGATCAAGGTCTTTGGATATATTTTGATGTCTGGTAAAGTTTTCAGATTAAAATGAGTTACTGAGAAATTACTGATATTCTTTCCATAGTGACCATTTGAATTTCTAGCCTCTGGCTTTGATTTTTATTTGAGATCAAATGAAGTCTATTATTTTTCAAATTTTGTTTTTCAAAAGAATTTGACCTCAGAATGCTTCTATAAAATTTTCAAGCCAAAATATGGTTCCATTATTTTATGTAAATTCTGACAATACATTATTTCGATTTAAAAGTTGTCTTTTTATTTTATCTCTTCATTATTCTATGTGTATAATTTCAATTGCTGGCTAAAATGATTTAATTGAATGATCAGGGTTCCCATGGCAATTTTTCTAAATTTTTACTTTTTACATTTTTGCCTTTTCCTCTTTTTCATTCTTTATTTCCATTTGTTGAATTTTTCATACAAGGAACAATTCCAAAGAAATCCAAATAAAATTCAATAATGCCAAGAAACAAAGAATTAATAATATTCAAACTCAAATTATTCATTTTCACTTTACTTAAATTTTTGGGATGTTACATGCATACCTTGTCATTTGTATGCCATGATCATTTGTTACCCTAAATTTGTTATTTATTAGTTGGTCAATACTATAGAACCAAGTGGGTTGGTTTAGATACGATTAGTATGCTTAGCCATGCAATGGCTTATTCATACCATTTTGAAAGTTGCAAAACTCATATATGACTAAATAATAATGGAATACCTTTGTGAAAAGGATGTGTCATTTGTTATCACACGGTGATGATGTTAATGATGGTATGCGTTGCATTGTAATCAACAGGGATAGGAAATAATTTAAACTAGGGTAAGTGATAAGAAATTGTGTGCTGGTGGATCTATGTGAAATTGGGCTACTGATTCTGTGTGAAGCCATATAATTATATGTGAATAGGTGTAGTATATTAGGTAGTCTTGCCTTAGCCAATCATGAACTTAATCTTGTAAGCCAATGAATTGAGCTAATCGTATAACCACATGTCTAGAATTGGATAAATCTAGTTTAGTAAGTTAGTGAGTCTCATTGTTAGTTGCCTAAGGAGGTAGGCTAGGCTAGGTTATGTGCTTGTATGTGGGGGTGTAATCTCACTTGGTGAGATGCAGTAACATGAATGGTTTTCATTCTTTAATCCAATGGTGTGCTTGACCCAAATCTCTATGTGAAGTTGGTTACCTTCCCAAAGGCCACCGAGAGGTCCAATTTGTATGATGATGTTTCGGAAAGGCTTTGTTGTGATTTTCTTTGATCAAGTGGATTGCATCTTGTGAGGAAGTGTACAACCTCTACAGAGTGAAAAACTATTTAAATAGTCATATCTGCGGTTGTAGATAATACTCAAGAATTTCATGACAGTGTTAGCTAGATTTTATAAAATAAAATTTCGTTGGAAGGCTATGTGAAAGAACTGGTTTAGGCTGTGTTCTATCTTTGTGAAAGTTTTCAAATGCTATTATTATGGTTATTTGTTTTACTTATACTTTTAATCTATCTATTGTATTCAAACTACAAATGTTGCTTTATGCAAAACAAACGATATCAATTATCAACTATCCTTTAGAATAAACCTTGCATACAGTTATTTAGACTTGCATTCTGTACACAACTAATTGAGTACTCCATGTGCTTACCTTTGCAATATATAACACTCAGTTGGTGAAAAGGAGTCAACACCTGATTTGGAGGAGTATCGTGAAGAGGCCGATTACTAGGATTTGAGCTCTAGTCAATTGCTTGTGATAGGTTGATGAGTCACTTCATAGTTTTTTTTATCTTCTTCTAAAGTTAATTATATAATGCTTAAGCCTAACCTGGTGTCACTATTATAGAGAAGGCTATTACAGACGGTTTGAAAACATCATCACAGACTATTTTTTGAACCGTCTATAAGCATGTGTCAGTGATAATATGACACATATCACAGACGGTTTCCTGACCGATTATGAAAACACATATAACCTTTTTCCCTAATTCGCTTGGCAGAACTTTCATGATTAATATCTATTATTCAAAATTTTATTCACCTTAGATATTTCTACAACAACATTTAAAAGGCACAACCAATTATAAATTTTGCAATTGAATAGCAAAACATCCTAGATGCATGGATGCAATAGCTTGTCTGATGAGGATTGTCTTAAAATATAAAGATTTGTAGCACTTTCATCCCCTTTCTTATTCAAATGTCGATAGATTCCAACACAAATCCAATTCTATCAACAATTCATTCTAAAAGTTGTCATGCTTTGATTTAGTTTCCACTTCATCATCATCCCCAAATAAGAATACTATATATAGCCTATTTTCACTCTGGTCTTGCACAGGAATATGACCAGAGTGATCCTGTTCCTGTACAAGACCTGAATGAAAATATGTTGCATATGGTATTCTCATTCGGAGATAAGGATGAAGTGAAAGATAAATCAGAGTATGACAACTTTCATGATGAACTATGGATGGAATTAGATTTTGCCTTGGAATCCATCAATATTAGAATAAGAAAAGTAATGAAAGTGCTACAAATGTTAATATTTTAAGACTATCCTCATCAGACAAGTTGTTGTCTCAATGCATCTAGGATGTTTTGATAGTCAATTGCAAATCTATAACTGGTTGTGTCTTGTAAATATCGCTACAGAAAAGAGAAGAAAATTTTGAACAACAGATACTAATCATGGAAGTTCTGCTAAGAGAGGTAGGGAAAAACATTATTTCATAGTTTAAAATAAGAAAACCTTACTACAAATATGATAATAAAATATTCATAGTTCAGGTAACAATGCATTAACAAAATATGGTACCACAAATATCAACAAGCGTACATTGAGAAACCATATTATTTCATAGTTCAAGACAAGAAAACCTTAGGGTTTTTATGTCTGTTATCATATGTGTCATTGCTTCTGCAATAGAGGCTTTTCGGTTCTATCTAAAGTTTCACAACTCCAGTACAGTGTCGATTTGTTTGACACCAATAAACAATTGATCTCCAATCATATCTCTTAATCCCTACAAAAGCGATCATGTTATTGTGAAAAGAGTGTCTTGGTATATTATTAGTAATCATGTCGAATTGAATACTAGAAACCCTTATATTATCTCTATAAACTTAGTTTTGGCTTCTTCCAGCTTTGCATTAGCCCTACGGTTCTTAATGATGAGTACCGTGTTAAGGGATTCAATATCTTACAATTTATCATCTATGTCTTTCACTTCTTATTTCATCTCATAAATCTTTTCAGTTAACTCAGACTTGCTCTCAGTTGTTCAATCTCTACCTCAAGTTTTTGTTTAGCTTCTAACAGTTTTTCCATGTCGTCTATTTTACCAAAATCATATTTCAATCTTGTCAATTAACTAGATAAAAAACAAAATGATGTTCACACATATCAGAATAATGGACTGATCAAAGTTGTGGCAATGAGAATAATCAGCTAATCATATAGATAATAAATAATTAAGGCAACATATCCTGTGCACACAGGGCTTTCCGTGTACACACCGTGCACACCAACTAATAAAAGTCATGAAAAATTATAAAAAAATGTATGTAGATGTACTTCATAGATTACTCTACCTAGTGTATGAAGTTTCAAGATCAAATTCATTATATATAACTCCCTATATAAAAAAGTGAAAATTCTGACAAGTTTAATCTGAAAGCTCTAGAATTTTTTCATAATTTTTCATGAATTTTATTAGTTGATGTGCACGGTGTGTACACAGGAAGCTTGTGTGCACAGGATATGTTGCCAATAATATTAAACCTGATAATCATATTATGCATAAGCAACTAATCAAGTAAAGTAATGAATAACCAAGCTAAATAATCATTTAATCAAAACCGAGAGAGCACAACAAGCCAGTAGAGCATCCATTCCCCTTTTCTCATTTTCCAGCCGAGAAGCAAAGCAAAAGCAGCAGTAGCTAGAAGAGAATTCACTCCCCATCGCCACATTTCCAGCCGAGCACAGCAAGCACCAGGATTAGGTTCATCTCCCCATTTCCATAGCCAACTGAGAGAAAGCAAACACAGCCAGCACAGCCAAGCAACTAGCATTCCCTACTTGCCATTTCCCATCTCCAAACCGAAGGGCAAGAAGAGGAGCCAGCCGGGAGATCAGCTACTCCACTAGTACCTCCACCCCAACACCGGCACCATCAACCTCACAGAACTGAGCTCATCCATCGGGTGCACAAAAAAATAAAAATGCTAGCAAAGGTAGTATGTAAAATGTATATCTCACAAATCACAAAACAATGTATATCATGTATATCACATCCTTATCATTACCAAAATATATTTTCATGCACATCAGCACATCCAACAGAACCATTACTTAATCTTTCCACCAATATGAATTCCTTGCAATTTTTGTCGTTCCAAAAATGCCTTAATTGATATGGAAAAATATCGGAAATAAACGACAACAGCACCATTACTTAATCTTCCACCAACCAACCATATAAAAACATATATAGATCAATGGATCACCATGTAAGACGAGCATATAAGTTTACAAACTTATCAGAGACAGTGCAGCACTTACCCTGGGTGTAGAAGAGCTGCCGGTGCGAGGGGAGGAGGCCGCAGGAGGAGGCCGGCGTGGGAGGAGGTCGATCGACGCTTGAGGACACTGGCTTGAGAGGAGGTTGGCACAGGTTCGCTAGGGTTTGGGGCCGAACTACGCCCTGATATCCTTTTATAGGGATATTATTAGTAGGGGTGCAATCGGCTCGGATTCGGTCGGATATCACTCTTTCCATATCCTAAATCATATTTTTTGTCGGATTTGAAATCGGATTCGGATAGTACCGGATACGAATACGGTACGGATAATATCGGTCGCGGATTCGAATCGAATATAGAGTGAAATCGGTATGGTATCGAATAATTTTTATCGGATAACATACGAAAACATATACCGCATAAAGCATACATATAGTACTGATTAACCAACCGTATGGATTCAACATGCAACAAGATTATCGTAATCTAACATGTTATTTTATCGAGCAGTCTAACAAAGTTGCAAAAGCACATTAAATTTGAACGGTACAAATATGACAAGCGGATAGTTCAGATGTTCAACTATAATGTGACACAAGTAGCAACAGACTGTGTTGTAAGATAAGACAAGTTTGTATGGCTTGTTTTATCAAAGTAATGCTTTTTATTTTCACATTCCCGTACCATATTTCTCGGTATAGACAATAGTATACAGAAGAACTAAAATATAAGCTAATTTCACACAGAAATGTATGACAATAATTACCACACACATTATTCTTCGATTGCTTTTTTTTTCTATAAATCTTTGGCGTTGAGAAGCTAAAAGGAAATTGGATCCGAAAAAAAATGAAAAAGCCCTCTGGGATCGGATTCAAGTCCGGTTGAAGGAGTCTTCTTCACGGTTCTTCAGGAGTTCGGTAGACATAAAAATAAAAAACTCCTTCACGAGAAAGCTTCGAGTCTGGATTTGCTCTTCACACGTGAAACAAGCTTTAAGTCTTTGGTTGGTATGCTTCTTCATGCGTGAGCTCTTCTAGTCGCCTGGTGCTTCTTCATGGGTGTGCCCTCTCGGGTGATGACTTCGTGCTTGATTTGCTCAAGCATCGCAGCGGAGGCCTACTGTAAGTTGGTGAGGCTGGAAAGGTGGTCACGGGTAACCAAGGTCTTGGCGTGCAGGAGGCGGGTTATTGAGCCGGGGCGTGGAGGTTCGTCGCCTTCAGCCAAGCCTAGCATAGCCGATGTGGAGGACGAGGCGGTGATGGGCTCTTCGACTACGTCCGGTGAGGCGGCGGTGGCGGGCTCAAAGCCGGTAATGGAAGTGCAGAGGACAGCCACGGCTTGGAGGCGGACGCGGCTCAGAGGCGCGGGTTGGCCAGAGGGCCGACATCCTCCTCAACCTCACCTCGCTGTACCGGATATCCGAACAAGTTTATACGGATATATCCGAAAATATTCTCGGGATATACCGATCCGACGGATAGTAATCTCCCGAATCCAAATCCGAAACAAAATATCCGAAACCGAATCTGAATCCGAAAATTATCCGAAAAAATATCCGAATCCGATTCGAAGCCATCCGGTTGGTCGGTCGGACGGAAAATATCTGATCCGATTGCATCCCTAATTATTAGAGACGGTTCTATATCAAAATCGTTTGTGATACTATTATATTAGAGACAGTTCTATAAGAGAACCATCTGTAATAGCTATATGAGTAACCGTCTATGATATTGCTGTATATTATTGATGGTTTACAAAGAGTACTGTCCGTAATGATATTACTGAGGGTTTCACTATAGAACTGTTACTAATATTTCTCATTATGGACGGTTTTACAAACCCGTCTGTGAGATGACGTCTAATATAAGCTTTCTATAGTAGTGTGTAATAAAGTGTAAACTCGATCATAAAATCATAACACCTATTTACTTATTAAGTATAGTTCTTTTATTCTTATTTTACTGTGTATGAAGATGTTATTCTATCTATATATTATCGTAATTCTAAACTAGTGCACTAAATATAGAGGATCCGGATTAATGTTAGCACGCAAACATATGTAGGATACATGTGGCCCCACTAATTCCACTTTATGAGGGCCATGCCTTCGAGCGGTGCACACATTAGTACAAACTGTTAATGAGTGGTACATTCCAAAGTTATTATTGGATCTGATGGCCACATGTGACCTGCCGGTGGGGCCCACACGGCGCCCTTTTTGACGGTAAAAAAGAAGAGCGAGGAGCTTGCTGTCAGATGACACTCAAAACACGTAGTTGATCGTTTACAGTATTATCGCGCAAGCTTCTTCTTATCTTGTCAGAGAGAAAAAAATACTAGGATCAAAAGGTAAAAGGGCGGTCCTCTGAAAAATTGCAAATCCCGAGGGCATCCAACGGGTGAATTTTTACTTTTTTACCTGGGATCTTCGGTCCGGATTTGACGATTGTTTGAAGGTTTCCTAAAGGAAAATTGTCCAGACACTTGCATTCTCCTAACGAAAATAACCAGTCCTTGGATCTTCTGCAACAATTTGCCTCACCGAAAAATATTTGGATGATGTTGAGGTCACCGATGCTGAATAGATATCCGGTAGGAGCATAGACCAGGGTTCACAATATCGACAAAAATTGGTCGATTTTTGCGATTTTCAATCGTACTGGTCCGGCTCGAGAAACGGAACCAGTCAATAAACCGGTCCAATTCAAATTTAAATTTAAAAATTTCAGAAAATTTAGAAAAATTTATCCAATGGTTCCTTAAAATTACTATTAATAGCTTTTTGACATCTGCCATGAAGTTTTTTTGAAGTGCCAAATTTTTGAGATGTTTTTGAGCAAAACCAAATGTAGATAATAGAAAATTAGTATGTTTCATTTCATTGCAACTTGATTTTTTTTACAAACATAGCATTCATGTAGATCTAACATGGCGTATATGAGATAATAGAAAGACAGCAAGATTATGTAAAGTGTAAACATTTATTTTCGGTGAGAAATGTTGATTTCAAATGTTATATGCCATGGACATTGAGCTGTGGATTTGCTGAATTGATTGGTGAATGGTATTGAAATGAAAGGTTATCTGTTGAGATATTACTGTTTAAATGCCTATTTTACAACTTGAAATTATCTAAAATATAGAAAGGTCATGCCAAATTTTTTCCATATTTTCCCATAGTTGTGTTATTATTGTAAAATATGTATATATTTTCTGACTTGACTTTGTCTTAAAATGTCAAAAAGGTAATGCCAAATTTTTTCATATTTTCTATATATATTTTTATATATTTCTAACATTTTTTCTATTTTTTGGGCCTTTACAAGGTTTTTACAAATTTTCCAGTATTTTTTTCTAATTTTCCTTACTTTTTAATTTCCACTGAGTGTGCCTACTTTCAATGTAAATCAGTCAAAAATCGGTAAAAACTGGTTGAAAGTTAGTAAAAGTCGATCAGCTTTTGAATTATTTCAGCGCTATTTGACTGTCAAGTTCAAAAAAATTGACTTTGAATTTTGTTCGGTTTCTACATATTTTTGACAAAAATCGCTACCAACGCGTAGACGATTTCCGACGTTGGCTTGGTAATATAAACCCTAGCATAGACGAAGAAGCCACCATGAATCGAAGCAGAGGACGCCAACTCGATGAAGAACAAGAAGGGAGGGCTCGCGACCTATCCTACAAATAAAATTGAGGTTTAGAGAATTAGAGCCCGACCTCAAATGTTATAGACACTGTTTGGAACGCGAGATTTTTATAGGAGGCTAAACTGCGTGTGATGTTTATTTCCTCACGAGTTAGTGGTTTTAGATTAAGATTGTCCACTCATTCCATTACTTCGATGATCTTTACAATGAAAGATTCATGTTGGGTTGTTTGTCCATCCAAAAAGAAGGCACTAGTCGTCCACAGTTACATGTTAACATAGTAGGTCAAAGATAAGATCGTTATCTATCCTTCCTGCCTTTCTCGATCACTACTTTATATCATGGAGCTTATGGGCCACTTGCCCACTGCGCTAATTTTCACTTACAGTTGAACATAGTTATTTTTCTTGTTTTTCTAGTACACAATAGCTCGAGTAGCTCAAAGTAAACAATCCTGTTATCTACGTACGTTAGTTCCATGCATAGCTGAGAGGAGATCGATATCACTTATAATTTGATTGGTGTCTCTCCTAATCAATAAGAACCGATGCAAACCTTTTTGAATAATGTGTTTCAATTCGGTACCCCTCTTTTAGAAAAGTTTACGAATCTTAAAATAAAGTAGTTAATATTTAACGGGGGACAAAATACGTACTAACTAAAAAATCTAAATCAAAGACTTGCTCCCATTTAACAATTCAAACACATATCTATATCTAATCTTCAATTTGGTTTATTTTTATGCTGGTACAAATTTACCCCATCTAATATTGACCATTTTGTTCTAAGCTTGGTAAACTTTTCTTAACAAGGTGTCATGAAGCAAGGCCTAACATTTTTTTGTCTAATATAGATCATTTTTTAAGGTTAGTAGTAAACTTTCTTTAAAAAGCTGTCACAAAGCAAGGCCCAGCATTTTTTTCTCAAAAAATCAATGGAAACATGTATGCATTCTTGTATTCGTTTGTGATCATCACAACGAAGAATTGATCTCTGTCCACATGACCTCAACACGTACAATAGCATATCTCCTTGAGAGGACATTAGCTAAGAACAAAGACCGGCCTACAGCCCTAGACAAATCCTATGTAAGTAGGGATCCAGACCCAGCTAGCTTGTCAATATAATAAATAAGGGATTTTGTAAATATTCAGTGGCAGATAATTAAAGAACTAACTCTACATAAAATCATGTTTCAAAGAGTCCAGTTGGCAACATCATGTCCACAACCAATCATGCCCTTAGTAATCCATCACCGTAGACGATGTGCAAAGTAAGTAAAGAAAACCATTGGAGATTAATTTGGAACAAGACTAGTGAACTAAAATTTGATGCATGAAAAATGTAAGGCTAACCGAGAAAAAACACGTGAAATTGTAGTAGTAGGCCATCCTAAACATATAATTGGATGCATGGTCATCTAACAAATAAATGTGCATATTTTTTTAAGATATATAATGGAAGATTATATATATCTCCCGGCCTTTGCATTATAAGATGTAACATCCAACAATTTATTACAATGTTAGAGCAAAAAAGCTGTCAAAATTAAGAGATTCCTAACATGATAGTGCAACAAGTCATGACAAACATGAAACATAAAATCTCAATCCACATGGCCTATTATTGACTCACTATCCAAGGCTGATGAAGAGATCTCTAACCATGATTTTCACCAATCTGCATGCCGATACACCACCTCTTGGGCCTCTGGCCTGATGCTGCAGCACATACCACGATCGCAACTAGTTGGTGCAAATATAAATAACCTGCAATGGATTAGAGATTTTTCTATTAAGAATCATATTATTTCGACATAGCTAAATTGACCAACATAAAATGATAACCCCAACCAAAATATGAGCCCTTAATTCTTTTCCCAACCTTAGTAACTAGCTCTCAAACATATTGATCATGTTATTAGGAATATGCACATAACCAAGCAAGCATGTTCAAAAGGGACCATATTAATTTATGGTTGCAATCTACCAATGCAAAGTTTGCAATTTGCCTAGAGAACTTAATTAGACCATGATATGCCGTCTGCTTGAGCTAGCTATCTGTGCAATGTTTACAATACCATAGTAGCATACGTATGACATAAAAAAAATGCCCGTGATTCACTCGTGTTGTGATCACAGCAAAGGTTCAGCGTAGCTAGAAAGCTGGTAACAGTAGCTACAGTTGCGAAACTACAAAATTTTCGATGGTGTTGTGTACTTTACACATGTAACTCTATAGTTTTGTACAATAATTTCATAACATCGTAAATTCCATACATATATTTGAAATTTGCTAAAAATATAATATAAATAGTTCTAAGGTCTTAAAAATCCTAAACCACCAAAATCAAAACCAATTCAATTAGCAAATTTAGCATTAAAAATGTATCTTATAGTAATTTTCAATTTTTTTAAGGTGTCGGACCTTAGATCTGCCCCCCGCTAGCAAGCTACGCGGGGAGTAGACTCCCGGGATCATGAGCGTAGAATTCCAGTTGGATGAAATGCGAAAATAAAATTTGATTCCTATGAGAATTTAACTGTATTATGTGAAGTTTCTACTATCCAATGGAGCATTTACATGCCGTTTTAGCTCCATACACACGTATAAAACTAACTAATGAGAGATTAACACCTGTATTTCCAAACCCTTCTTAGTTGTATATATACCACCCACGCACTTGTCTAACGAACTAATAATAATCAATTAATTGGAGAATTTAGGGCCTCGTTGTAACTGCACAGAACTGGGAAAGTACAGGAGTAGGAAAAATGTAAGAATTGGATCGGATAACATGCCTTGTTAAATCCTAAAAGAATTAGAAAGGGGCAATCCCTTATATGTCATTGAGAGCTAATCAACCTTATTTCTTATATGCTACTTACTGTATCAGTGACATATTCATGAATTTTCCCTAAATTCCAATATCATACGAGGAATTAATCCAATTAGACCACAGGAAGACACGGGAATTTGGGTGATTGGTACAGTTGCCGGACCCAAAGAAAAGTTCCACGAGGTTCAAGCGGGTACTCGTTAATTTTCCTCCAAAAATTCCCGTGAAAGTACAGCTGCATTCTGTAGGAATTTAAAGGGGATTCTCATGGCGGTTCCTTTGAACCAAACATCCCATAAAGGATATTATTTTTGCATAGAAAAACATTCCTCCAAAATTCATTTAATTTGCTTTTCCTTCAAACCAAAGAGGCCCTTGGAAGGAAATTTTGTAAAGGGAAAAACAAAAAAGCGAAAGCTAGCGAAACGGCAAATATTTGTAGTCCACAGCTACCTATTGCTAAACCGACATGTAAATTGGACTGGAGAAAATTAAAGTGCTTCCGAAAGTGCAGGGGCGATGAGGCCAGCTCTCCACCGCACTAGTGCTTCGATGTTACTTGCTACCATCGTACCACCAGAAGCAAGGTTGAATAGTGTAGCTGTAGCATCACACACGTATGTACTACACTACCTCTTTGTGTTCATGATGGTCAGTACTCAGTAGCTAGCCAGGGCTGAATGGATCCGAATTGCCGACGCACTTTATGCGACTGAGACACTGACATGCTTATATATAAAACTGAGCGCTTGTCTGCACGACGAGGTAGGTAAAGAATATGGGCTTATGTGGCCCCATCGCTCTTTTTTTTCTTTTACAAATTCACCTTTCGTCGGAACAAAATTACAAAAATATCATCGCTCCCCACCGTAGAAGCAACGGCGGGTGACAGCCATGCTCTTCTAGCATGGTAGATAGTCAGGATTGCGACAGTCGATCTACCGAGCACGTCGGGCTCGGTAAGTCCTGCTGCACTACCCTTGTTCAGTAGTCGTACTCTCTCATGACAAGCTCGGGTATCATGACAGGTACCTGCCAAGCTCGGCAGAAAGGGGTACTATGTTACCTGAGCTCGGCAAGAGGGTATCTGTAGTACCGACCATTTGCTGTGGCCTGCGGTCAGTGATACAATACTTTTATTATCGAAAAGAAGGTTAGATTTGTAATATTTCATTCTGGAGATGGTCAAAATAAAAAGAAATATGCAAGAAAGCTACATATACATAGGCTTTAAGAATACGAGCACTGCTAAAGGGAGGAGGGACGGCTACAGCCTACAGCATCACAGGGCATGGACTGGAGCGCCCAAAAAGCTGGCAAAGCCTCCCGCGGCATGGCATGCAGCTGCACTGCATTGTAGGCCACACTGCTCTAGCGTTTGTAAATTGTAACCTGTATCACTCTGTGCTTTAGCAAAAAGAAAAGATGCCATGAGCTAACAATATATGTGTCGTTTTGAGGGGAGAGATTGTTGCTATCGACTGGCACACAGTGTTTGGCTTTCATCCTCTGTCCACGTCAGGTAAATGTAACATGTCTTTCTCTTGTGTTCTGAAGGAATACAATTAGCTCAGGAGGGGGTCCTCCACCTGGACCGTACAAGTGGAATCAAATTCCTTCAAAATCTCTGCAAGTTATTTTCGCTCAAAAATAGTCTTTGGGGTTTTACATACCCTCATACAAATACGAACAATTAAAATAAGACTGTTTCAAAAACCTATCGGTTCAGTTGACCCACATGAATCGAGAAATATTCCCGCGTATGGTTTGGGTTACAGATCCAACTACTAGGCAACAACTATTTGCAGAGAAGAAAGTAGACTCTCCTACATAGCCCATCATAGATATTCTGCCGTACAGTAACATACAGATATTAGAATACAAACGTACACTGACATACGTGTACAAACGGATGGAAAAATTCCCTCATCCATCTGCTTAATTAGACACGGCGCCGTCCAGGTAAAATAACTCTCCCATCCTCCTGAGCCCAAGCTGTAAGCTAGCCAGCGAGGTGTACGCAGTAGTGTGCTCGGCATGAACCTTAGGGTCTCATCCTTCTCCCCTTTGTTCAGATTTCAGGGCCTCCAGCTCCTCCTTGTCCATGAAGCAAGCAGCAGCTTCTTCACCTCGGTGGGCTTTTGCTACTCTTTTGGAGCGTGCCACCTGCAGCAGCATTGCAGTGTACTCCACTGGCACGTTAATATCAGTCCCTCAAAACAGATTAGTATGTACGGTATCAAGAATAGAGAAAATGAATATCGTAGAGAGAATCAAACTAATGGAGATAAAACAACCATGGCGAGAGATAAAAGATTTGACAAAGCCGGTTGCAAAATCTTTAACCACAACATCAAAAGTGTATAAGAGATTGTTGTTCTCTCACAAACTATCGAATCTTTTAGGACTATTGTTTCTTGTCCTATACACAAATCTAGTGTTAGAAAAATAACTTAGCCACCAATCTTCTTGTGCACCTTTTGTAGCGACCCCCATTTTTACATAAAATGCAAAAATGGAAATCTCATGTGCACACAGTACTAGTCCCTAGATCAGTAGCTAGTACGCACATTTACAACAATTAATATCACATCCATACTCTTTATTGCAAATAATAAAGGTAATATACACAATAAAGGTCTTGTTTGTTTCAACTTAGGCTTTTTGGCTTTTGGCTTAAAGCCAGCTTTTTGGCTTAATGAGCTTTTAAGCCATTTGCTTTTAAGCCAAAGCACGTTGTTTGGCACCTTAGCTTTTTTATGGGTTGGATAGTGTAGCTTATTGTTGAAAAATCTAAAATACCCTTTTAGATTGTGAGGAAGAGGGAGAGGGAGACGCCCTTGAAAACAAAAGAAGTTTCATTTATACTAGATAGGAACCCGCGCTACGCCGCTCCGTACAATAGGGTTCTTTTTGTAAAATTACCAGTAGAAGGGTCTGGATGTAATTTTTTGTTTTTGCAAAACTACCCACTGTAGTACCCAACCGCGAATATACAAACTACGGAGCATTTTTTCGCAAACGAAAAAATAAAGGTGGAGGACCCGTACACGAATATACGAAACTATAGGGCTCTTTTTGCAAAATTACCGATAGAAGGGCCTGGATGTAATTTTTTATTTTCGCAAAACTACCCACCGGAGGACCTGTTCGCGAATATATACAGACTACGGTTTTTTTTGCAAAATAACCGGCCAGAGGACCTAAACGTAATTACGAAATTTATGGAGGGCTTTTTCAAAAAAAACGGTGACACGTGGCCACCCTGGTTGGCCTCCAATTCTCCCCGCTTTCGTAGATAAGTTATATGGATGGCATTGGTGGGTAAATATGTTACAACTTCAATGGCAAATATAAATTTCAATCCGCAAAAGCCAAAAAAAGCCACCTCACATTGGCTTTTAGCTTTTAGTTCATGGGAGGCTTTTGGCTTTTTTTAAGCCCGGCTTAAAAGCTATCTGTTTGTTTTAGCTTTTGGCTTTTTGGCTTTTAAGCCAGTAAAAAAGCCGAAACAAACAGGGCCAAAGTCTTACAATTCAGAGAAATGCAGCAGAAAGAATTAAAGTCTTGTAGTATGCCCATCCAACCCTCAGGCAACTGACAAGGCATAATCCCTAGAAAAACTCGTTAACATTCCCGAATCCTGCATCGAATAAGTTCCGTCGAGCTATTCTGATTCTTCACCTAAAAACCATGAATAAGCAAGGGTGAGTACTTGCGTACTCAGCAAGACTTTTTCAAATCCTATAATATATGCAGGCCATTCAAAGGAAAGGCTTTCATGGTTAATTTGCAGAAAGCTAATTTGCAAAAGAATTTACTGAAGTATAGAACATAAACAGAATTTAAGTAAAAGCATTTTAGTATAACAGAATGTAAGTATGAATCAGTAAAATCTCACAAACCTCAGTTCTTTCGATCATCTCCATGAATCAATCATTGATATCACATATCAATCTGAAATAATTCTTTTTCAACAAGAATATCCAATCCAAATCACGATGCTAGACAGCATATATCAACAACCACATTTTGTAAAATAAGATGCTAACTAATGCAGGCGCACCAAGTGTCCCATGACCGCGGGAACAGATTTTCGAAAAGATTTACACTCTGCAGAGGTGTACAGCTTTACCCACAAGACATGACTTAACTCTTTGTGCAAGCTATTAGCACACTTCCTTTGGTGTGCCGCAGAGAGTCATGACATAACCGTTCGATTACTTAACCCTAACTTTGCACCAGCACGGGACGAAAACCCATACCCTGGCAGAAGAACTCAGAGCATAGAAATGATGGAACTTCCCCAGAAGTACGGCGTACACCATTGTATCAGAAAACGTTGGTTCCATGATCACCTCGGTGTGGACGTCCCTTCGAGCAATCCATTAAGAAACAGCTCGTACTACTACAGCCTACCAATGTGCAAAGCTAGTTTTAAATAATTTAATTGGTTAAGACTGCCCCATAACAGCACTTGTGGTTGTACGGAATTACTTGGATATAACGTACAATTAGTTCGGTCCTTAATCCGACACAGGCAATAATCTCCCCTTAATCTACGTGCAATCCCTTCTGCACACTAGGCTATTGCCAATAATTGCCCGCATCAATATTATAATTTTATTTTCATTTTTAATTAAAATAACCAAAATCACTATCATGTCTCAACATGTCTAAAAATCATCATCATGCCTCAACATATCCAAATATCATTTGATCAATGTCTCAATTCGATGTATACTAAGTCTAAAGCATGGCTAAGCAAGATTATTAAACATCGTGTATACCCAGAGTGACATTATATATTGTCTAACTATGATTCTAAGGTATCAAGGTTCACAAATTCATTTATATCAAGGAGGTTTCAGGAATCAACAGGTATAACTACCGTTACCCACAATATAGCAGAGTTTAATGAATATACGCATGCAATCAAAACATTTAATGAAAATATTTATAAAACTGGGATCAACATGGTCAAAGGAGGTGCTTGCCTTGCTTATTGATGTCTTCAACGAAATTGAAGTTGTAGTCGATGACGGGATTAATAACGTCGGGTTCTACACGTCGCGAACGAAGAACATAACAATTAACAAATAACAAGTTTTCGATAAGGACAAAAAGAAATCAGATGGAAATCCAAATATAAATAAATCATAGAAAGCAGGCATGATTTATAGTTGGGTTCTTAATTATAATGGTGTTATGCTAGGGTTTATTTGTACTTTTTAAATTCAAATATAACATCAACTGAGTTTGAATATTAAATATTTTTGCACAAATGAGTTTATTATGGATTCAGGAGCATTTATAAATTATTTTATCATTTTAGGATTTATGATGCAAAATTTTTATTAAGGAACAATAGTAGAGTTTATTTAAATTTCTATTTCAAATAAATCAAACCAAGCATGATAATTAAATATTTTTGTATATTCAGGTTCCTAATTTCATAAGGATTCTAACAAAATTTATTTTATTTAATTTAGAGTTTGTTTGCATAAATTCTATGTATAGCATGTTTTTCATCCCATTCTTTAAATTTAAATTACACACAGAGTTGAAATTCAAAATATTTTTGCATATTCTAAATCTACATGAATTTATATGAATTTAGGAATTTATTTCACTTAATTTTGACTGTTAGTTCAAAAGTTACAAGCATTTGAATTAATTCGGGTTGAATAATTGCTGGAAAATGGAAAACTGCCTGAAAAGGAAAGTACGCTTTCTCACCGAGTTTACGTTTTCCTTTTTGGGCTTGGGCCGGATTGAGAAGCTGGCTATTGGTCCCGTGTGGTCAGTGACTAGGATTGGCTCTTGGCGACTGACCGCTGGGTCCCACGCGACAGAGACCCGAAGCAGAGTGGCATCTTCCGAAGCTCGCCGGCGGCTTATGAGCACCGGAATGGCGGAATCGGTACCGGCATGAGCTTCAACTCGTGATTGCGCATCCAGGGGAGGTACTATGGTGGTCGGAGATGGCCGGGAAGGTTGTCGCCGCCGGAAGGAGGCGGCGGACGCCATGGACAGCGAAGTGGAGCTTGAGTTTTTCTGGTGATTTCTTCGAATGGATGGTGGAGTGAGTATGAGTAACCTCTGGTGGTTCCATTTTAATGCTTAACTTAAAGGAAAAGTATGCGGGAGAGGGACCTCACCGTGCATGGACAGTGGCGGAAGGATGAACATGGTGCGGCGGCTCTCTGGAGAAGAAGGATCCAAATTGGCACTGGTGTAGGATTCTTGGGGTCATGAGGATGCTAATGGTCTGACGGTTTGGGATAATTCGAAGTGTGGAGCCTCTCGGTTGGTTTTTCCCTCTTTCGGCTTCGCCGGGTTTGGAGAAGACAGCGGCTTGCTTTGCGCGGGGAGAAGATCAGGGGAAGTGATGGCAGCAGCTGTAATGATCTCTGGAGAGTGAAAGCACTGGATTTTATAGTTGAAGTAAGTCGGTTTGGGTTCTGGCTTTGAGCAGATGAGGATGGTGAGGTGGTTCGGAGGTTTTGCCAGCAAAGGAAAACGCATAATGGAATTCTCGCTAGTGGCGAGGATTGGGTAGGGCGCAAGTAAGCTGAACCTGCTGATCAGTGTCGACCTTATGCCGTGGCAGTGATTTTGGCAAGACAGTGAGTCGGCCGAGTGGTTTTGTGAGGAATTCAGCGCGCGGCAGAGGTGAGTCAGGGTCGGCCTTGGGCGATAAGTTGCGGCGGAGGTGATTCACCGATGAGCTGGCTCGGTCGGCGCGAGAGATAGCAGAGAGGAAGAAAGCAGAAGAAAGAAGAAGGCGCTGGAGATTGTGGCTGATGTGTGGGGGCACTTGGCAAAGAGGATGTCGGCAAGGCTAATGACCGGCCGACTTAAAGCATTGGGTCCACCATTAAGTCCGCAAGCAGACACTCAAGGAATTCTCACGGAGAGCTGGTTTGGTCCACTGGATTGAGCTAACAAACCGACTCGATATCTTATAATAATTTTTCTAGATGTTGGTCTAGTGAAGATAAGGGCTCAGGAAAAGTTTTAGATAAAAACTCTTTATAATTATTTTATTAAAATTCGACAATACAATATTTAAATTTCTGGTTATTCTGTTTTAGATTTATTAAAGTGCCCAAATGATTTTATTTATTTTTGAATTTTTTTCAAATTAATTTGAGTTAATAATGCTTCTATAAAATTTTCAGAATTTTATCTTTGATAATTAAATTATAAAAATTCGACATTGCTATTTGATTTATTTACTTTCTGCTTTTTGAATTTCTAAAATTCACTAATTTAAGTTTTAATTTTTGATATTTTTAACAGAGATATATAAGGTTGTCGAGATTTCAGGTAAAAATTTCATGATTAGACTTTTAATATTGCTATTCATAATTTTCTTAAAATTAGAATGCATGAAAATGAGGAAAGGACATTGTTTTAAACTAAAATTTTGATTCAAATTAAAATTTGTATTTTATTCCATTTTCAAATCTGAAAATTTTCATTTTTCCTATTTTAAAATTTTTCGGGATGTTACACCTTTTGCTTTAAATGAGTTGGTTTGTGACTTCTTGGTTGCTTGGCTTCTCCATAACTACCCTATAGGTTATATATAGTCCCTTAGTCCTTCAAAGAGAAGTAGTAATCCTATTCTAAAAGAAAGTAAGAATCTTAATCATATTAGAATTCATCTAGCTAGGCACCTTGACTCTTATTCGTTGAAATTATTATGCTACTCTAAGAACTTGCTCTAAGTTGACTTTATATTTTTGTTCATTTTTTCCTCTCACTTTTGGGAGTGCTCCTACCACAGGAGGTTTATGCACATCACCATAATATACAAGTTGGTGCTCAGGCTTATCCTCCCAAACCCTCTACCTAAAAGCCCTTTCTTTATGTATTTTGGTTAACCACACTTTTTATTCCTACATATCTCCATGCCATGTGTTTGTACCGCCTTCAAGCTATACCTACTCATTGGTACTATATGGTTGGCCCTATCACATTTTTCTTTTTCCAATAACTTGCACCTTCGTCTTTGTACCTGCTAGACTTGCAACCATCTTTGTAGTTCTGTACATACTGTAGTTGAGATCTAAGTACATAACATTGGCAATTTGGTTTTCTTCTCCTGATCTGGATTTTTATAGACCTCCCATTGATTTTCTTTTCTTTAGTTTTACCCATCAATCGACATACTCCATTGCTTCAGATACTTTTCATAATTATCTAATCTTGGTAACTCCTATCGAAGTGATACCTCACAACATTTGAGTTCAAGTGACCTCATAGATATTAGATTCTTCTTTAAGTCAGGAACATAATGAATTCCTGTTAATGTGTGATGTGCTCCATCATATATCTTCAATGCAACTATTCCCACCTCAGTTATTGCATGCTTTTTTCAATCTGCCAAGTGAACAATTTCATACATCAGGTGTAGAGATTCTTCGTCAAATATCTCCCTTGCCGAACATATGTGGAAGCCACAACTTGAATCTAATATACATCCATAAAAATATTTGATTTACTGATGACAAGTACGTCCTAATCATCTTTTGCCACCGCCACTGAGCATGCACCTTTCATTTTCTTCAAACTCAAATAGTCCTTTGTCATATGACCTTCCTCATCACATAGATAGTATACACATGCACACTTCTTTTGTCCTTCTTCTTTATGTAACTCTTATATATATGAAACTTACTCACCACCTATTGCTCCCATGATGGTGGTAGAAATTATGCCAATATAGCAACTTTATCATTCTCCTCAATTTTTTTATCCACATTAATAAGCTATGTGATAAGCTTGCTGAAGACATTGAGATAGTTAACGAACGATATACCTTCTTCCATGCACAACTTGTACAATTGTCGCTTCAGCACCCACTGATTTGTCAGTAACTTTGTCATATATAGTGTAAGGCCCCCATTTTTGATAACAAATATCAATAATGGGTACCATATGTGCATACCGTACTAGTCCCATGATCAGTGGCTAGCACACACATTCACAATTTGATACCACAACCACACACATACTTTTATTACAACAACGGAAGCAGATTACATAGTATTCTTACAATAGCAAAAGTAAAAATACTGCAGTGGAGACAAATATCTTGTAGTATGCCTTTAACCCATTATCCCCACAGGCAACTGCCAAGGAGAACTCTAGAAGAACTCATCGTTAAATTCCCCGAAACTTGCATCAAGGTACGTATCGTCGAGATAATCTGTATCTTCACCTAAATATATCAACAGAAGCAAGTTGAGTACTTACGTACTCGCAAGACTTTTTCAAAGCCTATATTACATGCAGGTCAATTCAAAGGAAAGGCTTCTACAATTATTTTGTATAAAGCAACATTGAATTTGTAAAACAAGTTGTAATTTAGAAATGGAGTTTGTAAAAGCGTGTTTAACTGATATAAAAGTAACATATAGAGCATAAATAATAACTAATAGTCCTCCATGACATGAGCATCGAGATGTCCAATTTCCTGCCAACACATGGCACAACAACAGTCTTTGCCAAAATAAGGTTCATCAGGTGAAAAACCATCCTATTTTGAAAATAGGAAAACATCTAACTATGTGATGACTTTACCAACTGTCCATAACTACGGATGTGGCTAATTGACTAGTTTTACACTCTACAGTGGTGTACAGCTTTACCTACAAGTCATAACCCTTTTCTTTTTGCCGCATGTTTCACGCACCATTGGCATGTGGCCAGAATGTTCATGATGAAAATCTTTACATTACCTAGGTTAGCTTTGCACCAGCATAGTGACATTGAACCCATACTATAGTGTAAATATTTTTATAGTCACTGTACAGTAAATGATTAAGCATATCCATAGTATGGCGTACACCATTATATCAGCAAATGTTGCTCTCAATACCTCGGTGTGGGCACCCCTCTGAGCAACTAGTCATTGAAGAAGCCCATACTACTCCAGCCTTCCAATGTACAAAGTTACACTAGATAACTTAATTAGTTTAAGGCTGTCCCATGCCAGCACTTATGGTTGTACGGTTATCTTAGCCTGAAAACAACCCATAGTTCGGTTCTTAGTCCGATACAAGCAATAATCTCCCCCTGCACTATGTGCAAGTCCATGCACCTCTAGCTATTACAAATAATTGCCCGCATTAAAACCATAGTTTTATTTTTATTTTTAATCAAAATACCAACCATAAGGAAAGGTCTTACCAAACATTTTGTCATATCCAATATTTTTAACCATATTAAAATTTTAAAGTTCTTTAAACATGGCTAAGCATGATATCTAAGTGTGAGGACTCCCATATTGACATTACATATTGTCTACCTTATTCTAGGGGTATTAAGGTTCACAAATCCATACTTATCAAGGAAGTTCCATGTGTCTACAAGAATAACTACCAATACCCACAAAGTAGTAGAGTTTAATGAACATACGCATGCATTAATATTGAACTACTTTCTCACTACATACAACAACTCAAATATTTATTATAGTGAATCCTAAGTATTTTTGCATATTCAGGTTCCTAAGGATACAAGGAGTCTAACATAATTTGTTTTATTCTATTTGGAGTTCATTTGCAAAAAAATTCTATGTATGGCATATTTTAACAATTTTCTTTAAATTTTAAATTTAAACAGGCTCATTTTCAAAATGTTTTTGCTTATTCTAAATCTACATGATTTTAGATGAATTTATAAATTTATTTCATTTTATTTGGAGTTGAAATGCAAAACATATGATCACTTGAATAGTCTAGGGTTTAAGAAAATACCAAAAATTAGAATTTTTGTCAAAAACAGGAAGTGCGCTTTCTGTTTTGTAGCTTGCGCTTGCGCTAACTAGCTTACAGGCCGGGTCCAAATGCTAGAGAAAAAGGCCTTACGCATGAGACCTGAGTGAACTGCAGCTGCAAGAATGCTTGAATGGTGACAGTCAATGCCCCCAAGGTAGTGGCACCTATGCGCACAAGTAGCTGACAACGAGGACCCACTCGGTAGAGAGTCGAAGCAAGGTAGGGGTAAACGGGGCTAGCCAGCGGTGAGACTTCATCGGAGTTGGTGAATAGTCTGCACCTTGAGCATCAGTAGCCTTGCGCGCATACAGGGGTGGTGCCGTGATGGCCGGAGGTGGCTGGGAGGTGGGTCGCCACTGCACGAGTGCAGTAACGGCCATGGCTGATCGGCGGCGGAGTACAAGTATAGGTTCTTGCAATGTGATTTCACCACAATGAGAATCAATGTGCCCAAAGGGTTCCATTTTGCTACTGCTTCCAAAGAACAAGTGAAGGGATTGAGCTCTCACCGTGTAGATGTGGCGGCAGAAGAAGTTGAGGGGTGCGGTGGCTCGCCGAGGAAGAAAGGTTCCGGTTGAGGTCAGAGGTGTGCTCTAGGGGTCACGGAGTAGCTTCAGCTCAGATGAATTTGAGTGTGGCTCACTAGAATCGGTTAATAAAGGTTTTCCCCTTTTTCTGGTTTCACCAGACTTGGTAGGGAAGGAGAAGTTTTAGGCGTGGTCAAGGGAATTGGGGTGAGGCTCTGGGTTTGCATACTGCTTTAGGTGTCACGGAGTGGTTTTATACTTGATGAAGGCGGCTCTTTGAACACAGGCGTGGAGTTGCAGCTGGGTCAAAATGTTGCACGAGATTTCTCAATGGTGGTAGCGTGAATCCAGAAGAGATGACAGCTGTGGCAGTGCTCTGGTAGGGGCGGCAAGAGACGACAAGGATTGAGACGACGTTGGTTTGGCTGGCTCGGTTGAGAGACAGAGAGAAGCAGAAGAAGAAAGCAGAAGAAACGGGAAGACCGGTTGGCATGTGGGGACAGATGGCAGGGACCAGGGAGTGAACTTGGCAGAGGTGAAGAACTCTGGCCGGGCCCACGTGCAGTCTCACAGCGAAAAACCCAATTTTACAACTTTGGATAGAACTAAATTAGCACAATGATTAAGGATACCAAATCAATTTGTTTATTTTTTTATAATTTTTATATAGGTTGGAAAGGTAAGGATAAGAGTCCAGTAAAATTTTTAGGTAAAAACTGTTGGTACAAATTTTAGTAAAATTCTAACAATGCAACCTTTAAATTTCTATCTGTTCTATTTTATATTTAATTGAAAACCAAAATGGCATTAATATTTTATGAATTTTTTAAGATCTTAAATGTCATTATATATCTTATGTAAAATTTAAAGATTTTTATATTTGATATTTTAATTTTAATAATTCTAAAATTACTATTTTAGCTTTATTTGATTTATGTTTTTGAATTTTGAAAAGAATCAAATGTAAGTTTTAATTTTTTATATTTTTATCAGTGGTAGATAAGGTTATTATGTCAGCATAGTAAAAATTTTGGGTCAGGGAAATCTCTAGAGATTTCTGTAAAAATCTAGCAAGATCTCCATTGATTTGTTCTCTCATGATTACACTTTACTTTTATTATATTTTAATGGTTCAGATCACATAAAATTTCATAATTACGGTTCTAGATGGCTCTAGCATTTATCTAGGATTTTTTAGATTTTTATTATTTTTGTGTTTCACCATTTTACTTTTACCATTTTACCATTTCACATAATTGAATTTCTTTTAGTAGCAAAGAGCCCAAAAGAAATTATAATAATTCAATAAAAACGGAAAATACAGAGATAAATCACATAAAAGCTTTTGATTTTATATTTCTCATTTTATTAAATTTTGGGCTGTTACATATAGCCTTTCACTCTATCACCTTCTAGTCTTCAGTAGATATCTTTTCCCATCTATCCCCTTCAAGAGCAGCAATTAACTCTTACTAGACATGGATATCCTTCACAACATATTACCACACATTGAAATTTCCTCCACTGTCAAATCTCTCCACTTGATTCCACATCGTCGACATTAATCTTGATTTTGTGCCGCCTGATGCTTTACCAACCATCTCACAAATCTGATTAATCTGGTCTTAGCTCTGATACCACTTGTTACACTCTGATACCCCTTCTTACACGTAGCATCCCCTCAGATTGCATCAGAGTTTTGTGAGATACGACACAAGCGTTCACAGTCTTAAGAACGGAGAAGATAAATCTCATAGAGATAACCAAAATAACGGCAATGAAGCAACCACGTCGAGAGAAAAAAATTTAGTGAAGCTGACCACAGATTTTTTAAGCACAACTTCAAAAGTGTATAAAGGATTGTTGCTTTTCACAACCTCTCGAACTTTTTAAAACCCTTGGATCCTTGCTCTATACGAAGATCTAGTGTTAAAGAATAATCTGGCCTCTAATACTCTTGTGCACCTCTTGCTATGGATGAGTTGGTTAGTTGATTTTTGATTGCTTAGTTCTCCATGACGACCTAATGGGTTTACATATCTCCTCTTAGTTCTTCAAATAGAAGTAGGAATCCTACTCCAAAAGAAAGTAGGAATTATAATCCTATTAGGTTTTATCTAGGACTCCTAATCTAGGGCTAGAAAATAAGCTCGTGGCTTGTGGCTCGGCTCGGGCTCACACAGGCTCGTGGAGCGGACCATGCCCGAGTCGAGCCTATTTTTCAGGCTTGTGAAAACACCGAACCGACTCGGCTCGACCACCGAGCTGGCTCACGAGCCAAACCGGCTCGGCCAGTTCCCGTCACAGCTAGCACCCCGTGGCCCCTCTCTCCCTCTCCTCTCAAACCAACTATCCCCAATTCCCCACCTTCTTGCGTAACAAACCGGAACAGACGAGGTGAGCACACTGCCGGGGCCGCGACCTCCTTTGCCTGCCAGAATCGGTAAGCACCCCCTCTATCCCTCCCTCCCATCTTCTCTGGCTCCCCAAAGAGGCTGGACGCACGACCGACGCCTCATGCACTCCGGCTCCATGTACCTGACTTAGATGGGATCCGGAATCGTGAACCTCTTCATTGGTAATTACCCGGGTGGCGAGCGTCGATGGGATCGTGTGGCCCTTGGCGCATCGAGTATTCCAGTCGAATCGAGGCACTGTGGTAGTAGCAGTGGTCATCGTTTCATCCTTTGCTATGCTGTAAGATGGCCTAGTGGCAGCTTTCCGTGTCTGTCTCGGATCTTAGCCTGCTCCTTGGTGGTTCCGAGAGCTTCTGGTCTCGGTGACCCAACCTGGCATCAGAGCAATTGCATCTGTAGTTAGTTGCGTTTCTGAAATACATACAAGTCACATCTTGGTGCATTACCAGGTGTACTAGACCAAGGAATTTCTGAACAATTTCTTTATGTAGGCAGGTAACTTAAGTTGCAAATCAATAATACACATCTTCATGTAGTATGTAGTAATTACTCCTAGGTTTTATGGGATCAAGTTCAGTAGACTACTTAAGTGCTTTCAAGCCCCTAGCAAGACACACAAATCATGGAAAGTTTGCCATCTAGCAAGACACACAAATCAATATTAGATTTAGATTTAGAAAAGTGGCCATGAGTATATCAAGTTGAGACACAGGAGTACTAGCTTACTAATTTTGTGCATGCTTATATTTTTACACATTCAAATAAAGATTTTGTTAGAATGTAATATCTATTTAGATTTAGAAAAGTGGCCATTGAGTATGTCAAGTTAAGACCTGGGAGTACCAGCTTATCAATTTTGTGCATTCTTATATTTTTTACACATTCAGATAAAGATTGTCATAATGTAATATTTATTCATATAATAATTAGGATATAAGCAGACATCACCCTGACAAGTGACAACCACAGTTGGGGGCTCGTAATGGAGCATCTGAGCATCGCCTTAAGCCCTTAATGCATTAATAGGTTGTACTGTTAGTGCCATATTTTAATGGATTTGGCAATTGGCAGGCATGGAGATGGAATCATCCGTGGTGAGAGGGAAGGGAAAGAGGCCCTCAGCTCGACCATGGCTAAGCATCAATGGTGCCCCTCTAGCCAAGCCAGTAAGCATGCTTAGACTTAGTCTTAGCTAAGAATCTATATCTATATGCTTAAAAACATAGAATCATCATCACGCCAGTATGTGACTTGATTTTTGTTACATGTTCTCAGGTTTTATGCGAGGAAAGGGAAAAGATGACTGAGACTGAGGAAGAAGATAATTCTTATGACATGAATGATGAGATGTCCGAGGACGAGATAGCAATGTTAGGTGGTCGAGAAGAGGGTGACCATATCACAATTGAAGGCTCTAAGGAGGATGAAGATAATTCTGGGGATGGTAGTCTTGGTAGAGCTCGTCAAAGAGGGAAAAAGTGACAAAAGGGGGTGAAGGTTAGGAGTGAAACATCATCTAGTGTTTGAGATGTGTTTACAAAGATGAAGGTGCCATCTCTAACTGAAAAGGGGGTGATGATATCAAAGGCACAATGTGGGTACTGTAAGAAGTTGTATTCTTACAAGCAAGGGTCAACTACGTCACATTTATTGAGACATACGAAGAAATGTGACACATACTTAAAGTCTTTGGCAAAGAAGCGAGATCAAGCCCTTCTAAACTTTACTCCTTCGAAGGTAGGTGATTCTGGGTCTAGTCTCCCTACTATTATCGCTCCTAGAGATTATAATCATGAGAAAGTTAGAAAATTCTTTACGAAGGTGATAGTAGTTCATGAGCACTCATTTAGGATGGTTGAGCATGCATGGTTTAACATAGTAATGAAGTATTTAAATCCCACCTATGAGTTCATTGGCAGAAAAACAATTAGAGCTGAATGCATGAAGGTGTTTCAATCTGAAAGAGAATCACTAAGAAAGGTCCTTAAATATGTGGATAGCATTGCCTTAACCACTGATTTGTGGACATCTAACCAAACATTGTCCTATATGTGTTTAGTTGCACACTACATTGATAATGATTGGAAAATGCAATGCCGTGTATTGAATTTTTTTGGGTTAGATCCTCCACATACTGGATCTGTCATAGCTCAAGCTATTTATGAATGTGTTGCTGCTTGGAAGATAGAGGATAAAATCATTTCTATCACTTTGGATAATGCTTCGAACAATGATGTTGCTATTCGTGGTTTAAAGGCAAAGTTTGTAGCTAGACAAGGCAATGCTTTCCTTGCAAAATATTTCCATGTTCGGTGTTATGCTCATATTATCAATTTGGTAGTGAATGATGGGACAACCGTGTTAGCACCTCTCGTAAGTAACATAAGAGAATCTATGAAGTACATCAAAAAGTCCCCTTCTCGCTTGCATAAATTTATCAAAATTTGTAGATTTATTGCATTGCCAATTGGTCGGGGAAGGGTTGAAACTATATGTATCAACATGGTGGGGTTCAACATATAAGATGTTGAGTACTAGCATTGCATACAAGGAAGCTATACAATCATATGCCGATATAGATGCAAATTATAGATGGGAGCCTACAGCTGCAGAATGGGATTTGTTTGTAGCAATTGAGCCAATCCTTGCATCATTAGCTAAAATTAGCACTACATTCTCAGCTTTAACATATCCATGAGCAAATATATTTTATCCTCATATTATGGATGTAAAGATTGCTTTGAGGGCAGCAATGGTTTCTGATGATTTCAATTTGAAAGACATGGGCAAGAGCAAATATGATGGTGATTGCTACCATCCTAGACCCAAGGTATAAGATGAGATATGTGGAGTGGCGCTTGGGTAAGATTTTTGAAGCCTCAAAAATTAAAACTGAGATAGCAGATGTTTGCTAGGAGTTAGATAGGTTATATAAAAAATATGAGAGAACATTGTCAAAGGAAGACTACTATGAGTAAGTCTTGTGGAGCTTCATCTTCAACTGCTAATACCTCTTGCTCTTTACCATCTGCCTCAAGTGAATTTCAGTCCTTCTTATCATCTACTTCTGCGAATCCATCAAAGAGTGAGTTGATCATATATTTGAATGAGCAGAATGAGGATTTAGGAAACAAAGAGTTTGATTTGCTTCAATGGTGGAAGTTGAATTCACATAGATTTCCGGTGGTGTCCAAGATGGCAAAACAGTTCTTGACTATACCGGCGACCTCCGTGTCTTCGGAATCAACTTTTAGCATGGGGGGTAGAGTTCTAGATGATTTTCGTAGTTCTCTAAGCCCATCTATGGTGGAGGCATTGATATGTGCTTCTAGTTGGATTAGAGGTGAGCATGATGATAACAAGACTCCTATGTTTGTGGTATGTTCATCTTACATTTATTTTTCTTTAATTTATGGCTGATTTGATTTGAATTAATTTGGTATGACTAATGACTTGTATTTTCAGGAATAAGATGATGAAGATGATGTTGAGACAATTCCATTTCCTACAAGTGTGATACAGAGCAACTAAGCACTACTAGTATTTAGTAGTAACTAGTAAGTTAATATTATTCACTGCAAATACATGAATTATTGTATAAATATTTAATTTTAGATAGCTTGTTTGACTTGTGACTATAGGTTCAAAACTTATATTAGTGGAGATGGTCAAATGGAGCATGGAGGACAAGAGGGGAGAGAGAAGCATGATGATCATAATTCATGAATTATTACATTGGTTGGATCATCTATTTTGTTGTGATTTGTATTACGTCCTGTGACTTAGTTTTGGAGCATGTGATGTTGGTTGGATCATCCATTTTGTTTGAGACTTTGAGCCTTTGAGGCAATGTTGTTTAGTTGACTACTTGTGTTAGACTTGGACACTTGGACTATTGGTGGCATGTAGCTTTATGTGTGCTCTTATGAAGAGAAATTGCTTAAAAAGAGGTAGGGATTCATAACCACTTTAAGGCTCATCTTGGGTGCATTGGGATCGGGTGGGATCCTGACCCATGGCCCATCCAAAATGGGCGTGAAATGTAGAAAATGTGGAAGTCAGGTAAGAAGAAACAAATATCTAAACCTTTTTTTATAATGACATTGAGATTGGAACAATTGGTAGGTAAATCCTGGATGGAAACAATGGGAGTAATGCATCTGATATTGCAAATATCTTTTTTAACCTATTGAAATGTCCCTTGGTTTATCTCCTTTATCTTTTAAAAAATGTAAGGTGTGGTAAAGTAATGCACACAGTGTGTACCATCTTAAACCAGCTTTGATGATTATATTCATATTCATATCTGAACATTTGACTAGTTCATTGTGCTTTCTTTTCATGAAGTCACCTCAATACAGCATCTGCATCTGCTTTGCAGAAATTTGAGTCTTTTAACTAGGTAGAAATTTGTTTGATAGAACTAGGCACCAGCAGTTACATGTAAACTGTTGCTTTGAGTAGGCTTTTGATTTGGTGGAGTACAAGTATGTGGCATGTAAGCTTCATGGTTTGAACGCTCGGTGGAGTGAGGAGAAAAAGCAGAGCTACATACGACATGCGATTCATGAATATACCATCCATAAGACTTTGGTGCATCCAAACATTGTCAGGCTATGGGACATATTTGAGATCGATCACAACACATTTTGCACTGTGATGTAACACCCCGATGCCAAATGCGCCACGGATGCTACCAAAAACTCTAAATAACTAATGACATCTCTACGGAAAGACTGAAATCAACCCTTAAAAGCTTCCAGCTGGCTTAAAACTAAGCCACTGAAATCTACAAAATTTCGGCATGACCTCTCTAGAACAGAGGACATCCACTCAGCAGACAAAAGAATAATAGCAGTTATATAATATATCAATCACTCAAAATAGGAAGAAACATTCTAGCAGGTCCTTAGTCAATCAATCGTACACCCAATAGAAGTTAACAAACTCCAACACGACGAACAACATATTACAACCCCATTAATTACATCCAGAATTATTGAATTAGTTAAATAAATTGTTAGAGACCGAAGTCGTGCACGTGATACTACTCCCAACCAGACAAATCAGCTTCTACCTCAAACAGGAAGTAAACAAGCGTGAGTCCAAGACTCAGCAAAGTGCAACAATAACGAAACGTAATACATTTAATTGGATTACATTTACTTTAAAGTTTACTATAGCCAATACTTAAATGAAATCATCAAGTACAAGAAGCAGTACCTACCTCTACTTACCACAACCAACTCAAAAAAAAAACATAAGTAAACATTACCCATGCCTCGTTAATAATTTCTAGGTGAGTCCCTGACTCAATCCTCAACCTGTCACTTCCATTCCCATAAACCAACAGTTATCAATTTCAACGCAGTGCAATGCAATGCTATATAATGCAACTCATCCATGCTTTCATTCACATAATATCTCATGCATATATGCAATTTTATATAATGCAACACAACCATGCTTTCATTCACATAATATCTCATTGTACATGATGCATTATGCATGTCTCATCTCTTCTTTAGCACATACCGGTATTGCCGAGCACCACCCGTCGATGCGTGCCCTCAAACCCAACCATCCCGTGGAAGGAGCCTGCCGAAACAGGACTTGCCCGCTACCTAGTAGCGAGTCCTACGCTTAACACCGCTCCCATCCACGCCTACGGGGTAGGAAATTTGAGCACACCGGATTAGTCGTACATGCCGTATGACTTTCTCACCGCCCTGGCTCAATGCACTTTTCATGAATGCACATATGCAAATGCCATTCTCAACATCATATCCAAATTCTCAACTTCCATATTCACATTCTCAACACTGATAATCACCTCCTCAACATTCATATTCATACTCACATCACCAATACTCGAGTAATTACTAATTCCATCTATCTTGATCATAAATCAAACCATTTTCGCAATCCAATTCCATACTTTCAGTATTCCCATTAGCCTATCAAACTAGAGAACATGAATATGAAAGTAAGATTTAGCAAGATATCATCACGGCATCTAGACGGAATTCATCAAACAACGCACATAACATTCAATCCAGAGATGCAGCATAATGTCATGATGGCAAGGCATATAAAGTTCATCAAACAAATCATCACACGTTCAAACAACGATGCACTTGTATTAGATTACTTACCCTTTTCATCAAAAGACAATTACCCTACTAGACGTGCTTATAAATACGAATGCATCCATAGAGTAAACATATACATAACACAAGCAATTAACTAAATACCCTATAAGAGATATATGGGTTACACTTACATATGAACTCGTTTTAAATAATGGCATAATCATTTAACCATTCTCATTCATCATATCGCATGCAAAATCAAACATGACAATATTAAGATAACACATGGATAACAGTAACATTGCAAAAACATAATGGCCACTTAAGCCACAACCACTACAACGCACTTGCCTTCAACTTCTCGAGACGGTGTGGCGAGACGAAGTTGCCACCCCTGGGGTCACACCACCTGCACATGGATATAACCCACTCAAAAACATGCCCACATTTCATCACAAGACTCATAACTAGTCGGCTTCGCAACCCACTCCTAAAACCCGAAAACAGCAATCTGTCAACCCGGGACAGCACTCAGTAAAACGGTCACAACTTTTAGTCGGATGAACGAAACTTAGTGATTTCAGTCTCTATTGAAAGGTAATTCGATTATCTACAACTTTTTCTATAGCCGACAGATCGGGAAAAGCACCAATTATTCTCAGATTTGCGACAAACAACAGACGAACATAATTTAACTTGTTCTGGACAGCAATCGGTAAAATAGCCATAACTTTCAAACGGCTGAACGAATTTTAGTGATTTTAGTCTCTATTGAAAGGTAATTCGATTATCTACAACTTTCGCAATAGTCAGACCCCCAGGAAAAGCTTGTAGAATTTTCAATTAGCAGTTCTAACCGAGAACGAAAATCTGCCCGAAACAAAAAATTCCCAATCACTCTAGTCTCTCCAGTCCCCAACCTCCAACATCTCAAAATCATGAATCCTAGCTAAGCAATAGCACAAACACCTTGCATGCAAGCCAAATGGATCCCCACTACCTAGGGTTTTACCTCAAGTCTTTCTCATGGAGGAAGGAGGGAGGTGGGGGAGAGCTGCCACAAGAGGGGGAAGGAGGAGCTCGCCGGCCTGGGGAAGAGGTCACCGGAGCCGGGCCGGAGCAGGGCTGGAGCAGGGCCGAAGGTAGCCGGCAGGGAGGGCGCAGGGAGGAGCAACAGAAGGAAGCCAGGGCTGCGCCAGGGGCTGCTGGATGCACTGGCCTAGGAGCTCTCGGCCAGGGAGCAAGCGCCAGGATGGGCTTCGGCCAGGAGGAAGGAAGCGCCGAGCAGCACCAGGGGCGGCTGGGGAGTCGGCTGGAGGAGGAAAGAAGTGGGAGGCGGCTGGGAAAATTGGGGAAAAACCAGGAACTTTTGAGTCTAGGGTTCATTTACTCCCTCTCTTCCTTTTATACTCCATCACTTGAGTGCTACTGATCAAAGGCTAGGGGGAAAAGAATATAGACTACACAAATTCTAGAGACCACAAATCAACCATCCCCCAGAGACTGACACTTCAAACTCACGGCGAAAAGAAAAACCCAGACAAAATGAGTGGCGGTATTACATGTGATGCCCTGGCTCGGCGAGCCAACGAGCCGATTTATGAAGCCAAAAGTGGCCGAGCCGAGCCATTGTTCGAGGCTCGCCGAAGCACCGAGCCGAGCCTGGCTCGGCTCGCTCCCTGATGGAGCCCAAGCGAGCCTGGCTCGGCTCGGGTCGTTTCCAACTCTATCCTAATCCTATTAGAATTTATCTAGGACTTCTTATAGCACACCTTTCCAAATCTAAAAAGATTACGAGTCACCATACTCAACAAATGTGAAAAACTATATGATACAAATTGTTCCCTTAAATGCAAGTGCATGTAGAACATAGCATGATTCTCTGTTTATTTTTTGAAATTTATGTGATTTGACTCCTACGAACAGAACTAGTTAAAAGGAAATAATGCTAAAGCTTCTTCCTCTTGGCCTGACAGTTGCCATCCTGCCCCCATAATGCCACTTGGTTTGAAGGCCTCCTTTTTGCAGTGAGCTTGTTCTTTTCTTGTGCCTTTCTTCCTTGATGTGCATATAGATCAGCCATGAGGTTCTAGGGTTGGTCAATGAACAATGAAGAATGTTAGTAGGAAGTAAACACTCATGGCGCTTGCCTAAATGCAGGGGAAGACTCAGACTGAGAGAGAGAGAGAGAGAAGGGGGGAGTGGGCAGTGAAGAAATGCAAAGGCTGTGTGGCCTTTCCCAGCCCAAATAAGTGTAGAATTGGGCTGGGCCAGTTGGTCTCTGGCCCTGCACGCCCCAACCGACTGTTCCCAAGGCTTTGTTGTCCTGCAAAACATTTCATGTGCATCCTCTTTGTTTCCTATGATTGGGTTAGTCCCATACTCCCTGTACACAGGTTGATTAAAGTATAAGACGTCGCATCGTCACATGCGGTGCATTCCAGCGCATAAAAAGATCTGTTCGCAACGTACGGTACGGATCCGAGCATCGCCTTAAGCCCTTAATGCATTAATAGGTTGTATTGTTAGTGCCATATTTTAATGGATTTGTCAATTGGTAGGCATAAAGATGGAATCATCCGTGGCTAAAGGGAAGGGGAAGAGGCCCTCAGCCTGGCCACGGCTAGGCATCAGTGGTGCCCCTCTAGCCAAGCTAGTAAGCTTGCTTAGACTTAGCCTTACCTAAGAATCTATATCTATATGCTAAAAAACATAGAATCATCATCATGCCAGTATGTGACTTGATTTTTGTTACATGTTCTCAGATTTTATGCGAGGAAAGGGAACAGACGACTGAGACTGAGGAAGAAGATAATTCTTATGACATGAACGATGAGATGTCTGAGGACGAGATAGCAATGCCAGGTGGTCGAGAAGAGGGTGACCATATCACAATTGAAGGTTCTGAGGAGGATGAAGGTAATTCTGGGGATGGTAGTCTTGGTAGAGCTCGTCAAAGAGGGAAAAAGCGACGAAAGGGGGTGAAGGTTAGGAGTGAAACATCATCTAGTGTTTGGGATGTGTTTACAAAGATGAAGGTGCATCTCTGGTGAAAAGGGGTGATGATATCAAAGGCACAATGTGGGTGCTGTGTAAGTTGTATTCTTACAAGCAAGGGTCAACTTCGTCACATCTATTGAAACATACGAAGAAATGTGACACATACTTAAAGTTTTTGGCAAAGAAGCGAGATCAAGCCCTTCTAAACTTTGCTCCTTCGAAGGCAGGTGATTCTGGGTCTGGTCTCCCTACTATTATCACTCCTAGAGATTATAATCATGAGCAAGTTAGAAAATTGTTTGCGAAGATGATAATAGTTCATGAGTACCCGTTTAGGATGGTTGAGCATACATGGTTTAACATAGCAATAAAATATTTAAATCATGCCTATGAGTTCATTGGCAAAAAAACAATTAGAGCTGAATGCATGAAGGTGTTTCAATCTGAAAGAGAATCACTAAGAAAGATCCTTAAATATGTGGATAGCATTGCCTTAACCACTGATTTGTGGACATCTAACCAAACATTGTCCTATATGTGTTTAGTTGCACACTACATTGATAATGATTGGAAAATGCAATGCCGTGTGTTGAACTTTTTTGAGTTAGATCCTCCACACACTAGACCTGTCATAGCTCAAGCTGTTTATGAGTGTGGTGCTGCTTGGAAGATAGAGGATAAAATCATTTCCATCACTTTGGATAATGCTTCGAACAATGATGTTGCTGTTCGTGGTATGAAAGCAAAGTTTGTAGCTAGACAAGGCAATGCTTTCCTTGCAAAATATTTCCATGTTCAATGTTGTACTCATATTATCAATTTGGTAGTGAATGATGGGACAATCGTGTTAGCACCTCTCATAAGTAACATAAGAGAATCAGTGAAGTACATCAAAAAGTCCCCTTCTCGCTTCATAAATTTGTCGAAATTTGTAGATTTATTGCATTGCCAATTGGGGAAGGGTTGAAACTAGATGTATCAACAAGGTGGGGTTCAACATATAAGATGTTGAGTACTAGCATTGCATACAAGAAAGCTATACAGTCATATGCCGATATAGATGTAAATTATAGATGGGAGCCTACAGCTGCAGAATGGGATTTGTTTGTAGCAATTGAGCCAATCCTTGCATCTTTAGCTAAAGTTAGCACTGCATTCTCAGCTTCAACATATCCAACAGCAAATATATTTTATCCTCATATTGTAGATGTAAAGATTGCTTTGAGGGAAACAATGGTTTCTGATGATTTCAATTTGAAAGACATGGGCAATGCAATGATGGAAAAGTTCAATAAGTATTGGGAAGACAAGAACAATATGATGGTGATTGCTACCATCCTAGACCCAAGGTATAAGATGAGATATGTGGAGTGGTGCTTTGGTAAGATTTTTTAAGCCTCAAAAATTAAAACTGAGATAGCAGATGCTCGTGAGGAGTTAGATAGGCTATATGAAAAATATGAGAGGGAACATCGTCAAAGGAAGACTGCTATGAGTAAGTCTTGTGGAGCTTCATCTTCAACTGCTAATACCTCTTGCTCTTTACCATCCGCCTCAAGTGAATTTCAGTCCTTCTTATTATCTACTTCTGTGAATCCATCAAAGAGTGAGTTGATGATATATTTGGATGAGCAGAATGAGGATTTAGGAAACAAAGAGTTTGATTTGCTTCAATGGTGGAAGTTGAGTTCACATATATTTTCGGTGGTGTCCAAGATGGCAAAACAGTTCTTGACTATCTGGCGACCTCCTTGTCTTCGAAATCAACTTTTAGCACCGCTGGGGTAGAGTTCTAGATGATTTTCATAGTTCTCTAAGCCCATCTATGGTGGAGGCATTAATATGTGCTTCTAGTTGGATTAAAGGTGGGCATGATGATAATAAGGCTCCTATGTTTGTGGTATGTTCATCTTACGTTCATTTTTCTTTAATTCATGGCTGATTTGATTTGAATTAATTTGGTATGACTAATGACTTGTATTTTCAAAAAAAAGATAATGCAGATGATGTTGAGACAATTCCATTTCCTACAAGTGTGATAGAGAGCAACTAAGCAACTACTAGTATTTAGTAGTAACTAGTAAGTTAATATTATTCACTGCAAATACATGAATTATTGTATAAATGTTTAATTTTAGATAACTTGTTTGACTTGTGACTGTAGGTTCAAAACTTAGATTAGTGGAGATGGTCAAATGGAGCATGGACGACAGGAGGGGAGAGAGATGCATGATGATCATAATTCATGAATTATTACGTTAGTTGGATCATCTATTTTGTATTACGTGCTGTGACTTAGTTTTGGAGCATGTGATGTTGGTTGGATTATCCATTTTGTTTGAGACTTTGAGCCTTTGAGGCAATGTTGTCTAGTTAACTACTTGTGTTGAACTTGACACTTGGACTATTGGTGGCATGTAGCTTTATGTGTGCTCTTATCAAGAGAAATTGCTTAAAAAGAGGTAGGGGTTCATACCCACTTTAAGGCTCATCTTGGGTGCACTGGAATCGGGTGGGATCCTGACCCATGGCCCATCGAAAATGGGCGTGAAATGTAGAAAATGTGGAAGTCTGGCTCGGTTCGGCTCGTACCCTGGCTTGGCTCGCTCCCTGACCGAGCCCAAGTGAGCCTGGCTCGGCTCGGCTCGTTTCCAGCCCTATCCTAATCCTATTAGAATTTATCTAGGACTTCTTGTAGCACACCTTTCCAAATCTAAAAAGATGATACGAGTCACCATACTCAACAAATGTGAAAAACTATATGATACAAATTGTTCCCTTAAATGCAAGTGCATGTAGAGCATAGCATGATTCTCTGTTTATTTTTTGAAATTTATGTGATTTGACTCCTACGAACAGAACTAGTTAAAAGGAAATAATGCTAAAGCTTCTTCCTCTTGGCCTGACAGTTGCCATCCTGCCCCCATAATGCCACTTGGTTTGAAGGCCTCCTTTTTGCAGTGAGCTTGTTCTTTTCTTGTGCCTTTCTTCCTTGATGTGCATATAGATCAGCCATGAGGTTCTAGGGTTGGTCAATGAACAATGTCAGTAGGAAGTAAACACTCATGGCGCTTGCCTAAATGCAGGGCGAAGACTCAGATTGAGAGAGAGAGAGAGAGAGAGAAGGGGGGCTGGGGCAGTGAAGAAATGCGAAGGCTGTGGCCTTTCTCAGCCCAAATAAGTGTAGAATTGGGCCGGGCCGGTTGGTCTCTGGCCCTGCACGGCCCAACCGACTGTTCCCAAGGCTTTGTTGTCCTGCAAAACATTTCATGTGCATCCTCTTTGTTTCCTATGATTGGGTTAGTCCCATACTCCCTGTACACAGGTTGATTAAAGTATAAGACGTCGCATCGTCACATGCGGTGCATTCCAGCGCATAAAAAGATCTGTTCGCAACGTACGGTACGGGTTTCGCATAAAGCTGGAGATTTTTGTGCCGCTGAGGTGCGTGTCGGTCGGAGCCCTGCGTTGGTGCGCTCGCATGGTTGGTACCCGTAGCGTCCTCGGCACCGCGTCTGTGACGGAGTTACAGTGTGTTTAAAGGTGAAGCGATTCAACATCCAAACTAAAAGTTGCAGCTTTTCGATAGTTTTCTCAGTAGAGTTGCATCATGGATCTTTGATTCCTGGGATCGATCAAGCCCAGTTCCGGGTAGCTTTTGCTTTAAAAAAAAACGGACTGCTTGTCGAAACAGGGGATTTTAGACTATTACTATCACAAACAGAAACAGCTATCTCTATAAAATCAGAAGACGAGTGCTAGCTGATTCTCACCACACGCAGAGGCCACGCGTGCTCGAAGTCGTCTGCCGCTAGCTCGGTCCTCTGCCGACGCCCTGGTCCTCCGTCCGCCGCTTGAAGCCATCCGCCTCCTTCCTTTATTGCCACCCAAGCCTCCTGCGCCGCCGGGCCGAGGCCGTCCGCCGTGCCCCTTTGCTGCCCTTCTACGCCGCGCCCCTCCGCCCAAGACCATCCGCTGCCCAAGCATCCTACGCCACTGGCCAGGTCCTCCATCGCCAACTCGAGGCTGTCCGCCGTGGGCTCAAAGCCTCCTTGAATCAAAGATAGTCTCAATAATTTGAATTACCGAACGACCAGATTTTCAAGATAGTAGATTTTTTAAATAATCGCTTCTCCCAACATAGACTATAATAAAAAATCTGAACAACCAGTTTAAATAGGCCTTAGTCGTCCATGTAGAACCTGGGGCATAGGTTTATTAAAAGCATCGCATGCCGTGCACTGCACTACTGCAGTGCATGAAAGATCACAGAAAAAAGAAAGCAAACTTCCACATGGTTCCTTTGTTCAATCATCAATGGGCATCTTCCATTATCTGATTCTGGGCCTCAAAAGGACGGTGGTCAACACAGTCAGCCAACCAGCTACAGGGCGCCAAAGGGCCTTTCTGCAAAATCACCCCGGGTCGTCTCCCAAGGCTAGATCTTGGCCGCTCATTCTTGGTCACGGACGGGCAGACGGCATCCTTCCTCCATTGTTTTCATTGAAATTTTTCCCAGTTTGTTTATCGCATTTTTCACCCCAATCAGTATCAGGTAGAGGTGAAGACGGATTGAATAAGGTGAATAATAGCTCTATCATATTTATTTATTTTTGGATATAGATACAAATATGAATAACCCAAATACGAATAATATCAAATACAGGTAGTGAGTGAATGCGAATCAAAATAAAAACGGTCATGAATATTTATCGGAACATAAAAACATTTTAAATTATACACACAAAATAAAAAAACATAACTAGCTTATTTCACCTAAACATTCATAAAGGACATGTGATGGCCCCAGATTTGTATTCTCTATTGAATTATGTTTAAAATAACAAATGAGTTTTTCTGTATTTTTATCAACTTATTTAAAATATTTTTTGGTCAAAGACAACAATATTTGAATTTTTGAATAACTTTAAAATCTACAAAATCTTGAAAATAATTTTTTAAATGATAGACTGATGTGAGGAATGTCCCCTAAAAATTTTCATAATTTTTGGAGCTACTTTGCCAATTATAAAAATCAAAACTCGATTTCTGGATTAGTTAAATTAGAAAACAAATTTTAAATTCAGATACCTTTTTAGGCCGAAACAGTGGCCTTAACCCAACCCGCGCATTTGAATAACCAGATAATCCAACCCCTGAATATCCGAATAATCTAGAAACGTATTCATATTCGACAGATAATGAGCTACCGAATTTGTATTCATATCCGACAAAAAATCTATATTTGTTTTTGATCCGATACTATTCGTTAAATATCCGAGCCAATATAATCCGTATTAAAAAATTATTCGGATAGGTCGCAAACCATTCGAACCGTTTTCACCTGTAGACCCAAGTATCATGGGTTTTAGGCCGTAATTGCTTTCGACGTCATGGCACATTCATCGCATTGTTGTTGCGTTTATGCCGCGATTACCTTGAGTAGGCTAGTCTTAGGCACTCAGGCCATTCTCAGTAGGAGTTTCATTCTCATTAAATGATATGACACATCATCATGTTTGGTGATATGGCAAGGTAATTATGAAGAGAGAGATAGAGAGAGTTTCATGAAAGGTGAGAGGGTTTCATCTAGATGAAACCTGAGATACACAGTTACCTAGAAAAAGCTGATGTGGCACTCTTGGAAACTGAAAAATGAAACTATGCATTGAGAATGGCCTCAGTACTCAGTAGTTGGTTAGGTTGAACCCGCAGTTTGCTCCATTGTGCACCCAAGAGCCTCGGAGACTTGGAACGGCTCGATCGGTTTTCAATACAGAGCCGCGCTGTGTTGTTCTGTTCGAGTGTCAGTTTACGGGGTGTTTCAGAATTAGCTCTGCAAAGCTTTCAGCGTCATGCAAGAACCTGAGTAACGATTGACCGTGTGTATATATAATGCATAATCGCACATGTATGGTCAATCATTGTCCGGATCGTTTGCAATGCTTATATACGTATGGCAAATGACATATCCAAAGATGAATGCTCAAAATATTAGTTTATTTTTACATACTAAAACTTCCTCTCTGCTTTGGTACAAATGTAGAATCCAGCAGTTGACTCGAACATGCTTTGCAACTTATCAGTTCCCAAACATGGCCGCGTGATTAGATTCATTTTATCATAGCCTGTTATAAAACGTACGGAAAAATAGATGATCAAAAGAATGGGAGAAATTCTTTCAGAAAAAAATCCCAGACACACAAGGCAAAAATCACTGTATAAAGAAAATTACCAGCACAGAAAACTTCGATGCTTCTTAACCATGCGACTAAAGGGGTACGTATATAGATTAGGGAACAGCAGCCCCGACCGACGAAGGAAGACGAATCATAGTCGTCGGATACATCGGCCATTGCCATGTCTGACAAGGCTCGGCACGCATTGCTCAACACTACATCTGGTGCAATGTTCGACATGGACATGATGATGAATTCGGATTACACTTTAACAATCCCCACCTTAAAGTAAAATTCATTTCTGTAATTGAAATATCAAAATATCCTCAAAATAAGTATTCATTATAAATCTTGTGTTTCAAAAGTCAATCAGACTAATCTTAACAAAAAAGACTGCAACAATCTTATTTAAACGTTTTTCATGAAGGCAAATTGAACAAACCACTAGTAGGTCTAAATGCACAGCTATCAATAAAGTAGACCAAAAAAAATCTAGATCTTCAACAATTCATAATTCCAGCAAAAGTTTAAGTATGTGCAACTGATCTCCAGATTCAAATGCTCAATCATCAGATAACATAAGCCAAATATCACTTGTGATGCTAGATAGATAGCGAAAAGCTCATGTCATGGAATCTGAAATGCTATATCTGGAATACAAAACTCAATAAGCGATGTTTATTAGAGACCAACTTGCATGTGTGGCCATTATGTATGCCAAATTACTATCTTCAAAGGTAACTAAATTCTATGATAGGATTGAAAATGCTCTTGTAAAACCATCCTAATAAAAGGAATTCAACATAACGTTAATGGAGTATAAAGTGTAGTAGACCCCTCACTTTGAGCTATGACAACTAGACAAATGTTAGTATCCATGCAAAAAAAACAAACTCTTTACACTTAAATCATTCCTCTTAAACTGAAATTAGAGCAAAACTTTTACTTTAAAATAGCTTAACTCTAGTGGATCTTGCCGCAATAACCCATAGAAGACGATAGATCATCGAAGAAATCGTCAATGCTTAATTTCATATGGATGCCACTAATAATAGGCTTAATTATGTGAATTTCAATAAACTCCACCTCCAACGAAAGCAATTGAAGGACTGAAAATGGCGATCAGAAGGGGATAAATGATCATAAATTAAATTTTACCCTCTAAAAGAACCAATAAAAGCTTCACTAGGTCAAATATACGTGGAATAACAAATTTTTGAACAATTCACCTCTAAGGCGGTACTACTAGAGTTAAAAGGGTAGTAGTGCCGGAATGAAAAATACCAGTAGCACTATCGTGCTACAGTACCCCCAGTAGTGATGGTCAACAGTAAAAATAGGCAAATAAACAGTGAATTAGTGCGACTTCAAAAACTAAAATCGGTGTATCTTTTGATCGGCTGATCAAAAACCCGTGAAATTTTGTATGCACCTTCCTATGGGTGTTAAGAACCTATTCCAACATTCAATCGTAAGGACTAACGTCAAAGTTATAACTTTTTTTGAATTTACCCAAGGTTGAACAAAAACTGGATCAAAAACAAAAATTTTGCCCTGAGCTTGTTTGTGGGGATTTGATGATCAAGATGGATATAGATAGTTTCTCACATGGCACAGCAAGCAAGAACCCCAAAGAGATTGCCCTTAAATGTGCAAGATCAAGATCTATGACAAATCTTTCCTTCTCAAGCCAAAACCTGGTTTCTTGAGAACTCTCTTGATAATCATGAGAGAGAATGCCTAGATAATTGGGTGATGATCCATGGAGGATACATCTATCAATCACTCATCCTTAGCAACACAAGATCAGGAGAAAAAGAAACCAACTAGAAAGATAAAGAATCAAGTAGGAAGTTTAAGAACAAAAGCCAAATCTTCAGCATGAAATTGATCTTTATTTCAGAGCATGACACGAAACTGATTTTTATTTCAGAGCATGAGAATGGATTACAAAGCCTCTCAACTAAGGCAAAGCTCCCAAATAGTACACACACCACACAAGAACACAAAATCTTGTGGAAGCCCTAATCCAAAGTCTTAGAACTTCAAGGCTTAAAGTCTCATTTCCCACTACATCTCCTTATATAGTGGTGGCAACCCTAACCCTAGATCTAGACACACAAGTGGATACCATCCACTCTTGCATGAGCTAACTCGAAACCTAACACTCTTAACGGGTTTTTCACTCACACAGGCAAGCTCCTCAAAGCGGCTATTACATTGACACTAAATTCGCTCCGTGAGCCCGAATTTGCTTCAAACACCACTTTGGTGTGACCAAAACCAGTTAGGCCACCGTTGCGGTTTTTAAACCGCCTTGATCGTTGGTATTGGATAAATTATTAATTTACCCCAATGGCTGGTCTTCCTTCTCCTTGAAGCATCGTTATGCTTCGCGTTCTTCATGTGATCTCAATGACTTGCGGCTGCCAAGCCTCTCATACGTCCGGACTCCCCCAAAACATCCTCATTTACAAACTTGCCCAAGTCACTTGACCGTCACATGTTCTTTTCTGCTTTACCACAATGGCATTGGCTTTCTTGACCGTTCTAGACCTCAACTTCTCTATAAGCCTAATCCTGGTCTATGTCGTTGCCCACCATGTCTATCACCAGTACATCACGTTTCGATTCCTTGTCTTCCTGACTTGCAATCACCTCCATCTTCGACGTCTCTTAACTGTTTTGGACCTCAGCTCTCCTAGCCTAGTCCTGGTCTCACCTTCGCATCACTGTGACATAGTCCTAGAGTCCTGCAACTAACACAGACAATAAACACATCACATAGCACTGTTCACAATAATATGCATTAATCAATAATTATTGCAAACATTAAGCTAAAATCGCAGTAAAGTCGACACTACCGCCACCTAGGGCTGGTAGTATCGCACTCCCAATACTACCGCCCCTCATGGCCGGTAGCACCGATCTTGCACAACCCATAAAAACACCCAACCTGGTAAATAACTACCAGTCTACCACCCACTAGAGACCAGTATTATTGCACCCCCGGTGCTACCACGCTTTGGGCCGGTACTGTCGCTCTAGCCCAAACACAGAGAATCCCTCTTTGTAAAAAGACTACCACTCCCAAGACCGGTAGCTCTAACAGGCTGGCACTACCGCCCATCCCAGGTTGGTAGTACTGTTTGGTAGACACTACCATGCCTTCAAGGCCGGTAGTGCCACATTGACTTGATAGCATCTCAAATTGCTTTAAATTCAAAATAAACTCAAACTTGAGCACCACATACTCAAACACTATCAATAACTCATCGCAAACTTGAATAGACCTTCACATAGTCTTTTAATCTCCCTCTTGATGAGTATATTGACAAACACCACAAAAGGCACAAATTTGATTTTGAAGGCAAAAGAAGAAAGCAATTTGATTGCAAAGCCTTACTTGGTTTAGAGCAAGAGAAAATAAGATTATGACTAAGTTGGCAAGAAAGATTTTAGAGTAAGTCAATAGAAATAACAAGTTTTTCATAAAAGTTCTAGAAATCCAAGAAAAACTCATAAAAACTTAAATATGCTTATGATCCTAAGAAATAGCAATTTTTCACCATGTTCATAAAAACCAAGATGCATTCACATTTCTCCCTCGATGATGCCTTTTTCGTATTTTCTCCCCCTTTTGGCAATATAGGCATCAAGAGAGGATTTTCTCTCCCTTTTCACATGTATGAATAAAATTCATCCTAAAAGAGCTTTAAAAATTTACCAAGTGACCAAGAAGACAAAGTATGACACCAAGCTACTTAAGTTCAGATTATAATAATTTAAGACATATCCAAGTGCAAATTGTAATACCTTTGCTAGTAAGAACAATAAGACTATGTTATATTTGCATGATTTCAACAAATGCAACACTTAGTATAATCTCTAAACTAGAAACATAGCCATACAACAGATCAAATGGATAACCTAGAGTTCAACCTAGTCAACACTTTGGAGAAGCTACAAGTGCATAAAAGATACTTTATGCTCAATCACCTTTAATGCAAAATTTTTATTTTAAAATTTTAACGCACATAGTGGGGGTGTAAATGTTTGACATTATTTGCATATTTACCCACTTTTTCTTTTTTTATTTGCATTTTTCAAATGTGGTTGACTCAAGCCATCATCGACCATCTCAAGAAAGACTTTTAAAAGAATAGTCTTGGTTATACATGATACGTTCTAAGTTCATCCCAAATGCGATGGGAAGCTGTCTTGTGAACGTATAGTGTTGAGTTTAATTTGTAGTCAAAATTCAATTTTTAACCATTTTAGCACTTAGATTCATGAGCATGTGAAGGATTCTAGTATGAATCAATCTAGCTTCACCCAAGTTGCTATAGGGACTTTAGTAGAAATCTAAGAATTCACAAATCATGACATATGCATCTAGTGAGGAAATATAGCAAGTAAAAGCTATAAGTTTCATCAAGTTTTTATTTAAGCTCAATTTTCATTTTAGAAAGCTTAGCATGATGAAACAAAATGAATTTATACATGGCTAAACTAAGCTAGCAATGATCTTCATAAGAGTAGCAAGGTGCATAACATGAATGACATCTCAGTTGCATATAGACAAAGCTTATTAAATCAAATAATGAAATTTATATGCAATGCATGAAACAACTTCTCAAACTTTCCCTCCACAAGTGAATCAAATTTAAGCTTAAAATTTTGGTTTAAATTGAATTATTAGCATAATTAAGTTCAAAGAACTCCTAAATGAACTCAACAAAAACTAGAAATACAGAATGAGAAGAGAAAGTCAAGAACCTTCAAGGAATACTATGGCTTAAACTTGCTCTCATCTTTCCCCATGACCAATATAGGAAAGCTTACTCTAAAACCCTAGATAGGGAGTGCACACAGACCTTGTTTACCCAGGTGGTCTAATACCTACTAGACCTATAAGACTATGAGGGAACTCAAACTAGAGAGAAGAGAGGACAACTAATTGTGTGTGATAACAACCTATAGCATAAAATAAGAGGTTCATAGAAAGCATGCCAGAAGTCTAAGTGAAGTATACTTAGAATTCTAAAAATGAGCACAATATCACCTAAAAGATGAAAAAGAAAGGAAATACTGGAAGTAAGTATATAATATGATATAGCTCCCTCTCAACAGATGTCGTAAGGGCACACGACACTAAGCTCTCCTTTCAAGGTCACAAACCTAAATCTATCCAAAGGCTTGGTAAAGATATAGACAATCTGGTGATCACTCTCCACAAACTAGAGCATTATATCACACTTCTCCACATGTTCTCTAAGGAAGTGATATCTAATATCAATATACTTGGTCCTGAAGTGCTGCACTAGGTTCTTAGCTATGCAAATGGCAGATGTGTTGTTATAGAAAAGTGAAACACTATCTATGTCTAACCCAAAGTCTTACAAGGTCGATCTCATTTAAAGCACCTAACTACAACAGCTAGCGGCCGCAATGTACTCGGCCTCAATGGTGAACTTTGCAACTCTAGACTACTTCCTAGATGACTAAAAAACAAGAGAAGTGATAATAAATTAGCAAGTGCTAGAAGCACTCTTCCTATCTATCCTAGAGCCATTAAAGTGTATGTCTAAAAAGACTCTAAGGGACAAATAAGAAGAGAAAGAGTACCAAATACCATAGTCAATGGTAGCTCAAAGGTACCTGAAGTTGTACTTCACCGCTTGGTGGTGAGAGGCATGAGGAGAAACCTGAAATCGAGTGCACAGATACGCTGCAAAATGTATGTCCAGCCTTGAAGCTATGAGGTACAAGAGAGAGCTGATCATGCTCCTGAACTCCTTCTGATCAACTGGCTCACCATTATATTCTTATCAGGCTCAAGAATAACAGTGGTGGCTATAGGGGTTATCACCGGCTTCCCATCAAACATGTCGAAGAGTCTTAGGAGGTCTCAAGTGTACTTGCCATGATACATGAGAATATCTTCCAAGTATGCTTGATCTATAAGTCGAGAAAGTCGCTTAACTCACCCATCATGCTCATCTCGAATGCTGTGTTCATCACATTTGAAAACTGAGACACAAGAGAATGCGGAAAGCTACCAAAGGTAATGTCATCCACATAAATCTGTGTAAGTAGAAAATGAGTATCCAAGTGTATGATAAACAGAGTCTTGTCTATCTTACCAATCTCAAAAACTATGATTAAGAAGATAAGACTTAAACTTTTTATACCAATCTCTAAGGGTCTACTTAAGTCTATATAAAGCTTTGGAAAGCTTGAAGATATAGTTTGGGTACTTGGGGTTCTTGAATCCTGGAGACTGCCTAATATACACCTCTTCCTCAATATACCCATTGAGGAATGCCACTCTTGGAATCCATCTGATAAAACTTGAAACTCTTAGATGTTGAAATATAAGCAGGATCTTAATAGTCTCTAGTCTAACTACATGGGCAAAGGTCTCCTCAAAATCAAGATCCTCAACCTGAGTAAAGCTCTGTACAACTAGACTAGCCTTATTTCCCAATGATACTATTACTAGATGGGGGCTCAACAACCTGCCAGACCTTGTTCCTCTCAAAACTCTCAAGTTCTTCATGCGTAGCATTGATCCAAGATTCATCTATGCATGAGAAATATCTTTCGGTTCAAAAGTGGCAACGAAGGTAGAGCGAAGACAGAAGAGAGATAGGCCTAACTTTGAGCGCGTGACATGCTCAAACAAATCATCGATCATCTAATCAGGCAGATGACATCACTGAATGTGATGAGAAGGTCCATAAGTAGAAGTGGCCTCTATCTTATGAACAGAAGAGGTAGAATTAGAGCCACTAGCTGCAAGAAAGTCTGAAGGTAAGGGCTGATATCCCTAAGGTATAGAGCTAGAAACAAGAGGCACCTTAGGTGCAGAGAGGACTGGATCACAAAACACAATCATCTCCAACATCCTCATCCTCTACAAAGATGGTCTCGGAGAGAGAAGAAGAACCTGTTATATCTGCTCTAGTTTCTAGACTAACTTCATTACAGGTTACCTTACAGGTCTCTGATCATATTCACCTCACAACTTCAGGCCCTATAGCTATGAGAAGAAGTCGAGTAACCTAAAAAAATGTCATAAAAAGCGAGACTCGAACTTATCTAGGTTCCCAGGCTTCAAAACGAAATATGTCGATGTTTGAAAAACAGGTTTCCCACCGAGCTTACTTGTTGATTGAGGGATCAAATAAGTCCCCTTTCTCGTGAAAGGATTACGTCCGAAGAATGCTGATAGGATGTGATGCTCCAAAGGATAGTGGACAAAAAATTTTATACTGGTTCGGACCTCTCACGATCAAGATAACAACCCTACGTCCAGTGATCTTACTATTGCTTGAGTTCTTACAGGAAAGCTTGCGAGTATGTCTCTGTATGCTTTTTGTATCTCTCCCTCTTTCTCTGATCTACTGCGGGAATATTTATAGGCAGTTGGAGCAGCTACAGTCGAATAACGCGCCATTACTACGCTTGAACGTAACTGCAACCGCACCCTTGATTTTCGCCATGCTGCGTCATGTACATGATGGACTCAGATCGTGGCGTAACAGTCTTTAACCACAGCGTAATTCCTGCCACGTCGTCTTTATGGGCCGAGCATGACTTGTTGGACATGCTCGGGATTTTTACTGAACTCTGACCGACCATCGTGCACATTCGAGCAAGCATGCTCGGGGAATTGTGGCACATGCTCGGAAATGAGTTTAAGCTTGGTTGGAGCGGACCCACCAGCTGGCTCATCTGGAGATCTTCCTTGGGGTCACCATCCAAGGGCACGCATGGTCGGCCGGAAGCAGGCTACCGGGGCATAACGGTCTTTATGGAAATCATCCAATCCCCGACAGCTAGCCCCGAGGCTCAAGTGGAAATCTACTCGGCGGGGCCTTCTCCTTGAGCCTTCAAACTCATAGGAGGATTGGAATCTTGCAGCAGAATACTACTGCAGCATTCGAGTAACACCTGCCCAAAAGACGAGCATGATCGACAAGGATCGAGAGAAGCTCGTCCTCCGATAAAGGAAGGCTCGGGCAAAAGAGCATCGAAGGTCGCGACGGTTCCTTCCCCGCGAAGCCTTGCAGGGGTAGTTCGGATAGTTTTTTTAGTAACCATGCCTTTATTGGACAGTTTCAAAGATCACGCCGCCGCGCGTCGGTTCACGAACAGGCGGGAGTGGTTTTTAGCTTCCAAAAGGTCGCGCCTGTTCGACTTCTCCACCTATATATTCAGGTGGGAACAACGATGAAAAACCCTTCATCCGTACTTCGCAATCAGACCTCCAAAATCTCCTAAGCCCCAAACTCTTTTACTCTTGTGCTTTCTTCCTCAACCTCCCCATGGCGATGTTTGGTCCAAGCAAAATCAGCAAGGAGAGGCTACAAATACTCGAAGATCTTGGCTACCTCGACGTGGGCTCTTGGCGAGTTCCCAATGGCGAAGGAGCCCCGGTGCCGCACAACGACGAGATCGTCTCCTGTGACCTCTACACCGTCAACTGGCTTAGAATGCCCAAGAGTGAGTTCCTTGAGTCCATTCTCGCCCAATGCGAGTGCGAGATTACCAATCTTAATCGTAATTCCATTCTTGTTTTGGCCATTTTCTCGCATCTTTGCGAGGGATAAGTGGGCACCTTGCCCACGGCGAGTCTTTTCTTCCATTTCTACTCCTTGTTTCGCACCGGTGGGACTTCTCCCGCCGGCTCCATATATTTCCGCCTTCGGCCAAACCGACCGTATGAGTACCCAGTCTTCAATCTCAAGGACTCAGTGTCAGGCTGGGCCAACCATTGGTTTTACCTGAAGAAGGTGGAGGGAAGCTCTCTCCACTACTCCGGAGCAGCGACCCCGACCGTCGAAACCCCGCGCCCGCCCGTGCAAGCTGAGGAGGAGCGAACGCTGATGACGATCAGCGAGCTCACCAATATGGGGCTCACTGGTCGGGATATTGCACAGGACTACCTCATGAACCGGGTGTCCCCATTGAGGAGGAGGGAACATCCCTTCTTCGAAATCTCCGAGTGGCAGAACCTCACCCGGGAAGCTGACTCTGGTAAGCCTACTGCAGAGGTAACTTCTGTTCCTCATACTTAATTTTGCTCGTGCTTATGTTTTTGTTGGTCGAATACAGCCCCGAGCACAGCTTGGGTGGAGAAACGAGTCGCCGAGATGTTCGGCAGTCCGAAGGGCAAGGAACTCGAGCGCAGACGCCAAGTCCTGAAGAACTTGCTCGAGCGGGGCGAAGTGGTAAGCATCTTCGCGATTCATGCTCGAGGGAACACATCCCGAGAATTTCTGACATTCTCATTGCTCTTTGACAGGAGAAGATTGCCCTTGAGACCGCAGTGGCCGAGCTTAAGCCACTGTCACGCGACCAAGGAGGAGCCATCCTCGCCGTCAAGACCAAGAAGGCGAGGGGCAAATGACTAGTGCCATCGCCGCTGCCGTCGCTCGCCCGACCCTTGAAGAGATGGGTGACTTCGAACAAGAGCCCTCCCTGGCGACATTTGGAATTTGCCGATAGAATGGAGGTAAGCGACTTGAAGACATGGATGAAGGAATACAACGAGAGAAAACGGGGTCTGATGGCTCTCTTGTAGCAGCTCGCAGAGCAGGCAAGACTGGCTGAGGAGGCGAAGGACTCCGAGCGTAAGGCGCTGAAGGGGGAGATCGCTGCCCTTCAGGCCAAACTTGCTCGGGCAACTACTGGCTCTATGGCAAAAGAGTCCGAGGAGGAGGATGAAGACCCGATGCCCCTCCTTTTGAAGCATCAGAGGTCGTCGAAAACACGACCTAGGCGCCCGGGCAAAACCTTGGAGGTGGTCAACATGGACATGTCTACCCTTTGATGGCGAGGGCCAGCCGCGCTGCCACAGAGAGGTCCGAGCTAGTGATCACGGCAGTGACCAAGGCCGCCGAGGATGATAGCGAGGAGCTCAACCAAGGTGATTCTTCTACTCCATTTTTCCCATTTTCCTTTCTTCCCTTTTTTCTTTTTTTGTGTCCGAGCTAACCCCACTCTACTGACATGGGCGTGATAGCTCATAGGGGCTTTTTGGATTTTGGGGCTATGGATGATGAAATCCTCGACCATGCAACAGAGAGATAATTTGCCCTCGTTGCTAATCTTGTGATGGCCGAAGCTGTTGACCTCACGACGGCGAATGACATCGCCGCCGAAACCGACCAACAAGCTGCGGAGCTTCCAACCCTGGAGGGACCGACTCTCCAGGAGGTGTATCTGGCGCTCCCAAGCATATCGGATGCTCGGGAAGAAGACGAAGACCCTGTGCCCTCGAGCGGAACGCCTGCTCAGGGAGAGAGCATGAAGCCCCGAGCGAACTAGCTACTCGGGAGGAAGGCGCGAAGCCCCGGAGCGAAACTCTTGCTCGGGAGGAAGATAAGAAGGTCCCAAGCGAAGAACATGCTCGGGAAGAATATGAAGTCTCCCAGTCGAAGTCCATTGCGGGAGATCTCGCGGACCTTCGGGAGGAAGACGTCTCTAAGGTCTTTCAGGAGAACCTGAATGACCACCTCTGTTGGGTAAGAAAACTTCCTTTTTAAGACTTCCTTTGGAAATGATCAAGAACTGAGACTTTCTCGCTCGCAGGTGCTCCGGGCAAACATGGTAGACTTCAAAGTGGCAACTGTTCCTCCTGAGGTCGCAGCTAAGCACGCTGCCGAGCAAGACGCTAAAATAGTGGAGCTCGAGCAGGAGCTGGCCGAGCTTAAAGTTGTGGACCAGGAGACACAGAAAAGATTGCGCCAGGCTGAAGATAATGCCACGAGAAATAGAGAGCGGATGTGCGAGCTCGAGCTAAAGCTGGAGCAAGAGCAGCAACGCTATGAAGCCCTAGAGAGGAAGGCGAGCGAGTTGGAACAATCTGCTCGGGAGGTGGCCGAGCATGCTAGCCAGGACAAGGAGGAGATGAAGAGACTCCGTCAAGAGGCCCGCGAAGGATGCGAAGCTCGACGACGAGTCCTCGACCTCGAGACTGAGCTCGATGAGGTGAAGGAAAAACTTTTAGCACTCAGAGAAGCGAAGCTCGGCAAATAACTCCTTAACTCCTTTGCTCAACTCCTCTTGTAAATTTGCTGAACATTTGAATGAAAAAACTTTTGCCCTGTACCTTTCGCAACTTGTCCCTCAATGAGTGCTTGCACAAAACAGACGAAACAAGGCGAGCAAATAAAAAAGATAGTGAAAAAATAGAACGAAACACGAGCGTGCTTTCAGAAAAACACGGTAGTTCATCCTACTAAGCCCCCGCTGTGAATGAAGGTCGTGCACCTGAGTTGCGAGCACGAGCTCTTTCACAGGAAAGTTAGAAAAACTGTGTGCTCCTCCCCTTAACGACCTAACTACCACTTCTCCGAGTTGCGAGCATAGGTTGGGTCGGGAGAAAGGAATACGAGCACGGCCTTAACTTCCCGAGCGTCTCGAATCCATGCCCCTATGTTGCGAGCATAGTTTTGACAAGGAAGAACGCATGGTTGCCCGACAAAGCGCATGACGACCAAACGCGTTGATCGAGCTAGGACTCTGAACCATTCGAGAGGGTGTCTGTATGCAATCGTGAACTTGCAGCAAAGAACTACTGTGAACAATAATCAGCTTATGTGGACTAAAGTCTCTGGTGGCGAGCTTAGTGATCCGGCGTTGGTTGTAGCACTTTGAGCGTTCCTGTGCACGCTAGCTGAACCTTAGAATGAACCGAATGAAGCGAAAGTTCTTGCTCGCATGTGCCATCCATCATCAAGACCGTGAGGAGGAGAGTGTGCCCTTGTGTGAGACTGAGTCGGCTTACCAACGGGCAGGGACTTCAAAGGCATTCACAAAGTCTTGGAAAGAATGGAAATCACGGGGGCGAAAGAACCGAATTTTATAGAAAGAAAATCGGCTGATCTTACGAAAAACACGTAGTAGATAAAAGCTAGACAAAGAACTTACACAATTGATCGATATTCCAAGAGCTGGCGAGCACCTGACCATGCTCCATCGCTAAACGGACAGCCCCCGGGCGCGCTACCGAGACGACCGTGAACGGACCTTCCCATCTGGAGGATAGCTTGTTAGCTTTTGACAAGTCCGGAACTCGACGTAGGACTAAATCGCCAACCTACAAGGTCCTTGGCTGGACTGATCTAGCCGCATGCCTATGAAGAGCCTGTAGGTAAACCGCGAATCGCAGCAAAGCCCGTTCGCGTGTCTCCTCAGCGAGGTCTAGGTCCATGAGACGCTCGAGTTCTTGGTCAACGCTGTTGACCAAGAGCACTCTTGGAGAACCCAGCACTATTTCGGCGGGCAATATGGCCTCTGCACTGTAGACAAGCTGGAAAGGGGTTTCACCCGTAGCATGGTTTGCTGTAGTGCGAACTGACCAAAGGACAGAAGAAGGGAGATTGTCCACCCATGACTGACCGTGCTGGCTGAGGTTTTTGAAAATCCTCTTCTTGATTCCTTGAATAATCTGCCCATTTGCTCGCTCGGCCGCTCCATTGCTCGGTGGATGCGCTACAGAGGCGAAGCAGACCTTTATCCCAATGTCTTCGCAATAGGCTTGCAACAATTCACTGGTAAACTGGGTGCCATTATCCGTGATGAGGCGATTGGGAACACTGAAACGCATCACCATGTTACTGCGAAAAAACTTTTTGGCTGCTTGAGCCAAAATGGTCGACACGGGCTCGGCTTCGATCCACTTAGTGAAAGTATCAACAGCCACGAGTAAGAATTTACAGCCCTTCTGACCTTGGGGAAAGGTCTGAGTATATCGACTCCCCAGGTCGAGAATGGCCATCATAGGGGGATGGTTTGAAGCGTGTATGCCGGCTGATGCGCCTTGCGAGCATGAAACTGGCATGCTTTGCAAGTTGTCACGATCGACCGAGCATCGGCTAAGGCCGTTGGCCAATAATAACCCAACCGGAAGGCTTTGCTCACAAGCATCTTGAAAGACGAGTGGGCTCTGCACACTCCCTCATGGATATCTCTAAGAAGGTATTTACCCTCTTCTTGAGATATGCACTTGGAGAGGACTCCTAGTGCTCTTTTGCGGTATAAGGCGCCCTCGATCAACTTGTAGGGAGAGGATCGCCTTATAAGCCGGGAACGCTCGGCTTCTTCCTCAGGCAGTGTCCCATGTGTAAGATATTGGACGAATGGTGTCATCCAATTCGCACCATGCTCGAGAAGGGAGACGTTACCGCACGTCTCCGATGCCTCCTCTACAGAGGGAATGGAGGGATTGTATAAGTGCTCAATGAGCACTCCCCCTGGAGCAGATATTTGGGAGGAACCGACCTTTGAAATGGTCGGCCAGGGAAATGTCCTTCCTGGGGTTGTAGAGTACTTTGAAAATTTTAAAATACTTCTCCATCTTCCTCACTTCAACCAAGTAAAACGCCATTGAGTTATCGGAACATTGATACTCCTTATTGACTTGGTTGACAACCAACTGTGAATCGCAAACTCTATGTCCCTGTCTGGTGGCATACCAGGTAGGTCTTCAGGAAATACATCCGGGTACTTCATCGACTAATTGGAACATCTTCTATGTTGTGACCTTCTGCTATTGACCATCAATTGTCCATCCCGAACGGCAGTTACTTGAAACTCTATTCTTCTCCCACAAGGGCTCTTGACTGATATGACTCTTCGTCCATAGTCTAATACGATCTTGTGCTTGGACAACCAGTCCATTCCCAAAATAACATCTAGGGTTTGGGTATCTAACACTACTAGGTTCTCTAGGAACTCCGTTCCGCCTATAAGCAGCTTTATCCCAGAACATCCTACATCAGATCGAAGCTCTGATCCCGGGGATTGCACTAGCAATACATGCCTAAGGTTCACCATTTTCAACCCGTTGTTCACAGCAAAAATCTGAGATGTAAATGAATGCGAAGCTCCAGAATCAAATAAAACTATTGCAGGTACTGAGTTAACAAGTAACTTACCCAGTACAACGTCCGACGTATTCTGCATTGCATCTGCGGTGACATGATTAACTCTGCCTCTCACCACGGTCTGTGTTGCAGCTCCATGGCTTGCTCCCGGCGCAGGTGTCTTTGCTGGAGTAGTCCCAAGGTTGAAGCGAACTGGCGTCACTCCTCCTCCTTTCTTGGGGCAATAATTGGCAAAGTGCCCCGCTCGCTTGATTTAAACAACGCTTGACCGCCGATCACGACTCCTGCGGTGCATTTTGGTGGTCTTTGGTGTATGGTAATTCCGCCGGCAGTCTCGTTCTTTGGTGGCGGTGTCGTCATCACGCTCCTTGGCTGAAACTCAAGAAGCGGTTGGTGGTACCCTCAAACGCCAGGCGTCCCTCGACGTGCTTCTCGCCAGGCCATTACGTGCTTCCGGTTGTCCTCTAGCTCCTTGCGTTTGTCTTCCAATTTCAGCGCCTTGTTCACTAACTCTTGGAAATCAGGAAAGGTGTGGGTTATGAGTCCCACCTGCAGCCCTGAATTCAGTCCCTTCATGAAGTGAGACTGCCTGGCCTTGTCCGTTGCTACGTCCTCAGGTACGTAGCGTGCCAACTGTGTAAACTTGTTCAAATACTCAAAAACTGATTGGTTGCCCTGCTTCAGTGCCCTGAACTCTTCCTTTTTCAGCTCCATTATGCCTTCGGGCACATGATACTAGCGGAAAGCAATCGTGAACTCCTCCCAGCTGATGTCCTGTGGGTGCTCATGAGCGGCACAGAAGTTTTCCCACCATTCTGCTGCGGTTCCCTCAAGCTGATGGGAAGCATAGAGTACTCTCTCATTTCCTTCACACCGAGTGATGTGCAACTTTCTCTCTATCGTTCTCAGCCAATTATCCACCTCCAATGGATTGGCATTTCTGGAGAATGTGGGCGGACGAGTCCTCATGAACTCTGACAACCTCGAGTGTGGGCGCTGCGCTGGGTTAACTTGATTAGCCTGGTTGGCGGCGGCTTGGTGGTGACTCACAGATCTCGTGATCATGGCATGCATTAACTGAGTCTGTGCAGCAAGAAAGGCTCCAAAGTTCTGCATATCCACTGGCGGAGCTGGTTGGGGTCCTTGTCCTCCATCATCAGTGTTTCCAGCTGAGCGAGAAGCACTCCCATTTCCTCCTTGGTTTCCACGAGTATTCACCATCTGCCGATGGCTCCAAGGTTTAGAGACGAGAGGGAAATAAGAATAGATGAGTAGTAGAATTCTTATGCGGGGTCAAAGGTGTAGCACAAAATCCAACTTTATTACTTTATTAATAACTAGGTATGGTTGCTCACAATGCCTAAGGGCCTTGTAACACATACCGATCACTCACAAGCATGAAAGAACCAAATCGACTAACACTCTGGAGTCTAACGCCTCTAAGGGTGACTCTTATTCCATGACACGACTCAACGCAGGAGTCTCAATTGCTAATCCTAACGCTCACTCCTCGAGCCATCCCCCACGGGAACTTCCCGGTGGATACACCGGCGGGTGCGGTGGCATCGGCGCAAAGCGATCTCCATGCCCCTCCACAACGGTAGCTGACGGCGCGATGTCCTCCTCTGGCTCTGGCTGCGGCTGTGGCTCTAGCTGCGGCTCCTGCTGTGGCTCCTCCGGGTCTGGGTCGTGCAGCTCAAAGATCGCTCCGGCCAGTCCGTGACAAATTGCTCTCCAGCTCCCTAATCCTCTGGATTGAGTGAGCCAAGTACTCGCAAGTCACCCGCATATGGGTCCTCACCTTCGTGACCTCGTCTCGGGTCCTCTGCAGCTCCTAGACTGTCTCATCGATAGCATCCTCTTGAGCGATGACATACCTCGCCAGATGGGTGATCGTGGCATCCTCCTCCTTTATGGGCTCCCGGTTGTAGCGGTTGTCTCTGCGCGGATGGTGGACGAACACGGTGCCTTCCAACTCCCCAGGTAGGCACGAGCAACCGCCTCATCGCCAGACGCGATGTCTCCTGGATCCCGGCATCAAACGACGACCTCCTGGCAGTGATGCGGATGGGACGACTCGCCCTTGCCCTCTCCCGAGCGTAGACCATGATCGTAACATCCCAGGCGATATCCAGTCCTGCCCGCACTATGGTAGTCCCCCGGTAGATCGGCCTGTCGTAACCTCCTAACAAGCTGCATCATACGCCATAGCTCCGCGGCGTACCCTCCAGTGCACTCACCAAAAGAGTGGATCATCCTCATCTGCCAAAGGACACTCACGTGAAATCACAGAAATTTTAAAACAAAGTGAGAACATGAAAAATTCAGCAAGGGGTATGAAAAGAAAGAAGGGGGTAAGTTGAGAATGCGTTATCATCTTGACACATTTTAACTTTTAGAAAATAGTTTTATCCTCACTACGACCATTCTAACTAAGGGCCAGTCCTACAGTCAGTATGGCTCTGATACCACCTCTGTCGGGACCCGAATATGCAAATTCGGACCCTCTGTGTATTCAGCACTAGTCCAGGATCTCGCTAGTGCACACAGTCTCAACATTGGTACATATCACAGTCATATCCAACGAAATAGTAAAGTACTTTAATTAAATAATCAAACTGGTTGCTCGACCTTATGGCCGAGTTACAAACGTACGCCTCGTAGGGCGAAGACTTATTAAATAACCAAGTGTAGCGAAAATAAAATAAACTCGTAGTGCCAACCAATTTGTCACAGGCAACTGACTGGGCTCGCTCCCTAGTTCGTCGGCTCCTCCTGAAACTCCTCCTCCAGAGCAGGGGTTGCTTCCTCTTCAACTGAGGTTGTGTTGTTGCAAGGGTGAGTACTTTGAGCACTCAGCAAGTCATGCACAGAATGCAATTCTAATACTCTACATGCATGGCTCAGTACAAAGGATAGGCTACGGCTCATTTGCAGTACAGCTTTCAAGATAAACAGTAATATATTTCAAAGCAGTAAAAAAATAGTAAGGATAATAACTTTCACAATTATTTCAATCGTAAATCATTTTCCAACTTAAGTCAAGTTCATCAATACCATCCCAAGCATTTTCCATAAACAAGTTATTTTCATAAAAGTCTAACCCTTGACTGTAATCACCGAGCGATGCTCAATACCGTGAGCACGGCTATTCGAATAGGTTGTACACTCTGCAGAGGTTATACACTTTACCCACAAGATACAGTCAAATGCCACCAAGGCGAGTAACCGTAACAAAACCTTTCCAAAGATCCGTCTAAACCCAGTATTGCCCGCTAAGGTTTCAACACTGGAGGGTCTGGTTACCACACCCAAGGCCCCCCTCTTGCACCATGTGAGCTTTCACCCGCTCCTCCGGGACTCACACCACCATGACAGTACCAAAGAGTAGATTTCATAGTTTACTCAGCTAGGTCCGTCCCATTTCGGAACTTGTGGTTGTATGAAAGACTCATTTCAAAGGCTCGCAAGGTTAAGTCCTTAGTTGACCGAGGCAAGACTAACCAAGTATGATCTCAAACATCCAAAACCAATAAAAACCAAATACGACCACCCAATTGCCACTCTTGGCCCACCAGAAACAGTCTCGCCACTTGCCCCAGTCTAAATCATTTTCCCACCCCAGTTCTTTACCATTGCACCACGTGCCATCATCAACTCAATAACACATGTCTCATTCACAAAACACATTCCATATCTCATTAAGTCAATATTAACTTTGATATTCTGAAATCATGAAATATCTACGTGGCAGGGCTAAGCATATTACTTACGGTCTACTCAACCCATGTTGGCAAATTACTTATGTCCAACTATTAGTCCACAATCTAGGGTGACAAATGATTCATGGCCTACAATTATATACGACAAGGTGGCATACAACAACTAGGCATTTAACTACTCCCAGAATTTATTCAAAACCACTTCTATTAAATTAGCATGCAATAATTTAAATCAAAATAATTTGCTATGATAGGTTCAACATGGTCAAACACAACTTGCCTTCAAAAAGCACTGGTTCTGGTTCTTGAGCTTGCTCCTGGGTCAAAACTTCTCCTTCGAAACCTTCAGGCACCTCGACGTCTACGCGTAACATAAATAAATAGTAATAAATAAATAAAATAGAGAGCAAATCAAGTCTAAAATTCAAATAAAATTCATAAACAGAAAGAGCTTGATTTTAGAAATTTTTAGAAATTAAAATTACTCAAATCGGAGTTAAAACGCAAAAGTTATAGCCATTTGAAGTTTGAAAATACACTAAAAAGAATAAACCGATTTTTCCATATTTATTTCTATACGGAAATTCGGAAATATGACGTCAGCATGGCCTCTGCTGACGTCAGCACCGAAATGAATTTCTACAAATTATTTTTGTAAATGAAAATCTAATTATGACGTCAGCACGGCTCGGCCAACCCACTGATAGGTGGGACCCACCATGACGCCAAGATGACGTCATCGATGACGCCACGCAGCGCCTGAAGGCGGCACCGGGCGCTTTAAGATTCGTGCGCCATGATTCAATCGGGCCCGTCCGTTCAGACGGACGGCCGAGATCACGTGACCGATCGGATCCCTCCACGACACACGGTGCGATCCTATTCACCAAAGCACGACGCGATCACAGCCGTTCGATTCAAAATGAACGGCTCAGATTACCCCTCCCGATTTGATTCAAGTATGATGTGGACCCGACGCGTGGTGCTACGGCTACCCTTGGATCTAGATCCGACGGCACGGTGGCGAGGCGACGTCGCGACACGCGGCACGATCGGAGACCAACCGGCACAGACGGACGGCGCAGTAGCTACGCTAACGCGGCAAAGACTCGAACCCTCCGATTAAGATCTAACAGCCCTAATTCAATCTAGTTGACAATAATAGATCTAATCCTAACCGCTCAAATTCAATCCAATGGCTAAGAACAGATCTACCACCACAGTATGCGAAACGATCTAAACCACCCGATCTAAATCCTACGGTTCCAAATAGATCTAACCTAGGTCTAATCTAAGCCTGTAATTCTTAATCCAACGGCTGAGGTTTAGAGATGGGGTTTACTATTTCAGGGTGACGCGGCGAAATCCAGAACGTTGATGCACGATCGGACGACGGAAGGAGCTCGGCTCGGCGACAATGGTGCGGCGGCGAAGTTTCACCGGAGCAGAGGAAGAAGACGTGGCCGACGGTGTTGCGGGACTTCTCCGGCGTGATGAAGTAATGCTTCCGACGCGGCTTGGCGAGATGAGTTCGACGGTGCCCCCGGCGACGGCGGAGGATGAACGGCGACGGCGGAACGGTTCAAAGAATGCGGCGGATGGCTTCGGGACTTCGGCGAGGTCGTGCGGCGAAGCGGCGGCGGCTCGGGCAGCGTGAGGTGTACGGCTGGGTGCGGAACGGCTAGGGTTTCATAGCACGGTTAGCGGCGCATTAAATAGTGGGCTCGGGAGGCGTGCAACGGCTCCGAAATCCTCGGGGATTCGGCGGCGCGGTGGAGTCCGACGGCGACATGGAGAGGCGACGTGGCACGATGGAGATCGTCCGATCCGACCAAATCGAATCAGTCGACGACGACGAGGCGATACTCAGAGGATACGAGCCCTTGATCCGGATCACTGGCATGGCGGCGCTAAGGTTTTCTGGAACAGACAAGACAGGTTCGCCCAACACTGTTCATTCGGTTTTAAATTTTTTTCGAATAAAAACAATTCCAGAAATCAAATAAGCCAAATAAATAGCATAAAATTCATAAAATTCTAGGAAAATTCGAGAAAATAACTTATGCAAATAAAACCCAAATAAAATATTTCCAACAAAAGATTATTAATACTTTGCTCAAAATAATTAGAAGAACAGCGAGGCTCAATAAGAATAAATGCTAACAGGATTTAATAAATTCCCGAAATTCAATTAAATAAGGAAAAAGCATATTAAATTTAGAAAAAGCAAAATTTGGGGTGTTACAACAACCTTATGGGCTTGAAAATAGTGACGCAGCTTTCTAAAAGCCATGAACAACGAGTACAAGAGCTTTTGGACCTCGGGGTATCGCTTCTTCGGTCCATGCAAGACCTCACTAACATAATAAATTGGTCGCTGCACCCTATCCCTTTCAACGGTTAACACCGCGCTTATGGCCTGCAGCGTTGCTGCCAGATATAACAGCAGGGTTTCCCCCAACCTTGGTGTGGTTAGGACAGGTGGACTGGATAGGTACTGCTTTAGCTCTTCGAAAGAGCGGTTTGCTTCTTCTGTCCATGCAAAACCATCATGCTTGCGGAGTGCCTTGAAGAAAGGCAGCCCATGCTCGTCTAACCGGGAAATGAAACAACTCAGAGCCGCCATGCACCGGTCAAAATTTGGACCTCTTTTACACAGCTAGGTGGTCGCATTCTTTCAATGGCTTCAATCTTTTCCAGGTTTGCCCCAATACCTTGTGGACCAATCATGTAGCCAAGCACCTTGCTCGCCCTTACACCGAAGACATATTTTTCTGGATTAAGCTTTATTTGATGCCTGTTGAGGTTACAAAAGGTTTCCTTAAGGTTGGATACATGACTTGAGGCACATGTGAATTAATGTTAATCTTGACTTAATGAGATATTGAATCATGGCCGTTAGCCACTATTGTAAAATTTGTTATACCATAGTAGGGTATGCCACTGGCCTTGGTTGAAGAAAATATTTTCTCTCAGGCAAGTGATCGTGCAGTAAAGGGGTGCTTTCTAGCATATTGGGATGTGGTTGTCTTGCCTGAGACAACTTAAGGACTTAATCTTATATGCCATTGAACTGGGCCTAACCATGCAACCACAAGTCTGGTATGGGACATGCCTAGTTGATTAATTTGCAATGTTTAGCATTAAGTTCTGCCAATTGTTGGTTTGGGTTTCGAGATGGACGAGTAGACTCACATGGCTCAAGAGGGGGCCCCGAGGAGCAAAACCTTAGAGGGCAGTACTGAGTTTAGACAGTGCCGCCGACACACCAAAGGAAGTGTATTCATAGCGTTTGGCAATAAAAGCTAATCATGTCTTGTGGGTAAAGTTGTACAACCTCTGCAAAGTGTAAAACTATTCGAATAGTCGTGTCTGCGGTCATGGACAAGTCCGAGAATTTCACACAAGGTATCACTACAAGAAAAGTGATTTTTAATGACGGTCCAAAATTGTCATCATTAGTCCCGAAATCGTCATTGTAGGTTTTTTATGACGAATTTATGACGAAATTCAACTTGTTATAGAATGTTTTCAATGACGAATTTCTTATTTTCGTCATAAAAATCAACTTTTCTATGACGGATTACATTTTCGTCAGTGAAGAGGTCACTTCTATGACGAATATAACCATCATTAATTGTACCCAAAACGTCATGAAAAATGTCAAATTCGTCATAAAAGAACACTCCGGTCGGCCAAAAATGAGTGTTGACCATTTTATTTATGACGAAATTGTTTGTCACAGATTATTGCCACGTGGACATGCATTTTTATCATTGAACACTTAAGTACCACATCAATAGCCAGGTGTCAGGTGACGTGGCACATGTTGTGACGCAATTGTTTTGTCACAGATGATTTCCATGTGGACATTCATTTTCGTCATGGAACAATCCAGTGCCACGTCATCAGCCAGGGTGTGAGGTGACGTGGCACGTGTTGACAAATGTTTCGTCACAGATGAGTGCCACGTGGACATGCATTTTCGTCATTGAACACTCTAGTGCCACGTCAACAGCCACAGCACACAATATTTTCAGGAGACCAAGCAATACATTGCACAGAGCAGTAAGAATTATTCACAGATACATTAAGAGTCACAAACTTTGTTCACAGTACTTAAACCACCACTTCAAGCTAGTACCACTTCAAACTAGTACCACCACTTCAAGCTAATATCAAGTTTTGAAAATAGATCCACAGGTCACAAAGTTCGACCACATTACCTAAACTAGTTGAAACTAGTACCAGTGAACCAGATTACCAGCCATGCAAAATAAGTATCCATGTCTAAAACAGATCCATAGGTTATCAGTGAACAGATTCATAAACTCACTAGTTGGCTTGACCAGCCATTCACATGAGACGGTGAATAATTGCATCATTCTCCTCTTAGGTCTTCTTTAAATCCTCCATTTCCTTTTGGGTTCTGATCAGTGCTTCATCTGATGCTTGTGCTTTTTGCTTCAAGTCTTCTACTTCTTGTTGCTGTTGCTCAATGGTCTGTCGAAGTTTAGCTGCTCCTCGTCTCTCCTCCTCAAGCTGTTCCTCAAGAGCTGTAATTTGGAGCCCTTTGTAGAGTTCGGAGTGGTTGAATGTAAGCCAACATTCAGGAATTTCCTGGTGGGGCTGCTTTGAGATAGAACCTTGTCAACAATCTCGGTAGTAGACATTGTTGGCTAACCCTCTGCATCAGGCTCTATCATAGCTTCCATCTCAGCCTAAGATATAGAACATAACAGAATCAATACTGGTAAGGGGAATAAAAGGCTTATACAAACAAAACTTTCATCCAAATGGAGTAAGATGCAACAAAGGTACACCTTTGGCGGTTACTAGAAAAATCACTAAATTCGCATTCAGAAAATTTCATAAAAAGCACATCAAGAAATGGATTAACTTTTGTATGCTAACACAATGAACCTCTATTCAATGGGTCTAGTTACTTGTATGGGTATGGTTATGGTTAATGACAGGTGGTCTAGTACAGGCTATGAGACTACTACAATAAACCTGAAGCATACATATTTAGTTCTGATAGAATTATAATCAATATGCATGGATGCAAGAAAGCAATTTTGTAAGCACAACAGAAGAAACATATATTTTCGTGAGTCAGTTGATTAGGGTTCAAGTCTGGATTGGTTGATAGATGCATGTGATGTAGTGCAAGGCTTCATTGGAATCCTTCTATACGATTGGTGACTTCCACATTGTCCCTTGCATGGAACTAATTTTAATTGTCTTATATCTGAATGCAATTGTTGGGCGAATGCCAGTTCTCATATGTTGTACATATTGATAATAACCATTCCACTCACAAAATAAAAGATTGAAATGGAAACCACCATATACCTTTAAAAGACAGCACATTTTAACGGAGTGGCACGCAAACAAAGGTTACAGATACTTCTTTTTTATAGATATTTGACGAGAAGCCAAACAATAACCGCGAGAATCACTACTGCGACAACGAATAGCAGCAGGCAATGGTTGTCAACTTCACAAATAGCTGGTGTTTGCAACTATTTATATATATGTGTGCCTACCAATACGAAATGCAAGTAGTGTTGGTAATCAACTTCACAAATAGTTGGTGTTTGCAACTATTTATATATATGTGTACCTACCAATACGAAATGCAAGTAGTGTGAAGAAACAGGTCCACATGGACTCTATTAGGCATGCTTTGCGCATTTTTATTCACATTCCATAGTTACCACTACTGGAAGAACAATAATAAGTCAAACATTAGTACCTTTCATAACTTGACAAATAGTTGGTGTTTGCAACTATTTATATATATGTGTGCCTACTAATACGAAATGCATGTAGTGTGAAGAAACAGGTCCACATGGACTCTATTAGGCGTGCTTTGCGCATTTTTATTCACATTCCATAGTTACCACTACTGGAAGAACAATAAAAAGTCAAACATTAGTACCTTTTATAACTTGCCTCTGAAGTCCAACAATCCCTTGGTTATCCAAACCAGCAACTCTGCTCATATCATCAGTTGCCTTCTTACTCTAGACACTACAAGGAAACCTATTTATTGCAACAAAAGTAATTGTTGCATTAAACCTAAAATCGTTACCATATGCACATGTTGCAATGATATTAAATTTGTTGCCAACCGTTGCAATAAACACTGTGATAATAACATATTGCAACAAAATTTAAATCGTGGTAGTAAAAATATGATATTCCAACAATTTTAGTGTTGTAATAGCATTTTATCACCACAATCTGAAAACATTGTAGTATATACACATTGCCACAAAATACATTTTGTGGTAATAGCCTGTTGCAACAATCGACTTGGCAGTAGCTTGTTGCAACGACCACTTTTTCGTTGTAATAACCTATTGCGACATATCGAGAGGTTGTAGCAGTGGACTATTACCACAAACTCTATCATTGCAATAGATATATAAAAACAAAAAAACCAATGCAATATTACTTCACACACACACACACACATATATATATATAGAGAGAGAGAGAGAGAGCTTTTTATCCTTTTCAATCGTACATAGACACACAATCAAAGAAAACAATGAAATACATGGTTAAAAGCACAATAGCCTATCTTATTTTTAGTAGTAATTAACATTGTTTTGATGCAAAGACGTGCTCTAGAAAGAAATATACAAAGCATAATGATCAACATTTTTCTCATAATAGTCACTCTAAGTATGTTAGGAAATCACAATAAGCTGAGCATTGAGTAGCTCACTAATTACAACCTAGACACAGGCTAGCTAACCATGCATTTCTATGGTGGTGGCCAAGCTCAAAGCCTCCAATAAGATGGCACCTTCCTGCAAAATAGCAAGCAAAGATTCAAACTTAGATGTGCATATGTGTTAGGATAACTATCTTTCAATTCAGATATTGAAAAAAATCATTGGAACAATTAGATATAGGAGATAGAATGAGAGGGAAAACTTACCAAACACGCATGTCTTTAATCTTCTACAAATCTCCCTTATTTTTTCTTTTGTTCTTTCAAAAAATAATTATCTACTTACAAGTGAGACACCTTTCAAATTTATTGATGATCAAAACCAATACTTCATCCCATGGCCTCGTACTTCTTTGGCCACCATATTATTGTTGTTGCACCACCAGAATTTCAGATGTGCATAGAAGATGTAGCAAGCAGGTGATTGGCAAACATATCCACATTTCTTCTTTAGCAATCTGTCTCCATGTGTTTCTTGCATTGAGATTCCCAAATAGCAACTTAAAATTGAAATCTTGTGGCAGACACTACCTAGGTAATTAAGCTGATCTAATTATTCCAATAAAATTGACAGATCATCTGATGCTACTGACACATCTACTAGAGTAGATAATTTTTAAGCAAACAAAATAGTGGACAAAGAAACAATTTAATTGTAAACTATTATTCAAACCTCAGTTTTTAATGAAAGTACTGGTATTGTTTATCAACAGTGTAGAATAAATTTTTGAACTCTTGTATGAAGTGCTCCCATTTAACAAAAAATCATAGCACTAACAATACATAACTTTAGAAGAGAAGTTCAGAGTTTCTTATGCTGTGAGTCTGTGATAACATACTATTCAAGAACTACCTCAAACAATAAAGAACTAGGTTTAGGACAAATAGTAGGGATCAAAACTGCATTCTTTCATCTATGGAGCGTGGATTGCTAACAACTGTGGGCAAATCAAATGTCCATGCATGTAATTACAGATGGGATCGACACACAACACATGGTAGCAACATTAAAAAATGGAAAATAGATATAATTGACTAGGATGAGGATTGTGCATGGTTCAAGCATTACCTCAAACACTTGGCAGGTGAGCTCGCCGTCGCACTTTTCTTGCCTGTGCTGGGCTGGTTGATGACATCCAGCCCACCATGAATGACTGCAAATTGACCTACGTGACTCATCACTCGGAGTCGGGCCTCAGCTTCGCCCCTATCTCACACAAGCCGTCAGTGTCTCACTAGTCCCGCAAGCAGCCTCCTCTACATGTGCTCGCCGCAGTAGCCGTTAGAACAGGCGAAGAAGGCAAGGAGTTCAACAGAGGTGCTTGGTAGCAAAACTTGTTGGGGGTGGCTGCAAATCTACTGTGTCGCTGGTATGAAAGAGAGGAGAGGAAAGAAAGATTTGGATGACCCCCCACGAGGATTGGAGTAGAAAGAAAGATTTGGATTACTCCACACGAGGATTTTGACCAGGGATCTCTGGCTGGAGCTCACAGCGCCGACCACCAGAGAAGGGGGAGGGAGGAGATCTGGAGAATGGTGGAAATGAAGGATAGGGAGGAGAAGAGCTCAACAAGCCAGCCACGCCGAAGAGGGCAATGCGAATGGTGGGAACGAAGAGATGAGGCGTAGAACGTCTCGGTAGCTCGTTTTCGGAAGGTGAAGTGACGTCCTGACTCCTGAAGAAGGTTATCATCTGACTTCGGAGAAGAAAGCGGCTCCTTGCCAGGGAAAAAATTTTGGTCAAATTTTGTGAAATCTCGTATTTCAGCTAGAGACGGGATTTAAATGTTGGTGATATGCCCTAGAGGCGATCATGTGAGATGATTGTATCATACGTCTATGTTCATGTACTTATCAGTTCCATGAATAAATGTCACTCCTTTGTTCATTGAGTATGACTTAATTGTGAAACACATTGGTTATATGATATTATTCTAAACGATCCCTAGTTACATATCATTATGTGGGACAATAGTGATCTGACTAGCACATGTATTGATTGATGGTAATGTTTCATATACCATAGATATGGAGATATCAAATCAATAATGTGGGCACATGTTAGAGAACATGGGGTTGGATAGACTCGCTCCGAGACACTGATGAGATTGTTATCTTAGAAGTGCCATCAGGGTGTAGTCTTGAGTGGTATACCTATACGATCTTTTGACCTGAGATCTTATTGATTCTCAGCATACGTAATTGTATACTTTAGGGCTATCAAACGTTTCTCCGTAGCAGGGGAGTTATAAAGGTAGCTTACGGGTATGCCATGAAATATGACGTGAGATATAAGAGATCAAGATGGAATTTGCCCCTCCTTGGTAACGGGAGAGATATCTCGGGCCCCGGTGTGGATGGATAATGAAAAGTGCATGGTTATGCCAAAGTGATTAAAGTGTTAATCACAAATTATATCCATTACATTGACGAGTGAATTTGTCAAGCTATCACAAGGGTGGCACGCTTCTCGCCTTGAGCTTGACTGATATCATGTGGCAAAAGGATCCTAAGTAAGTGTGTCAAGGTTCAGCTGATTCGATCATTGTGTACATTCGGGGGTCAATATGTGCTGCTAGGTACCGCTATTGACTTGTGTCTGGAAAAGGGTTCTCCGGGACCGCGGCCGACTTGTACATGAGCCTAATGGGTCACACACTTAACGGGTTGGATCATGTCTGATGGATTGGATCCATTAGTGGGTTTACGCGGATTTGGATTCTCTGGCGTCTTAATGGATTTCTACTATAGAAGATCCATTAGAGTGAGTCCTAGTGGGCTTCTATCGTAGAAGGCCCGTTAGTGCGCTCTATATAAAGGGGGCGTGGGGCGAAGAAAGAGACTCTCCCACCACAAGCCCTAGCCGCTGCTACATCCCATCGCCCCTAAAACCCTAGCCAGACAGCGTGGGTGCTAAGACACCAAAGACGGGTGATCCCACCCGGACGTGTGGATACCGCAGAGGCGTCATCACTCTTGCGTTGGCGCTGATTGATTCAATCGGCTACATCAACTGTACGACTACAACAACGTTGCTGTGACGGCGATCTGTGACAAGGAGAAGTTGTACCATATCATGTTCAACTACATACAGTGCTTCGGAGCACGCGGGGAGGCTTCACCCACTCTACTTCCACTGCTAACGTGCTCCAAGGATAATGCTCCATGATCTTTGACTCGCTCGCTTTCTAGGTGTTCGCGGTAGAAAAATTTTTGTTTTCGGCTACCGTAGCACCGCGTTCTCCTTCATTAAAATATCAGCAAAATGTGTTTTTTTAAAAAAATGCTATAGTGATTTCAAATTTTTGGTTTTAAATTTGCTTTTTGAATTTTGGCTGAAATTTCAGATTTCAGCCACTTTCAAGATGTCTGAAATTCTGAAATCTCATCAAAATTTCAAATTTCAGCCACTTCCGAGATGTGATTCGAACACAAAATTTGAAACCTTGACTCCCACCAACATGGATATGAAGAACACAGGGTAATGGGAAGGACTGAAGATGTTGGCCGTCGCTTGTCAATTGGCCTGGCCTACAAATATAACCACTTCTATAGAACAAAGGTGTGGACAGAGTAAAGAAATTTTATCTTTAGACCACAAAAGGAGAGGATATGGTTCAATTATATCAAGGTTTGGGTATGAATTCTTCGTAAAAAATACTTCTCTAATTAAACAAAACGAAGAGAATGACTAGTATCTTAAATAAATTTCTTGATTTGTGCCATAGTTGATTCAAAAGCCATTTTAAGCACACGATTAAGACAAGTACAAATCAATTTTCATTGTAGTAACACCCACAGATAGGATCACACTGTTGGTCCATTTAACTCTGTAATTAAATTAGCCTTATGGTCATTCTGGAATGTATGCATCTATCTATACTACACTTAGTTATTATGTGCACATATATAAATATTTACCTTTGGGTCATATTCCATTCATAAGGCTTATTCCAAATCAAGTTCACTTTTTAAACATTCTGTTACTGTAAAAATAACTTAGTTTCATGATTCCCCCTGAGATATATGCACTTGTACATATGTGTAACACTACTAGTTACTTATTATATGCATATGCATATATATGCATTCTTTACTCTAGGAGATCATTCTTTTCATGAAACAATTCAAATCAAATTCATTAGTTAAACATTCTTCCATATTCTGGAGTCCTACTATTATACTAATATATAAACATCAATTTTATTGAAGGACCATGTGGAGGTCTATCCATATTTGTGATGAGTAATTGACTCGATTTGAGCTTGTTTTGCTTTGGAATTGAATTTGATTTGAATTGGATTTTTAATTTGGAGCAATTTGAGATTTGATTGCCTTTTTCAGTACTACCAGTCATGGTTGATTTACCATGCACCACGTGCCATCAACAGCACCAACATTGTGTAACAACACCGATACACAAGTTAACAACATGTTCCATAGTCATTAAGAAAGATTATCCATTTGCATGTAAAATGATGAATCGTGGCATGGCTAAGCATACTATTTGCGTTCTAACTACCCAAATTGGCAATTGTAGTTACCAATTATCATTGAACCATTCTAGGGTGACAAATGAAATATGACATATGACATAGCAAGGTGGATGTAATTCAAGTGGATAATTAGCTATACCCAACATATATATAAAACAAGTGATAATTGAAATAATATGCAATACTTTGAAACAATATAATATTTAAAGCATGGGTTCAATATGATCAAAGCATGACTTTCCTTCGAAAAGCTCTAACTCCTGTTCTGGACCTTGATCAAGTGCTGACTCCTCAACTACGAACCCACCGGGCAACTCGACATCTACGCATAATGAGAGAGAAAGCAATAAATACCCAAACAGAGAACAAAATCAACTCCAAAAATCAATAAAATTCACCATAAAATAGAGCATGATTTTACAAATTTTTAGAAACTGGAATCAGCTCAATCGGAGCTCAGATGCAAAAGATATAGCTAAAGTTAGAGATAAATGAAAAATCAGAAATTCCAAATTAACCGAATTATTTTTATACAGGAAAATAGAATTTATGATGTCATGCTGATGTCAGCACTGAAATTGATTTTCGGCCAAAATATTTTTCCACAAAAAAATGAATTATGACGTCACACTGATGTCAGTGGACATGTGGCCCAATCAGACACTGACACGCGGTGCAACCAGAGAACAACAAGCGTCACCGGATCATGGACTTGGTCCACGGCCAATGCTAGCCCACGATGGACCAGCGGCATTGTGCCATGCACCGGTTGATGCAAACTAACGTAGGCAGTGCACGTGGCATCGCTAGATCGACAACATATGGCACTGGATCAACGGCTGCAATGGAGACAAGCAGCGACACGGGTCTCACTGCGGCTTGGCGAAATCTTAGCCATTCATGCAAGATCTGATGGTCAGGATTAATCGTGGTGACATCGATAGTGACTGGCAGCGGTGACACCTCAACTTTCATGTGACATGCGGCAACAGGAGACTGGCTCCACGCGCGGTGCAATCCCAGCCACTCAATTTGAATCCAATGGTCAAGATATGCCAAGAAATGCATCAATGACAGACCCGTGGCACCTGATTGGATCGATTGGTGCAGATCCAATGGCTGATGATGGCAACGCAATGCGGCACAATCCAAACCATACGATTAAGATCTAACGGCGGGGGCAGAAGGAGTAGTTTACTGTTCTCTTGGCGACGTGGCTTGATCCTGTCCGTTGGTTGAAGATTTGACAGTGGTCGAGCTTCCAAGAAGTGATGGCGTCACGACGGCGAAGTCCTTGCTGGAGAGGAAGAAGACGATGCTCGACGTGGTGTTCCAGGGGTCCTTCGACGGCACGAGATGGCGTGTTCAAAGCGGCTCAGTGAGGGAGACACTTCGGTGGCCTTGGCAACGGCAGAAGTGGACCGACGGTGACGAAACAAGCGGTGAAACTGGTTCTGAACTCCAGTGAGTTCACATGGGTGAGCGGGGGCATCTTAGCATGCGCGCACTGACTAGAAAATGCATCAAGAGGTGGGGAATTCAAGGGTGGCGGTGGTGCTTTAAATAGCGGCCTTGGCTTTTGTGTAGGGCGTGGAAACCTGAACAGAAACAGCGATGATGGCAAATTTGGACGAGATATAGCGAGTCGATGCGACAGCATCCCAGACGTCCACCCGGCAATGATCGACGGCTCGGAGCGCGCAAGTGATGCGGGAGAATCGCACCTGTTGGATTACAATCCAACGGTCACGATCCTAGGGTTTCTAAGCCACGTATCAGGTGGCAAAATTTCAATGCTTAACGGAAGAATGGGTCGAACTAGAGGAATTCGACCCAAACACTATTACGGGATTTTAAATCATTTTCAAATAAAAACAATTCAAATAAATAGATTAAGCCAAATAAAATAGCAAAAATATCGGGGAAAATTTAGAAAATTTTTCAAAAAATACTTTAAGATATTCAAAGCCCAAATAAAATATTTCCAATAAAAGATCACTGATACTTTTCACAAAATAAATAAGACATAGCAAAAGGCCCATTTCAATAAATCCAAAATGAATTAAATAAATCCTCAAAAAATTTAGATAAAAGGAAAAATACAATAAATCTAAAAGGAGCAAATTTTGGGATGTTACATACATGTCTGTAAATATTGCTTTATTGCAAAATAGCCATTATAGCATTTTCCTTTTTAATAAGTCTTGCATGTAGTTATATTAGAATTGTATTCTTGAAAGTGCATCTAGGCCCCTTAATGATTTTGGTGATTAACGACAACAAGATTAAGTGACTAATGAGCTTTATGAGTATTATGGACAGATGAATACGCTCATGGGAAAGTCGCTTAAGGAAAGAGGTCCCTCAAATTCGAGAAGAAAAGGCATCGATTAAACTCAACGGTTGTGCATGGTTTTTACATTTTATTTGAGTTTAAGGATTGCCGTACTATTAAGAGGGATTTGGCAAGAAATAGTTTTAGGATGATCCAATGTGCTCAATGATGAATCCTAGTCTAAATATGGGTCAATGTGTAAAGTATTGGGGGCAAAGTGTTCAATTTGTTCGAGTATCCTAACATATGTTCGAATGTCCGAGCAGGCCCCTGCTGCTCAGCAAAATTTGGTTCTAATGTCCAAACTTGGTTCGAGTATCCGAGCTAACCCTCTCGTTGGTCGAGCTCATTTTGGTTCTAATGTTCAACATAGGTTCGAGTATCCGAGTGGACACCCCGGTTAGGGTTAAGTCTTTTTGGTCTGACCGTCCAAGTGTCGTTCGGACCGTCCAACAAAGGTGTTCTGTTGCCCTAATCTTATTTGGTTCTAACTATCCAAAGGGTCGTTCGGACTATCCGAACCGTGTGTTCCGCAGCCCTAATTTCAAATGGTTCGACTATCCGAACAAGGGTTCGGACCGTCCTAAAAATAGCCTCGGGTCAAGTGAAAACGGCTAGTTTTGGGAGGCTTTAAATACCTCCCCAACTCCCACCTACCAAAGGACCAGTGCATTCAATACATTTTTTAAGAGCTCTCTCACTCTCTCAAGTCTAAGTGTTTCTCCTCCCTCAAATCCTTGATTCTTGAATCTTTAGAGGGAGGTCAAGTGGAGAGATTGGTAGATCTAGTGATTGTGGTTCATCTTGAGCACGTGGTTCATCCTCAAGCGGATTTCTAAGTAGATTCTTTACTCTTGGAGGTTGAGGACTCCTAGACGGCTAGGAGTCACCGGCGAGCCCCCAATCTTCGTGTGGGACACCGCCGGGAGTTTGTGAAGGTTGAATCCACCTCCGCAAGGGAAGGATTCAAAAAGTTAACGGGTGAGTGCTTGGTGCAACACCTAGAGGACAAGGGTTGAAAGAGACCCCGGCTTTGTGCCGCCTCAACGGAGACGTAGGATCCCCTCAAGGATCTGAACTTCGGGAAAAATCGGTTTGTGTTCTTGGCTCTTGAATCTCTCACTTATTCACATTGTGCTTAGTTAAATTTTTGGGGATTCAAGGGTTTAATAGATTCTTGAAGTAGATCTTGGTGGAATTTCACTACCTGCTAGTAATCTCAGTCTAGATACATCATTTGAACCTAGATTCATACTCTAGATTTGCTAGATTCATTTTCTAGGTTCTTGTGCTCGAACAGTTCGAATATCCAAATTAGGTTCGACTATCCAACCACTCGGACGGTCGGGTTAATTTCGAGTATCCAAGTTTAAATTTCCTGCGATTTAAAATATGTAAACGCCTATTCTCTAGGCTACATCTTAGTCCTTTCAATTGGTATCGAGCCAAATCTCCTTAGTTTGGCTTAACCGCTTGGAGAATCAATATGTCGCAAACAGAGATAAGAATACCAAGCCCATGACCAAGATAAGGGCACGGGCTCGTATTGGGGTTGCAATTCCATTTGATTATCGCTCTCTGTCTCAAGCTCTTCCTCATATGTCTCCGCGTTCTCCTGGCCGAGCGCCTCATTTCGATGGCACTCACTATATGCATGGAAACATAAGATGAAGATGCACTTGAGATCGCTTCACCCTTCTATTTGGAAGATTGTGCAAACAGGTTTCAAGCCTAATGATCCCGAGAATCTTACTCCGAAGAAGATAAAGATCAACACTTCAATGATTTGGCATCAATGCCTTATTCAACGCCTTTGAGTGATTCCGAGTTCAACCGAGTCGATGGACTCGAGGAAGCAAAGGCTATTTGGGATAGACTTCTAGTCACCATGAAGGAGTGTCAAGCGTCCGAGAATCTAAGATAGAGCTCATTATTGGTGAGCTGCTTGCTCACCCCGAAGATGGTGAATCATACACTAAGATGTTTGACCGCCGATGGTGCTCAGAATCAAGCAAAAGGTCTTGGGTGCACCGATCTTTCCGACAAGGCCGTGGTAAAGATAATACTTGCGTGATCACCCTACTAACCGCAACCTTGTTCGGGCTTGATCTCGAGACCGCCCAACTTCAACACTTTGACACCTCATGATGACATTGGCTGGCTCATGATGGACGAGATGATGGTGAAGGAAGCCGAGGTTGTTGAAGAACTCAAGTCCGCAAAAGAAAGGCATTGCCCTCAAGGCCACAAGGTAGTGCGCCAAGCGAAGAGAACTCAAGTGAAGATGAAGAGTCTAGTGGTCCGCTGACTAATGAGGATATGGCCCTATTTGTGCGAAGGTTCAACAAGTTCTTCAAGAAGAAGAATTTCAAACAAGGAGGTCATTCAAAGAACTATGGAAGAAAATCAAAGGAGACATTCCACAAGAAGATGCTATGAATGCGCTAAACCGCCATTTTATTGCCGAAAGTGTCCGCATAAGGAAGGTAAAGATGAGAAGCCGCACAAGAAAGATAAGTATCGGGCAAGGACAAGGAGAAGGAGAAGAGCAAGAAGTACAAAGGCAAGGGCAGGTTTACATTGGAAAGGAGTGGAACTCCGACATCGACTCCAACTCCGACCACTGAAGTCAAATTTCGATGAGGAAGGAGGAATTGCCTCCGCCGCCATCACCGTGCCTACCACCTCAACAACGTTGAAGAGCCTCTTCGACAACTTGAGCGATGACGATTTATAACACTCCAATGTGCCTTATGGCAAAGGGGCACAAGGTATCATCAATTGCCTCCACTCCTCTATTGAAAATAATTGCCTAGATGAGCACGATAGTGATAGTGATGATGATGACATTAACACTGCGGCTTAAGTCTCGTGAAAAACATTGATATTCATAAGTTAAATTTGCTCTTAAAAGATATTGAAAAATTGGAGGAAGTTGTAGAACAAAAGGAAGCTATTCTCGAGGCTCAAGAGGATTTGCTCATCCTCGAAAAAGAAAAAAATCGTGAGCTAGAGAAGAGCTTATCTTTTGAAAAAGAGAAAAATGAGGATTTGGTTAAGAATTCCAAATTGACAAAATCCGAGGTGACTAGTCTCGAGATCACCAACGCTTCACTTGAAGAGGAACTTGCTAAGGCAAAGGACGCTTGCAAGGCTCTTGAGTTGAAACTTGTTGATCTCAAGAATAGCCCTTCGATTACCTCGGCCATTAACTCCAATTCTTTGTTACCTTCTACGAGCAATGGATGCGCTAGATGCTACAACGTTAATATTGATACTTATGCCACTAACCTTGAGACATTGCAAGTGTTAGCATTTGAAAATGAGAAGCTCAAGGATGCTCAAGATGGACTTCAAAAGTCCTACAAGGCAAGTAAGGGACTAGAGGAGTTCCTAGGTAAGTTTACAAGGTAACGCTTATGAAGCATGGGCTTGATACACTCCACCAAAAGGAAAAAGAGCAATATTGTGGTTGCTCCTTTAAACAAGCCCATCCAATTTGTTAAGAGCAAGGAAAACGCTAAGTACAAAACTCACTCTACATTCTTTGCATCTTATGTACTCAAGAAAACTAACTTAGGTCGGGTAGTTGCTTGTCACATTGGGGTAAGCCCAAAGATAACTCTTATGTGCGATCTATTTGGGTCCCTAAATCACTTGTTACTAACGTATGGACCTAAGCAAGTTTGGGTACCAAAGAGCAAAAACTAAATTTTATTTTGTAGGCCTACACCTCCGGTGGATCAAGTTGGATCTTGGATAGCGGATGTACACATCACATGACCGGAGAAAGGGCAATGTTCGCTCATTTGGACGCCAATGGAACTAATAGTGAAAGCATCGTTTTTGGCGATAATGGAAAAGGTGAAGTAGTAGGTTTAGGTAAAATTCTTATTACAAATGATTTCCATTTGAACAATGTTTTGCTTGTTGAATCTCTAAGCTACAATTTGTTGTCCGTCGCTCAACTGTGTGAGGTGGGGTACAATTGTGTGTTTAGTGATAAGGGTGTGGATGTCGTTAAGAGGGGTGACGGTTCAATAGCTGTTAAGGGACGGTTGAAAGGGAATCTCTATCTTGTAGACTTCACTACGGATAGAGTTAACCTTGAAACTTGCCTTATGGCTAAGTCCAGCATGGGTTGGTTATGGCATCGCCGACTCGCCCATGTTGGTATGAGGAACCTCCATAAACTTCTTAAAGGCAAACACATCCTTGGATTAACCAATGTTGTCTTGAAGTAGATCTTGGTGGAATTTCACTACCTGCTAGTAATCTCAGTCTAGATACATCATTTGAACCTAGATTCATACTCTAGATTTGCTAGATTCATTTTCTAGGTTCTTGTGCTCGAACCATTCGAATATCCGAATTAGGTTCGACTATCCCAACCACTGACAAATCCGGGTTAATTTCGAGTATCCAAGTTTAAATTTCGCCATGATTTAAAATTTGTAAACGCCTATTCCCCCCCCCCTCTAGGCGACATCTTAGTCCTTTCAATTCTGTATACAACTTATTGAGTGCTTTAAGCACTCACCCTTGCCACCAACAAATCACCAGTCGAGGAGTCTACATCAGTGTCAGAGAAATACCAGGAAGAGACGAATGTTTAGGGTGCAAGCCTTGTTAGTTGCCTGTGGTATACTGAGGGGTTTATCTACGTCTTCATGTTGTTGTAGTTTAATTTGTTATTCAGCCTTGCAAGGCATAGTCATGTAAGTTGACCATAAAGTCATTCAATTAGTAATAATTAATATATTATGTCTTTCATAATGTTTTCACTATGTATGATTGTGATATTCATCTATGTTGAGCCTGTGTGCACTAGCGTGATCTTGGACTAGTGCAGTATACACAGAGAATCCAGATTTACATATTTGGGTCCCAACATATACCATACTACTATAGTCAAGAGAGGAGAATAGGACTAGTGGGAGGACTCACTGTGCTTGAGAACCAAGGGCACCGTTGCGTCAGAAAAGAGAGGGGTACCACGTGCCACCATCTATAGGGGAGAGGAATATTAGCATGGGAGCCTCAGGGAAGAGAGGAGAAGGGGCAGTGGTGTGGGGAGTCAGATGGGAGTGAGAAGAAGCTGCGGGATAGGAATAAATAATTCCAACGTCCCCTTCTAGGTTAGTAGAGGTATTATAGTTGACAGGTATCGGAGAAGTATCAGGCAAGTATTGGGAATTATTTTCTTTTGTTGAAAAATAGAAAATTCACAGATACGGGTAGGATATGTATTCGATCGTACCAAGGCTGTATCCATCTCCGATACTGATATGATATCTGATACCAGTACGCTAATTTTCTGAGGTGTCCAAGTATTAGAGCCCAACTGTTCCTTGAGATTTATAACCCTGGCATACTCAGGTGAAAATCTACAACCGACTTGTAAGTTTGTGATCAACACTAGGAAACCAAAGTCCCAAACGTAGAAGGGAAACAAATCAGAGTTGGATACACCAGCCCATTGCCACGTCTGACACAACTCAGTACATGTGGTGCTTGGCGTCACATTTGATGCAATATTCGGCATGGACACGATGATGAATTCGGATCACACACACACACACACACATATATATGGGGGCATATTTGGTGCAAACCACCCTTACGGTGAAAACTCTCAGACCTGTAAACCTTTAAAAATTTCAAAAATTACCATATGTAGAGGTGAGGTTCTACAATCTGCAAAATTTGAAGATGAAACTCAATCGCATTTGAAAGATATGAAAAAGACAAATTCAGCATGAATAGTAATTTTTACTGATTTTGGCACTATTCATTTTGCTGTTTGTCTTTTTCATATCTTCGAAACGCGATTGAGTTTCATCATCAAATTTTGTAAGATTGTAGAACCTCACCTCCCCTACATATGGTAATTTTTGAGAATTTTTCAAAACTTTTACAGGTGGTTTTCACCGTAAGGGTGGTTTGCACCACATATTCAGCCTATATATATATATATATCTTTGGATTGCATGATTAGGTTCATTTTAGCATAGCACAAAGAAAATGTGCTGTTCTGAACAATGCTGTAATGGCTAGGATATTATAATTAAATCAATAAATCCCAAGACCCATGTGCAATACTAGGAGTTATGAGGACTTTAATCCTATATGGGTAATTGAGAGGTGATTGACCAAACTTAAATAGCCAAGTCATGTGTCCATATGTTGTGAGGTTGGAATAGGGGATTGGCTGTGCCACACGCGCGCGCGCGCCGAGTCGAGCCGAGCCGTGGAGAGGCGAGGCGCAGGCCAGGATAGGACAGGCCAGGCCGGACGTGATGTGTTGGGCGAGTTTTTGCTGTTAAGAGTAATTAATTTGAGCGTTTTATGACCAAGAATCGCCGACCGCTACTAGTAACGGACGTGGTTGATGGTGGTTCATAATCGACGCCGCCATTTGTAATCGATGTGTTAATGGCTCTTTGATGACACCCATTACATCACCGAGACATCCAGTACATCTTCTCCTGGCATCCTATCTTGGGAGATCGACCCCAGATACATTCCTTCCTCTTCTCCGAGCTCGCCATCGCTGAGTGTTCTCTCGCTCATCATCAAGACAAAGCGAAAGCAGAGAGAGCAGCCTCCAAACCTTGCCCGCCGCGAGTTCCCGCCGAGAAAAGGCCGCAATCGTTTTTGGGAGCGACGCACGATCGCTCCGATTCGATCGCCTACATCCTCTACTTCCTAAAGTCCGCTCGAGGGATCGTGATCGCGAACCTCTACGCCAGATCAACTAAGATCGACTACATCGAATAGCCGTGATCGAATGTCGATCGGTTCATGATAAGCGCCACCATTGCCTCCGTAATGGTCCCGCCATCGGGTACTTTCTTAAACTCTACTTTTGTATGTTCTATTTTCTACAAATATATGAGCTAGGCATGATAGTTTGTTCAAACTTTGATATGTCTAGCAAAACCATTAACATCAGATATTGTTCATCTTGATCACATATGTCATGATTTATTATACAACTTTATGGATTAAAATTGCCGAAAAAACCTACTAATTCCAACAAATTCAAAAACCCGAACGTAGGTCTTTTTCGCCATCGGCTTTTGTTGCGCGCTTAAAACCCAATGTGTTTGAGGGCTAAATTATAAAAGATGGCGGCAAAAATGATCTTGTGGTTGATGACCATGAACGTGTATCATGTTGCAAGCGAATGCCTAAGCTCGAGAAACGCAACTCACTCCCTAAAAGGAGCAAGCGTTTGAGGTCACGATAACTTGTTTCGTGGTGCAATCATTAGCGTTTTGGTGAGAACATTGTGGATGCATATATGCACTTATCCACCAAAGAAGGAAATGTGGGATGCGCTTGAGGCCAAGTTTGGGGTCTCGATGCAGTAAAGGAATCAGACGTCATGGAGCAGTTCCATGACTACGTAATGGTTGATAACCGCTCAGAGTAGAACAGCTCATGAGATTGGCCGCTTGCAAAAGAACTCGAAAACTTCCCATGTGTGTTACCCGACAAGTTTGTGGCAAAGTTGCATAATTGCTAAGTCGCCGCGATTCTTGAAGGATTTTGCTACTTTCTAAAGCACAAGAGACAAGAATTCAGCGCTGTCGATCCGATTGGTTCTCTTGATGTTGAGGAGAAGGCGAGAGCAAAAGACACGCTGTGAAGGGACATGAGGGAAATTCTAGTGCCAATGTGGTGCAAAGGAAGAATTTCCAATCCCAAAATAAAGGCAAAAACAAGCCTGAGAACAAAAACAATGCCATTCAGACTACCAGTTTTAGGAAGAAGAAGAACAACAAGAAAGGAGGTCATGTGTGCGGAAGTTTCGACCATTGGGCCAAGGACCGCCCGTAACGCAAGGATAAGCAAAAAAATCAGCAAATGTTGTTGTTGCTAACATCGATGTTGGAACGTCCGGTATGGTAATTTACCTCAATTCTTTTCAAGATGTCATTTACCTGATTGGTGGATTGACACCGGGGCAAATATTCATGTGTGTGCTGATATTTCCTTGTTTTCTTCTTATCAGGTCGCAAGGACTTCCTCCATCTTGATGGGGAACGGATCACATGCTTATGTTCGTGGTGTTGGCACGGTCGATCTGAAGTTTACTTCGGGAAAGATCATGCAATCGAGGAACGTGCGGCATGTCCCATCTATCAAGAAGAACTTGGTCAGCGGCTCTCTCCTATGTAAAGAGGGCTACAAACTGGTGTTTGAATCCAATAAATGTGTTGTCTCTAAGTTTGGAACATTTGTTGGTAAAGGCTATGAGAGCGGAGGCTTGTTCCACTTATCTTTGTCGGATTTGTGTAATAACGTTGTTAACCATGTGTGTGATGATGAGGCCAATGTTTGGCATTCCCGGCTTTGTCATATTAATCTTGGTTGCATGAAGCGCGTAGCCAGTATGAGTTTAATTCCAAAGTTAACGTCTGTCAAAAGTTCTAAATGTCAAACGTGTGTGCAATCTAAGCAAACTCGCAAGCCTCACAAGGCAGTAGAGGCGAGAAGCTTAGCACCATTAGAACTAATTCACTCGGATTTGTGCGAGATGAATGGTGTGTTGACAAAAGGCAGAAAGAAATATTTCATGACGTTGATAGATGATTCTACTAGATTTTGCTACGTGTACTTATTGAAGTCAAAAGATGAGGTGTTTCACTATTTTAAAATCTATAAAGCTGAAGCAGAAAATCAACTTGAGAGAAAGAATAAGCGGGTTAGGTCCGATCGTGGTGGAGAATATTTTTCAAATAAATTCAATTTATTCTGCGAGGAACATGGCATAATCCATGAGAGGATGCCTCCCTATTCACCGCAATCAAACGGGGTTGCGGAGAGGAAGAACCGCACTCTAACTGAGATGGTTAACGCCATGTTAGATACAGCAGGACTTTCCAAGGAATGGTGGGGTGAGGCTATATTGACGGCATGTCATGTCCTAAACAGAGTTCCTACAAAGAATAAAGAGATAACCCCATTTGAGGAATGGGAAAAGAAAAGATTGAATCTCTCCTACTTACGAATTTGGGGTTGTCTGGCTAAAGTCAGTGTGCCAATCCCAAAGAAGCGTAAGCTTGGACCACAGACCGTGGATTGTGTTTTTCTTGGCTATGCTTTTCATAGCGTTGGGTATAGATTTTTAATAGTAAAATCTGGTATTCCTGATATGCATGAAGGCACCATAATGGAATCCAGAGATGTCACATTTTTTGAGGATGTATTTCCAATGAAAGAAACACCTAGCATTTCTAACAAAGAACCTATCATTTCTCCTGAACTTACTATTCCTGTAATGCACAATGAACCCTCACCTGTGGAAAATCCTATAGATGAAGGCAATGAAGTAACTCGCAAGAGTAAGAGACAAAGGACGGTAAAGTCTTTTGGTGATGACTTTATTGTATATCTAGTGGATGACACTCCAAAAACCATTGCTGAGGCTTATTCATCTCAGGACGCTGACTATTGGAAGGAAGCGGTTCGGAGTGAGATGGATTCTATCATGACTAATGGAACTTGGGAGATCGTGGATCGTCCTTACGGGTGCATACCAGAGGATGTAAGTGGGTGTTCAAAAGAAGCTTAAGCTTCGACAGACGATTGATAAGTACAAAGCGAGGCTTGTTGCAAAGGGTTATACCCAGAAAGAAGGCGAAGACTTCTTCGATACTTATTCACCAGTTGCCAGACTGACTACTATTCGAGTACTACTATCACTGGCTGCCTCTCACGGTCTGATTGTCCATCAAATGGACGTTAAGACGGCTTTCCTTAATGGAGAGTTGGAGGAGGAAATTTACATGGAACAGCCAGATGGATTTGTAGTAAAGGGTCATGACGGGAAGGTGTGTAAGTTGTTGAAGTCCTTATACGGCCTTAAGCATGCACCTAAACAGTGGCATGAGAAGTTCGACAGAACTTTGACATCTACTGGCTTTATTGTGAATGAAGCTGACAGATGCGTGTATTACCGCTATGGTGGGGGAGAGGGAGTGATCTTGTGTTTGTATGTCGATGACAAACTGATATTTGGGATGAACCTTAATTTAATTAAGGAGGTCAAGGACTTTTTGTCTGAAAGCTTTGAAATGAAGGATTTGGGAGTAGCGGACGTCATCTTAAACATTAAGTTGTTAAGAGAAGATGATGGTGGGATCACACTTGTGCAATCCCATTATGTGGAAAAGGTCTTGAGCCGCTTTGGTTTTAGTGACTGCAAGCCCGCTCCAACGCCAGTATGATCCTAGTGTGCTATTACGGAAAAATCGAGTATAGCAATGTATCAATTGAGATATTCCTGCATCATTGGCTCGCCGATGTATCTAGCTAGTGCTACAAGGCAGATATCTCGCTTGTTGTGAGCAAACTCACCGGTTTGTTTCAACCGGAGATGATCACTAGCGCACTCTAGAAAGAGTATTGCGCTACCTAAAAGGGACAAAGAAGCTATGGAATTCACTACACCGGTATCCAAGGGCACCGGAGGGTTACAAAGTGATTCTAACTAGATATCCGATGTCGATGAGATAAAAGCCACAAGTGGATATGTGTTCACTTTGGGAGGTGGCACTTTTTCATGGAAGTCTTGCAAGCAGACCATCTTAACGAGGTCAACAATGGAAGCAGAACTCACAGCATTAGACACCGCCACTGTTGAAGCCGACTGGCTGCGTGAGCTTGTGATGGACTTGCCGGTGGTTGAGAAACCGGTACCTGCTATTCTTTTGAACTGTGACAATCAGACTGTGATTGTTAAGGTCAACAGTTCTAAGGATAACATGAAGTCATCAAGACACGTCAAGAGGCGGTTGAAGTCTGTCAGGAAAATGAAAAACTCCGGAGTGATAGCATTGGACTATGTCCAGACGGCTAAAAACCTGGCAGATCCCTTTACCAAGGGACTATCACGGAATGTGATAGATGAAGCATCGAGGGAGATGGGCTTCAGACCCACATGAGTTACGCCTTAGTGGTAACTTATCCTATGTGATCGGAGATCCCGTGAAGTAGGGTGGTGAAACAAGCTATTGGCTGGCTGGGAGGAGAGTATTCTTATACATATCCCACTCCGTTGGAGATGCATTAATCTCCTATTCTGTATGGCAGGTTGGTTATACCTTAATGTGTTCCGAGTGGCTTACAAAGCAGAGATGTTGTCCTACAGAACATCTTATGAGGAATACACCTATATGAGCCCGACTGCTAGTCACAGTATATGAGACTGGGTGATCTCTAGAAGCTCATGAAAGGCCAAGGAGTATGACTTATACGCTCCAAACCGAGGGGTTGCTTATGGCAGCCTAGTACCAGTAAAGGACTTTGGTGAAACTTATTCGCACAAAACTGTCAATTCAAGGCATAGTCCATTGTTCAGTTGTGGATGAGTGTAGCCTTTATCCTAGGTGGATGTTCAACTTAACAGTCTCCATCGAAACACTGGTATATCAAACAGTAGTGGAACTGAGAGTATTTTACATATGCCTTAGAATTTGGTGGGGATTGTTAGAATAATTGGGCTAGGGTCCATTTATAATTAAATAAAAAAATCCCAAGGCCCATGTGCAATACTAGGAGTTATGAGGACTTTAATCCCATATGGGTAATTGAGAGGTGATTGACCAAACTTAAATAGCCAGGTCATGTGTCCATATGTTGTGAGGTTGGAATAGGGGATTGGCTGTGCCACACGCGCGCGCGCGCGCCGAGTCGAGCCGAGCTGTGCCGTGGCGTGGCGAGGTGATGCGAGGCGCGGCGCAGGACAGGACAGGCCGGACGTGATGTGTTGGGCGAGTTTTTGCTGTTAAGAGTAATTAATTTGAGCGTTTTATGACTAGTAACTACTGAACGTTACTAGTAACGGACGTGGTAGATGGCTGGTTCATAACTGACGTCAGTTACTTGTAATTGATGTGTTAATGGCTCTTTTAATGACACCCATTACATCACCGAGACATCCAGTACATCTTCTCCTGGCATCCTATCTTGGGAGATCGACCCCAGATACATTCCTTCCTCTTCTCCGAGCTCTGCTACTGCTGCTGTTTTTGAGTGTTCCTGCTCGCTCATCTGCAAGACAAAGCGAAAGAGAGAGAGAGCCTCTCAAACCTTGCCCGCCGCGAAGTTCCTCGCCGAAAAGGTCGGCAATCGTTTTTGGGGAGCGACCGCGATCGCTCCGATTCGATCGCCTACATCCTCTACTTCCTAAAGTCCGTTCGAGGATCGCAGACTGCGAACCTCTACGCCGATCAACTAAGATCGACTACATCGAATAGCCGGATCGTAATGTCGATCGGTTCAGAAGAGCGCCACCATTGCCTCCGTAATGGTCCCGCCATCGGGTACTTTCTTAAACTCTACTTTTGTATGTTCTATTTTCTACAAATCATGAAGCTAGGCATGATAGTTTGTTCAAACTTTGATATGTCTAGCAAAACCATTAACACTGTATTATTTTCATCTTGATCACATATGTCATGATTTATTATACAACTTTATGGATTAAAAATTGCCGGAAAAACCTACTAATTCCAACAAAGCACAGAACCAAACATACATGTTTTTTAGATAAAGGAAGCTTTTATTGATTTCAAGAAACATTACATCGAGGAGATACAAGTTCTTGAATAACTCCTACCTCTATCAAGAAGCACACACCAAAAAAAACAAAAAAAGAAAAAAGAAAAAGACGACACACTCTAAGAGCTATCAATCCTAAGCCCGACCGCCATCCAGACGCCGGAGAAGAAATCCATAGCCACTTGCACCAATCGTCGATAGCTCGTACTGCAATAGCTCAAATCCGCTTCGCAACATACCCAAATACGCATCCAATGAGACGAGCAAAGATAACTGCAAAGGGATGTGTTTGATTTCGCTCAAAGACCACCTCATTCCTATGTAACCAAAGAGACCAACACAATGTTGCAACCCTAAAAGCACACTATTTTTAAGATCCTTCTCAAAAGAAACAAGCCAATTCCCAAACATATTGGACGACTCACAGTGTCTCACAATGCCAAAAGCAAGATACGAAAACCCCAAACCATACGAGCAAAACGATAATGAAAGAACAAATGCCTAATTGTCTCCATTTCATGACAAAAGCAACACGCTTTTACTCCTTGCCAATTACGCTTTTGCCAAATTATCCTTCGTTAGAAGAACCCTCTTCTAAGAAACCACGAAATACTTTGATTTTTAATGGAGCTTTTAACTTCCATAAACGCAAATTTAAATTTGGAACAGACGGCAATCAACGCCAAATAGTGAGATTTCACCGTGAATAGTCCAGATTGACACAGACGCCAACGAATTCATCATCATCACAGGTGATACCAGAATTGGTAATACGGAGAAGTAATGCATTCCATTCCACCAACTTAGACCCAATCAATGATCGCTCCAGATTATGTTAGGTTGAGAATTTGTAAAAACTTCAAAGAATAGTTATATATCTAGTCCTTGTGATACTATATAACCCAGATATTGATCTTTTAAGGCAATGCTGCCAAGCCAAATATCTTCCTAAAATCGCACCTGTGATCCATTATTGATTGTAAAAGTACCGAATGGAAGGTAATCCCGTTTTACCTTCATCAAACAGGACCAAAAGTGCGAATCTCCCGACATGCCCTCAACTTGGACTAACGGTTTGGAAACCAGGTACTTGTTCCTAAGAAGCTGCTGCCAAATACCATCCGATGTTAAAAGCTTGAATAGCCATTTACTCAAGAGAGCAACGTTCATAGCATTTAAATCGAGAATCCCAAGCCCACCTTGGTTTTTGGGTTGATGACAATACTCCATTTGGCAAGACGATATTTTCTCTTGCACTCATCCCTTGCCACAAAAAGCGAGATAAAAATAATCAAGTTTACGAAGAACACCTTTAGGAATCTCAAAAAGACATCATATACAATGGAAGGCTACTTATAATCGAATTGATAAGGGTTAGTCTACCTCCAATTGAAAGATGTTTCCTTCCAACCGCCGAGACGCTTCTCGAAACGTTCTTCTACCCCTTTCCAATCTGTATTTCTCAATTTTTGAAAATGAATAGGAATCCCTAAATACTTCAGAGGGAGTTCCCCTTGTTTACAACCAAACAGCTCCATATACTGCTCTATGGAATCTTGGGCTTCGCCAAAACAGAGTACCTCACTTTTATGGAAGTTAATTTTGAGACCCGAGATTTGCTCGAACGCACAAAGCAATAACTTCATATTGCGGGCCTGATCGAGATCGTGGTCCATAAATAAAATTGTGTCGTTTGCATATTGAAGGATGGATAAACCTCCATCAACTAAGTAAGGCAATATTCCACAAATTTGCCCTCGCCCCTTAGCTCATAACCAAACCGCCAAAGATATCAACGACAATATTGAATAGCGGCGGGGACAAAGGATCACCTTGTCGAGCCCTTTTCTAGTCCGGAAAAAGGACCTACCTCACCGCTTACATTTATCACACGCTACCTCCCGAAATGAAAGATTTAATCCAAGAAATCCACTTGGGTGAGAATCCTTTCATTCGGAGGGACTGAAATAAAAAAGGCCATTTAACCTTATCATACACTTTCTCAAAATCTATCTTAAATATAACCCCACTGAGTTTTTTCCGATGCATCTCATGGATTGTTTCATGCAGTATAACTACCCCTTCAAGGATATTTCGACCGTAAAAAGGTCATCTCGAGTCGGACTAACAACCTTTTCGCAACCATGTTTAATCTGTTGGTAAGCACCTTTGTAAAAATTTTGAAACTAACATTTAGAAGACATATGGGTCTATATTGTCGATTATATTCAAGATCCCGAACTTTAGGAATAAGAGTAATTATTCCAAAATTCAGACTAAACAGAGGAATATCACTAGTGTAAAACTCCTCAAACATTATCAAGAAGTCACCTTTGATTATATCCCGTAAAGTCTCGATAAAATTCTACCGAAAACCATCATGGCCACAATCTTTATTATGTTCCATCCGAAAACAAAGATCTCTAACTTCTTTCTCAAGAAATTGAGCAAGAAGGAGATCATTTTCCACCGAGGAAACTTATGGAATGTCATGGTTGACGCCCTCATTAAGATCTAATTGACTCTCTGTCGGTTCTCCAAATAAATCCTTGTAGAATTTGGTGATATAAGTTTTAAGATTAGCTCGCCTCAATCTTCTCATCCTCATGGTCCAAATGAATAAATTATTTTCTTTCTATGTTTGCCATTAGCGATCAATTGAAAATATCTAGTATTATTATCACCTAATACAGTATTTTTCACCTTCGCCCGTTGATAATATCTAATCTCTTCCTCTCTAAGGAGATCAGCCAAATTTACCCGAGCCTGACAAAGATTTTCACGCTCCAATTCCGACAGCTCCCGACTCTCAGCAGCAACATCCAATTCCTGGACTATTGCCTGAAACTCTTGTTTCTTCTGCTTATAAATCCCATTATTATTCCGAGCCCAACCTCGAAGAAAATTGCGCAAAGCTCCCATTTTACGATTCCAACGTTGGATTGGGTTGTTCCCTCTAACAGGCTTATTCCAGATTTCCACCACCTTATCATGGAAATCATCCCTGATTAACCAATTCAATTCAAATCTAAACTGAATGATGAAGAACATACATGTAGAACTGAATGATGAAGACGGTGAGACATTCCTTTCTTTTCCAATAAAAGGTGTTATTCCTGATACCTTCTCATTTCTTTTCTATTTCTTTCAGTTTGGAGGCCTTTTAGTATGACAAGACTTTTGCTCTATCATGCGGCCATGTTTGGGAACTGAGTTCCTGTATGCAAAAGCATGCACAATGTGTTGTCAATTTCAGCTATCTATTAGCATGTGGGTGATCGCACATTGCTTCTCTTCAACAACACGGGTGTTAATCTGTCAATATCCTGACATATGCCATCGTGATTGATGACCTTGTCATCCCCTGCTTCCAGTCACCTGTTCATTCATAGTTTAGGTGATTTTAGTCTGGGTTATCTTTGTCCATGGTTTTCCTTTCCTACATATGCAGAAATGTTCTGCTGCAAAATTGGATGCAGTTCTCAACTAAATCTTGAGTGTGATTATAACACAATCTTCTGTTAAGAAAAAGTGATTGCCAACATGGATCAATCTGACATGCTGACCACAGTGGATTACTTCAGGTGGTTGACGCACTGGACGATACAAAATTCTGTCGCAGTTAAGCAATGTCAAGTTCAGAAGTGGATGGCAGACTGTAAATGGAAATGCTTTGACATCACGTACTTCAATGTCATCCAGTCTTAAGGCAGGTAGATGATGATGATATGTACACGACCGTTGCATGCATTCCAAGCAAGCTTGTGTACTGTTGAATTATCCCCTTCTTCAAACAGTACATGATTCGGACAAATCATGGATAACATTTGGTTTATTTCTTTTTTTTTGGGGAGGAACTGCCGCATCAATGCAAGCCCTATTGGTTGTAACATGTGAACTGATGGCCCTCGTCTCCGATAATATATCTGAACAAATACTGTTTGTTGCCCCATGCACATTATCAGTACTCCTTTTGAAGCAGGTGTTCCAATTAGTGAGCACATTTGTCATGTGCGTGATTTTCAGTGTAAAAGGAAGCTTCCATCATGCAATGATGTAATTAATCATGACATGATCAATACTTATTCATGTCCGCAGCGTCATGCCCATTACGTGAGCTGAAGAACACTGGAAATGGACAGACTACTTGCCGCACGATGATGCTGCCATAGCATCGTGGGAGGAAGCTTCATGAATTAAAATCCATGGTGCCCCAACTTGCAGCGCGGCAATGTGGTGATGTCAATCTTACCTGGGCTGATGCAAGTCTGACAGAACAAAAGGCCGACTCAGTGACCAATCTAGGATAAAAATAGAAGGTGGGTTAAAAAAATAGGTTAAATTGAGACAAACATGTTAAACAGTTTGTGTTATATTCTCATTGGTTCGACTGTTACTACTAGTAGTTTATTATTTAATAAATACTTGTACAACATTCGCTTGTCAAACTTTTGGAAATTTATAAACATGTTAGCACCAATCAATCAAACAAACCGGCTCTTCTCTCTTTCAACCCACTCACATATTTACAATTAATTAAAAAAACATCCTAATCTGAAACCGATTGTTATAAATACCGACCCCCAAAGTTGAAAATACTTGCTTGAACAAAGATTAACTCAACCACTCCAATCCAAAACTCTAACCAAATTCGTTGGACTCGATTTTAGGATTGAATACAAAAAGGGAACTTCTAATAAGGTAACAGATGTCTTATCTAGAAGGGTAAGAGCCAAAGAAGTAGAGTTGAATGCTACTTTCAGTGAAGTGGCACCCGAATGGATGCAGGAAGTAACATATAGCTGTGAGGGAGATGAGGTGGCAAACAAAATTAAAGAACTCCCACAAGAGAATACAAACTTGAAGGGTGGCATGTGGATAGCGACCGAAACGAAAAGCCATGGCTCGGTTGAAAAAATCACTAAGAAAATATCACATCTAGAAGAATATTACTCTCAAAAAATCATATATTAGAAGAGGAGTTCATATTGTCTATTTATTGTCATGATCAGTCCACTCAGTCAGTTAGACACTCGCTAACTCACGCTACGCCACCTTCACAATCTGTTCACCGTCGCCGTAGTGGGTTGTCTGTTGCCATACACCCATATCCTCGTCAGCTCCCCAACATTTACTCGATGTCCTTGTCCTCACAATCGCCAACTCCAAACGACGTGCATCAAGTGTCCCCCTACTAAGTGGGCTGCCATATCCTCGCAAAGGAGCGGTGTTGGGTCATCTCTCTCTCTATGGTCTTTACGTGCATCGAAGGTTCAAGTCCATTTTGCATACAACGAGTGAAGTTATCAATTGTAAAATTAGGCGTTCAATAAACAGCAACCCACGAAGCCACATGGTCTAAAAAGTAGCTTACCACCCAGCAAAGTTTCTCTTTCCACTAGACATGCCTGAATACGTGTACATTCATCGTTGCTATACTAAAAAATAAACGTCGCTGCTAGAAAGGGTATATAAGATCCGGCGGCCGAAGGGTGGGCCTGAGACCACATGAGCCCACCTGTTGGAGACTGCTATCCATTTCGGAAATTGTACTAAAACCTCCAAGGGGAGAACGAATGCGCAGGTACAGTTCGTTTTCAGGGCTCTTTCTTTGCCCTCCATAGCCTCATCGTACATTCTTCGAAGTGCAGCCTTTGGTGCTACTTGCGCCACGTTTCTTCCCTTATTCCCGCAGTAGGTGTTGTGAGCAAGCACTAGATTCCACAAGCCTGCAAAGAAGAGAGCAAACCAACAGCCACGACCTTGTTATCATTATCCGATTGCCAGGTGAAGGTTCAGAGATGTGGTTGTTAAGGTGGCCTTGTCAAGCTGCGAGCACGCAGACCGGTTAATCCTGGTTAGGTTATCCTGCCCCTTAATGCTGCTTCCTGGTAAGCTCAGCCCCGCTCCGCTCAGATGAGGTTTAATTATGTTTATTCCGCACTGATCCGTTGTCTTTCTCAGTGCCAGTGTAGGGGTTGGATTGTCTCTTGCGTGTATCTGTTCTTTGGAGTTCTTGACCTCACCTTGCCTCATCTCAGCATCGTACTTGTCTCTCCTGCTGGTGATGGCGACCCCCTACTGGCGCCTGAGTGCCCTTTGTTGGGAGGGATTTGGTGACACATTGACGTCTGATGGGTAGCTTTCCATCTGATTATTTTAACTCCTTGGTGTATTATCACTTGCAGTAATTTGTTGTACTACTTGCTGTCCTACTCTGACCGTTCAAAAGGCGAAAAAGAGCATTTTTCGTCTTTGTTTCTGTTTCATGGAGGTGGAAATTTAGCAGTCCTTGAAGTGATGTGTATGTTTTTAGCAGTATTTTCATCATATGGATGCATGTGAGATTACATATTTGTTCTCTGCAAATTGAACATGATGCACTAATGACTTCCATCAGAGACTGACAATTGCTTGTTAGAGTTTCGTACTGTCAACAAAAAAAGAACGGTGAGTTACAAGCCTCTGTACTGAAAGATGCTACAAATCATGTAAACCAACTGAATTTTGTGTGGCACAAACCACTGAACCAAAAACAAGTGCTTCCAGGGTCAAATCATGAACAAATAAAATGCTCAGTGAGATGTCAAGTTTGCTCTCTGAAGGTCTTTAGTAGGGGAACACTGGCTGCTTCCAACACAAAGAACAGAAGCAAGCAGCAGAGAACAAAATGTAATAGCTGGAATCTGAAATTAGTAAATCAGGTGAAGGGAAGGCCAAAATGGCTTGGAAGTGCACTCTTCAGTTAAATCCCTTCCTCTCACAGTTCGATCTAATCCTGTCAGGCAACTTCTAAGCTGTTTTCTCTCATAATTCATTGGAGAAAACAAGCCTGTATACAGAAGGGGTGGCCAGGAAATAGCCTCTGGTGTGCCAATGAATTGCCGCGCCGATTGTCAGGGGCAAAAAAAATTCCATTCCACAGCTTCTCTGCAGTGGTTCATCAAACAGATCATCGTCAGCACCCGAGCTCAGGCGGTCGAGATTGCTGTCCGTCATGCCGCCTGTTGTCGGCACAGCCTTGACCGGGCCAGCAAATGGTTAAAAGAGGGGGTAGAATCTACATTTTGTGTCATCACAGGAGGGATGTCTACTGCGGCCTTCTGCCATACTGCAAAACCATGATGTGGTTAGCGGTTGATGTGTCTGGCACAACTGACGGAGACATGGCGTCCCTCTGGCACCAGATGCTGTCGCGGACATGCTGCAGGGTTAGGAACGGGAGGAGCGGTCGCCCTCGGCATGTAATCTCTACCTGCACATACACACATTTTCTTCAGTTTCAGATTCAGTATTGTCGGTGAAAACTAAACCTCTTCAGAGAGCAAGCAGGCAGGCATCAATCAAGCATTCCTTGTTTCTGAAATGATGTGCATATGACTCCACTCTGATGCATTGATGCTTATGAGTTGTGACCAAATTAACAAACAAGCCACAAGTCACAAGTGGATTACAAGTCAAGCAAAAAAAAAAAAAGACGTCAATTACTGTGAGGTGAGGAGGGAAGGAAGCATGCATTGCTTCTGGTGGGAGTGAGATAGTGATGTGACGGACTTTTCCTTTGGGCAACCACACACACGTACATCGCAGTGCCATGGCTGATGCCCCATAAAAGTACAATACATAAAAGATGCACGCAGACAAATCCAAGTGATGCCTGATGCTGACGTCTGATTCCTCTGTTAGTTTGTGATGATGGCATTTCATTACCTTCTTCCCCACAGTCACATGTGAGATGCCCAACCAACCTGCAGGGATGGTTTAAGCTAAGCTAAAGTATACTAAACGTGCTTGCAATTGCATGCACAGATCTCAGATGCCAAATTAAAACTCTTGCTTATATGCCTATTTAAAGTTTATTACTATGCATCCATGCACATACTTCCCCATGTCTTTAACCAATCACCTCGGGTTCTCAAGTCAATGAACGAAGTCTCAAAAACAAGTGCCCAGCTTGCTGAACACCTACCATTTAAAAAATAAAAAAACTAACTGACAATGACCTAGAAAGGATGCTGATTGATCGATTCATCCATTCATCCTTCCCCAAATCACTTACCGAAACCCACATCCGTGACACCACCGTGCAGGTGTTCTAAGCTTCTCTGGCCGTGCTTGGCTACCAAACATCCGACCCTACTCCTGGTTGTGATTTAGGTAATATATCGCGCCACCGACATCGTCGCTGTACCAGCGACAGGGACAGCAGATCATGGTACGCAGCCTAAAATAGACCCCGTGATGCATACTCCCTGACTGAATAATCTGACCCAAACTAATTAGTGTATTAAGCCAATAATTGGTCCCAAGGTTATGGAAAATTTATAATGGTGTGCAGCACAGCAGCTAGAGTGGATGCATGAATAGGGCTTTGCGGTCACATGTTTACAGGTTGTGGAGCCTTACTCCTCAACCTCTACCTTCACCCATGACAATCCATGTAGCAACCAACGCCAATTCAAGGGACAAGCTGCTTCAGTCCAAGTGAAAGTTATTATCTGATATGATATACATTGTTTTCTCTTTCCATGTCAATGTCAATATATAGGAGTTTGTGCTTGAGAAGAATTTATTGTCTTAATCATCTCTCTAAACCATCTCTCTGTAGTACAGAGGACGTACTAATGTTACGTCTAGAAAGTACACATTATATGAAATATATCATTCTATCAAAAACACAATGAATAACCACATATGCAGAGACGTCCTTTTACAAAATCAAATTAGTATCAAGTTATTTATTGTACATACATATCACCTAATAATTAATATATCAATGGTCCAATACATCCGCTAATCCTAAAAGTAAATACGAGAAATAACGCATACCTGATACCTCCAGACAACCCTATTCGCATCTGTGACCTTAGCAAGAGGGTTTGATCGATCAAGATGCTATAAGCCTATTTTCTCTTAACATCTAGATAAGTAGCTCGAAGCACCTAAGTGGCCTTAAAAGCAACATAAAACAAATTCTGCGCGAGCTGTTTCATGCCGATGAAGAAAAATTGAAGTCATAAAAGATCATGCAAATTTCCGTGCCTAAAGAATAAATCCTGATATGATTTTGAACTCCACACTTTCACTATGGTATGGATTTTTGTGCACCAAGCTTTTCACAATGTATTAATTCATAAAAACAATTTGAACCACCTGAGCAGTACCCCCATCTACAAGTTGAATGTAGTATCCGGAAGTCGTGCATTGTTCAGGCTCAAACTTTGCAGATAGCAAGACATAAATCAACCAATATGAGACATTCTAGATATTATTTACATGATGTTCCAATAATCTAACATAACAGGATACAAAGCAGAAGAGATCATAATAAGAAGATGATTTCCATGCACCAAATAACTAAGGTAGTTAACTCATTTATCAGTAGAGCTTATCTTAGCTATCAAGGATTCATTGAAACAAAAGTATGTTCAAAATTCCTCAAATAAAAATACTATGGGAATGGCTACGATACATACAGCTTTCTGTTAAGAAAATCTACAAAACTTTTTTCCTCCCCGAGTATATATTAGATGGTAGGAAAAATGTATGTAAAGTGCATAAGTTCCATACATACACATGTGCCATGCAGTACCAGGATTTGTTAAGTTCCCACGCGTAGAGTCATTCTTTCTGTATACTATTTACCCCCAAAAAAATATGCAAGAAGATGTGAACATATTTAGCTAAGGTCCATTGGATTTTCTAAACCTTCAAGCACTGCCAGCAAGAACAAACTAGCTATAGGACAAGAAACAAAATAATATTAAGCCCCAGCTAGTGCTAGGTCGTCTTAACATGATCAGGCGTGGGCGTGCAATTTTCTACGTGGAATGCAACCCTTCACCAATCAAACACAGTCAAGATGCAGAGTTATAAAAACCTAATCACGCACTACACTAACAGCAAAACAAAAGGAAAGGAATACCTATTATATAGTAGAAAATACCAATCCGCGAATCTTTAGTCGCATCGATTGTGCATATATGACGGTATTAAACGTTCTCAACACTTTGGCAATGAGCAGAATTATTTAAAGACCATTAGAATATAGAAACCTTAAAGCCATCATCATCATACCCCTTCCATTAGCTGTTATGTTGTCAATTATATGCATGATCATGCATTACATTCTTGCAACAGATGTGCACGAAACTAACTTAGTCATAAACTACAGGTGTCCTCGTTTGATTCCTTCGGATTGGTGTACTTTTTCTACAGGTGTGTTCTAATCTAACCTATAGCTAGTGTTTGTTAAGCTCTACATGGTATATAAAATCTTACGTTAATTTGGCTTGTGATCCTGTGGCCCTATATGGTTGGGGCCGACCAATCATCCAACGTCCCTTTGCCCCAAAGATCCTACATCAATGTGACTCACGAGCTACCACTACTGCTACTAGCTAGCTAGTCTAATTACGATCCACTGATACTTGCCAATTGCCATACTTTTCTCTCGCTGTGTGTTAGAGATAACTCAAATATCTCAATACTATATTTTTTGGTTTTATCTAAATAGGTTGTTAGTCTAAATCTTCTATAACTAAAACCACGTTAAATTATGTCTCCAATATTTTGCCACGCTTCTAATCCTAACACTCTTTATGTATATGTATGTGTGTATATATATGTATGTATATACATACACACACACCTCAACAAGGGAGGTAATTGTGGACAGAAAAGGAGAGGAGACCAACGAATGAATTATATTGCCAGGAATTAGAGGTATTGGATTGATGTGCTAAGTCCCAACCAACGGCGCATAGTTTCTATGGACACGAGAGCTGCTAACTTGTACAGTTCACGTTTTGTTTGGGTAGTATGGCTTGGCTGTCATGCATGCATGGGTGCATGCATCGCCCTTTGCCCTAGGGAATATTCTCAAGGCAAGAGGCAATCCCACAAACAAGCACCCTCCAACTAACACTCGAGCCTCTTTCTCCCTAATATAACCATGGGCTTAAAGCATTAGGTTTTGTTGTTGGTAGTTTTCTTTGCTGAATTAAATTCCCTCTTAATTACTATTGACAATTGTTATTATGTGCACCAAGTGCAAATAGCTAAAACAAAATCAATGCAGCTTGCCCCCAATAGCTAGCTAATCTCTCTACAACAAAAAGGATCATACATATACATACATATACATATATATGGTCCCCTCATGGCCAATGCATGAGAAGGAAAGTGGTAAAGGATTAGAGAAGGATTAAAGCTAGCAATATTTCAGTGCCCCTTCTCCACAACTTCTTGTTTCAAGGGCTCTAAAGTGCAATGCTTCCCATTTAATCCCTACTCATAACACATATAGTAGTAGTACGAAGTTGTACAAACTAAGAATGACACGTCCGATCAAAGGCTAGCTGACACCCCATGCATGCATGAGGGAGAATTGCAACTAGTGCTTGTGCAGTGCTCCCTCCGCTTATAAATATAAGGCTTTTAGTTGTGTTCAGAAATATAAGACTTGTATATAGATTTAATTTAACGAGGTTTTCCTACTATACCTTTATTTATTCTCTCTCAACCATATGCATTTATTCATTAGCACCACACAAAGTATTATCTCTCATCTTTTAGAACAATTAACTGGGGGTATTTAAGCCATTTTCTCTCACACCTTTCTCAATTTCACCATAACCTTTAATCTTTGTGCAAAGTCAAAATAAGGAAGTAGCAGTGAAGTGTGTTCCTATAATAGTTAGTGGTCCTTCTGGCTTTTGTCCATCCATCCATCTATTCCTTTCCTAGCTTCCCTTTCATTGTGATGCCCTCACCCTTCACCAACATGCCATTATTCTCTCTCTCTCTCTACTCTGCACGCATTTTTTGCATGGCCCCCACTCCCATGCACATTTCCTTGCTCCCCTCCCTTTCTCTCCCAAAACCAATCATATGGGCATAAAACTAGTGCTCTTGTGGATCTTTCTCATTGGCTAGCTAGATGGGGCCACATATGTGTGTGAAAATATTCCTCACAATGTGCACCACTTAAGGTTCTTCGATTTGTCATCTAACCACATAACCCCAAGCTATATATCTAAGCTATCTATGTAGCTTGCTCTTAGGCTTTGTCTCAGATGAGAGTGAAAATTTGTAGATCGCCTCTACATCACATAGCTTGGCTTCCAAGGGGTGCACAATTAAGTGAGGTAAGCTCAACCATAGCATGACGGCGATAGCTACCGAAATTAACCTTTGCTTGCTTCATGCCTATATAATTGCTAATTATGTCAATGATCTGATATATACCCATTCTTGCGCCAGATTTGTTTGACTAATTAAAAGCTAGCTGATAATGCTTGCCCAAGAACATTATTGTACCAGGCATAAAAACACAAATCATAGATTGGTGATCCGATTAGATCAAAATAAATAAGGACTAAGTGAAATGAGTGCAGTCTTGACTGAACCACTTGACGACTACAGTCCATATGAGACAATAGACGATTCATTGAATTTGTTTGCGGTTTCATTTCTTCCGCTTTTTTCTATACTGAATTAGATCGATTGATCTCATTAGAACAGCAGAAAAAAAAATCGGTGACATCCTACAACTTACAAATCCCCGGCTTAAGAGTTGTCTGTAGCGATGGCTACATGCTGATCACATTAAGTGAACAACTTGGATAGCAATTGAGGAAAAGAGCATCAAACTACTAGAGACAAATGACAAAGTACAATTCCTATGCATATATAAAGTGGAAGAGCCGTTCGGTGATGCATAGTTATATTAAAGCATGAACAGATGGAATCTTTTGATTAGCTACGAGTTGCCACTAAGCTCTCATTAATATATATATCCTAATCAAAGCATGGTCACATTCCATATTCTGTAGATTGCAAAATCCACATGCATCCCTAAGCTTTCACTACTCGAGATTGACACAAGTTTTAACCTAGTAAAACCATCACCATCTCTTTCTAGAGAAGAACCTCCTCCATTATTGCTAACGTTTAGATGATATAAAATTGGTTGGTAGAGACAAAGTTGACCTTGGACATATTTATTTGCATGACATCTTTGCAAAGAAAAAGAAATTGCTACAAGTGGCGTCAGCAAAGCTAAGGCCATTTATTCAGGAGCAGATGATAGTTGCAAATCAGAAGCAATAAACATTGATTTGCTCCATCAAGCTGCATGTTCTAAGTCACTACTAAATCGTGCATGCGTGCATGCTGATAGTTAGCTAAAATAAAATAAGTGGTGATGGTTGATGGGATCGTGATGCTATTTCAATGAAGCTGCTAAGACTTTTTTTTTTTTGGGCTCAATGTCCTAAGGTGAATTTCTGGACCTGAACTCTGAACTTGCTCCGACTTAATGGCAAAAGGGCAGCAAAAATCTAAATTTTTAAACTACTAATTAATATAACTTTTTGAAAGGGAAAAAATAAAGATGTGTTCTCCTTTATTGCCACCAATAACCTAAATTGTTTAGTGTACTAGAAACTAGAACTTGAAGTGTATATACTAATCTACAAAACACTTGTCAACTCCGCAGTCAGGTGATCGAAATTCATGAAAAATCGAACTTTAGTAGCATATATGACCCATCTATAACTGATCAAGCTAGCTGACCTTTATTTTTCTTCATTACGCCAATGGAGCCGGCGGCCTGACAAGTGGAACTAGGTAGAATTATTTCAGTAATATATATTTATGTTCTTTCTTTTTAAAAGTTACACAAATATTAAAACATAAATAAAGAGTAGATAGTGATTACTTACTTCTTCGCTTTCTTTAAGATTTGCGCAATTTGTCTTAGGAGAGAGCTAAGAAGCCTTTTACAGCCTGCTACCTTAATATATACTTCTACACCATTAAGTTCGTCTCAAGAAGATTTGGTAAATTTTGGTATTAATATATATTTTGCTTTCTTAATTTGTTCCATATTAAATTTCTCATGATTTCTTGCCAGTGGTCAGCGTGTGCACAAGCCAAGCATGTAATGTTTATATATATGCTATGTTACACACAAAAACTAAGCATATATATTTGGCACTCAACGTGGGGTTCTATAGCTAGCTTCAGGTCTGTTCCTAGAAATATATAAAATCTGTACTTGATATATGTCTAGATATATACGCGATTTTCGTAGGAATTAAATCTATTTCATGGTACATTAATATACTTATTGGAGTTATAGCTGAAGCCTTCTGTATAAATTCAAGACTTGCTTGTTCGTATACGTAGTGCATGGTATTTCTCCCAAGATCAAAGGGGCAAAGAAAAATAAGGCGCAGTACCCCGTACCATCCACGCGTATATATATTTATGCACGTCTCCTAGACATTGGGTACGGCATATACATGTGCATAGGCAGCAAGCTAGATATGTGCAGTGCAGGTATATATTAGCCGTCCAGCTAGAGCACTCATGTATTTATGTTTGTGTATATATGCAGAAGATAGATTCCATGGGAATATATAGACATATATGCCATTTTGCATGAGATCGATCACAGAAAAAGCCAGGCAGAATAGCTAGGCATGTACGTAAAAGGTCCATCTGAGAAGGGAATATAAAGAAATGTATATTAAGAAAAAAAGATGGTTTTATTTAGCTAGGGGCATGCATGGTGTGGAGTATATAGGGATTTTGCATATGTGTGTACACTCCTGAACAAAAAGAAGGCCATCATGGCAGTTACTGAGAACATATGCTGGCTTACTAGCTAGGCCTATTGAGTGCAAAAGGAAGCAAGATCTCCGAATCATTATGAAAAGGATCCATCGCAGTGACGGAGCAAGAAATGGTGATTGTGTGTGTGCGTGTTAAGCTGTTCGTCTACACACACACACTCTTTCTCACGCACACTCGAAAGCACTACTACTTGATGCTTCCGTATGTATGGGTGAGGATGGTGCATAGCTTTCAGTGATGCATGGTAGGTGAAGAAGGCTTTTTCTAGGGCACCATCTATATCACTCGACTCACAATGCTTTACACAAACACACACACACACTAGACAGACAGGCAAGCACTACGCATATATATATATATACTCATGTATCCTATGTATGAGTATACATATAGCCCTGTAGCTAGCTTGGTACATGCATGCATGCTCTTCCATGCTCCATTTGAGCATTTTGCGAGGGATAAAAGCTAGGCTTGGGCAATGATGATCTCCTTGGCCATTTCCTGAGCCTATGGGTGCATAGGAAAAGAAAGAACAGAAAGGTGCGTGAGGAGACTAGCTAAGCTCTAAGCTATAGGCACCCGCAGAGAGCAGCAAGAAGAAACAAGCTCCATCACTAGCCAGTGATAACGAACCATCAATCTAACCTCTCAATACACTGCCCCCTCCTCTCCTCTCCTCCCTCCGCTTCTCTCTCTAGGATGGATGGATGGAGAAGCTCTTGTCAAGTGGTGAGGGGGATGATGTGCCACCCAGGACACACACCCCTCACCTACAACGGTAGGAACAAAAGCCTCAACACTTATTGCCATGCTTAATACTATACATACGTACTAGCAGGATGAGTAGTGCACATTTTTTTTTCCTAGCCCCACATCGGTATGGTACAAGTAGTCCCTTTTATAGCTCTAATGTTCCTTTCACCACCGATGTTGGAAAAAGCAAGGGGAAAAGAAAACATGCACCATGGGGAGTTAAAAAGAATATATAAAAGCCACCGCGACAGAGAAGGGGGGGGGGGGGGGTGTTTGGAGATGGAAGCCATACAATAAAAATGCAAATGCTTCAGGAATTGGAGTTGTGCTAGCTTGATATATAAATACCTCTGATTCATCTTGCAATCCAAGCTTGTTAACCAAGTACTTGATCAGCAGACTAACCGCCACCCTCCCATCCCTGAAAGATCAAAAATAAAAGAAAAAAGACATATTAAAACTTTCATATTGGTATATTGCAATAATCAAATTAATATGCATGCTACCAAAGCATTTTTGCACATGGAACATCTGATAGCCTCATAGATTTGGAGTAGCATTGACAAAGAAATGAAAGAATCCAAATGCAGGACTAGAAAATTAATTGATGCAACAAATAAATTTAGATTAAAAGAAGGAGACAGGAGAGATCGTAATAGAATAGTACTTGACCCGTAAGTAGCTTCTCGGAATCTGAGGCAAGAATGGCTCCCTCCCTCTGCACAAATCAGAAGGAAAAAAAAAACAGAAAGAGTCAAAAATATACGTAAGCACCGAACAATTAAGTTTGCAGGCAAACTAAAAGCATCAAAGCAATTAATCAGGAGCTGAGAACAACATGCAGAAGAAGGCGCTGCAGTTTGCAGGAATTAATCCTCCAAGTACGAATCAGCCGACATGTATTAATAAGTAGATATGCAAAGATGGACAGAGAGAGGTGAAGTGGTGGTATGGAAATAAACACATGAAATGCTCGCGTGTTTCCATGTAGCTAGTGCAGCTTCAGCACTAGTACTACGTGTATGTAGCGTACTCACAGCTGGTGGGGCGCGGCCTGGAGCACGAACCAGACGCCGGCGGCCGCTGGCGGCGGCAGGACGACCCTGACTGTGTCGAAGCCAGATGCGTCGGCGGCCGGTGTGCCGGGCCCGTACAACGCGCGGTGTGCGAACGGGAGAAGCGGCGGCGGTTGCGCCGACATTGCCGCGGGGCTCCACGGCGGAAGCCACGGCAGCCCGGCTCGCGGCGCGGGCAGCGGTATCGACGCCTGGGGAATGCCGGGCATGGCGGGGCGCAGGAAGGCCCCGGGCGGCATGCCTGGCAGCATCTCCGGCCGCGTCCGTGCCGCCGCGGAGAGGTCGAGCTCGGGGGTGGCGCTGGGGGACGCCGGGCCGAGGCCGAGGCGGAGCCAGTCCCTGCTGTGCCCTGCCCTGCCGCCGCCGTTGCTGCAGCTCCCGCCGCTGCTGCTGCCGCTGGTGCCGGCCTCCTGGTGGCCGGCGACGGGCTGGAGCTGCTGCTGCGGCACTAGCGCCTCCCTGCGGCGCTCCTCCTGGGGCACCTGCTGTTCCTGCCTCTCCTGCGGCGGCAGCTTGGGCGGTTCCTGGTGCTGGTTGATGGGCTCCTGGGCCATGTGGCGGCTCTGCGGCGCGGCGCCGTTACAGCGTCGACGCCTGCGGCGACGTCGCGGGTGAAGGGAGTGCCATGCGCGTCGCGGGGGAGCAGGCTCCGAGCAGAGACCATCCGGGCCGCCGCCGGCTCATGCCATCCCACCGGGCGGGCCCAGCGCCACCCCTCCTATATACCCCACCCCCTCCTCCCAGCGCGCGTGCGAGGCGGAGACGACGGCACGTGAGATCGGAGGAAGAAGAACAAGAGGGAGTATTAGGTAGGCAAGCAAGCAGAAGTAGCTAGAGGAGGGGCAGTAGTACCGTGGCACGGGGGGCAGGAGAAAGAGAGAGAAAGAAAGGGTTTGTGTGAGTGACGGGGGAGAGAGAGGCTTCGGAGATCAAATAGTTTCGAGGGAGAAACCCAAACACACGACAAGTCCTGGAGAACTTCTGTTTTTACTTTTCGGTCCTCGCAGGGGCAAAATGAACAGGAGCTGCGAACTCCGAGGGGGCAATGTGGAAGAGTGGGCGCACGCAGGGCCCATCGGGGTGGTATGTTGGCGTGGCATGATTACCCTACTACGGTGGGCCCGTCTTTGCGGTGAAAACTTTGGGTATCGCTAATTCAAGAACGCTCTCACGGGCTTTTTCTTTAGAACCGTCCAAGTGTTGCTATATGGTGTGTCATTTCTATCTTTTTCTTTTGTCGCTCTTTCTTTTTCACCTGACATAAAAAAAATTGATTTAAATTTTTTGCATGAATCAAAATTTTTGATTAAAAATTTAAGAAAAAAATTCATGTTGAAAGTTTTTTTATTCGAAACCTATCGATCCAAAAACTTTCAGTTCAAAAATTTTTTGCTCGAAATACTTTTGATTTAAATACTTTCAAAATGATTAAAAATGCTTCTTATTCAAAAGTTCTTCTCTAGGTTCCAATTGTATACTCCGCTTCCTTATTTAAGATTCCATGAGCTCCCAAAGCTTTTTCAGCCGCTGCTCGTAATTCAAAGGCAGACCTTGAACCAAGGAAAACTTGGTAGAAAATTTGAAAATAAGAACTTTTCAGTTTAAGGGAAAGAAATAAGGAGAAAAAATGTTATAAAGGAGATATCGTTAAATGTCATGGCAAAGAAAAGCTCCAGAATAAAAAGAAGAGAAGAGAGAAAAGAAAAGAAAAAATCAAGCCATCATGCGGTGACGAAAGTTCATCCTCGCTAAAAAAAATTAGCGACGACGTTCGGCCGAAACTTTTTTACTTCTAGCTTTTGCTGCGCTACCGCATGAAGCGGCGGCACATGTGCAGCGCGACAGCCGTGGGTTTCTGCGCGCTTAGGCTAAAGCTTCAGCCTAGCTACAATGGTCAGCCCGGCCAGCTTTGCATTGATAGTTTCGTCTAGGACCTTCTCCTTAATCTCTAACCACTAGATCTAGGAGTATTTAGTCTATACTTTCGGTGTTTTCGTCATTCCCGTTTGATCCCGAAGCCATGGTGAGGACGAAGCCTTCGGGAGGTTGGAGCACGTCTGCGCCTTGGCCGTAGCAGTGCTTAGAGCGCCGGGGCTCACAGAGGAAACCCGGAGCGGTCGGTGACAAGCGGCGGCGTCCTTCCCGTCACTTCCTTGCACTAGGGTTTAGATCGGTTCTTGAATGTATGTAGGCGCAAGGGGTTACAGCGAACGTTGGTTCGCGTGCCGGCCTTGTCCCTCTATTTATATAGCGCGGGTGTGACAGGGGGCCGCAACCAGAGAGGTTGTTGCGCCCCCGATCAGGGCGCAGGTATGGGTACGGACTCGGTCTTTGACCGAGCCGTGGAGATCAACCCAACATTCTCCCCCTTGATCTCGAACTTAATCACTTAGCTTTGAAACTTTATATCTTGATCTATTAACTTTTATATCTCATACTTTTAACTTAATATCCCACTCTTCTATAGATTGGTGCACCAAGATCAAGGCGTCACAACAACCGCCACGCATCTTGAACTCAATGACTATAACACACCTCTCTACTTCAAAGCAGAATAACTTTGTCTTTGTGGGAGATGGTTGCTTTGAATGACCCCTATTATCCAGAATCATAGTCATTCTGTTAAACCCATGCCGGCTACGTGCTTTTCAAACACATTGGGAGAAAGACCTTTGGTGAGCGGATCCGCTAACATGTCTTTTGTGTCTATATGCTCAAGTTCAATTGTTTGATCCTGGATTTTCTCCTTCACAACATAAAACTTAATCTCTATATGTTTGGCAAATACCACTTGATTTGTTGTTGTGGGAGTAAAATATCACCGCTCATTGTCGCAAAGATAATTTGAGTGGTTTTTCTATGCTATCTACCACTCTCAACCCGAGTACAAACTTTTTAAACCACATTGCTCGCCTGCTGCCTCATAACATGCCACAAACTCAGCGTGCATTGTCGACGTTGTAACGATCGATTGTTTTGAGCTTTTCCATGATATAGCTCCTCCCATGAGGGTGAACACATATCCCGATGTGGACTTTCCAGTTGTCTTTACACTCGCCTAATCTGATCTGATAGCCCACAATCTCTAGGGCACTTGACTTTCTATATGTTAGCATGAGGCTCTTTGTCCCTTGCAAATACCGCAAGGCTTTCTTTACAGCTTTCCAGTGATCAACTCCTGGATTAATCTGATATCTACCAAGCATCCCGGTTGTAAATGCTAAGTCAGGGCGAGTACATATTTGAGCATACATTATGCTTCCGACAGCTGAAGCGTATGGGACTGATTTCATTTGATCGATCTCGTACTTATTCTTTGGACACTGAAAATTCCCAAATTTATCGCCTTGACTATTGGAGCAGCGTGGCATTACACATATGCATACTATATTTTTTCAAAACACTCTCTATGTATGCCTTCTGTGATAGCCCTAGCACCCCCCTTTTTCTATCTCGGTGTATCTCAATTCCTAACACATAAGATGCTTCACCAAGATCCTTCATATCAAACTTTGAGGACAAAAACTTCTTTGTCTCTAGCAGCAGATCTTTCTCACTGCTTGCTAATAGGATATCATCCACATATAAAACTAGGAAAATATACTTCCCTCTACTAAACTTTGCATAAATACAGTTGTCCTCCTCATTCTCTTTGAACCCAAAATTTCTTATGGTTTCATCAAACTTAATGTACCACTGTCTAGACGCTTGTTTTAATCCATAAATGTACTTCTTTAATCGACATCCCATATCTTCTTTTCCTTTCATGACAAAACCTTTGGGTTGAGCCAGGTACACATTCTCATATAAATCCCCATTTAGGAATGCCGTCTTAACATCCATCCGATGTAATTCTAAATCATAATGAGCAACGAGTGCCATAATGATTCTAAAAGAATCCTTTGTCGTAAAAGCAAGCGAGAAGGTTTCGTATAATCTATTCCTTCTCTCGAGTGAAGCCTTTTGCTACAAGTCTAGCTTTAAACCTTTCAACATTCCCTTTGGAGTCACGCTTGGTTTTGTAGACCCATTTACGACCCTCACTGCTTTTAGCTCTTTTAGGAATTTCTTCTAAGTCCTGCACTTTGTTTGTACTCATGGATCTCATTTCATCTTGCATGGCAGCAAGCCAATTCGATGAATTGGGACTTTCATCGCTTCCTCATAAGAGGTGGAATCACCTCTATCTCTATGTCTTCACTGATATAAACTTCATAATCAACTGGAATAGCCGATCTCCTTTTCTCTCGGATCTTCTAAGTGGTTCTTGAGCAGTGTTCACTACTTCACAGAGGTCGCCAGTCCTCACTAGCAACAAATAGGGCCTTGCCCACAACAGTGCCTCGCACACCGATCGTTGAACTCGGAGAATCACCAGCAGTGATGTATCTCAGTGATGCAAGAACAACAAGTATCGAGAAGAAAGGCTCTTGAATCATAGGAGTTGGGGCACAAACCCGCTTCTCATCAAGGCTAATTTCTCGGGTACCATGCTCCCCGATCATATCATCCTCTATAAACACAATAAGGTCTTGTTTCTATAAACTTGGTATGTCTGTCTGGACAGTAGAAACGATAACCCTTTGATCTTTCAGGATAGCCAATGAAATGGCAACTTATTGTTTTTGGATCTAACTTTCCTATGTTTGGGTTGAATATTTTTGCCTCAGCTGGACAGCCCCACACATGTAAATAATTTAGAGTGGGCTTCCTCCCAGTCCATAACTCATATGGTGTTTTAGACACCGACTTACTGGGGACCCGATTAAGAATATGGGCAGCGGTTTTTAATGCCTCCATCCATAGACTAATCGGTAAAGTGGAGTAACTTATCATACTTCGTACCATGTCCATTAATGTGCGGTTACGCCTTTCAGCTACTCCATTTTGCTGAGGTTCGCCCGGCATAGAATATTGGCTACTATGCCATTTTCCCGCAGTACCTTGCAAAAGGTCCCGAACTTGGCCATAAGGGTGTGTTTACCGTAGTACTTCCTCCACGGCCCGATCTTACTACTTTAATCTTTAAATCATGTTGATTTTCTACTTCAAATTTTAAATATCTTAAACTTTTCTAATGCTTCGATCTTTCTTTGATAGAATAAATGTAGCCATAGCGAGAATAATCATCATGAATGTAATGAATGAATCAAAACCATCTACCGCCTTAACAGAAAAGGACCACAAATGTCTGTGTGGATTATTTCTAAGATTCTCGTATACGCTTACGCCTTTCTTTATTTGTTTAACATACTTGCCTTTAATACAATCTATGCAATGATCTCGGTCTCGAAAAATCTAGGGAGGAAGAATTTCTTCTTTGATTAATCATTCAATTCTCCCTCAAATATGGCCTAAACGACAATGTCATAATTTCGACGACGATTCACTTTCTATTCTCTTTCGCTTTGTAGTAACATTGCATACTTTTGCACTTGAGGAGGTACTTATGTCATTCACAATATCATAATGGGATAGCAAATAAAGCTTGTCTTGTCGGATGGCAAGACCAACATCAATATTATTAAACTTTATTACACACTTTCCATTCCCAAAATGATACTGAATGTTCTCATCATCTAAGCAAGACACTGAAATCAAATTCCTTCTCAAAGAAGGCACTAATAAAACATCACGCAAATGGAGTATGAAGCCGCCATCCAACTCTAAGGGAAGATCTCCAATGGCTTCCACATCAGCTTCAACTCCATTCGCCACTCTAATTCCTCTTTCTCCTCTTTGTAGGATCCTCCTCGTACGGAATCCCTGCATAGAATTAGCAACATGAACAGTTGCACTAGAATCTATCCACCAAGTATTAGTTGGTGAATCTATATACAAGCATTCATCTATGAATGTAACTTGATCTTTACCTCTTTTGTTCAGCCACTTGAGGAACAGAACACAATCCTTCATGCGGTGCCCTTTTCGATGGCAAATACCGCAGTGTCTGGGTCTATGTGCTCTGGTGGAGGCCTAGGACCCTATCCACTGGAACCATGTCCTCCATTGGAGTTTTGTCCTCCATTTGAGTGTTCACCCTTCTCAAAATTAGTGAACCTTTTCTGCTGATAATTGCCCTTTTGATAATTACCTTTCTTGAAATTTGGCTTATTCTCAACTGAATAATTTTTTCTTCCGAGAATGCTTAACCAGTTCAGTTCTTCAAATTTCTTTATGCCTTTAATCTTTCTTCTTCTTGGACACACATAGCAATGCACTTTTCAATAGACCACTTTTCTTCACTAATGTTGTAATTTACAACAAAAGTCTCAAATTCTTTTGGTAATGAAACCAGTACAAGATGGACTATGAAATCATTCTTTAAAGGCATATCAAAGGACGTGAGAGAGTGAGCCATGTTAGTCATCACGAGAATATGCTCTCTAATGCCTGGTCCATTGCGCAGCCCAGATCCATCATACTTGTCATTGACAAGTTTCTTGATTAATGTGCTGTGATAGGCCTTGGTGGATCCAAGAATCGCTTCTTCTATTTTCTTCAGACATCGTAGCATCTCTGACATTGGGATTGCTCCCCTTATGGACTCAATAATGGTGCCCTTGATCACCATGAGGCATTTTCTATTTGAGTTGTCCCACTTTGCCTTCTCAATACTATACGACAATTCTGCCGCAGCATTATTTGCAGCTTCCGAGTCCCAAACTGCTGTAACCGGTGCCACAGGCTTTGGATGAAGCAGGGCATAATCTATCTCAGCCATAGCCATGGCCAAGTTCAAGTTCTTTCTCCATGAGGAGTAATTGTTGCCATTCAACTTTTCAAGCCCTTGAAAGACGCTTATGGAATTGGCAATCTTAGCTGGAAAAGCTTCAGAAATGAAATAAGAATTTAATCAGTAAACTAAAAGATATAAACTTTGGCATGAATAAATTAACGTTGGTCAATTAAACATGCTCTCAACTTTAATAAAGCCTGATCTATTTCTAAAACACCGCTAAGCAAGATAGAATAGAGCAAACTTTATTCAAACTTTCTATCATACTTAACATGGTCATGACAAAGTTATTTTCAACGTTGGTCAGAAAATAAAAATTACCATATCTTAAAATATTCAGCAGAAATACTATAAAGCATCTCATTTACTATTTTCTCTAATTAAATATCCACGTTGGTTTCAATTTAATCAAAGAAAAACTTAAACTTGCAGCGGAAACTTGATTTTTTCTATTACTCTACACTTAAACTAATTCTTCACAGCAGCAAAAAATAAAAAAAAAATATTTTACTGTTTATCGCCACTGTTCATGGCCGAAAATCGGCCCAAAAATTCCTCTTTGGGCACCCGATCACCAGGCCAAGCCAACTTGGGCCTGAGCCGGCTCTGCTCTTTCCCGCCTGGGCCGAAACCCTCCTTGCCGAGTCGCCATCAATCAGCACCGTCAGATCACACGAACGGCCGAGATCGCTTCGGGCAGGAATAAAACCCGGAAATTTCGCCGAGCCCTGAAACCCTAGGCCATTTTTTTCAAAATTCCGCCCGCTTCTTCTCCGTGCGCACACAAGAAAGAGAGAGAGGCGAAGACGGAGGAGGGCGGCGGCTGCCAAGAGCCCTCTCGCCGAGCACGCGACCGTCACCCTAGGTGGACGGCGCCGCCGAAGCGGCTCGCTGGCGGTGTTCTAAGCCTCGCTGGAGGCGGCGATCAAGATGGAGCGCGAGGCGCGGCGCGACGATGGCGTGGAGGCGGTTGAGGAGTGGCTTCTTCCCATGGCTGTCGCCGATGGAGACGAGCACGGTAAAGCCAGGTAAGGTTTCTTCCCCTTTTCTTGATTTTCTATGATTCGGTTCTTGGGGATTTTGGGGAAAAAACACTAGGGTTTCACAAATTCCAGAAGGAATCACGATCTAAAGTTCTTATCTAAAGTTCTTCGCTAGAGTTCTTCATCCTCTCCTTCTAATTGCTACGGACGAAACTAAACCCGAAGGTTTCAACACTTCTAGGGTTAGGGTTTGGGTAAAACCGGTGCTCTGATACCATTGATAGATTTCTAGTGTGTCTAGGACCTTCCCCTTAACCTCTAACCACTAGATCTAGGAGTATTTAGTCCATACCTTCGGTGTTTCCGCCATTCCCGTTTGATCCCGAAGCCATGGTGAGGACGAAGCCTTCGGGAGGTTGGAGCACGTCTGCGCCTTGGCAGAGGGAAGGCTTAGAGCGCCGGGGCTCACAGAGGAAACCAGGAGCGGTCGGTGACAAGCGGCGGCGTCCTTCCCGTCACTTCCTCGCGTTAGGGTTTACATCGGTTCTTGAGTGTATGTGGGCGCAGGGGTTACAAATAACGTTGGTTCAAGGTCGCCTTGTCCTCTATTTATATAGCTGGTGTGACAGGGGCGCAACCAGAGAGGTTGTTGCGCCCGATCGCATGCTAGGATGGCACGGACTCTGTCTTTGACCGAGCCGTGGAGATCAACCCAACATTCTCCCCCTTGATCTCGAACTTAATCACTTAACTTTGAAACTTTATATCTTGATCTATTAACTTTTATATCTCATACTTTTAACTTAATATCCCACTCTTCCATAGATTGGTGCACCAAGACCAAGGCGCCACAACATGGGCCACGCATCATTGAACTCAATGACTATAGCACACCTCTACTTCAAAGCAGAATAACTTTGTCTTTGTGGGAGATGGTTGCTTTGAATGACCCCTATTATCCAGAATCATAGTCATTCTGTTAAACCCATGCCGGCTACGTGCTTTTCAAACACATTGGGAGAAAGACCTTTGGTGAGCGGATCCGCTAACATGTCTTTTGTGTCTATATGCTCAAGTTCAATTGTTTGATCCTGAATTTTCTCCTTCACAACATAAAACTTAATCTCTATGTGTTTGGCAAATACCACTTGATTTGTTGTTGTGGGAGTAAAATATCGCCGCTCATTGTCGCAAAGATAATTTGAGTGGTTTTTCTATGTCGTCTACCACTCTCAACCTCGGGTACAAACTTTTAAACCACATTGCTCGCCTTGCTGCCTCATAACATGCCACAAACTCAGCAGTGCATTGTCGACGTTACAACGATCGATTGTTTTGAGCTTTTCCATGATATAGCTCCTCCATGAGGGTGAACACATATCCCGATGTGGACTTTCCAGGTGTCTTTACACTCGCCTAATCTGCATCTGCATAGCCCACAATCTCTAGGGCACTTGACTTTCTATATGTTAGCATGAGGCTCTTTGTCCCTTGCAAATACCGCAAGGCTTTCTTTACTGCTTTCCAGTGATCAACTCCTGCATGAGTCTCTTTGTCCCTTGCAAATACCCCAACATGCATATCTCGATAAAGGGTGTGTTTGGCGGGTTTTTGTTTCTGGATTCAGTAGAGTCGTATATTTTTAGGTTTATCAGATTTGTAGAGTTGGGTTTATGAGTAGATTAAGAATGTTTAGATAGACTATCTTGTTTACCTTTTAGACTAAAAATATAAATTTAATTTCCTTTGTTTTAGTCCACAAGTGAGCTCTATCAAACTGGTTCTAAGGACGGGATCGCCTACGGTTACTACTACAACATGTGATTTTACCCCTCTCTTTTCTCGATCAACGGTTTAGTTTTGTTTTTCAGCAATGTTTTGCTACAGTGATAAGCATTATATAAACAGTATTAAAAAGCTCGCCACCAGATTTGGATCTAACGGTCGGTAGCGTGACTGAAACACCGCACATGGACCGGATCCTGAGATTAACCACTGACAAGCCGGCATGCCTCAGTTCTATCTAATTAGCCCCAAAAAACCAAGATTAAGCTGCACCATTCTAGCGATGTATAGGTATGATTTTACGACGATGCCTGACAAGAGTTAAACAGTTGTATACAGTACGAAAACTAACTTGTAGCGTTGAACTAAAAAAATTATTAAATCAGAGAAATATAACAGCTGTTTGGCTGAAGAATATTGTAAACCAGAGATGAAAACCCCTAGTACTAGGTATAAAGGAATGTAAAACTGAAATGCAAAATGTGAATAGGGAAGAGAAACAAACCTGCTTGTGCATTTGGGCTGAACCACGTTATAATCTTTGGTGGTGCGTGTGCCAGCGAAATCATGTCCGCATTCACGTTTAGGCTAAATGACATCAATAATTATCAAACTGGCATGTATGTATGTATGCATGCATACATTGTATGTATGATGCCAGAGTCGCTAAAAAAAATGCAACCAGAACCAGATAATCAAAAATTATTAAGAGCACTTAACACCCAAAAGGAATTTTTCGTGTTTTTCTTTCTTGAAAAATGGTATTTTCACATCGGCCATCTTTAGGATCGATGGAACAAGCAGCAAGGTCCGGCATACACCTAACTCTCCGCATTCCAACATCCATAGCTCATCGAGGTTTCAGAATTCAAAAGCAGAATAAAAAACAATCAACTCAATTATAGAATTCGATTCTCAAAATCCAACCTACCCATATACAATAGAATCCACAATCCACTTCATATGTGATTTTTTATTTCAGCTTTTGAAAAATTAGTTTCTCTATAACCATGATCCAGAATTAGCTTATAGAGAATCCAAAGCAAAACAAACAGGCCCTTCGTAAAAACTTGGGTCGTTACTTTCAAGCAAGGATTTAAATCGCAGTCTATCGTGACAAGATATATGAAAAAAGCTATTGTGGGCTATCGTGGAAGTTATGCTACACGTAATGTTTATTATAATATTCATATTTTTTTACTATTTCAAATATATAGCATCGGTAATTTATATATAATGAACTATATTTAAATTTAATTATAGTGCATGTTTGATTCGTATGTATTAGTTGTACAATGTAACCGAAAACAATCTATATAATTTTGTAAATTTAGGAGATAGATTTGGATTTAACTAATATAAATTATTTCTAGGAGTTAAATTAATTCAATTAAGTATAACAAATATGGTAAAAAGAAGAATATCATGAACAAAACATAATTAATGTTTAGAAATATAAACAGAATTGGCACATGTAGCATAGCGGAGCTATCACGGCTATAAAAATAGTAGAAATAGCGGTCAATATAGCAGCTATAACAGTTGTAGCAGTATTCATTGAATTTTATTAAATCATGTAGCATTTTATGTCTAAAATAGATACAACAGAGTTATCAGAGGCTTTTTAAATCATTGCTTTCAAGAGATTATATAATCTTCTTATAAGGGGAAAATATTCCTAAAAGTTTGAAGGAAAAAGGCATCAAGGTATTGTCATCCAACATAGGGTGTAGTTCGGATACAAAAAGACTCTTAGATTGCTTTCAAATGTTATTAGAGAAAAAATTAAGACCTAGTTTGGAATGTGAGAAATCTATCTGGCTCCTGTGAAAATTAATGTGAAATTCATGTGTTCCAAACTAGGCCTAATTTTCAAGTCAGGTTTAAAGAGTTATTCCATTTCTTTAAAAAAACAAAATATGATGAATCTTTGAATTAGTTGTACACATTATCAAAATTTGAGTGATATGCAATCTTTGGACCACTAACCAAAGTAGGATGTTTAATTAGGGGAATCAAAATCTTCTTTAATTTTCACAAGTAAAATTTTATTTATCTATGTATCTATATCTATATTAATTAGCCACTCTAAGTAAGCTCCCACGTTAACCAGAAATATTTAGATACCTTCTAGCACACCCAACTTATAGCAGCTCAAATTAAAAAAAAAAGTCCATATCAAGTATAATCTAAATTAACTAAAATTAAGCATAAAAAACGAAGGAAACTAGTAAATTGATGTTTATATGAATTCTAAACTAAAATTGAAACAGCAAATACAAAATAAATTCAGGATAACAAATAAAGGAAAATTAGCAAATGGATTTCCATTCCAAAGTAACGTAAAAAAATAATTAAATTTTGGAATAATAGTTAAATGAAAATAATCCAATTAAAATAAAGAGTCAATGTCAAGTACAATACAAACAAACCAAATTTTGGAATAAAAATAGTAGAAAATTAGCAATTTGATTTCCTAAAAACCAAAGTAATATCCCTATAAATCCAAAATTCAAAATGATAATTGAATCAAAATGGGAACTAAATTTTTATACAAATTATAAACTAAAACAAAATGAACAAATCCAAATTAGAAAATAAAGAAGTTTAGTAATTTGATTTCCACAAGAATTTCAAATTAAAATGCCTAATGAGCTAAAATTTAGAAGAAGTCGATATTCAATACTAATTAGGAACTTTTAGGAAATTGTCACACTAATCGAGAAAAAGTAAAAAGATATAGCCATCCATTTGGTGGATCTCAGTTATAACTGCTTAGATTAAAAGAAAGAGTCTATATCAATTGCAATAAACAATTATTCAAATTATAATAAATAAATAAATAAACTACCAATTTCATTTCCTATGAACGTTAAAGTAAATCCTTAAATATATGATACTTGAAATAAAAAATAAATTGAAACTACCAATTGGATTTGTATGCAAATTCTAGTCTAAAATTGAAATTTAGAATAAATAATAATAAAGTAAGAAATTTGATTTCCATATGAATTCCAAATTAAAATACCTAAAAAATTCAAATAAAATTTAGCTTTATGTATATCAATTCATCAATTAAAGAGCACTTTCTATAATATGTAGAACTTAGTCGACACATTATTTATTATTTGAAGTTAAAGTTGAAATTTAAATTAGATCTGACGAGGGCTGGGAACTCCTTGACCGTCCGGCGTGCGGTCAATCGGATCCCCAAGCTCTAAGGCCCGAGCGATCACACTGGTGCAAGATCAGGCGCCGACCTCGAGCGCGTGTGTTCGAAGCTCGACCAAGACGACCTCTAGCTCGGCGGGTCTCGTCTCAAGCCTGGTCCGCCCTAGGATTTTGGATCTAGCATTTGATCGGCGCTTCAGAGAGCGGGTCGTGGGGATGACTAAGAGTGCGGCAAGTTCGGGGCGATTGTTGCCAGCCCTCAAGGTGCACGAAGGCCCCTTCCCAAGGATGGCACCCACTGCTAAGGCAGAGAGGAGTATAGGACCAAGGACGATGAGCTCAAGAAGACGAACACAAGACACACAAAGCAGACTCGAGCTAGGAATCACCATTACCGTCTTGAGTTGTAAACACCGCTCAGACACCCATATAACAAGAATCACCGCCAAAGGCGATCGAGTAGAGCTATTACCTTCACGGGGCTCGAACCAAGATAAACTCTTGTCTCGGCTCGTTGTCGCCTTGTTCACCATCACCGCGATCGATTTTTCTTCGCGTTCGAGCAAAACGCAGCTCGGGTCCCATAAACTCTCGACTTCTACCTCTTTTTCGCGGTTGATTGATCCCGATCGTCGACAATTGGCGCCACCGTGGGGCCCGATTGTTTTGCTCTTTTCGCAGAACGACACTAGGATCCGGGAGCATGGCGCCTTCATCGATGGATTTTCCTCGCACGGACTCGTGTCCTCGTTCACGCCGCCGCCGCCGAGCAACACGTTCGATGGCGACGGTCAAGGCGCCGAGGAGATGCGGATGACCGTGATCCGCAGACCAAGACGCCCACGGATGGTACAGGTTGCCATCAACCAAGCCATAACCGCTCTCCGGCGGGAGGCCCAGGAGAAGGCCAGCACGTCTTCTGAGCCGCCCAGGCTCCCTCCTACCGAGGAGCGCCTCCGCGCTATCGCCCGAGTCATGGCCGACCCCAATAGGGCGAGGTCGAGCTTTGGCCGAGCCTCGCCGAAGAGCTCGACGGGCGCGACGAGGTCGAACCTCCGCAGATCGGTCAACACTCGGGGACCCGCCCGAGAAGTAACGATAACACGCCACGCCGTCACCGCGGCGTCGGACACCTCCTGCGCAGAGTTAGCCCCGAGCAACAAAGCTGGGACGAGGCTCGACACAGACGCTGCCGGCCCCACGGCACCGTGCCAACCAGACCGTGCTCGAGCCGAGCCGCCCGAAGTCAACGGGCAAGCAGATCTGCGGACCTCTCCCGGACGTTCCGCCCAGCGCCAGAGGGTCCAGACCGCTGCGCACCAACGGTGATTCCGTGCTCGCACCATGGTCGTTCCTCACGGAGGTCGGGCCGCCGGAGCCTCGACTCCGAGTCCGGCAAAGGCGAGGATCTTGTCGGCGATGACCATGACCGCGCAGCACTGTCCCGCCTACGGCCAGATGATGGCGATCTCGACGGCCTTCGGCAGCGCGTGGGCGGCCGGTTCAAGCCCGCGCTGATCGAGCGCCGACGGACTAAGAACCCCGACGAGTTCTCGTCCATCTATTCGACCGCTATCCTGGCGGCTGGAGGGGACGAGCTCGTAATGGCAAACTACCTCCGATCGTTTCCGAACGGGCCGCTAGGACTGGCTTTTAATCGGCTCGCTCTTCAGTCGTGGCGCCAGATCAGAACGCCTTCGCTCTAACTTCCGTGAGTTGTTACGAGCGGCGGGCAGGAGAAAGACCCGGATCGCGTCATCCGTGGGAAGAACGAGCCATCAGGCGACTTTGTGCGGCGATTCATCCGCACAAGGAACCCGATCCCAGCATTTCGACGAGGCCGCCATCAAGGCCTTCAAGTTCGTGGTCCGTGATCGACGCCTCACCAAGACACGGAGATCACCTCGAGGCTCAGCCACAACAAACTTTTTCCACATGGCGGAGCGATGCGGACGCGACGATGCCGCCCGCCTGGAACGCGACTACGACCAAGGTAAGCTTGGATCGAACCAAACAGAGGCCGCCCGCCCAACCTGTGGGCGCCGACCAAGGCGCCACCACCAAGAAGCGAAAAGCGATCGCAGAGGTGGCGGAGGGCTACCGCGGTGATCGTCTCGGCGGATGGCGCCGCGAGGTCCTCGAGGTCCGAGGCCAAGCTCGGGAGGACTCTAAGCCTCGCCAAGGTCGACCCGACCACACCAGCGAAGAACCAGCCAAGCAGAGGGTTAACGCGTGCCCCCGACGGACGATGCTCGGCCGCTAGGGACCAAGGACGCGCGGGATATGATGAATCAAATACCGCCTATTCCACAGGTATGCGGCCACGACCGCGGACCGCAGGCTTGGCGAATTGCCGGACGCTTATGATGGGCGGGTGAGATGCCCGTGCTCCGGCGATGACGACCACCGACCGGGTGAATCTTGCCATGAGCACGACGACTCGATTTGGAGTTCCAAAGAAGGCGAGCGCGGATCGACGCTATCTTCGGTGGCTCATCACCACCGCATCAGCGCGAGGTCAAGGCCGCCAGACGGACCATCTACTGTGTCGCCATTGGGAAGCCCGTCTCGACGACCGCAAGTGGGTGGGGCCACCATCACCTTCTCTCCAGAGGACGCTCTCGTGTATGGCCCGAGACCAAGACCGCTTGGTCGTGACCCGACCATTAGCAACACCACGGTCGGTCGATCATGGTCGATGGCGGCAGCTTCTTAACTTGCCGCAGTGAGAGCGCCGACCGGATGCGATTCCCGGCCGAAGGTCAAGAGCATCACCATACCATTCTTCGATAGTCCCGGAGCTCGACCACCCCTTGGGGCGTGTCGTCTTACCCGTCACCTTCGCGGCTCGACAACTTCGCGACCGAGTTGATCACCTTCGAGATGGTCGAGGGTGACCTCCGCATAACGCCATCCTCGGGCGGCCAGCCTTGGTCAAGTTCATGGCGCCAACCATTATGGCCATCGGTGCATGAAGTCGCTCGTCCCAACGGTGTCATCACCGCGCGAGGCGACCTAAGCGGCACATGGTCGCGAGACCAAGGCCTTGGCTCTCGGCCGCATGCCGCCTCAGCCCAGCGGTCCGGAGGCGACGATGAAGAACGCCCGCTGAAGGCGGTAATCCAGCCAATGGGCAACGAAGGCGCGTGCGCCGATGAGAGTGACCGGCCAAAAGGCCCACGTCTCGGCGAGTTGAGTTCCAAATAGGAACTCGAGCTCGTCACTTTCTTCGTGCCAACAAGGGCATATTTGCTTGGGAGCCCAGCTGACATGCTGGGCCCCGAGGGAGGTGATCGAGCACAAGTTGCAGGTGGGATCCGGCTCCCGACCTGTACGCCAGAAGCTGCGTCGCTTCTCCCCGGAGAAGGTCGCAGTCATCAAGGAGAACCTTGACAAGCTCTTGAAGGCCGGCTTCATTCGTGAGATTAACTACTCCGAGTGGCTGGCCAACCCGGTCATCGTGCAGAAGAAGGGAGGAAAGTGGAGAATGTGCGTCGACCATACGGGGTTGAACTCGCTTGTCGGCGACAACTTCGCTCACAAGATCGACTCGTGATCGTCGACTCCACCGCGAATGCCAAGATGCTGAGCTTCTTGGATGCTTACTCGGGATACCACCAGATCAAGCTGGCGGTCGAGGACGAGAGCAAGACTTCCTTCATCACGCCGTTTGGCACCTATTGCTATACGACCATGTCATTTGGTCTGCGCAATGCAGGGGCCACCTTTCAACGACTGATGACCAAGACTTTCGAGCCGCAGATCGGGCGGAACCTTGAGGTCTACGTGGACGACATCATCGTCAAAAGCCCCGCCGAGGGCGCCACGTCATGACCTCGAGGAGACCTTCGCCAACCCGAACAGCACAAGATCAAGCTCAACCCCGAAGTGCGTGTTCGGGCGGCGTCCCAGAAGGTGCTTTCGGCTACATGATCGGGGCTCGGGGTTGGTCCAAACCCGGAGAAGATCGAGGCGATCGAGAAGATGGCACCCCGACCTCGATCAGCGGTGCAAAGCCTCATCGCCGCATGGCGCCTCAGCCAGTTCATCTCGAGGCTCGGCGAAGCGCGGCTCCCATTCTTCCAAACCTTGCGCAAGCACGGGCTTCGAGTGGACTCCAGAGGCCCAACGATCCTTCGACGATCCGAAGGCGCACTGCGTGCCCCCACCCTCCCCATAACGCCGCAACTCGGTGAGAAGTTATCGCTATATCTCGCGCCACCCTCGTCGTTAGTGCGATCTGGTGGTATGAACGGGGTCTCAGAAGACCCCATTTATTATGTCGGCGAGGTCTTGCACGGCCCGGCGAGCGCTACCCGCAGTCTGAAGCCGTTATATGCTCTCCTCATGGCTTCGCGCAAGCTCGGCACTATTTCGAGCAAGACTCGTGGTCGCCCCGGCGACTTCCGCCGGGGACATCCTGAGGAACCCGGAGGGTGGCGGACGAATCGCCAGTGGGCCATGGAACTGGCGGCGTTGACGGCGTGTCAGTCGGCACGACGACCATAAAGTCGCAAGTGCTCGCCGACCGTGGTCGAGCAGACGTCGCAGCCCGCCTCCCGAGCTTGGTCGAAGAGGAAAAGCCCTGGTCATGTTCTTCGACGGCTCGAGGTCCTTCAAGCGCTCGGGCCGGGATCCTTATCCTCACCCAAGCGACAAATTGAGGTCGTAATTGCTTTGGCTTCCGGCGACCAACAATGTGGCGGAATACGGCCCCCATTGGCCGGCTTACGAGCTTGCAAGGCTTTGGGTGTGCGCGCACGGTCGTGGAAGGGCGACTCCCACTCGTCATCAACCGTTCAACAAGGACTACCAATGCTCGGGAGACTCGATGGCGGTACCTCGCCGAGGTGCGCAAGATGGAGAAATGGTTCCGAACTTAGAGCTCAAGCACATCCTCAAAGGGACAACTCCAAAGCAGACTTCCTCTCCAAACTCGGCTCCTCCGACGACGACATCCCACCCGACGTCATCCCGAGACGCCTCGCCCTGTCGATTTCGACCAAGGGCCATGGTCGCCGGGTCGAGGGTACTTCTCCGGCCGAGGCCATCCACAATTTCCTTGCTCGGGCGACCGCCACCCGACCGCCGAGAGGAGCCGGATCAGCGCCGGGCGAAGTCAGACATGCTTGTCGAGGAGAGCTTTACAGACGCAATGTTTCCCAGATCCCGACACGGTGCATCTCCATGGAGGAGGGTAAGTACTGCTGCATGACATTCACTCAGCCTCGTAGGCGACTCTTCAGACAGACAATGGTCGGGAAGGCCTTCCGCATGGGGTACTATTGGCCCTCGCTTCAGATGCTCGTGATATCGTCCCGACCGCCGAGCCTACCAATTCCACGCCCGAAGTCGCATCAACCCGCTTACGCGCTCTGCACCATCCCGCCAGATGGCCCTTCTCGACCGGGCTGGACATCCTCGGTCCTTTTCCTCAAGCAACCGGGGAAGAAGTTTGCTCGTCATTGCCGACACCTTCACCAAGTGGATAGAGGTGAACCGGTCTCGACCATAATCGCCCGGCGGCGGTTCATTTCTTCCGCTTGTTCGTGGTCACCAAGCACGGGTTCCATGCAAAATTATCACCGACAACGGTACTCGGTTTACCAATGAAGTTGTTCCAGGAGTTTTGCGAGGAACTCAAGCATCAAAATCTGCTTCGCCGTGGCTCACCCCAGAGCAACGGAGCAATGAACGCCGCCAACAGCAAATCGTCCAGGCGCCAAGAAACGAGTCAGATGAGCTCGACCGACACGGCAAGGCTGGGTGGACGAACTTCCCACCGCCCTATGGTCTATTCGTACCCGACAAGCCGAGCCAGTGGTCCACGCCCTTCCGGCTCGTTTTGCTGCAGACTGGCCGCCCCGCCTCCCGAGGTCACACTGGGCTCTGCTAGTGGTCGCCTTTGGTCGACCAAGTCGACTTCGAGCACGAACGTCTCTCGACCTCACCCTCGCAGAAGAAGTAAGATGCCGTAATCGCTACGATGAACGCACTACCGCAAGCTCTTCGCAGACATGCGCCTCGGTCATGCGACCTAGGAGGCTCCTTGTTGGGGACCTAGCCCCGAGGTGGATTCTGAGCTCGTCCAAAGACCAATAAGTTATCCCATGGTGGGAGCCCCTATAGAGTTGTTTCAACAGATCGCACGGGGGCTTACTGGCTAGCGATGCCCGATGGCGAGAGCTCTCTAGCTCGAGAACATAGATCACCGAAAATTTTATGTGTAACCTCTATGCCTCACATTTCAATAAAAGCTGGTCTTTCATTTTTGCCCTTTTTTATGTCTGCTTCCACTTATGTCGCTGCTATTTCTTTTTCGACGGTTCCTCGTTTGTTTTCTTTCGAACACGACCTTCGTGCGCAAGCGCATTTGCTCCTAGTCTAAGTGACGTAGGTTTGACGTTCACCCCCAGCGGACGAGCTAAACGTAAGCTGAACCTCTTCGCAACCTAGCTCTTCCCTGTGCCCGGGCTCGAGCTGAGAACCTCGCCGCTTTAGCTGTCGAGCGATATGCATGGTCGCGAGAGCCGTTCGAGCACTAACCTACTTAACGATGTTCGCTTCGTGCCCTTCTACCTTTGCGAATTGTTCCTCCACTTTGCAGGTCGTGGCCTCTCGTCCATATTTAAGTCTTGTGCCCAAGGCACGCATGCCGCTCGACCTCGGGCCCAACGGGGGCTGGGTAAGGCTACCCTATCGACGCACGACCTAGAAAGCACGGGAACGGCTAACAAGCAAAGCAAGAAAGACTTCAAGTATCCCCAAGCTCACGGATTTACAACAGGACGAGGTTTTTTGTACACCAAAAACAAACCACTTCGTTAGTACATTCCTTGCTTTTTGATGTTTCTTCTGTGTCGGCCATCTCGCGGGCAAGCTTTTCCGCCGAAGTGGGCCACTTTTGCCTTCAAGGTTGCGATCTCACCACGAGCCGGAGGGCTTCTTGGGAAGCATCCACGGCTCGACGTCGTTCATCTTCAAGTTGGGCAGGCACTCTTCGCCGCTTCTACCGACGCTGAAGCTTCTCTTGAGCCCGGGACCTTAGTCCCGCCCAAGAGGCGACATCACGGGAGCCTTCTCCGCCGACTTTAGCGCGTTCGACCTCGAGCGCCTTGGTGGCACGATCGAGCTTCCCCTCAAGCTCGAGGATTTTGGCCTCGAGCTCGGGAGACGCCCTTGTCGTGGAGTGTGCCTGCTTCGCAGCGGCCCTCTCCAGGTCCTTGACCTTGGCCTGTTCGGTTTCAAGCGTCTTGTTGACGCTCCCAAGTTCCTCCTCGAGCTGGAGTATCTTGGCCTTGAGCTCGGGAGTCGACGCCTCCGCGGAAGCCTTCTCCAGAGCTTCGATCTTGGCCCGCCACCTCGGCTGGGTGGCTGGCGCGCAGCCTCGCCTCCACGGCCTTAAAACAGAAGTCGCGTTCGGAGGCCCTGGTCTGCTCGAGCTCTTCCGCGTGGGCTATCTCCAGCGCCCTCATCGTCCGAGATCGCCGAGCTCTTGGGCCTTCGCCGAAGCTCCCCGCCGACCTCAATGGTCTGGACGAGGCTGCCATGCTCAACCTCCCGCGCTTACTACGCCGAGGAGACCTCAAGACTGACAAAGATGCTCTCGGAGGCCTTGTAGCCCTCGAGAGGCATGGTCGATCACCTTCCGACGAAAAAGGGTGGCCCAAAAATGAGAGGGACAAGGAGGTCAAACCACGAGCCACGGTTGGCGGAAGACCCTTACCTCGCTGGAGACGCCTCCAGCGTGTGCGGGTGAAGTCCTCACGGTCGTCAATACGATCGCGAGGATCTCCTCCTCTCGTCAACCGCCATGCCGTGCCGGGATCGACCACGGCCACCGATGGCGACTTGGGCCAGACTCGAGTCCCGCCTGGGCGGCTTGGTTATCCGCTGCCTCCTCCGGTGGGTTAAGGCCGACGGGGAGGACATAGCGGCGATGCTAGCCCGATCTCCACGGTCGGGTCCCGGCTGCCTCCGGCCGAGGGATGGCGGCCGGATTCGCCTCGGCATTCACGACCTCCGTGGCACTGGGTGCCGCGACCTCGGGCCTTCGGCCGGGAGGTTCGGAGCTCTGCGGCCCAATCACCCCGGTGACCGACGGGTCGCGCCTCAACGCCCGGCAATCGTGGTGGTGGGGTCTTGAGGCCACTTCAATCGTGGCCTCAAGGCCCGAGTATCCTCCCTCACGGGGCTTGGGAAGCCCGTCGACAAGATTCGTGTCGTGGGCCTTGCCCGTGTCATAGTCCATACGACCGCGGGCTCGTTTTCTTGGACGAGTCGTCGAGCTCTTGGTAGAACTCACCGACCAAGGGCTGGCCCGAAGCGCGTGTCCCACGACGATCGCGTGGCTGGACCAGCTCGGCGTTTCCTCCTCGGACTTCGGACTCGCTCGACAACAAACCATCACAAACGGGCAAGTTTCGAGCTCGGTGCTCGAGGTCCGCGATCAAAAGCATACTCTAAGCCGAAGATACGGCGGCGGCGCAGACTCAGATGTCGGGCCTACCAGGTCACCGGCTCCTCCTCCTCCGAGGGTCGTCGAAGGTCTTGTTGCCCGACAGTTGAGGGGGGCGCTATTATGCGTCCTCGCTGCCCGAGACCTCGGGGTCCGAGCCGCTCAGATCGCTCGCAAGGCGGGTTCGCTCGCGACCCGGGGCCAAGGAGTGCCCAAGACTGGCGGCGGCAACAAGGCTTCGCGCGAAGGGAAGACTCGTCGACGGCAAGGCATGAAAACACAAGCTCGGGGCTCGGCTAGAAGGGCCCTTACTCAGGCACGGTCCCCCACTCGACGGGCGCGCCTCCATCCGCTTGATCCGGCGGTGGAGGTCGCTTCTTCCTTTCTTGTTCCTACCCCGCCAGTACGGAGCATCCTCCTGGCCGTGTCCAAAGAACTCTGGTGGGCCTACGAGCAAGCGAAGCTTAGGAAGGGGCTCGTAGGCAAAAGACTCGAGCGCTTGGTCGGGAGACTTACCTCGCCCTTTCGACGGAGTACATTCTTCGAGACGGGTTGCCGATGACGCACTCGGTGCCACCTTCCCAAACATCTCGACCATCCCGGCGGCGACTCCAGATTCTTTTTCGCACCGCAAGACAAGCGGTGTCAAGAGAAGGTCGGAGGTGTACACGAACCGCACCTTGGGACAAGAAGACTTACTAGACGTGCCCTCGCGGGTAGCATCATCGGACCTCGGATCTCAAGAACGGTGCTCCTCCGCCGAGAGGGGACACACGGTTCCGAGAAATCGCTAGCGATCGCCGTCATTGAGTCCGCGCAGATGGCGCAGATATGGATGAGGGCGATGGCCTCCTCGTCGACCTCGAGGTCGTCCGACCTCGAGTCTCCTTCTTGCGGTTGGCGATGGGGGTCCTTCAGACACAGGCGTCGGCCTCGCCTCTCTTGAGTAGAACGGCGCTGCTCCACGGCCGAGGAATCCTGGTCGAACTTAGGAAGGCCCACTTGAGCCCGACCATTCAAAGGAAGTAGAGGCATCCGACCATGGGGTCCTTCCCGAACGGAAGAGACCGAAATCTGGGAAGAAGAGCGAGGAGTCGGGAGGATCCCTAGGAATCCTCGCATAGATGGGAAAAATGGTGAGGAGAAGAACTGAGTTCGGCACTGAGTTGATGAGCTCGATGTCGCGGTGGAGAGGACCTTCATGACGAACTCACTCTCCGGGTCCGCAAGCCAAAGAGGGCATAGTGCTTTCGCGCAGCGATCTCGTCGTCCTTGGGGTGTCTGCTCGATCTCGCTGTTCTAAGAGCCGCCATGTAAACGGGTCTAGAAGCCCCAGGACTCGAGCTCCTTCATCCTCGAGTGCGACAAGGTGCTCCTTCCTAACTTGGCCATGGCGGTTGAGGCTTTGGTCCGAGGGGAAAGGAGGACCTTGCTCGGCAGAAGGCTTGAAGGCGAAGGGGCGCAAGAGCAAGAGCTTTTATTTAACGCCAGAAGGCCGGGTTTATAAACCGCAAAAGTCCGGTCCACGGCGCCTCAAAAGGCGTGCCAACCGCGATTTGATCGCACGATTAAGGCTTGGGCTACGAGTCGAGACGCCGCCAGTGCCCACCAACTGCTCACATCCGTATTCAACATCGAGAAGTCCGAAGGTCGCCAGTGTCGAGGCCAAGGGACTTGCCTTGTGGTTCTCACCGACCTTGACCAAGGAGTCAAGACCACGAAGGTTTTTTCCGTCCCAAGAATAAGGCTCGAGGTCGCCCCGAGGGTTCCTCCGACCTAGAGCCTCGGGGCGGGCCGACGAGGGCCGGAACTCCTTGACCGGCGTGCAGGTCAACGGATCCTCAAGCTCGGAAGGCCCCGATCGCGACAGGGCAAGATCGGGCGCTCGACTCGAGCGCGGTGTGCCCGAAGCTCGACCAAGACGACCTCTAGCTCGAGGTGGGTCTCTGCCTCAAGCCCCGGTCCGCCCTAGGATTTCGGATCTAGCATTTGACCTGCGCTTCAGAGAGTGGGTCGGGATGACTAAGAGTGCGTGGCAAGTTCGAGGCGATTCTTTGCCGACCCTCAAGGTGCAATGGCCCCTTCCCAAGGATGGCACCCACTGCTATGCGAGAGGAGTATAAGGACCAAGGACGCATGAGCTCGAAGAAGACGAACACAAAGACACACACAAGCAGCTCGAGCTAGGAATCACCATTACCGCCTTGAGTTGTAAACACCGCTCAGACACCCATATAACAAGAATCCTTGCCGCAAGGCGCACGGAGAGAGCTATTACCTTCACAGGGGCTCGAACCAAGATAAACTCTTGTCTCGTGCTCGTTGTCGCCTTGTTCACCATCACCGCGATCGATTTTCTTCCTTCGCTCGAAGCAAAACGCAGCTCGGGTCCCATAAACTCTCGACTCTACCTCTTTTTTCGCGATTGACGATCCCGATCGTCGACAAGATCGTTCTTTCTACTCTCAATAAATTTTTCATTAAGTACCATTTTAAAATTATAAAATTTCAATTTTTCGACTTTTTAGATGGACGCTAGGAATCCAAACTAGATCTAAGAAGGCAGCTCATGCAAATGCACCAATTGCAGACTAGTCTAACTAATCTGGTGAAGACGAGATGGGTACAAAAGCGGTACGGTCGGGACCTGTACCAATTAGGACGTACAACTCCCATCATAGTTCTGTTGCATTGCTTGCAATACGATTGTATTCAAGCTGGCTAATCAATAATCCCTCCAATCCAGAATAGATATTATTTTAGAACTTGCACAGCCAGTCAGGTATATCTATAAAAGGCTATATTACCCTTTTTCATCGTAACGTGTGGTGTTCTTTAGATGATGTGCTCTACTCCATAGTTTGCAAAACCGAAATAAAAAAACCGCAGCGAAATTCGCGGTACGGTTTTCACAAAAACCGCAAAAAACGTCAGAAACCGAAAAGTTAAGATATCAAAAAAATTCAAAAAAATCGAAATTGCGGTCTTTCACAAAACCGCTCGGTTTTCACGAAAAACCAACCCAACCAATTGAATATTCTTCAAAAACGGTTTTTGAGCGATTTTTAACGAAAAAGCGCACACATAAATTTTTTCAAAGTTTTTAATTTTTTTAATTAGAACGGTTTTAGATCTTGAATTGGAGCGGTAAGATCAAAAACCGTGGTTTTTGAGCGGTTTTCGCCAGGTTTTGTTAACCCTGCTCTACTCTAGTAGTAAGTAAATGACAAATAAAATAACTAGAGGGGTATATAAAGAAGAAGTCTAAACATCATATGGTAATTATAAAATAACATGTATTTGGAAGTAAAATTTTAAAGCTAGAATGACATATATTCAGAAACAAATAGAGTGAAGTTTGAATCTCTTGATCTCAATAAAAAAAGCTCAGATCAAATCTACATACACTACTACAGAACAGATCATCATAGACAGTTCAGAACCATCATCACAGATGGTTTTTGAACTATCTATAACCATTTGTCATAGATATTATGGCATATCACAGATAGTTTCTGAACCGTCTGTGATAAAAGATATCACATACGACTTTAAATTAGGATCGTCTATAATATACTAATATCACAGATGGTTTTTAATTATAAACCATCTATGTTGTTATGATATCACAGATGGTTTTAATTTGAAACCGTTTGTTACATTATTACATCACAGACGTTTTCTAATTAAAAACCGTTTATGATAAGTCTTCCTATAGACAAGTCTTTTTCTATTTATTGGCTAACCTCAGGAAATGCTAACTGTGCCCTTTGGAAAAAGCGGATTACATATTAACTCAACTCAGATTACAAGCATTGCATCTGTTTCATATTACAAACATTACATCCATTTCAGCAATCAACTCATATTACATCACAGCGCAAGCAGATTACGAATAGATTAATATGGATCAGTATAATTAGTTGTTCTTTGAATAAATATTGATTGGATTAATCAACAAGTAAGTGACTTGTTTGTACAACTTTTTTCATATATCGATATTATTCAAGTTATTCTTGATCGGTTATTATAATATAGGACGATTATGCTTCATAGATCAACACATGTATTGATTGATGACCATGTTTCACGGGTCATAGTGATATGGAGATATCTAATCAATACTATAAACACATGTTAGAGAACATGTATTGGATAAACCCATATGAGACACTGCAAGAATTGTTATATATATTCTTATATGTCATCAGTTGGTCTTATACATCGTGTATGTATGATCTTTAGACATGATATTGTTATTGGTTTTCTAGATATGCAATGGTTTACTTAGGAGCTACTAAACGCTACTCTTTAATCAGGTAGTTATAAAGGAAGCTTTCGGGTTTACCATAAAACATGCTGAGGTACATGAATGATCAAGATAGAATTTGCTCCTCCTATATAACGGAGAGATATCTCTGGGCCCCGTAAGGTAGATGAATTAAGGAAGTGCATGGCCATGCCGAATGTGATTGAGAGTCAATCTAGATAAATTATTCCACTACAGTATAAGTGAAGAGATTGAGTTGTTGTAGGATGACACGACTCTCGCCTTGAGCTCAATCTGATATCGTGAAGTAAAGGGAATATGACATTATCACATTATAGTAGGTTTGTCAGATGTTTTATGGATGTTTAGGAATCGATATGTACTGCTAGGTACCGCTATCGATTATCGGTCAGAAAGGTGTTTCTGAGCCGTGTCCAAATATGCATGAACCTACAGAATCACACACTTAAGGGGTTGGAATATAATGGTACAATTGGATCTGTCACTAATGGGCCAAGTGGGATTTGTGCTTCAATTAGCTCCTAATGTAGGGTTCCACCATGAGGGAGAAGGCAGCTATTTAAAGGGGTTCGCTATTGCAATAGATGATAAGAGAGGATGCAGCCATCGAAACCCTAGCCATTACTAGTTGAGCCTTCCCTTGCGCTCTAGTGCGGGTACACCGACGCATGGCGTTCTTTTTCCCGAACGTTTGGACACTAGAAGAGGTGTTGCTGCTACTGCGACACTGATCAAGACGATCAACCATCGTGTGAGGAGGATCGACCATCGCAACAAGGAAGATAACCACTGCAACTGGATGTGCACTTTGTTGATTCGGGCTGCATCAAGTACCTTCCGCTACACTGTGCGTCCAGTGGTAATGATCCATGATCATTTACTTGCGAGGCTTTCTGGCTTACGAGATAGAAATTTTATTGTACACTAGTGTAGCCTACCCGTATCCCTTCATGCAACTACAATTAACAAATCCACAGCACAAGTTTGACAATTAACCCAAATGGTAATTTAGAAAAAATACAATTCCTGAAGTTAGGCAGCGTGGAACTCCCCTTTTGGATTTAAGACTTGACTGAGCAAGAAGAAACAAAGCTGTCATTGAATTCGCATCAGATCGACCTCTTCTAACTCAATTATTACCTGAGTGATCTTTTTAGTATTGACGAGGAGTTCCATGTTGTGCCAAACGTAAAATCCACAATGGTTATTTCCCTTTCTCTACTGGTGGCACTACAAATATAGAATTGGTTAGTTCCAGAGTCATTGTTACATAGTTTATAATAGGATTATTGTGTATAGCGGATACCGAAAACTTAAAATCGTGCTTTAACTTCGGTCTATCCTTGCCAGAACGCCTCCATAATATATGTACACTCTAAAAGAACTTTGTGATTGCAAAATGTTAGCCTCAACCATTCTATGAGAAATGTACACCTTGAACAACCTACATGACCATGTTATTTATGGAGGAAACGTGGTTAATTATCTGTTGAGTAATTTTGCGATAGGATTTAAGTTGTGGCTACCATTCCGTAAGGAATTAAGGAAACTAACCGATTCTTGCATGGATGAATTACAATGAGAATCCAGTGAAACCTACACAGGTATGTCGACATGGTCAATTAACAAAATAGAGTTGCATGCACAGTACAAATCAAAGTATAGCAACTAGTTCAACACTCACCCTAGGTTGTGGGGTAAAAGTATGAAATCTTTATCTTTTTGAGCCACCAAGGCATGTGCGACGTATTCATAGATAAATTGTAAACCTTTGTCCATTGTTTGCTTGGAGACTATGTGTGGGTCCAAGAAACCCACCATAGCTTTGGTACACTAATTAGTAAATTATCTTTGCTACACTAGCTTGTATATTACACTCCTTGGCGACTAACTAACCTACATACAATTTGTATGATTACAATATAAGCTGACTGCTAGGCAATCAGTTTGTCAAAATTAGTGATAGCAGCAACAAGAATTCTTTTTGCTTCAGTCAATGGAAAGAGTACTAACATAGCCCAAAAAAGCTTAAACTTTCTACTTTTCACATTTCTTTCTTTGTGGTACAGGATACATAGTTGTTCGGATATGCATGTATTCTTTCTACTTCCATTCCCAAGAGACAAAGAACCTTCTTAGCTTTGTAAGTGGTTGTCAGTAACTCATTTCCCTCTAGAAGCATGTTTGCTAATAGATGTAACAGCGATGTGAAACTCTTGTCGTATTAACCATTGTTTGCCTTCAATTTCAGTAGTTTAAGCATAGATGACAACCTTATGTATTTTGACTTGCGGCCTGAAAACAAAGGTTTCTCCGAGTTCTCCATCAAGCGCTAGAATTTACCTTATTCTCTGCCATCACGGTTCCCTTCTGCGTCACGCAACATCTGATTTAGATTGTCGCCCTGCAACCTATCCTCATCAGAAACACAATCAATATGATCATCAGGCATATTATGGACTTTGTCAACGATGTTAATACTACTTGCTTCTTGTATATCCTGCTCTTCACCGTGACTGATCCAACATGTATACACCTTTTGAAACCTCTCATAATTAAGTGTGCTTCAATCTGCACAGAGTTTCAAAATATTTTCAGATTCCCGCAGTTAATGCATGGACAAGACATAAACTGCACCCCTTTATTAGACATATCCTCCTCTACAACTCTTCTAAAAGCGAAGACGCCATTAATGTACTTGGCACTAGCACGGTTCTTAGCGTACATCCAAATTCGGTCCATCTATGCTACGCATATAACATTTAGTGTTAAATATTGAACTAAATTAGGTGTACATGTACACATTCTTAAATTACGCACTGCTAGCTACTTCTTGAATATGATGCAATTATATAATCAATTACTACCTTAGAACACAGACAAATGGATCTACAAGCTAGATCTAATCACAATCTTCAAATTCTCTCTTCACCAAACTAGCTACCTAAATTTTAAATATAGTAATACAATTTAAACCAATTACTAACCTTAAATCACCAAGAACACATGGAAAACAATCTTAAAATTCTCTCCTTATCAAGATAGATCTTGAATGTAATGTAATTAGAACCCATTGCTAACCTTAGATCACCAAGAACACATGGATTTACATGCTAGATCTAAATAATCTTTAAATTCTCTCCTTACCAAGCTAAACCTTGAATATAATGCAATTAGGACCCATACTATTAACATTAGGTCAAAAAGAACACATAGATATACAAGCTAGATCTAAACAATCTTCGAATTCTCCTTACCAAGCTAGATCTTGAATATAATGCAATTAAAACCTATTACTAACCTTAGATCACTAAGACCATATGGATCCACAAGCTAGATCTAAACAATCTTAAAATTCTCTCCTTAACAAGCTAGACCTTAATTATAATGCAATTAGAACCCATATTACTAACCTTAGATCAAAAAGAACACATGGATATACAAGCTAGATCTAAATAATTTTCAAATTCTCCTTCTAAGCTAGATCTTGAATATAATGCAATTTGAACCCATTACTAACCTTAGATCACCAAGAATATATAGATCTACAAGCTAGAGCTAAACAAATTTTAAATTCTCTCCTTACTAAGTTAGACCTTGAATATAATGCAATTAGAACCCATATTACTAACTTTAGATCAAAAAGAACACATGGATATACAAACTAGATTTAAACAATCTTCAAATTCTCCTTACCAAGCTAGATCTTGAATATAATGCAATTAGAACCTATTACTAATCTTAGATCACCAAGAATAGATGGATCTATAATCATCCTTCAAAATCAATTATCTGCTTTCACAATATCGCTTCACAGCCACAGACCACTTGAAAGATAGATCCTGAAACCCTAAAAAACACTAAGTAGTTCGGGTCTCTGTATTATATATCATTAGGAGATATCACAGATGATTCTATTCATAAACCGTTAGCGATTTATATAGAATCCCATACGGTTTTAGAATAAAACCGTTAGTGAGATATCACAGACGGTTTTATAATAAAACTGTTTGGGATAATACGAGTTATCACAGAAGGTTTTAGTTTAAAACAGTTTGTGATAGAATTCTTGATGGTTTGGTACTAAAACAATCTATGATATTACTGTATATCACTAATTGTTTATAAAGAGTACCGTCTGTGATGATGTTACTAGGGATGATAGTTTTACCCATGGGTTTGGGTACCCATGGTGCCCGACCTGGTAAGAGTAGGCACGGTAGCACTTCAAACCTATGGATTTTCGGGTTTAGGTATCCGATAAGGACACAGGATGAGTGTGGGTGTCAATTTGTACCCATGGGTACCCGATGGATATCCTATGACATGTGGGCCCCGCTTTTTGTAATATATATATTATAAAATTGAAACCGTAACTACCTAAATGAGAGATTGAGACACTCATAAGGCTTTAAAAGGCAATATTCTATTCAGAAACTTGTTGAGCATATGTCATGCTCTGAATTTGTTGTGTATATATCATGCTCTTTCTCTTAGATGATGCTCTATTATGTGTTGGCATCTCTGCTATCACCGTAGTCATAAGTGTTAAGTTTATGCTATGTAACTGAGTTAAATGCAGGTCAATTGAGTTTCCTATCTTATCTTAGTCATTGAATGAACTTATATATCACTGTCTCATATTTTACTCTAATATTTATCATCTTGTTCATCGAAACCAAATATAATATCTATGAAAACACTATGGAATAGTGTAGTATTTGCCGTCAAATATCTTATATGTACTCACTTGAACTTATAGTATCATTAATCACTTATAGGCTATCATGATGTTCTGATTAAATGAAATAAACTGGAGTATCATTGGTTACTTATAGCTCATGTTAACTGTCTATTTTCAACATAGCCTGCTACCCATAGGTACCCATTCGGTATTGGGTACTCATCGGGTTTGGGTATAGGTACAAATCTATGCCCGATATGTCTAGTACGTTTGGGTGGACGGTATGGTTTCGTGTTTCGGGTTTGGGTGGATGGTAATCGTACACGGAGGTACCCACCCGATTGCCATCTCTAAATGTCACTAACGGTTGCACTATAGAACCGTCAGTAATGTTTCTCATCGTAAACGATTTTTCTAAACTGTTTGTGATAAGACGTCTAATATAGATTTTTCTATAGTAATGACACAGCGAGCTACAATTTAGAGTTCCATGCGCTAAATGATTGGAAAATCCCCGCACCATTTTCCAGCACAAATTTTAAAGCACAATTCATAATTTCAAATTCAATAGCATAGATGCATGCTACACCCTGAAATGTTGTACTAGACGGTACACACTGCAATTTCTTTTTATTAAGAAAAACAGAGAGCTCTAGCACATTAATAAAGAACAATTTCCAAACGCTAAACTCCAACACGCATTAGTTCATTCAACATCCATCATGCAGCGTGATATACACACACGATCAACGTGTGGTCCCTCGAGCTAAGCTAAGCTTAAGGCTAATGCTCAAACGCACGACGGATGGTTAGCTGAGATGCCATTTTCGAGCGAGATAATAATGTGCGCCATTATATACAAGATGAAGCTAATTAACCTGAGATTATATAGAGCTCAGATAGTCGGTCACCGCTCAAAATTTTCTGTGATTCATGCGGCAAGGCCGTTCAAAGCGGATCCTAGCCTAATTACGTTCACAAATACTGCTCCACCGAAACTGGGACGCTTGTCTACGAAATGGTCACATTCAGGGGTGCAGCCACTCTCGGGCAAGGTGAGCGACTCATCGGCAACAAGCGGTAAAACTCTATTATGGTCCGGTCGGTATCATGTACAGTAGAAATCACGTTTTCGCAAATAAATTCTTGACTATAGTTAGACTTGACTAAGCTTTTAAAATTTCGTGACACTATAGCATGATAGCAGAATTCACGTTTTTGCAAATAAATTCTTGACTATAGTTAGACTTGACTAAAGGTCTGTTCGGTAGAGTTCCAGATTCCAGCTTCACTTGAAATCTGAAACTTGTAGACTAAAATAAAGTAAATTAAGTTTATATTTTTGGTCCAAAATGTAAAAAAGATGATCTATCTAAACACTCTTAATGTACTTACAGCTTCAGCTTTACGAATCTGATGAGGCTAGAATTTTCAACTTCACCAGATTCACGAATCTAAAGAAGCTGAATCTCCGTCAAACATACCCTACGCTTCTAAAATTTCGTGGCTCCACGGCCGCCGTATTGATAGAATTGCAGGTGACTGAAAATTAGCAAAACTGTTCTTCTCGGCCTCCCCCACCAGCGTTATACGTAGCTGTATGGACCCCACCCACCAGCGTTATACGATACATCAGCGCTGTGCACATGCAGATCCGGTGGGTGTACGCGTACGAACCCCATCGGAGTGATACGTAGGCCGGACGCGGAAACACTGGAGATCTCCTTGAGTGCTTTGACCATTCCACGAGATGTCGCCGGCGGTTTCTGGGAAACGGACGGCACACCATTCTTGGCCGAGACGACGGGATCGGACCAACCGACGGATGGGCACCGGACAACCTGCCTGATCCATCGACTGGTCCAGCCAATCTCTGCTAGATTTGCCCACGCATGCTTTGGATTAACTAACTACTCACTCCGGCTCATTTTATCAGGCATTTTTTTTACGTAGAATAAGAAAAATGTTAAAAACGGCTAAATTACTCTTAATTATTATCTCTAAGTACCAGTGGCGGTCCTGAGATTACAGAGGCCCGGAACGAGATTTAAAATAGAGGCCCTTAAGGTGCATCCAAAAATATTATTCATATCAAGTTTCATTTTTTAGGTACTAATAACTATATGTATTATACTGTTATATATACAATATACTAATACTAGTACATGTACAGGGATGAGCCCCCATGGTTTGGGGGTAAGCTGTCTGTCTCCGCCGCCCCTCTTAGGGCTTCAACGCTAAGCTATATTTAATAAATTCATGTGGAGAATATTATGTAAATCTGAATATTTAATATTAAAAGAAACATCAGACTAATTTGCATTAGAATATAGAATACGTCTTATATTGTTGTTGCACTAAAAATGTGACGACAGTTTGATCGGTCCAAACACATGAGAACGCTGGGTTCAATGAGGTTTGAGGCGTGCTAGCCGATTTGATTTTGCAATCAGCAAGATAGATAAAAAAAAAATATACGCTGAAAGCCGATCTAATGTGACAATCGACAAAAATCTAAATGGCTATTAATAGTCGATCAAATCAAGGATAACGATAAATCTAAACAATCTGTTAAGACTGATTAGATGTTTGATAAAGGTAGGCTTTCCTAAAAAGGCGATGCGCAACAAGATCAGAGAAAATCAAATCTGATGTAATCGATGAAAACTAACAATCGGCGATGTGCAACTTTATTGATCAAAATCAGATTACAAGAAAGAGTTTAAATTACAAAGCTATTCCGAATTAACAGGAAAGTAAATAAAAAAATAGATGCAAGTTGTTAATTACAAAGCTATTCCAAATTAACAGGAAAGTAAATAAAAAAATAGATGCAAGTTGTTTGATTAATTCTGGGCACTTTTTCCTATCATCTCTGAAACTCTTATATAGCACTTAGGCCGATCGTATTCTCTATCGATTCTTGTAAACACATGATTTGTATCAGCCTCAAGTTCTAAAAGATAAAGTTATTTCTGAGCCGATATCGGCTAAGACTATCTATGTTTAACCTTATCTTTCTAAATCGGCTACATTGCTAAAATATTGGTGTGAACAATAGCACTTAGGCCGATTATATCCTTCTCCGATTTAAGATCCACAATACGTATCGGCCTCAACTTCTGCGTGAGATAAATTACTCTTTGAGCTGATATCGGCCAAGATTCTCCATATTGAACTCCATATCGGTTAATATTCTTCATATTGAACTTCGTATCAACTATAATTTCAATTATAACTCATCTTTTCTATTTTTAACCGATATCGATTAAAAATAACTAATTCATTTTGGACCTAACAAATCGATTATGCCTTACTAAATTTAGATGCCAACAATTATAGATCTGATCATTAAATAAATACGCCCTATAAATTTGAACTGAGTAACTGCTAGCAAGGATCTGACTGGATTGGGTTTGGAAGTGCCCAAAGGCGGCGGGCGATTGGTCCATTTCCATCGATCTGGTTCGGCACTCCATTCATGCGAAGTGCGATCCGCACGCGCGGGCGGGTTGTTGCGTGCATGCGTATTTTCTGCCGTTGCGACGATCTTGTCCGTCGTGGGCCAAAATCTTGATAAGATTGATCGTTTCGCTCGAGATCGATCGAACCGGCTTCCATCAGTGGCAGCTTATATGGAGCGCGCAGAAAATGACCGATCCCCAGAATATTTCACCTACCATGCGTCGTAGTTTACAAAAAGTATTGTTTTAAAAAATTTATCTAATGTATTTCATATTTCAATACAAAATTATTGTGATATTTCATATATACCTCTATCTCTAATAAATATCTATTTTTTACTTTATAATTTTTTACGTGTATTGAATATAGTGCTCCGTAATAATAATTAGGGTAATATTTTTGGAAAATAGAAATTACTAATTTAAGGTCACCCTTTTAAAAATTTAGTGAGAGTACCTTCTCATTGGGACAAGTTGCAACACCTCCCTTTCAAAGGCACTCTCCTTGTGACAAGTGGCATTACCTCATTTCTTTCCATAATTTCCTTCTTGCTCAGAGGCCATCTCGTCGTGACAGGTAGCATCACCTCCTTCATTCCTCTTTTCTCCTTAATTGCCTTTTTCCCTCAAACTCAAAATAGTTTTTGTATCTTAAAATTTTCCAAGTTTTTTAAATAAGAAACTTTTAACCACTTTCGAAAGTTTTTTAAGCGGACTTTTCGAACCAAAAGTTTGTTCAAGAGAAACTTATCGATTCAGAAGTTTTTTAATTCAATGTTTTCATAGCTGAATTTTTTTTAGTTGAATCTTTCTAATTTGAAACTTTTTGAATTGAATTTTAAATCGAAGCTTTTTGAACCAAAAGTTTTTTGAATTAAAACTTTTCGAACCAAAAGCTTTTGAATTGAAAGTTTTCTGAGTTAAAACTTTTCGAACTGAAACTTTCTAATTCGAAAACTTTTTATTTTAAACTTTTCGTGTTGAAACTTTTCGATTTGAAATTTTTCGAGTTGAAACTTTTTCAATTAAAGCTTTCTGATTTGAAATTTTTTTATTTAATTTTTTTTTCAATTTTTAAATTTTCAATTACATTTTTTTGAGTTGAAACTTCTTATTTAAATTTTTTAAAGTGAAAATATTCTAATTGTAAATTTTTATTTTAGAGAGGGAAGAAGAGGGGTGGGAGGAGTGAGTAGGGTGTAGGGAAATGGGAAGGGAGAGCTATAGCCTATAAAACTATCTCCAGCGGCATTCCTTTAGTCTCCAAATCTCTTCGCAGACAGATTCTAAGCACTCCAACGAATTTCCTTCACGGTTTCCTTCGGAAGGGATTTGAAGTGAGAATCTCTTCAGAAAAGGATTCTCTCTCCAATCCCTATATAAAACCCTTCGAGGAAATGCTGCTGGAGATGATAGGAATGAAGGGAATGAATATGGAGAAGGGAATGAGGGAAGAGAAGGGAATAAAGGAAAATTACTGGAGATAGTCTAACATCCTAGCAAAGTGACCTTAAATTCGCTAATTTGAGAGTACTCCATCCATCCTAATTTATAAGCATATTTTTTGAATTACTTTATTTATAAATACAAGGTGTATTTTATATTTTAATACAAATTTATTGTGATGTCTTGTGTATACCTCTATCTCTAATAAATATTCATCTTTATTTTATATTCTCTACATTTATACGTTTAGGGTACTCTAGTTATTTCCAATATCTTCTATATATATATTAGGGGATGGAATCCTATTAGGAATTATAAGTCGTATTTCATATATATATATATACCCGTTTGGCTCCGTTAGAATTAAATTCGATTCATTCAGTTGGATTGCAAATCATGTTTTAGTAGACTTTCAATTCGATTCAAATACCAAAATTTCTGTTTCCGTGTCCTTCGGAGTTGGATTTAGAGCTCTCGTCGTGGCTGCCACCGCTGCTCGCCACAGAAAAAGGTGTTTGGTTTACGTGAAGGACGGCCTTTGGCAGAGATGGATCAGGGTACATGATGATTGACACCGGTGACGGAGGAGATGGGCTCACTGGCTTGGGTGCGCGTGCATGGTGAGCACAACGAAGGCCACATCGGCAGCGGTGACGGAGAAGGCCCTGCTCCGTCAAGTCGAGCCACGGTCCATTTGCATCATGACCACACACCGCACAGGGCCACGCCTCCTCCAGCAACTCCGGCATGGATGTGCCCAGATCTGCGTCGTCATGGAGTCGCCGCCTCCTTCTTTGTCACCGGTGATGCCATCAGCAAAGGCGGTGGGGAATCTAGTGAGCAGTTAGCCAGTGACGGATCGACAGCGGTGACCGAAGATCTACAGATAGGACTCCGTACCAGCGTCGGGCGAAGGGGAGAGAAGTCCGGCGGCGACAGCGATTCGCTCGAGTTTGGGTGGAAGGTGGCGAAGGGGAGTCACGAGTGCGTCGTCGGGCACGAGAGTGTCGTGATGAGAAGATTGGATTCCGGATAAATGACGGGCGGAGGTTAAGAATTGCTCCTGGTTGTATCATGGTTCTTTGAATTGGCTTTGGAACCATCAATTCAATTTTAGATGGCAGGCTGGCGGTCAAAACAACTTTATCCTTGGAGTTTGATTCTAATGCTATGATTCTAGGGCCAATTCCTGGGAGCCAAATAGTGTGGTTACGTTTCAGTACGGGCAACGGTGGTTCTGAAAAGCTTATAGTTATAGATACATTTTTTGGCTTTTGCTATCCATCGAATATGATATATATTAATATAGTTATGGGTTGAAGATTTCCAATTTGAGAAATTCACAAATTCAGACAAGAAGAGACAATTCATTTAGGCTACGACTCACTTTTACCTTCTCCGGTGATACCAAGTGACGACACCTGACCGGCATTAAGGTTCGCCGTTTGGGGACCGCAGTCGGTTTCGGCCGACACGTCGCAGGTCTGTCGAGCCACGTGACCAAACCATGCAGTGCCACCACCGCCCGACCGGTCTACCATGCCAGCTTTGCAAACCTTCATCAAGTCCAAGTACAACTCATTTACGCATCGTTTTGTGTGAGCCCAGGTCCGCCCTATGTGCATTATTGCGATGAGAGGAAAAGAGTCAGGGACGCATGGAGCTAAGGCAGTGGGTACAAATATAGGAGGAAAAAGAAGTAAATTCACGATTCATGAGAGAGCAAACTTAAGACAGCACGAAGATTTGTGTGGTGAATAAATGGGTGTCCAAGAGGATTTTATAGCGAACGATCACGCTCTCATTAATTTGCCCATTGGCATCAGCTTTACTTTCAGTTATCACATCGCTGTCTTTTGTTCGTGGAATTCGCTCGTTGTGCTTGTTCTACCGGTTGCTCAAACATGCAGTCACTTTCTCTGGGAGACTGCAAAGCTCTCCCTAGAGCAGGAACAAAGCAGAGGCGGGGGCTATGACTAAAGCACCTATGGATTGATCTGAAACCTCCTTGGCTCCTCCACCCTCCCCGCCACCCCTCGGCACCCACCACCCCTGCCGCCCTTAGCCTCGGCCGCCTCGGCCTCCCACACCCCCACCCACTCTGACTCCCCCACTACGGTGAGCGAGTGACCTCGCCGCCAAGTATGCTACCTTCCTCACCGCCAAGTATGGTAGAAGGTGGATGAATATTGAAGTATTCTGTAAAACGTTTGTAGCGTATGACCTACTTAAATGCACGAATTATAGAGTTATCAAAAATATTTAGGATTGTGTTACAAACCTTTTAATAAACTGAGGTAAATTTTCACCAGAAGTTTGATGAAGGCAATGCAAATCATCTTACTTTCTTGGCTTTGTGTAACAAGTTTTAAATTTATTTAAGATTGCATGACACAATATTTTCCAATTGAAAATAGATCCTTTTGGCTAATTGAACAGCTCAGTTCTTATAGTACCTTTCAAAAGAGCAGTGAGATAGTTGGTCATTACCTTCTCATCATCACCAGTAGCTTAGGTGGCGGTGGTATAGACTTGTAAGAATTCTGATGAGTTCTGAGTACTATCGAGATTTTCCAAATGATTTGGCTTGAATTTCTCAAGCCAAGTAACATCTTGGAGCCCCAGGGAATAAGCTTTGCATCCTATATAGAGTCCCAAATGTGTACATATATTAGGAACATTTTTCATATATTCTAGAGAATGAGGTCGTTGCCAACCACGAATGGGAACTTCACCTAGGGTAAGGCATTTAAAAACGCTTCACCGCTGTGGTTCATTTCTTCGCTTGTAATTGGTGCCTTGCTAGCATCGACCAAAGGAAGATTGTTCCATACATGTATCAGTTTGTGATCTCGCGGATAAAGATGTAACCTGTACTTCATCAGCAGCATCTTGTAAATCAGCGGCTAGGGATTTAACTTGCATTGAACATATTATCCCCTTCCGATTGTTGGTTGTGAATTGCATTAGTAAAAATTAGTTCCCTATGAGTTACTAGGTATCAAATTCAAATCTCTTACCACTGTCCTTGGTGGCAGTGTAACTGGAGGAATATGTTGAGGATACCCTCCTAAAAGGTTTGGTCTTCGAGACGACCCCGACTGGCTGCTAAAGTAATGGTGCTTTGCCTCCTCCATAGCCTCTTGTTTTGCCGCTATAAACTGTTCATGGTGCTCTTGAGTAGTTTTTTCTGCCATTCCACGGGCTTCATGTTCTTCACGTTGTGCTCATTGTTCTTCCATCTCACTTGTGACTACATAGGTGTGGAACCCAGAGTGGACAAATGGCAAAATTGCCCCCATCTTCAATGAAAGAAAGGGTGTAATCAAGACCTCAAAGGCAATTTTCCAAGTTTGGGCTCTCTAAAGTACCATTATTATCTTGAAGAGCATGTCCATCATCAATCTCCACGGGATTTACTCCATGGACATCCACCTCTAAACTAGTGGCAGGAACGGATTATGCTTCCCTCTCAACCTCAGCCTGAATCTTTATTAATTCTTCATTGGAAACATATTTAGAATAGAAATCACACTTACATTCTTCTTTTGTAGGATAATCATTTTCGTCTAGATCAGCATAGTCAGTGAGGTCGAACCAATTTTGCTCATCCATTGTTGAGAATTTCATTACCTTGATCACCGGAGGCCCTCCATCTAGCATCAACTATAGATGTTCGAGACCGAGGGTCCCTAAATCAAACATATGAAAAGATGATTGTGGGTTCCTGATGAGCAAGATTAAGAAAACAGAGGATATGTGGATTGCTTCTTTATTAGCCAAACGGTCTAACACACTTCGGTGTTTATAGAGAATCAGAAATCTAATTACAATTGTGATTATAATTGCCTCTCTCCTTTGATAGCATAGAAGGGCTCCCTATTTAAGTTGAATGAAGAGGCGGCAGTTGTTCTCCAAAAATGTGTCATATAATCGAGAGGTGCCAAATGGTACCTTGACTAGCCATCTTGCGCTTGCGATTCTCACCAAGCTCCTTGTGCTTGTCCTCTAAGATCAAAACTTTATTTACTAACTCCTAAAAATCAGGGAAGTTGTGGGTGATTAATCACACCTGCAATCCAGAGTTCAATCCTTTCAAGAAATGAGACTGTCTAGCCTTGTCTGTAGACACATCCTCAGGAGTATAGCGAGCTAATTGAGTAAACCTATTCAAGTAGTCAGCCACTGATTGACCTCATTGTTTCAAATCTCTGAATTCCTCCTTGAGATCCATCATGCATTCAGGTACATGGTACTGATGAAAAACAGTTGTGAATTCATCCCATGTGATCACTTGTGGGGTTTCACGTGCGGCACAATAGTTTTCCCACCATTCTGCAGCTGTTTCTTCTAACTGTTGAGAGGCATACAGTACCATCTCATTTCCATCACACTATGTAATGTGCAGCTTCCTTTCAATAGTTCTAAGCTAGTCATCGGCTTTCAAGGGATTGACATTGCGTGAAAATGTTGGTGGACGAGTCCTCATAAAGTCAAATAGTTTAGAACAAGGACGCGATCCATTGTTGCCATGCTGAGTACTATAGTTGAAAGCAACTTGATTTGTCTCACTCTACATTTACTACATCATTGTCTGCATGAGCTGAGTCTATGTTGTAAGGAAAGCTTCCAAATTCTACATATTCACTGGCGACACTGGTTGCGGTGGTACTCCATCATTGGGGTTATCACTTGAGTGAAGACCACTTCCTGAAGGACTATTATTGCCACGAGTGTTTACAATCTGTTGATTGCTTCTTGGGTTAGGGAAAAGAGATGTAGCAAAAATAAGATACAAGAACTTCTAAGACGGGGGAAATAGGTTAAACCTAAAACCTAAACAATCTTTATTAATACTTGATATGGTTGCTTACAAAGCCTAAGGGCTATGCAACACATACTACACACCCAGCAAACATAAAAATTCAAACTAAACACACAATCTTAATGACTACTAAAAAGGGTAAAAACTAACTTAAAGACACGACTTAACACTTGAGTCTCAACTCAACACTAAGACTCACTCATCTAACCACCCAGGCTGGGGCTGACCCGGCGCATACACCGGTGGGTGGGCTGGCATGTGTGTGAACCAATCCTAGTGACCCACAACTGAAACCTCCTCGTCCACGTTGTGCTCCTCTGGCTTGAACTTGACCTCCTCTGGGTCCTCCTCATCCTCGTGGTCCTGAGGTGCTGGTGTAGCCTGGCTACCTTTCTGCAGTGCCTCCTCTAGCTCCAAGATTCTTTTGGTGAAAGCAATACGAGTGTCGGCGTATTCCACCAGACAGGCCCGTGATCTACAGACCGGGTTTTGTTCGGTAGGAGGGCGTCTTCGTGGCTGGCTAATCGAGGGGCAAAACCCTAGAGGACTCCTGCGGAGGGTTTTGGCGCCACTTAACTAGGAAGAACAAGTGATTTTTACCTGTGTTCGGCCCCTTGTGAGAAGGGTAATAACCTTACGCCCCGCTAAATTTCTTATGGGGTGTATCGAACCAAGACAGAGTTCTCGAGTTACAAGCGCATCCGCTAGCTTTCTAGTATTGCTTGGTCGACCGATCTAGATCCCTCTCCTTCCCCATGCACCCGAGGGCCCTTATATAGGCCAAAGCTATCGGTAGGTACAAGGAGGGTCATCATGTTGATCTAAATACATTTAATGCTTTCTCTCGTGTTGTCCTGTTCCTCCGGCCTCATTAAATGCCTACACGCGTTCTTGCTTGCGGTCACGGATGGGACCCCCTGTGACAGTAGGTGAGAGGCGTCGGAGGAATGGGCTTGTTGCGTAAACCCTTACTATCGATAAGTGCACTCTGGCGAACTGCTGTTCGACACAGACGGCGCGAAGGAGCCTCGAGGCGGTTACCGGCGCCCACCTTTCTGCCTTGCGGCGGGCGGCAGGCGCCCGCCAATCGCCGCCGCCCGCCACGCCGGATTGGGCGCCGGCGGCGAGCGTGCTTCGCCGCTGCTCGCCGGGCGCCACGCGAACCGGCGCTGGCCGGCGGGCGTGATCGCCGCCGTCGCCGAGCGCGCCACGTGGGCTGGCGCCGGGCGGTGGCGTGCTTCGCCCACTGCCGCCGGGCGCCACGTGGACCGACGCCGGCGGCGGGCGTGATCGCCGCCGATGGCGGCGCCGCCGCGTGGGTTGGGCGCCGGCGTGCTTTCGCCAGCCGCACTGCCGCCGGGCGCCACGTGGACCGACGCCGCCTGGCGGTGGCGTGATCGCCGCTCGATGGCGGCCGCCACGTGGTTGGCGCCGGCGAAAGTGGCGTGCTTCGCCCACTGCTCGCCGGGCGCCACGTGGACCGACGCTGGCCGGCGGGTTGTGATCGCCCGCACTTTATGCGGTGGAGAGGTACCCTTAGCGTATATCTACCGACAAGAGCCGGGCCTGCCTTTAGAGCGCAGCCTCACGACTTTTTTAGAACCTTCACTTAATGCACTTCAATGCTTGGTGCGCTCTTGGGCCGGGCCACCACTCATGAGGATACGACCGCTTCGGTCCCCGCGCGTATCCTGCGGTTTTCCCTTGGGACCCGAAACGGTGCATAATTTTGTCCCTTCGTGAACCGTCGATGTGGGGTACGCATATATAGATGCATCTGTATTGAGCGGTTCACGCCTTCTATTTTCTTGCGCACTTTGCTTTCTTGTTCCTTCGCCTCTTTTTCCCAAAGCTCTTTGTCTTCTTCGAGCCACCATGGTGAACTCCATTCCAGCCTTTCATCGTTGACGCCTTGCCAGAAGGCGATGGGGATAATCGCGCCGAAAGCACCTTCGGTACCGTCCGGGGACCGCCACGCCTGTGTGCCTCTCCGACGAGATCGTGCTGCACACCTTGGCCATGATGGCGGGCCTTCTTCCGCCCTTTTCTGAATTTTTTCTCACCGTCCTCCATTTCTACGAAATCCACCATCTTCATCTCACCCCCAATTCTATCATCTTCCTCGCCATCTTCGCACACCTCTCGTGAAATGTTCATGGGGGTGATGTCGAACCTTCCTCTCTTCGCCATCTCTTCATTCTCAAGCGCCACCAACGACGAGCAAGTAGTGGGGAGTTGCTATTTCGCCGGGACGACGGATGGCCTCCGCTACATTCCCTTCCAAAGACAGTCCAATCGAGGGCATGGCGCGGCGATTGGTGTACATCGGGATGACAATGGAATCGACGCCTGAGGTGCCGCCGGACGGCAAGACGCCTTGAGAAGCGGAGTCGCGGTCGAAGGCAGCAGAGCTCGCCAATGGCGCCCGCGACGGCGGAGTTCGCGGACGCCGGGTGAACGGAGGGTGTAGCCCGGACTACACGGCCCGAGGATCGGCCCTCTTCGCGGCAGCGTCCGGCCCTAAATGGCGATACCACGGGTGACAACGACCGACGGCGCCGTGGCGGACGTAAGCCCTTGTATTCTTCTAGTTTCCTACGCACATGTTTCTCCTGCGGCTTCCTACCAACCGACCGCCATTTTTTCCCTTTCTTCGACGGTAGGGCAACTTTGAGGAGCCAAACTGGGCGGTGGCTTGCCGACCGATCTCGCCGGTCCCAATCGACACCTTTTTCGTGGAGGTCTTGGCCGCTTCGCCGACACTGAGCACGCGGAGGCTGCTGGTCGTCGAGCTACTCCGCCGATGGACTCCACGGACCGTGCGTGATCCGCCTCGCCCCGGTGATCGGGGCGTGCTGCGCGCCCGGCGATCGGGTCAGCGGCAAGCGGCGTCGCCCGCCGACACCGTGGGCTCGGACCTAAGAGGGCGAGCCACGGACAAAGCACCGCCACCACCCGGCCGTGGCGGTACCCCTTCAGGGGGGGCACAGACGCGCCCGCCGTGGCTTCACCTCCGCCGCCGCCTTCCGAAGACCTGCCCGGAGCCTTCACCGGTGGCGCCTTCTCCTCGGCGCCGACGCATCAAGGGCGCCGACAACCTGGCCGCGGAGCTCAGCCACCGCTGCCAGGCGGCCTCACGCTCCGACGGCTTGAGCTTGAGGGCGCCACCAAGGGCGGCCCCTCGAGCGCGCCAGGTGCCAACACCTGGCGCCACCGAGACGGCGGAGGCCTCACGCAGCGCCTCCGCCGCCACCGCCGCCAGGCGGAGACATGCTCAGGCACCGGCCGCGGAGTTCTTGCCCTCGCGCCACCGCCGCCCGGCCGGCAACCGTCGAACTCTTCACCTGTAAACGAGATGCGCGCGGCACTAGGCACCGTTCTTGCCGCCGCCGTGCATGGTGCCCAGACGCCCATGACTTGCCTCGGTGAGCGGCGAGCCGAGCGGCGGAGCGGAGAGGGCGGCATGAATCGCGAGAGAGGCCAACACGACCGCAATGCAAGAATGGCGGAACGGGCCGAGACACGGGCTGGAGAGGGCCGAGGCGACGCCAAGACCTCGACACTTGAATCCTTCCGCGGCGCAATCTCGCGACCATCTTTGAAGGCGTCGAGCGCACCAAGAGGTGCTGGAACCCTTGGGCGTGAGGTGAGTCGCCTGGAGGACTCGGCTTCAATTCGCCCATGTCGACCAACCGAGCCGCGAGGCGTTCACGAGACTCCCGCCGCTTTAGCCGCTTGCTCGCCACGGAAGGGCGGCGAGTCGCGATCATGGCAGCAACCTACACGCTGCTTTCTTCGCTACCGCGACGCCGCTTTTGATCCCATAAGCGGTGGTGGCGGCCGGTGTCGGGAGGCAGCGAGCAGCGGCTCGAAGGCGAGGCGCTTGTGCATTGCCGAATCGTGGGCTGGAATCTTTGCGGGTGGAGCAACCGGTCTTGGGCGTCTCCACCAGGTCCGCCGGCGGCGCCGACGAAGAACTCGACTTCGGCGAGGACGAGGAGTGAAGGCGGGCGGCTTTCTTCTGTTTCCCCTTTTTTTTGTTGCTTTTGTTGATGAACCTGCGTCCAGAAAACCCTTGGACAACTTTTGGATGAATGTTAGATGTTTAATCGTTATTCATGCGTTTGCTCATTTTTGCATGCTTGAATTCACCACATTTGCTTGTTAGACGGCCGTCATTCGATTTAGCTAAGATGCTTTTTAGAAACACCTAATTCAGTGGTAGCGTTTCTAAGTCTGCCAAGTGATTTCATGTGCATTGTGATCGCGAGCATAGATTATGCGGACCACATAAAATGTAGGTGAAAAATGTCCTTAATCGAACAAGGGCATAAGAGACAAAGCAAGGCCTTAGCGTCGAGTTTCAGCGAGATTATCGCGAGTTTCAACCTTCCGGAACTTATACCTCGATGATCGCTAAAAATATGCTACTGGCGTAGCGCGCGAAACAACAAGTTCTCGGAAGTGCTCTTAGGCGAAACACTCAGCGGAGGCGACCGGTGGTGCCGAGGAGCCAACCCGAGGCGTCTGAGCCGTGTAGGAGTCTTGTGTCTAAGCGACACTCGATGACTTGGTCTCGCGGACGTTAACATAGCACATCTTCTCTTATCATGAGGAGCCGTTGGTTTCAACATTTGCGATAACCACGCCGCATCTTGACCTATCTCGTGATATGATCGCAAGGAAATGGCCAAAGAACGTGGTATAAAGCGCTTATCTTATTTCGCATGCAGCGGGATGAGCGACTTGACGCTACTGGCGAAAGCACGATGGAGGCGGCGGCCAGCAGAACTGGCGGCGGGCGCAAACCAAGCCTTCAGGCGACCAGTTTTCGATGCGGCCGGCGACGACAAACCGGCGCGAGGCGAAACCTGACGGAAAGGCTGGCGAAGCAATGGCATCGAGAAAGCAGCCTCGAGCCATCGGGTGACCGACCTACGGCCGAGGCGACCACTGAACAAGCCGCGCGCCGGCGAAACCACGACGGTGACGGACTGGGCGAAAGGCGACCCGACCCATCAGGCGACATTGGCCTTGGCGCAGGCGGCCCGACAAACCGGGCGCCGAGGCGAAGCACGACGGAGGCTGGCGAAAGCGGCTCTGGGCATCAGCAATGGCGAGCCAAACCCAGGCGGACAAATAAGACGCAGGCCTTTGAGGAAGTAAGCCGGCATCGTTATGCTTACCTGTGCGTCTGGATGCATTTGCCACTGAGAAGGTGAGTAGGCATCCGGAGAGGTATACATAAGGTAAGCTTTAAAACATTCTAAGCCCCAAAGATGAAGTGTCTGGCTCGCCTGTTTGGATCCTAAGTCTTTGTGAAATACCAAGAATTCGATCCGTGGCGCCATGTGCTCAGCGGCGAAGTTTCTGGGGGTGGCATTAGGTCGGCAAGGCCATGGGTGACGACCAACGGTGCCGGGAGCTAACCCGAGGCGCGGCGAGCAGCGTCGAGCACCGTACCTAGCCCGCCCCGATCGCTGAGCCAAGTATACACAAAGGTCGAGGATCGTCATGGACTCCACAAAGGAATTAGCGCCGACGAACCAGCGACATTCATGCGCATATTCGCCACTCAAGGCACAATCGAAGAGGAATAATAATGGCGAAGCAAAGATTTTTTCGGCAACATGACCTTCTTGATCGCCAAAGAATGACGCCGACCACCAGAGAGGGACGTACCTCGATTTGGGCGGAGCAAATCGCTGGTACCTAATTCCCTAAGGGTAGAACTTAGGAGCAGCTCGATGTTGTAGGAGTTAAATCGACTCTCGCCGTCCTTAATGGCTAACGTCTGCCGAGATACTGAGACCACCTTGAAGGGGCCCTCCCACCGGGGAGACAGCTTATGTAACCCGGCATGCGTCTGAATTCTGCGCAAGACCAGGTCACCCACCGCCAGTGTTCTCTCAGAGACCCGGGTGGCGTGGTACGCTGAGGTTTTTCGATAGCGGCGCGCACGCAGGCGCAACGGCCGATCCCCACCTCCTCCGGGAGGTTTACCTCTTCTCACGGAGACCTTCTTGGTCTTCTTCATTGAAGGCGAGACGCGGCGTGCGGCGAGCGGCTACTCGGAGGGAGAATGACCTCGGCGCCATACACCAAAAAGAAGGGTGTCTCGCCGGTTGCTCGGCTGGGCGTGGTACGAAGCGACCACAAAGACTGGTATGGGAGTTCTTCCGTCCATCTTGCACCCCGCCAGGAGTCGATCAAACGCCCTTGTCTTGAGGCCCTTCAAAGACTAAGCGCATTGGCGCGTTCCGCTGACCATTGCTCATGGGATGGGCCACCGCGAAACATACCTTGGTGCCCATTTTTTCTGTAACTCCGTAAAAGCCGCTACCGTAAACCGGGTGCCGTTGTCGGTGATGATGCGGTTGGCGACTCCAAAGTGGTGAAAATCCAAGATGAACTTAACAGCGGCGGCCGCCGTGATGGTTCGCGATCGCCTCGGCCGACCCACTTGGTGAACTTGTCGATGGCGGCGAAGAGGTGGGTGAAGCCCCCTGTGGTTCGCGAACGGACCGGGATATCCGGCCCCGCCATGACGGCCAAGATAGCGGGATGGTTTGCGAGCTTGGGGCTGGTTTGGGTTTACTGGCGAAGAAGCCCGACAAGCCAGACGTCCTCACCGGCCGCATAGCGTCTGGAGGGCGGTAGGCCAATAAAATCTTGGCAAACGCTTGCCGACTAGAGTCCGGCGGACATATGGCTCCGCTGCGCCTCCATGGATATCGAGAGAGCGGTGCTCCCCTCTTCCCGAAAGTGATGCACTTCAAGAGAACTCCATTTCGCTCTGGCGATATAGGTCCCCACCTACCGAGTATAGCACTTGGCCTTTCGTGCAATCTTCTCGGTGAGGCATCATCGTCGAGGATCACTTGGTCACGCAGAAGGCGGGATAGGGTCCATCCATCGATCTTCTGCCCAAGGGTGGCGACCACTCGGTGCTCGCTGGGTACTCACCGGGCCGAAGCTCGGTGTGCGCCTCGCAAGACCGCCGCTGTCTTCCTCCCGGACCGGGCCGAGGCGGCGCTACGCCTTCCCTCCTCGGATTGGAGGTCGGATGATGGCATCGCCTTCCCCACTGAAGCCGGAGGCTGCGGCTTTTGCCGTCGTCCCCACTGGACCGGGGCATGACAATGACACCATCATCCCCACCTGAATTGTGGGCTGCGATGGACGGTCGCGGTAGTCTTTCCTCGAAGACCCCGACCGGAACAGGAGCCCTTGAGGATGCAAGCTGGGACAGCCCGTCCGCAAGGTGATTGTCACGCCGAGGGATATGAATATACCCCAAACCTTCAAAATGACGTTCCATTCTTCGGACCTCCGCCAGGTACGCCGCCATGGTGGGGTCGGAACATTGGAACTCCTTCCGAGCTTGATTAATGACCAGTAGGGAATCTCCCTTGACTTGGAGACGCCTAATGCCCAGCCATGCACAGCGCAGCGCGGCCCTTGATGAGACCTTCATACTCGGCAATATTGTTGGTGGCCTTGAATTGAGGCGACCACGTCTTGGAGGGTGTCACCTGGTCGGGAGACCAGACAACTCAGCCCCAGCGCCTTCGGCTGAAAGACCCATCAAAGAATAACGCCCGGGGAAGGCACGGCGCGCCACCGAGGAGTGGCGGAGTCCACTCGGGCGAATCGCCAACTTTTGACTCTTGATGGCGGTGCAGGGCACAAACTTGATGTTAAATTCCCCGGCTCCACCGACCATTTAGCAATTCGCCCCTCCGCTTCACGGTTATAGAATCTCGCGCAAAGGGTAAATTTGTGACCACGGTAATTTCCGCCCTTGAAATAATGCCGCTTGACTTCTGGGCGCCACTAGGACTGCATACAACATCTTTTGAGCTGCGGATCCGGTCTCTGCTTCATGCAATACTTTGTCGATGTAGTAGATCGCCTCAACGCCTTCCTCTCTGCGATCAACCGGCGCTCACCACCTCGGGGTGGCAGCAATATCTGAAAGCAAAGGCTCACGGCAGAAACCGGCACGGGGAGAGGAGAGGTACCGCTTCAAATCTTCAAATGCCTTCTGCGCCTCGTCCGTCCACTCGAAGTAATTAGTCTTTTTCAGTTTGAACAGAGGCAAGCTTTTTTCTCCCAATCGGACAATGAACCGCCCCAGGGAGGCCAGGCGACCGGCCAAACATTGGACTTGCTTGAGTCGCGATGGCGGCTTCATGTGCTCGATGGCCGATATCTTGTCAGGATTGGCCTCAATGCCCATTTGGATACCGTAAAACCCAACTTGACTTGCGGAGGGCACACCAACACGCATTTTTCGGGTTGAGCTTGGGTGATTCATCCGGAGGTTAGCAAAGGTCTCCTCCGTGTCTTGGATCATTTCTTCACTCTTTTGATTTTCACCACCAAGTCATCAACATAAACTTCAAGGTTCCGCCCTATCCGGGGCGGAAGGTAATATGCATAACACGCCGGTAAGTAGAACACGCATTCTTTAAACCAAAAGCCATCCTTACATAACAGTATACACGGTTGGGGTTACAAAGTAGTCTTTTCTTCGTCTTCAAGCGCCATGCTAATCTGGTGGTACCGAGTATGCATCCAAAAAGCGACAATTCACACGGTAGTGGAGTCTACGATGAGGTCGACTCGTGGCGGGGATAAGGATCTTTGAGGCGGTGCTTTGTTGAGGTCGGTGAAATCGACACACATGTGCCACTTCCGTTGGATTTCTTGACGAGCGCGGGTTGGCAAGCCACTCGGTGAGAGACCTCCCGACTATTCCCGACTCGGCGGCTTCTCTACCTCCTCTCGAATGGCATCCTGCCGCTCGGCTACCGCCTCCGGACCTTCTACGGATCGAGGCGCGCTGGGGCGCAGCTGTCGGTGCTCGATCACCTCCACAGGGACCCGGTCATGTCGGACGGTTGCCGTGCGAACACGTCTGCGTTTGATGGAGGAAGGTGACGCGTCTTCCTATTTGGCGCCGAGGTTGGCGCCAATCCGACGGTCTTCGGGGTTCGCCCCTACTCAGGCGACCACCTTTACTTCACCGGCGAGCCGGGTGAAGCACTGGTCGAACTGAGGGCTCCGAAGTGGCGTCGTGCGGCCAAGCGCAAGTGGCACCGGCAGATCCCAAGCTCGCTTGTGGCGTATGAGCAGGCTTGGACCTATCACGTTGATAACAATGGGGCGGCGGCCCCGCATCTTCACCACCATGTAAGCGTAGTGGGTAGCCGCCATGAACTTGACCAGGCCCACGACCAAGTAAGGCGTTGTATGGGAGGTCGAAATCTGCGACCTCGAAATCCACCATCTCGGTGCGGTAGTTATCCTTCTCCCCAAAAGTGACGGGAGGCAAACTTGACCAAGGGAACAAGCCGCATCTGGGGCCACCCCAAAGAACGGCAGCGGTCGGGCGCGAGTCTGGCCTGGATCTGCAGCGCCATGAATGCCGACAGACGGGAGGTTGAGGAGCTACCTCCGTCCATCAGCACCCGCCCCAGCCGCACATTCCGGACCGTGGGCGCGACCACGATCGGGAGAGGCCCTAGCCTGAGGGTGCATTCAGGGTGGTCGGCCCGACTGAAGGTGATCGTTTGCTCCGACCACTTCAGTGTCCGACCCGCCCGAGCTTCGGCGCCGTGGCGCACACCTCCTTTTCACCGCTTATAAGCGGTGTTGAGGGAATGGTGGATGAACCACCATAGATGTGCGCCCGCAGTGTGATCCGCTGGCGAAAAGCCGATGGGGCGGGATCTTCATCTTGATCATCATCAGGGCGGCGCTCCTTGAGCCGCTTCTCCACCATTCTACCCACGACCCGATAGTTATCTAGGTCATGGGTATTGGTTTTATGTATCGGGCAGTAGGGCTCGCCCACCTTTTGATCGCAGCTGTCGTTTCTCTGATCGCGGCGGTCATCGCGCCGATCACGGCGATCGTTACGCCGTCACGGACGGTCGTCGCGCCCTTCGCTGGCGGTCATTCGCGCCGATCGCGGGCGGTTGCGCTTCGAGGCGCGGGTCTTCTTCGTCGTCGCTTTCGGGCGGCAAGACTCACTGGCTCCCCGCCTCGCGCTTCGCGCCTTCTTGCCCGCACGGCGGGACCTTCGATGTCGGCCTCATCCTTGCCTTAGCCACCCTTGGGGCCAGGCCGTCCCTCGCCTCCAGGCCAGCAGCGCACTTATGCGCGAGGGAGCTTCGGAGGTTGAGCCGATGGTACGGGTGGCCATCTTCTCCTTCATCTTCTTGATCGCGTCGCCCCTCCAAGCGATGGACGGTCGATTGCTCGGAGATGTGGGGATGGTGTTGCGGCGATGTGTAACCGCGGATTAAGTCGCTGGGCGACTCCCCTTTCTTGTTCCAGCGTGGAGGTCATCCTCCACCCGCGCTTGTGAGCCACGAAAATTAGCGACAAAATGTCGCTGGCATCCCCACGAGTGCACCGAGCCCTGGGAGATTCAGCACGAGAGCGGGCGAGAACTTCGTCAAGGCCGTTGGGAGGTAGTTGGCCATGATCTTTTCAGATCCGCCACCTGCCCGCACCATCGTCGTGTAGATTTGGAGGAACTCCTCGGGTTGGTGGTGCCGTCATATTTCTATGGCGCCGGGCGAAACCTATCCGGCCGAACCACGCGGCCGCAGCCGCCGAGAAGGCCTGCACCGACGCCGAGAGGGAGCCGAGCCGCTCATCGAAGCCCGGTCCGGGACCGCGCATGGGGCGCGAGCCCGGCTTCAAGGAGTCGGAGGTGGACCTCCTCCGGTCCGCGGCGAGGGCCACGAGGGGACTCTCATTGTCGGCCGCCACACCTTGCCATGGCGGCGCTCTGGTCCGGATGGCGCGGCGGAGCGACGCGAAAGGTCATCACCGTGCTGGCCGGCTTTCGCCCGAGATGAGAGCGAAGGTCCTCACGGTTCCTCGAGGAGCGGGACCGGGATAAGCGCGCGCGTTCCTTGACCCCGCCCACTGGCGTGGCCCTTCTCGTTAGGCGACTTCGAGGCCGAGAGCGCCTGCATGCGCTTTTTAGGCGCCGAGGTACGCTTCGGTGCTGGTGGCCGGGAGCCTACCGGTGGGCCGCATCCACGAGGCAGCAATGTCGCAGACCACGGAGTGGCGGAGAATCCGCGAACTCCACCGGCGGGTGGTCGAGAAGGGCACGCGCGGCGTGCAAGTTCAGGCGGGGTGGCGCCTCCATAGCTTTTCGACGACGGGCAGGCTCCACCGCTTCCGGAGAGCAAGCGGCGCCGTCTGCGCAGCGAAACGCAGCGGTTCCTCGGCCGCGACGGCCGGGAGGCGCCTTGGTCGTCGCCGCCGCGAGATCTCGGTTCGCGGATCCGCCATCTTCGATCGCGTGAGCTCGCTACGAACCGCGAACACGAAGTCCGCCGGGAGTTAGCCGAAAAAGCCAACCACTAGCCCCTACAGGGCGCCCTGCCGGGCGTATTCCACGAGACAGGCCCGTGATCTCTGACCGGGTTTTGTTCCCAGAGGAGGGCGCTTCGTGGTCGGGCTAATCGAGGGGCAAAACCCTAGAGGACTCCAGCGGAGGGTTTCGCGCCTCTGAACTAGGAAGAACAAGTGATTTTTACCTGTGTTCGGGCCCCTTGTGAGAAGGGTAATAACCTTACGCCCTGCTAAATTTCTTATGGGGTGTATCGAACCAAGTCTGAGTTCTCGAGTTACAAGCGCATCCGCTAGCTTTCTAGTATTGCTTGGTCGACCGATCTAGGATCCTCTCCCTTCCCCATGCACCCGAGGGCCCTTATATAGGCCAAAGCTACGGGGTAGGTACAAGGAGGTCATCATCTTGATCTAAATACATTTAATGCTTTCTCTCGTGTTGTCCTGTTCCTCCGGCCTCATTAAATGCCTACGCTGCGCCCTTGCGGTTCACGGATGGGACCCCCTGTGACAGTAGGTGAGAGGCGTCGGAGAATGGGCTTGTTGCGTAAACCCTTGCTATCGATAAGTGCACTCTGGCCAGCTGCTGTTCGACACGCAGACGGCGGCGGAAGGAGCCTTCGAGGCGGCCACCCGGCGCCCACCTTCTTGCCTTTTGCGGCGGGCGGCAGGTATCCTCGCCAATCGCCGCCACCCGCCACGCGATCGGGCGCCGGCGAAGCGGCTTCGCCCGCCACTCGCCGCCGGGCGCCACGCGAACCGGCGCTGGCGGCGGGCGTGATCGCCGCCCGTCGCCAGACAGCCACGCGGTTGGCGCCGGCGGCGAGCGTGCTTCGCCACTCGCCGGCGCCCACGGACCGACGCTGGCGGCCGGGCCGTGATCGCCGCCTGGCGATTCCGGCCGCCACGTGGGGGCCGGGCGAAAGCAGGAGTCTTCGCCACTCGCCGGGCGCCACGTGGACCGACCTTTGGCCGGCGCCGTGATCGCCGCCCGATGGTCCGGCCGCCGTGGGGGTTGGCGCCCGGTAGCGGCGTGTTTCGCCCCACTTCGCCGGGCGCCACGTGGACCGACGCCTGGCCGGCGGGCCGTGATCGCCCGCACTTTATGCGGTGGAGAGGGTACCCTAGCGTATAATACGCTGACAACGAGTGTCCTACAGCTCCTCCTCGGTGACTCTTAGGGCCTCATACACCATCTTTAACTCTTCAATAGTGTCTCTCATATGCGCATCTTAGGCAGCTACCAACAGTGCCAAGTGTATGACTGGCGCATCCTCCTCGATCCTCTGCTGCTGCGATGCTCATCCTCTAGGGTGAAGTCTGAACACGGTGTCGTTGACCTTGTGTGAGTAGTCACGGCAAATCCACCTCAAGGCGAGTCATGAAGCCTCCTGAATGCCAATCTTGAAGATAGCCCTCCTCACGGTGATATTAATTGGTTTGCTTGCCTTTGCATCTTCTCTTGCATAAATAAGAATTTTGCAAACAATTCCTCTTTCAACTCCATTGACAACCCTGTAGTTGCCTCTATACAACGGTCTCACGAAGCCTCTATAACTTGAAGATATTCACCTGCACACTCCCCGTATGACTGCAGTACCCTCATCTATTCAAAAGAGAAATAGATAAGTCCACAACTCGAAATGGTAGGGAGAAAATGAAAAATTCAGCAAATGTGAGAAGTAGAGAATAAGAAAAGTCAAGAGTGTTTTGTTAATCAAGTTTAGATTTTTCTTTTAAAAAATAGTTTTGGACACACCTAGGACACTACCATGCTAACTAGGGCCAAGACCTATAGTCGGTATGCTCTGATACCACCTCTGTCGGGACCCAAATTTACCAATTCGGATCCTCTGTGTTTACCGCACTAGTCTCGGATCAATGTTAGAGCACACAGCTCAACGTTGGTAAGTATCACATTATACATAATGATAATAATAATAAGACTCCATTTATTAATTATAACTAAGTGTATGATCTTTTGACCAACTTATATTATTAAGCCACGTAGGGCTGAACTTGAAATAAAGACTAAAGCAAATGTAGAGAAAAATAGAAGACATAGATGACCCCTCAGTTTACTACCGGTAACTAAGAAGGCTCGGACCCTAATTATTCTTATCCTCCTAGAACTCCTCCTCCATCAAAGGTGTAAACTCCTCAACTATCGATTGTGGTTGTTGGCAAGGGTGAGTATTTGAAATCACTCAAGAAGTTGTGCATAGAATGCAATTCTATGTAAATATATGGAATACTTGTTCCAAAGGAAAAGGCTATTATGACTATTTTGCAATAAACCAACATTTACAAATAAGTACAATAAATAGATTGTAAAGATCGTAAAACAAATAATGATAAATAATATTTTTAGCATTTCTCAAGTAAACAAAGTTTCTAATCCTAAGTCAAGTTCCAACCTTCTATGGCGACGTGTCATCCATGTCAAGTTTTATTTTACAAAAGTCTAACCCTTGATTGTAATTCCTGAGCTAAGCTCAATACCACGAGCACAGCTATTCAAAAAGATATACACTCTGCAGAAGTTATACACTTTACTCACATAATACAACCAATTCACCACACAGGCGAGTGATTATAACAAAGCCATTACAATGCCCTACCTTAACCTAATACTACCCGCTGAGGTTTCAATACTAAAAGGAATGGTTACCACAATAGGGCTGCCCTCTTGCACCATGTGAGTTTATCCGTGAACCTAGATCGACACCACCACAAGTAGTACTAAAGCTACGATATTGCAAAATAGTCAACTAGGCTATCCCGTACCAGATATGTGATTGCATAATTGACTCAGGTCAAAGGCTTGCAAAGCTAAGTGCTTAGAGTGACTACGACAAGACTTCCACATACTCTCTATCCTTCAGCCCACCTTGGCATGCCCTTGCCACATGCTCCAATCTAAATCATTACCACTCTAGTTGATTACCATGCACCATGTGCCATCAACAATTCAACCTCGTTGCGTGACATCCCTCGCACAATAACTCAATCTCATTATGTGACCACACATGACACACAAGTTCATAATATTGTTCCATATTCTATTAGTCAAGATTAATTATTGATGATTCAAGTATATGTGATGACATGACATGGCTAAGCACACTAATACGACCTAACTAACCCATGTTGATTTTAGTATTAACCAACCATAGTGAACCAATCAAAGGTGACAATAGATCGTGGCATATAAATGACAAGGTAGGGTGTAGACCAATAGGTAGATTATCCAAGTCCTAATTTAATTGAGAACAATTGTACACTTGAAATAATAAGCAATAAGGTAAAACAATATAGCGATTTTGTAAACATGGGCTTAATATGATCAAAGCACAATTTGTCTTGGCAAAGGTCCTGGTCTTACTCTGGAACGTGGTCTTGGGTTGATAGATCCTCCTCCGATGCGTCGCGCAACTTAATGACTACGCGAATTGAAAGAGAAAAGTAAATAAATACCAAAAATAAAGAACAAATAAACTCTAAAAATCAAATTATTACAAATTTTTAGAAATTTGAATCACCTCAATCGGATCTTGTAAGAGGGAGAATGGGCTTGAAGAAGATTTAAAATTTTTTAAAAAATTAGAAAATTGAAAATAAAATAATAAACTGAATTATTTTTAAACTAAATAAATCACATTATTGCATCACTGTGATGTCGCGGTGACGTCAGCCCTACCCAAGTTGCTCCTGTGCCAACACGTGTCCTCTGGTCCACTAGACTAGGTCCATGGACCAGATGACACCTCGGGAGCGGCGATCTATGAACTTGGTCCATACATCGATCTGGCTGACAATGGGCTGCACCCAAGGCTGACTCAGTGCCACTGCAACGTCCACGCAACACGCTACATGACCGCCACACAGCTGCGACCTTAGCCGAAGGAGTGACGCAGCAGCCACACGTCGATGAAGCATCAAGCCACATCACCACCACTAGCATAGGACCCTATGGTCACCGCTGACGACCGGCAAGGGCATCCTCAGAGAGCTCTCAGCGTCGCCCACCTCCTAGCATGCTCAGATCTTGGATTCGTGCATTGGATCAGCCGCGGCTTTGTCTTAAACAACATAGCGATTAAGGCTTTGGTAGCGACAGCGCTGCAGTGATATCCTTGCATCAGCGACGTGCGCATGGGATGCGCCTCTTGATGGCGAACTCAACCGCACCGGTCTCGGGTTATCTCCTCCACGAACGGTGACGAATCAGCGGTTTATCTCCTACGGTGGTGCACGACGGAAGACCTTCGATTGTGGTGAAACGACGGGCGATTCCCGAGGCTGGACCTTAGGGTTTTGATTGCTTGTTTCTCTGCCACCTGATGCTCCTGTTTTTATAGCACGCAGTGGCCGAAACGAGCACGAATCGACGAGAAATCCATAGCAGCTATGGCGCGAAGAACAGAGTCTAGCTCAAAGATGATGAATGGATAGCCTACACGTGGCGGATTCGACGACCATGAACAATGCATGCTAACTAATCTCAGACGTACATGCATCAAACACTAACGGCTCGGATTCAAGAGTCCTAAACCGACACGGTCTCATCTCGAAAGCTCAGATCCAATCTTACGGCTGACAGCGTATCTAGCAAATCGGATGAAAGTGGCCTTACGATCTCCATTCGACGGACAAGACTTCCATGCTTACGTAGCTTAATGAAAACCCTCCGATCGAAATCCAACGGCTAGATCTATGCCTTGACCGAAGCTATGGGCTGAACCGAACCGCCTGAAGCGAAGACATCTGTTGGGCCTCATGCAATACTGATATTGGGCTCCGGCCCAATACTATTCAAACAATTTCCCCGGGTTCTTGAATTAAAATAATTATAGAAATTAATTTAATTAGTTATAAGCAATAAAAATATCAAAAAAGTTCAAGAAAATTCTTATAAATACTTTGAGACATTTTAATCAGTAAATAAAATATTTTTAGCCAAACTTTATAATAATTTCATCTATATTTAATTAATATTCACAAAAGACCAATATACTTATTTTAAAATAAATTCCAAAAATCCATTGAATTTAGAAAAATTACAAAATGCACAAATAACAATAAAATAATATTATAAGGTAAATTTTGAAATGTTACCCAAATAAGCCAAAAATTTTAATTTGCGCCCCTCTCTGGTGGGACCATCCTTTTCTTACATTCCCGCTACGCATCGTTCGATCGATGATGAAAATATTTTGGTTTAATTGTTGATATGTAGGTTTCGCCCAAACCACATACTCATCGGTAGTTCTTCCCTATACGATGTACTGTTTTTGTACATACGTCTAAAAAGTTTTGTACTGGTTTTCCCTTTTAAAAATTATATTGTTTCCCGGTCGAGTGCGTTCTAAAAGGTCCTAGCTGGTCGTAGCTAACAAGTGGCCAACCAAGCATCAATTACCTAGTCCTTCTACTTACCCTACAGAACAACATGGTTTTTCGATTTTGAAAATCATGTACTTTTTTCCAACCAGGTTTGCCCAATAGACACGCGCAAAATCACTCTAAGGCTTATATATTTCTAACCCGACAATTCAGTAGCCACTCTAAGGCTTATATATTTCTAACCCAATAGACAGTTTATACTTTTTTATTACTTTCGGTACACTCTAGTAATAATTCTAAGATACTGCAATGCGACATGGCTAAAAAAATTTATCAGATATCTTTATTTTTTTTACTACATACCCTTTTCCATATGTAAAAAGGAATATATAAACAAATTATGCTATAAAGGGTGAACTTCAATGAAATTTTTCGTGGAACTCACTTTGGAGTATCTTATAGTCAGTATTAGAGCATACTAAAAAGAATAAAGAGGTATAACAACATCATTTAAACGGTATACTGAAGGTGGGAGTACGTACACCCAGGAGTATGAAATCATTTTCCTATATATATATGGAAGCCTTTTTCATACTCCCGGGGGTACATACTCCCACATCTAATATACCACTTAAATGAATACTTTATACTCTTTTATCACTTTCAGTACAATCCAATAATAATTCTAAGATACTCCAATGCGACATGGTTAAAAAATTTCATCAGTGCCCTTTATTTTTTTTTGCTACATACCCTTTTCCATATGTAAAAAGAAATCTATAAACAAATTATGCTATAAAGGGTGGACTTTAATGAAATTTTTCGTGGAACTCACTTTGGAGTATCTTATAGTCAGTATTAGAGTATACTCAAAAGGATAAAGAGGTATAACAACATCATTTAAATGGTATATTAGAGGTAGGACTACGTACACCCAGGAGTATGGAATCATTTTCCTATATATATATATATATATACTCATTATTCTTGGGAGGTATGTAGCCTCTCTCTTCATGCACGTGCCCCCGTGTACTGTAGATTTTACTATAAAATGGAACAGTGATTGTTACAGTGTTTTTTTAAAATACTTTTTGAAAAATAAAAAAATATATTTTTTAAGACATTAAAAACTTTTTAGAGGTTTTTTTTTCTTTTTTATGGTATTCCCGGTAGCCAGCCGACCTCCCCGCCATATGCCCTATTCCCTGTAGAATCTACAGTGAATAGGAACAGTGATGCTACGGTATTTTTAAAAAGCCCTCAAAATTTTTTTTAAAATATATATATATTTTAGATATTAAAAACTTATTAGAGTTTTTGTTTCTTTTTTAAAGTATTCTTAAAAAATATTTTATCTCTCTGTTAAAATGTCTGTCTATACCAACAATTCTTTTCACCTACAGCAACATACACTCACAGCAACGTGCGAGCCTATCGCGCTTCTAGTATTTACGGTCTTACTAGTACTAATATGTGCCTCAAATTTTCACTTGTCATCTGCTGCATGCAATGGGCAGGTGATTGATTGCTGGTGCCCTGGCCACAGAAACCCTACCACCTACACCCTCCACTCTACAAGTCTACAACTTCATTGCCTCCTGCAGTGAAACAATTCCCAGTGATATGTCTCTCCAATTGCTCCAAAAGCCACTTGTCCTTCTTTCTCTCGGACCGGAGAAATCCGGATCAAGAGGCTTTGCCGGGCTGGGCACGCTCGGCTCGAGCCGGCCGGCCGGCTCAAAAAAGATTTTCACAATTAGATCTTTTTATAAATTACGAATAGGTCTTTCGCGATATTCTGTGAGAGGAAGATTGTTTCGTTAAAATCGTGTTCGGGTCCCTTGTGCGCCATTTTACGAAAAAAACTCCCGTTAAATTCAAATCGCGAACATGCCCTTTTCTAATTTTTCAGGATAGCGAACAGGTCCAAAAACGTAACATTCAGATCCTTGCTCCTTACGTTTAGGTCCTTTCTCCGTTTTTCCCCGGAAAAAATGTTTTCACCGTCAGAAATATTTGTGCATCTCTATCTCTAGACTTTTTCCTACCTCAATTTCCTATCTCGATCTCTGATATTTTTTAGAACATCTATCTCTATCTCTAGACTTTTTCCCACCTCGATTTCCCATCTCGATCTCTGATATTTTTTAGAACATCTATTATTACTCGGTGAACACGTAGAGTGTTAGACTCGACAAAAGAAAGTTGTCATCTCTAATAATTTTTCACCTTTTTCCCTCTAAACTTTTTCCCCACCACGGTTTTTCAGCTCGGTCTCCAATATTTTCCAAATAATTCGTTGAAAGAGATATTTCTACAACTCTATCTCTCTGTTTTTTCCCCGTTTTGCTCATTATTTTGACGATTTTAAAAATAAAGCGCCGCCGGGAAAAAAACTTCTACGAAAAAACGACACGCGCGGCATGTTACACCGCGAAAATTTTTGTTTTCTTTCAGTCGTTCTGCTCATTATTTCGATGATTTAAAAAATAAAATGCCACTGAAAAAAAAAAAGAAATTTTCCTCTGGAAAAAAACGTCCTTGTGGCGTGTTACGCCATAAAAACTCGATTTCCCATCTCGATCTCTGATATTTTTTAAAACACGTATTATTACTCGGTGAACGCATAGACTTTTAGACTTGATAAAAGAAAGTTGTCATCTCTGATAATTTTTCACCCTTTTCCCTCTAGACTTTTTCCCCACCACGGTTTTTCAGCTCGGTCTCCAATATTTTCCAAATAATTCGTTGAAAGAGATATTTCTACAACTCTATCTCTCTGTTTTTCCCCCGTTTCGCTCATTATTTTGACGATTTTAAAAATAAAACGCAAAAAAAAAAACTTCTCTGAAAAAAATGACACGCGCGTGGCGGTTACGCCCTTGAAAATTTTTGTTTCTTCAAATTGTTTCGCTCATTATTTCGACGATTTAAAAAAATAAAACACCACCGAAAAAAAAGAAATTTTTTCTATAAAAAAACGTCACGCGCGGCGTTTTACGCCGCGAAAAATTTACTAGTATGTTTCTACTTTGGGTGCTGTCAGGGTATTAGCAGGAATCCACTTGTGAAATTGGTGGTTACAAGTAGAAAATCTCTCTTTCTCACTCTCTCTCACCTGGGGCAGCAGCTCCTCACTATGCTCTGCTAAGCTTCGCCTCCATCATTAAAAAAGATGCATTTTCCCACTTACTTGCTTAAGCCCTGTTAGCTTTAGATCATAGCTCCATCTCAGATCTGAAGCTTGTAGGCTAAAATAAAGTGAATTAAGTTTATATTTTTAGTCTAAAATGTAAACAGATGACCCACCTAAATACTTTTACTATATCCATAGCTCCAGCTCTACAAATTTCTAAAGCTAGAAATATCCTGCTCCATCAACTCCATAAATTTTAGTGAAACTGAAGTTATCCCAAAGACCCTTAGTCTCTGCTCTCTACACTCGTCTCTAGTCAAATATGCAAGTGTAGCTTTCTACCTATTCCGCATTGGCACCGTCCACAATGAGACAAGACTAATGACATATATAACCAATATAATAGCGAGCTGCAGATCAGGATCAATGAAGATAAATGTAGCCAGCGACATCGGCAACGACAACTGTGATGGCAAAGACTAGTAAGTAGTGACAACAGAGAAACTTCTTGCCCCAGATTAAAGCACGGCCAACGCGAACACTGCGAATATGCCCTTCTGCTTTTTTTTTTTTCAAAACTAGCTCACTAATGCAATTGCAAAAAAAAAAAACCTTCTCTTCCACGGGACAGACAACACATATCACTTAGATATGGTAAGAGACATGTGTCGTCTATTGTCCTTTCTACAATAAGGAATGAGCTATTTTTATAAATACATTCGTAGGAGGCTAGTTTTGTAACAAAAAGAAAAGCTACAGGGCACTAGATATGCAAGACTTTCGACCAACATGGTATGCTTGGAAGGTGTCACCGGTAGGAGTGGGTGGTGAGGATTTGGTAGACAGAGATAAGTACGGTAGTATGAAATGAGCTAATAGTATAAGGTTGGTTTGAAATGAGCGAATTTTCTGAAGGACTTGAAATAGCGATTGAAATAGTGATTAGAAGGGGTAAATGATCAACTATAATTTTTCTCTCAAAGAAATCCACTAAAATCTCACTCAATCAAAGAAGAGCGGAAGAAATAATTCTATAAGAAAAACAATTATGGCTGGCACTACCACGTTACATGGGTGGTAATAATGCTAGATGGACAATCCTGGTACTACTAGTGAACAGTACCTAGTACCGTCGGTAAATAGTAAATCAGGGAATGAACAGTAATATCAACATGACTTCAAAGCAAAATATGTGTAACTTTTGATCAGCTGATCAAAAACTCATGAAACTTTGTATGTATCTTCCTAAGGATGTCAAGAACCTATTCCAATCTTTAATCACAAGAATTGAAATCAAAATTTTGACCTTTTTCAATTTTAGTGAAGGATGCTCCAAAACCGGGTCAGAAAACCAAATTTCACCCTGAGCTTGCTCGTAGGGTTTTGATGATCATAAATAATCCCCCCACATATCACAACAAGTAAGAACACTAAAAAAACAATCCCAAAAGCTCAAGAATACAATCTACCAGAAATCCTTCTCTCTTAAGTCAAAAGCCAGTTTCTTCATAATCTCTTGACGAACAAGTGAGAGCTTGCCTAGACGATTAGGATATGATCTCCAGAGGATACATCCATCAATCACTCATCCTTGGCAACACAAGATCAAGAGAAAAAGACCAAACAAGAAAGATAAAAAATCTAAGAAGAGAAAAGATCAAAACAAGAAACAAAACTTGAACACGAATTTTGATTTCATTTCAGATCAAGTAGGTTGATTACAAAACCTCTCGCATGAGGGAAAAACTCTCAAAGAGCACTCACACATACACACACCCACACAACAAAACCAAAATATTGTGGAATCCCTAATCATTCTCCTGGGCTTAGTGGCTTAAAGCTTCACCTCCCTCTACATCTCTTATATAGAGGAGGCAACCCTAATGTTAAAACCTAGTCACTCAAGTGGATATCATCCATATTACAAGGCTAACCCAATAACCCAACACACAACGGGTTTTACACTCACATAAATACGCTTCTCAAAGCGGCCTTCTTCATAGCGCCCGATTCACTCCACAAGCCCAAATTTGCGTCTATGTCTATTTTGGCTTGACATAAACTACTTAGGCTATCGCTGCGGTTTTTCAAACCCCCTCGATTCTAGTAATGGATAAATTACCAATTTGCCCTAGACCGGTATTTTCCTTTCACTCGAAGCATCCTTATGCTTCATCATCCACCATGTAACCCCAATGACTTTTTGCCAAGCCTTTCACGTATCCAAACTCCTCTGAACCATCCTCACTTGCAAACGGGTCTAAGTCACTTGGTGTTCCACATATCCTTAACCGCTTCAACATGACGGCCTTAGCTTCCTTGACCGTTCTAGATCTCAACTCCTCCTTCAGCCTAGTTCCAGTCCATGTCATTGCTCGCCATATCCATCACCATTACATCACGCTCTGGCTCCTTATCTTTCTGGATTGTAACCACATTAGGGCCTTAGTCATCTTCCAGCGTGTCCTAACTGTTTTGGACCTCAGCTTTCCTAACCTAGTCTTGATCTCCTTAGTCTCACTATAACCTAACTCTGAAGTCCTGCAACCAACATAGATAAGAAACACGTGACGTAACAATGTTCACAAAGACATGAAATAGACATCACATAACCAAAATTTCCAATTCATCGAATCTCGCTCTTAAAATAACTACCGCTAACTCGGGGCAAATAATAGCAATCGCCGGCACTCGCTCGTCAGAACGATACCACCACCGGCACTACCGCCATGTTATGGCCGATAATGCCACTCGACTGATACTACTACCCCAAGGCCAGTAGTGTCATTTTTCATGAGACCTAGAAAATCACCCTCCTAAAATATAAGTACCGCCATCCTAGACCCGGTAGTACCTTAGGGACGGCACTACCGTCAATCCCAGGCCAGTGGTGTCGTCAAAACTGATAGCACTTCAAATTACTTCATATTTAAAAATAAATTCAAATCAAACTCAAACTTGTGCATCACAAGCCAAAACACAATCAATTATTGTCGGGACCGGATTTTCAAATCCAAACCCTCTGTGTATAACCGTGCTAGTCTAGAAAAAGCTAGTGCACACGGTGGAAACAGTGATGATAACACAATCATATCACAAATCAAATAACATTTATTAAGCCGAAAGAATTATCCTTATGGCCAAATTATTACAAATAAACCAGCCTCATGGCTTGAGTTCAATAAGAAGCAGCGAAAATAAAATAGCAGCAGTAGAATTAGCCAATCCATATGCCCAACAGGCAATCGACTGGGGTACGCGTCCTAGTAGTCTAGATCGCCTTCATCACAACCACAAGCATAGAACTCGTAGTCACCTTCAGGTTCAGCACTTTCCTTTGTGGAAAGTTGGGAAGTTGCAAGGGTGAGCACAAAATGTACTCCGCAAGTCTTGGAAACATAATGCATGATAACTATATGTATGGCTAAACAATTGAAGGCATAATATGGTTCATTTGGCGTAAAGCAGAATTTAACTTTAAATACCAATAGTAATTTCGTAAAGCATTATTTAACCAAATGTAAGTAAATAGTAATTGAATTTGATGTAACAACTACACAGGTTCCAACCTCCTGACTGGCTCCAACAGCCAAACCATAATCCAAGAGTTCCAACCACTCACGGATTCCCAAACCATCATTTTCATTTAAAACAAAACCATAAGATCTACAATGTGCTAGCGTACCTTACCCGCCCTTGACCGTGGGCACAGCTACTTAAGTAGTTTTAACTCTGCAGAGTGTGTACAATTTTACCCACAAGACATGATCGACTCTTGTCACCATGCAATTAACACACTTCCTTTGGTGTGCTGGCAGAGAAATCATGACAAGGCCTTTACAATGCATGACCCCGCTATTAACTTCGCCTGCTAAGGTTTCACCGCTATTAGGGTTCTAGCCACCCAGTACAGAAGCCCCCTCTTGCGCCTTACGAGTGTCTACATTCAGCACCCACATTCAACCAAATGGCGAAGCTAATAACGAGACACACAAATTAATTAGCCAGGTCGTACCCATATAGACTTGTGGTTGTACGGTAGTGCTCGGTCCATGGTAACATATGCTTTGGTCCTTAATTGACTAGGGCAGAACAGTCACTTTACAAGATCTCGTGCATCTAGCACCCACCAAACATCCATCCGCCTTGGTCTAAGCCATTTCCACTTTAATTCAATTAAATAACAGCAGCAATACCAATTGCCACAATCTCACAAATAAGTTTAAACAATGTGTGAAAGGTTTTCCATAATGGCATAATACCGAAACGATTAAGCTGGACTAAGCAAATCTACTGTCCCATGCTACACTATTGGTTATCACTAAATAAATTAGCTAGTATCATCTAGGGTGACAAAGGTTCGTCATGAATGATGTCAATGAGGGCATAACAAAGCTAGTATTTAACTAAACCTAAACACCACAGTAAAAGTTCTTTGCTGATGAGGACATCACAACCAAGGATACAACCGCTGCCCCTTCTTCCCCTACGACCACTACTTCGTCCCCGACCGTCGCTGTTTCGGCTGCTACTTTATCTACGACGCTTGGAGGGCTTAATCCGGAAGCAAGGCCTTTCCACCCACCTTTGTTGGACCAGCACGTAAAGATAATCCACCGAGAATAGCCCACGCGCCAAGGATGGCCCAAGATCAAGCCCAATTCGTCCACAAGTCCGGTTCGGTCATCCAGAAGCAGCAGTACTTCAAACGGACATAACTTGGGCTCCCGGACTCCGTTTTCAGTGTGCGACCACCCGTTTGAAAGGTATCGAGATAACCTTTCCAATGGATCTAGTATCACGGCCAAATTCCTCTTGGAGTGATGAGAAATCACAAAACAATCTCACAGGACAGAAATCCCAGGTGCTGCGCCACCTTTCCTTTGGGCCCAAGGCCCATGTATCTTAGGGTTTTGGTGGGCACCGCTGTTTTGGCTGCCCTATACCTCCTGGCCGCCGCTATATATGTGGCCACCGTTGTTCTTTTTCGTTGAGATTTTGTTGTGTTTGGTAGACCCCGTGTGCGTCCCTCCTCGTGTTTGCGCGTGTCGACTAGACCGCCCGAGCCGAGAAACAGAACCTCAACTTGTTTCTTTTGATCTCAATACCATATTTTCAGATTGCTTCATACTTTGTTCTTGCGGGTTCTCGATTTCTTGCAAGAACAATCAATCGTTTGGATCTTGTATCTGTGTGGATTGGCATTGCGATTGTGAAGCTCCTGACTTGTTGGTTGGAAGCCCTAAATTCGGAGCCATCAACATCCTCAAATCGACGTATCATCATCTCATCGAAAGATCGGGATCGCCGTCCCCATCAAGTTGGTATCAGAGCTCAAGGTTGCTCGGTGAGATTTCCCCTCAATTCTGATTTTTTTTCACCTAGAGTCCAGAAAAGAACCACAAAAAAATAGTAGATTGATTTTCTATCCGAGCCAATTTGTGCCCTAACTTTTACTACTTGTTCTTGGTTTGTTGAATCGTCGGATGCATAATCGTGTCTTTGCTGGTTTTAGAGTCTAATTTCTTTAGAGTTTCGAGTTCGGTTCACGTAATTGTCATAGTGTTTTTCGCGTTCATCGTGTCTTCCTTTGTGCCACTGCCACCATCTCGCCGCTGCTAACAACAAGCGCTGCAGCCCCAAACCAACCATATTACAACGCCTTTACCTTCGAAAAAGAGTGGATCGGTTCCAAAAATAGCAGATTGGTTTCCAAAATTTTTGGTTGATCTTCACCAAAAATAGCGGATTGGTTTCCTTGTAAGAGTTTCACAATTTTCACCTGCCAAAACACCCTTCACATCCACCTAGCCGAGCCCCACCACTTCCCCAACTCAGCCAAGCCCAAAAACGAAACTCCAAAACCTACTCCAATTTGTTCTCGCGCGCAATTTTGCGACTGCTGCAGTAAAACAGTCATAACTTCTGCATAGGAACTCGGATTTGGACGTTCTTGGACTCATTTGAAAGATCACGAAATTTCCCATCAGATCTAGATTTGTCTTAGACAAAGTAGATATTTCCAAATTCGGCCTTTAACAGTGAGAAAAGTTGCAATCTTTGTCGCTGATTTTTGATCCACCGCAAAAAAAAAGAAAAAGAAGAAATTCGTGAGCAAAGGAGAACCAAATAAAAAGAGGCCATTGCAACAAAAGAGCCGTTGTGAAAGAAAAAAAAAAGAAAAGAGAAGAAATTCGTGAGCAAAGGAGAACAAAAGGAGCTTTATCATTTTGGTGCTGCATATTGAGGATCCTAGCCTATATTTATCTTGTTTGTTCAAGGACCTTCATCTTTGTTCGTGACTAAGTCTGTGATTAGGCTCGCGTCTCTAGCACGGTCTAGCCTAGGACCAAGATTGTCTTGATTTTGAATGACTTTTCAGCTTACTTTGGATCAGTGGTACTAGTTCCTCCTTTGCTACATATTATTGCCTGTCCAAGCTCCACCATCTTCTAACCACACAGGTTCCAGAATTTGCAATCGCTTGCCACATCGAGGACTTGTAAGAACTTGGTAGAAGCTTGAACGTGTGTGAGGCTTGCCAATTCATACCACCTAGTAGTTCGTAGGAGCTTTCATATCTGTGTGAAGTTTCTTTGTTTCTACTATGGTAGGTATTCCAAGCAATCATGGGAGCAACGTTGGCAGTGGGAATGAACGTGAGGACGCCCTCACACCCAAAGAACGGCGTTGGGTCACTCATTTCAACAGGTTGCACAATCAGCATGAGATGTGAACTCGTGACACTCTTGATGCAATTCAGGCGCAATTGGCACCCCTCACTGAGCTTCAAGCACAGCTAGCACAACTTCTTCAAGGTGCTGTCCCCAAAAATGGTGTCATTGGTCATGCTTTGGGTTAGCGGTGCTCCACTGTTCCTTTGAGCGGGTGGATCAAGAGGAGAATAACTACGCCGCCGATATCGAGGGGCGACTCTGAGGTAAATGTGAACAACGACCGACCTCATCGTCAACTCCGCAACAATGAGACAAGGTATGGCTAGAAATCAACATGATCAAAGGGAAGAACGTGATGATTCTATGGCAAAATGAAATTTACTATGCTTCCTTTTGATGGTGCTTATAATCTCGATGCTTATCTAGATTAGGAGTTGGCGGTAGATCAAAATTTTCTTACTATGACTTCTCTCGAAGCGTAGAAGGGTTCACGCCGCCACTAGTGAATTCTTGGTTTTGCATCTATTTGGTGGAAAGAACTTTGTAGAACCAACCGTGATGTACCTACAACTTGGGATGGGTTGAAGCGTGTCATGCGGGCTAGATTTGTTCCTACATACTATGCTCGTGATTTATTGAATAAAATGCAGACACTTTAATCAAGGTGATAAAACGGTTGAGGAATATTATCGGGAATTGCAAATTGGCGTGTTATATTTGTGGGTTAGAAGAGAGTGAAGATGCAAAATGGCTAGGTTTTTGGGTGGGCTTAACCGAGACATCTGGGATATACTTGATTATAAAGAATACAATTCTATCACTCGTTTGTACCATCTTGCTTTGAAAGCGAAAGGGAAGTGCAGGTCGCCGATCGACAACGCGAGGTAATTTTGGAGGCTCTTCCACATCCAAGTCGGTCGAGATCCATACCAAGGCATCACCTTCCGCTGGACGTGTACCTACACCATTGTTCCTACTACTTGACGCCATCACGCATTTCGGAGGCAAACAAGTCATCACACTTCAAGCACCGCCAAGAGTGCTTCCTCGATTGCCTCCACCAAAGACGCGGAAACACAATGCTTTCGATGCAAAGGAATGGGGCACGTGATGCGAGACTGCCCTAATCAACGTGCTCTAATAATCAGAGAAAATGGTGAGTATTCTAGTGCTAGTGACATTGATGAAAATGAATATGCTTTGGTTGTCACTAACACTGCAGAACAAGAAGAGGAGATTTGTGACGCTGCCTCAGCAGAGAAGTATCCAGCTCTTGTTGTCACACGAGTATTGCATGTGCAGCCCACACGTGATGATCAAAATCAACGCCATACCATCTTCCAAACAAAGTTTGTAGTCAATGAACGAGCAATGCATGTTATTGTTGATGGTGGTAGTTGCAACAACCGCTAAGCGTGGATATGGTCGAGAAGCTTGGCTTGGCCACAAGTCCGCTACAACAACCATACGAGATTGAGTGGCTCAATTCTAATGGTAAGGTTAAGGTAACAAAAACCGTTCGAGTACCTATTTCTATCGGTTCATATCATGATCATATTGTTTGCGATGTTGTACCCATGGATGCTTGTTCTCTTTTGTTGGGTAGACCATGGATATATGATATAGATGCCACACATCATGGTAGGACCAATCAGTACACTTTCCTGTTTAAGGGAAAGAAAATAATCTTGGAACCAATGACGCCCATTGAATTACGTAAGGTTGCTGCACAACATGCAAAAAGGGAGCACGAAAGTAATGACACTAAAAAGAAGAGTGTAGCTAATGAGCTAAATTCAACTAACGCAACAGGTGATAAATCTGATCGCAAATTAAAAGGTGTTGTTTTGTTAGCTACCAATGTTATTGCGCATGATGGCATCACTACAAGTTTGCAACCATCTGTTTCTTTTCCTCCTGTTGTCCCTAACATTTTGCAGGAACATGAGAAGGAGTCGAGGATGACTCCAATTCAAGAAGGAGAGAATGATGAGGACATCATAACCAAGGATACAACCGCTGCCCCCTTCTTCCCCTACGACCACTACTTCGTCCCCGACCGTCGCTGTTTCGGCCGCTACTTCATCTACGACGCTTGGAGGGCTTAATCCGGAAGCAAGGCCTTTCCACCCACCTTTGCTGGACCAGCACGTCAAGATCATCCACCGAGAACAGCCCACGCGCCAAGGATGGCCCAAGATCAAGCCCAATTCGTCCACAAGTCCGGTTCGGCTATCCAGGAGCAGTAGTACTTCAAATGGACATAACATGGGCTCCCGGACTCCGTTTTCAATGTGCGACCACTCGTTTGAAAAGGTATCGAGATAACCTTTCCAATGGAACTGGTCCCACAGCCAAATTCCTCATGGAGCGACGGGAAATCACAAAACAATCTCACGGAACAGAATCTCGTGTCTTTGCGCCACCTTTCCTTTGGGCCCAAGGCCCATGTATCTTAGGGTTTTGGTGGGCACCATTGTTTTGGCTGCCCTACACCTCCTGGCATGGCTATATATGTGGCCCGCCGTTTTTTCGTTGAGGTTTTGTTGTGTTTGGTAGACCCCGTGTGCGTCCCTCCTCGTATTTGCGCGTGTCGACTAGACCGCCCGAGCCGAGAAACAGAACCTCAACTTGTTTCTTTTGATCTCAATACCATATTTTCAGATTGCTTCATACTTTGTTCTTGCGGGTTCTCGATTTCTTGCAAGAACAATCGATCGTTTAAATCTTGTATCTGTGTGGATTGGCATTGCGATTGTGAAGCTCCTGACTTGTTGGTTGGAAGCCCTAAATTCGGAGCCATCAACACCCTCAAATCGACGTATCATCATCTCACCGAAAGATCGGGATCGCCGTCCCCATCATTTGCATAAAAGTAAGCATGCATAATTTGAAACAACATAAGGTTTTCAAAAAATTTGGGATTAACATATTCAAGGAAGACTTGCCTTCGATGACTCCTACTGGTTCTACCTCTGCCTGTTGATTCGCCTGAATCTTGACTGCGTCGTCTACACGTGAAATGAGAACAAATAAATAAAACAAATTCAAAAATTAAAAATAATGGTACTGGAAGATAGATCATGAATTTATATGAATTTAGAAATTTGAATCACTAGAATCGGAGCTCGGACGGAGGAGAACGGGCTCTTGGAAATTCCTTAGGAGAGAAAATCAGGAAAAATCAGAGAGGTGACATGTGTTAGAACCTGATTGGCTGGAATTTAGCATTTTCAGGAAAATCATAAAAAGGAAAAGGAATGTCGCTGACACATGGGACCCACATGTCAGAGTCACGGCTCATGGTGAACCGAGTCCACCGAGGAGTTCACGAGGCGACGTGGTCGACCACGTTGACGTGGACGCCACGCGGGATGATAGGGCTGATGCGGCAGGCCACATGGCTGCTGACATGGCCGCCATGTTGACGCCGACGTGGCGCAACCGATGGGGAAGGTGGCCGATGCGGCTTGATCTGGCCCGTCCGCGCGGCGCACATCCGACAGGACGTAGTAGATCGAGCGACTAAGGGACCAGCGGTGACGAGGCGCGATCCAAAATGCTGGCGGAAATCGAGCAGTCAGGAACCGGCGAGGCAGGGCGATGGCGATGTGGTGCAATCTGGACCGACCACCACAGATCGAACGGCTAGAATTAGCGGCAGAGCGCGACGGCGAGGTGGCGGCGCTATTTCACCGGAGATGAGGAAGATGGCACGGCAATTGGCGGAGGAGCGGTGGTTTGGCCACGGCTCGGCGCGTATTCAGGAGAGGGCAACACGCCGAACTCGGCGGGACCAAAACCAGCGGCGAAAACTCCCCGGCGGGGAGGAAAAATGGCAGAGAATGTCTCGGTTGCGGCGGTGGACTTCGGCAAGCTTGCAGCGGCGCTAGGAGGGGTCTTGGGCGACGGGAGAAGAGGCAAAAGGGGTGGCGCGGAGAGGCGAACCTCGGGCGGCGGTCCTTGGGGCCTTAAATAGCCTTGGGAGGCAAGTCCACGTGGAAATCGAGGGCGGCGACGGCTAGGGTTTTGCACGAGATGGCGGCGGCAGTGACAACGTGGCGCGATCGAGGCCGTCCACGGGACAACGATCCGATGGCGCACACCGAAGGGCTACGCGGGTGAGCGATGGCTGTAGGATCGGGATCCAACACTGGCAGCATTAGGGCTTTGGCGCGGCTGGGCTGAGCCAGGAGAACGGGCCGATGACGTGGAGGAAAGTCTGGATCGAGAGGAATAGGAGTGGGCCGGCGGGGAAATAGGAACGGGCTCGAGAAATGAACAGGAAGGGCCGCGCATGGGATTCAGCCTAGGAGGAGAAAAGGAAAATAAAATGATTTCCAAATTTAAGAATTTCTAGGAGTTCGAATAAAAGCAAATAAATTCAAATAAATAGCAAACAAATTCAGAAAAATCTCCAAAAATACATAAAAATTCCTTGAAGCATAAGGAACCCAAAAAAACTGGAAACCTTTTGTTTGATGAATAGATTAGTCAAATTAAATCCTTTTGTTTTTTGGAAAATTCAAATTAAGCTTTAATTAATTCCAAGAAAATGCAAATGGTTTATTTTAAAATTCGAGCACTCAAAAACTTCAAATTTTGGAATGTTACAATTACTCTTTACACAAGCGGGTAAACCTCCACATGGTCTTTTATTTTCTCGATTGTTGTAGGAATTAAACTATTTTTAATGAAATTTCTGTAAATTGTAAAATTTATACGTTCTAAACGGGTCTAAGGTAGGGTTGGAAAAGGAAGTATGTTAGCAATGTGCCAAGGGTCCACCTTCTAATACCCATTATCTTTTTTTCCATCTGGAAAATCACGTGTCTAAAAGCAAACGTAACCATCAAATATATGAGCAAGCAGGAATGTTTTTGCGGCGTGATACGCCGCGTGCATAATTTTTTTTTGCAGAAACAATTTTATTTTTTTTCTCGATGGTTTTTTTAAATCGTCGAGAAAATGCGTGAAACGATTGAAATAATACAAACGTAATCACGCTCTCTTTTTTTCATTTATTTGGGGTCCTCTCATGAAGGATCAGCGATTGCGCTAAATCGAAAGGTACTTTTCGTGAAAAACAGCTAGACTGATCTAAACACAATTACGCTCTTTTTTCGGTATTTATTTAGGGTCCTTGCACGAAAGATCCATGATTTTCCTGAACCGAAAGGTCTTTTTCGTAAAAAACTGTAGGAAGAATCTACACGTAATTACGTATTTTTTGAGAAACCTACATGTAAAAAAACATGAAAAAAATTGAGTCGATCCAGCCGCGCAGCGCCGCTCGCACGCCCTGGAGGCGTCGCTGGCCAGGAAGTCTTCAGACTTTATTTTATGTATGATGCCGGAGTGGTCTTCTTTCTCACCTTCATGCGCGTACATTTACTTTCTTCAAGTGTCTCAGTGGCCATTTTGAACATTCGAGAATATATGGAAAACCTAACAGTACATTGCCTCCTGACCCATCCACGGCGATCGCAGATTCTCTGCCATCACGGCAGAGTGCCATTGAGGCACTGCCACGCGGGCCCGCACGGCGTGGGGCCCACACGGCAATGCCTCAACGGCACTCTGTCGTGACGGCAGACGATACGCGTTCGTCCACAGCAGCATAACTACAGGCAGATAGAATTTCTTGCTTTTGTAGCTTCCTTGTCAATTTGTTTTTTAAAAAATAGCCTCGATATGAGCAAAATTGCATTTTAGCCCATTTCATAGCACGGAAGACCTAATAAGTGATACACGTTACCGGCCACGGTCTACTTGCTCGAAAGACAGTTGAGGATGTGGCAGACCGGTAGGTGATGGGGCCACGTCGTTGCCAAGTTTCTGTAGCTTGAAAGGCGGTACCAAGTTCTACGTGCTGGTAAAACGTCACTGTTAGGCATAACGCTGCCCCAACAACAACCTTCCAAACTACCATTGCTCGGAAGAAATTGGCTTTCTACGCTCCATCGATCGCTTCCTCACTCACCAGACATAACTGCTTCCTTCTTCGAAGCACCATTAACATATATAGCAGAGACACATATCACATATCACATGTCATATCTTTCAAACTCATCTATGGCTAATTTCGTAATTTCTACCTAGATAGATCAATTTTATCGAAGATAAGCTTTAGAAAATCGAACACTTAGACTAATCAAAGCAAAAGTACGAAGAGTCGTAAAACGCACACATGTACACAAAAGAAAAGAAAAAGAACCTAGTACGAGTGAAGCTGAATGCATAAGCTTGTGTGCACTCACTGCCACACGTGTGGCGAGTGGGAGCATCACCTCGGTTGAAACTTTTAGTGGCACTATGAAACGTACTTGTCATCTCAACATCACGCATCACGTACTTACCTGCACATTTATTTTGTGCCAACTCTGCCTTTCTCCCTCGTCATCCTCCCATCACCACGCCCGTCATGCATGCCAGAGGTAGTCGAGGCAGCATGGAAATCAGTGAACTATTTCTTGTGTTTATTTTGAGGAAGAAACTAGCACTCGGATGTTTGATTTCTATTTATCCTATCGGATGTTTTTTGTAATATTTTTTTTTTACGTTTACAATATTTTCTGTCAACGCGTGAAATATTTTTTTGAACGCTTGCAACATCCGTTTACTGTAGCGAATTTTACTGTTTGTCAAAGAAAAATGTTACACGCGTTTTAACAAAATGTTGCACATAAAGAAAAAAAATATTGCAGTATGTTCAAAAATTTTGGACGTTCGAGTACAAATCATTCCATTATTTTGATCGGTTTAGCAGTTTAGGTAGGCGAAAACGGGTCGACGGATAGTGCTATTCTGATTCATATTTTTACCTCGAACACGGGACATCTAGAATTCCGGATATGGCTATAAGTATGTCTTTTTTTATACAGGTACAGCATATGTAGGAATCGGATCGAATCGATTATGGATAATTGATCGGATATTACATACATAAGAAAACATGTAACGTTAACAATAAAATTGTCAAATTATAGTACTATTAGAGAATTATTTACGCTTAACAACATTGCAGGACAGGAAATGACGATTAAAGAATTAAATGATGACAAAATAATTTTTCTCCAAAGAAATCAACTAAAACCACTCAAGACCTCACAAGCAACGAAAAAAGAAAAATCTTCTGAAAAATCAAAACAGGGGCGTCACTACCATGCTACAAGACTGGTAGTACCAGAATGAACAGTAACACTGGTACTGCTAGGTTACTGCAGCGGCAGTGCATTTGAACAGTAAAATAGTGTATGAACAGTAAAATCAACACAAGATCAAATCAAAATATTGATGTATCGTTAGATTGGCTGATCCAAACCTTGTAAACACCTTCCTATGGATATCAGGAACATATTCTAATCTTTAATCACAAGGATTGTCGTCAAAATTTTGACCCTTTTCTGGTTTAAGAAAGAGTGCACAAAAAAGAGCTCAAGAACAAAAAATTAGCTCTAAGCTTACTTATGGGATTTTGATGATCAAGATGATCTTATATAGTCTTTCACATGTTATAGCAAGTAAGAAAGTCAAGAAAGATCCCTCAATCAAACAAGATCTATTTCAAGAACTTCCTTCTTAACTCAAAAATTGATTTTTTTGGAGAATTTTAGATAATCAAAAAGAAGTTTGCCTAGATGATCTACAAAGGATGTATCTATCAATCATACATCCTTGACAGCACGAGATCAAGTAAGAAAGATATGAAATTAACAAAGTACTAAACAATAATAAATCACTAGTTAGCCGAATTTGTCTTTTTCATACCTTTAAGCTGATATTGATTTTGGTCTTCAAATTTTACAGGGTTGTATAATCTCACTGCCCCTATCTATGGTAATTGTTTTAGAATTTTTTAAAATTTATAAATATGGTTTTTGTGAATAAGAATATAGTTCTGGTTGTTGGTCCTACAGTAAGATATCTGAAAAATTCTCCAAAAAATACCACACGTAGTGGAGTCAAGCTTATACGATCCTGTAAAATTTGAAAACCAAACACAATCGAATTTGAAAGATATGAAAATAATAATATGCCAAATAGCAGCATATCGTATATTTTACCATCAAAATAATAACATTTTATTGTGAAAATTCTCAAAAAAATATAGGATTTCTGTCAATAGTTGTGGTAGCTTGTCGCAGAGTCCACACACACAAAAAAATATAGGATTTCTGTCAAATTTCATGACCATTGAATGGAAAACTGAAACAATCCGAAAGATTAGTGAGATCATAAATTGGATAATAACACACTTAATTAAAACATGTAATACAATTAACCACCATCTCCATTAATTAACAAATGTCATACAGAATTAATACATCAGAATCAAATACAATAGTAATTATAACAAAATGAAATACAAAATTTTTGCCAATGACCTACAATCTAATCTTCAAAAGACCTGCGACTTCAATCACCTAAAAAAGTTAGTAGCCAACGCAAACAAATATAAGCATGTAAGAAGTTAGAAAATAATTGTCGTCAAACCCACAGTGAGCGATCATCGAGATTCCAGATAGTCCAGGGCCAATCGACAACTCTCATAAGTTAGCTAGGGTTTCATCATCCGGTAGTACACAAACCTACTTTTGTTAGGTAACCATAGCCATACGAGAATATTGCCAAAATATCGTGCAGTAAAAAGATAAACCTTCATATTGTAAAAATGTAAAGAGGGCATAGTAAAAAGATAAACCTCCAAAACCACCCCAACACAACCAAGCCATCCGGAGCAAGGCCAAAGCAAGACTGGGAGCAAGACCAAAGTAAGGAAGCCAGGAGAAAGGAAGGCAGAACCCAAACCCCAAGTCCACATCTAGAAGTCACCTAGAACTAGCACTCCCCCGCATCGAACCTTTTTCCCCCCAATGCACCATAGCAACAAACAAACCAAGCTTCGACCGAGACCAAACCAGGAGCAAGTCAGCGCCATCAAGCAAAGCTAGGGGTGAATTAGAGCCAACCAAGAGCTGGTGGCAACCAAGAATAGGGCGCAGGAGCCACTAGCCAAGAGCCTATTTTCCCAACCAACCAAGGAACAAGGTCTACCAATACCTCATCATCCCAAAACAACCTCATTTCCATCAAACTCACTTCACCAGGTATGCACACAATGCCACAGAAACATTCTTTTGAATGACCTTAGAGACCTATAATTAAATTCATCTAAGAAGAAATGGAGATAGCTAGTAGTAAGGGTGTGAACATAGTTGGGTTTCAAAGATGACCACACTAGAAGCGGAGCTGCATGTGCCCGATGATCTTCACGTGTTGTTCGGTGTACGGGAGGTTCCGAGTGTCATCACATGTAACATCTCAATTTTTGGATTTTTATTGAATTTATATTACTATTTATGATTTTTGTGAATTTTAGGAATTTTCTAGAATTTATTTGGATTAAATTTATATTTTTGAGTTAGGCTTGTTGTAAATATTATTTAAATATATGCAAAGTGTATATAAACTTTTTACAAAACTATTTTATTTTAGTTCTAAATGTCTCAAAGAATTTTTGATAATTTTTCAGGTATTTTTTCTATTTATTTGGAGTTATTCAAATTTCTAGAATTATTTTTAATCGAAAGTCCTTAGAAATTTGCGTTTTGGTTTTGGGATGTATCGGAGCTAGCCCGTTCCTAATCTTTGGCCTTAGCCTGCTTCCCCACACGGTCAGCCCGGTCCACTGATCCGCCTCATAGCCCAGCCCAATCCTAGCCACTGCCGTTGTCTCCGTCTCGGATACAACTCCGCTGCCGCCTCGGAGTTGAGCTCTTGCATCGCCTGTTCCACACCCCTAAAAAGTTCCCTGACCTCGTCTGAGATTTCCTAGAAGCCGTGATGTCATTTTCACCAAGCAATGTCAATCGAAGTGCAGTCGTCACGCCAAGATTTGTCGCTAGAGCTCGTCGGGACATCGCTACCTTTTCCTCATCAGACCTCGACATCTACAGCATTTTGGTCCAAGCCAAAGTCATCCTTGAGCTTTTCGTCATCAACTCTCCTAGATCCATTATTTCTAGTTGTCGGACTGCCACCGAAAAGACAAAATTGTGGTCATCTTCAGCGCCGGTAGCAGCCGTTGCCCGAGCTCGCTAGAACCCAAACCCTAGAGTTGGCCAGCTTGGTTGCCACATCAAGCCATGTGTATGCGACATGCTGGCCCGATCGGCCGAATTGCTGCGTTGCTGCCCACATGTCGCTTGCATCCGCAAATGTGTTGGAAGCGCCATGTCATCCGGTCATGCCCACCTGTCGGTCACGCGCATCATGAGCACGGTTCATGGTGGATCAATTGGTTCTCATGAACTTGGTCTATGCACCTGGGCTCACATGCCAGTCTCTCTAAGGATTTTTCGATTTAATTGTATTCGGGAAATTGATCACTGACATCAGCATGGTATCGTAAATTAAAATTTCAGTATAAAAATAAATCAAAAAAATTAAATTTATTATTTTTTAGTATTTGTTTTAATTTGAATATTTCGAGAGCCCGTTATTCTTTATTGAGCTCCGATTGAGGCGATTCAATTTTCTAATTTTTTTTAAATTCAAGATCTATTTAATGATTAATTTTATTTGATTTTTGGAGATTGTTTGCTCTCTATTTTTTATGTATTTGGGTTTTCTCTCTATTCGCATAGATGTTGAAGTGCTCGGATCATTCGAGGGTGAAACATTGACTCAAGATCAGGCTCCACATCAAGAACAAAACTATTTTCAAGGCAAGTTGTGTTTTGATCATATTGAACCCAGTTTTATAAATGCTATATTGATTTAAACTATTTCATGTTATTTTATTCTTAGAAACTGTTTTTGATTAATTTGGGATCTAGCTATTAAACCCAATTAGATTATATCTACATTATCATTTGTATGCCATGATAATTTGTCACCTTATGATGGATAATCATTTGTTGGTTCTCCTATATACCAACATGGGTTGGTTAGATCGTGTGTTGTTTTCTTAGCCATGCCACGTATAATTAATATTTTTTAAAAGTGCAAATTAAATTTGATTAATGGAATATGGTACATATTTATGAATGGGTGTGTCATGTGTTATCACATAATGATGTTGAGTTATTGATGACATGTGTTGCGTGATAATCAACTAGGTGGTAAATGATTTAGATTTGGGCAAGCAGGAGGAGGCTGTGAGACGTGATGGGGATATTGATATGAGTGAATGTGAGGTGATTTTCTATTAGTGAATTGTTGGAAGTCTATCCATGGTCACTTAAGGACTTAACATTACAAGCCATTAAACTGGGCTAATTATGCAAACACATATCTAGAATAGGACATACCTACCAAGTCTTAACACTTGATGCCTCAAGTGGATAACCAAACTAGGTGTGTGGTTGAGGGGAAGTGTGTGTGCAATGGTCATACATCTGTCCAACAGTAAGTTACACCTATTCTTCTACTCTATGTAAGGGAAGGAATAGCAAGTTTAGACTTATCAAGAGGATCAGTGTTAAAATAGAGTTTTTGAAAGGTTTTGTCATGATCTCTCTACCGCACACCAAAGGAAGGGTGTTAGGCCTTGTTTGGCAGAGCTCAAGATCCCAACTCCACCTTAGATATGGAGCTTATAGACTAAAATAAAGTGAATTAAGTTTATATTTTTAGTCTAAAATGTAAACAAGATGATCCATCTAAACACTCTTAATGTACTCACAGCTCTAACTCCATAAATTTTTGGAGTTAGGAATACTCTACTCCACCAACTCCACAGATTTTGGTGGAGCTAAAGTTGTCCCATACACCCAGCTTGGTCAGTTAAGGATTTAACCTTATAAGCCATTAAGTTGGGCTAATTATAGAACCACATGTATGAAATAGGACAAACCGAACCAGTAAGTTACCGAGTCTTAACATTTGATGCCTCAAGAGGATAACCAAACTAGATGTGCTATTGAGAAGTGTGTGTGCAATGGCCATATATTTGCCCAACGATAAATCCCTTCTATTCTTCTGCTCTGTGTGAGGGAAGGACTAGCAAATTCAAACTTACCAGGAGGGTCAGTGTTAAAATAGAGTTTTTGAAAGGTTTTATCATGATCTCTCTGCCACACACCAAAGTAAGTATGTTAAAGCTTGTTATCAAGAAATGGTCATGTCTTGTGAGTAAAGTGCATAACCTCTACAAAGGTAAATCTATTCGGATAGCTGTATCCCTAATTATAGACAATTCTTAGGAATTTCAGTCAATGCCTAGATTTTATAAAATGGAACTTAGGAAGGGAGGCTCCATGCCATTCAAAAGTTGGAATATGGTTTAGGACTGTATGCCAAGTTTATTTTTGAGAAACACTTGAAAGTTGTTATTTCTTTTACTGTCATTTCAATCTATTTATTGTATTTATTTATAAATGCTGCTTTATTGTAAAATAATCATGTTAGTCTTTCATTTGGAATAATCCATCCATAAAGTTGTAATAAAATTGTATTTTGTACACAACATGTTGAGTGCTTTAAGTACTCACCCTTGCCATAACAAAATCATCAGTTGAAGAGTAATATACACTTGCATTGGAGGAATACTAGGAGGAGGTGCATTTCTAGGGTGCAAACCATGTTAATTACCTATGGCGTATTGATGGGTTATTTATTACATTTTCATTCCGCTACAAGTTTATTTATTATAGTTTGAGCTCTAGGTGGCATAGTCATGTAAAATCAACCATAAGGTCACTTGAATGTCTTATATTTAATATATGACATCTTTTAGTATGTGTTCCGTTGTGTATGATTGTGATATTCATCTATATGGTCACTGTGTACACTAGCGTGATCTTGAACTAGTACGATATACACATAGGTTTTAAAGTTGCATATTTGGGTCTCGACATCACAACACCGCCAGTCTATAGCGAATCAACCCATAATCATCATTAACCAATAAAGATGCTAACATGGAAAAACTAGAAAACATCTAGATCAGTAAACATCACAATGGAAGAAAGGGGCTGAGGAGCCAAAACCGGCGGGGACTGATGTGGAGGAGCCAAGGAGATGCAGTCTAGGGAGAAGCCGAGAAGGCGCGGTTTAGGGAGGCCGAGCCCACGGGCTATGGAGGTCGAGCACACAGGCAAGGAGGCCGAGCTCACACGCGGAGGTCAAGCTCACAGGTGGAGACTGAGCACATGGGAAGGAGGCTAAGCGCAAGGGCGACCGGTGTGGAGGTTGGGCAGCACCGATGCGAGAGGGGTGGGGAATTGGTAGCGGCATGAGGAAGAGAGAGGGGAATGATGAAAGAGGAATGGGGAGAAGAGAGGATAAGAACAAACGGGAAAAGAAAAAAAGAGAAAATAAAAGGAAAAAAGAGAAAAATGTATCATAACGAATAATATGATCAGGGGCTAAGTACGAAATAAAAAACTACTAGTAACCACTATAATGATTAAAATAAGGACAAACACACCTATGTTGATGCCTAACATCAAGTTAAAATGTGCCAAAACTAAAATACACCAAGTTAACAAGGATCAAGAAAAGGTTGGACACCATAAAACACTTAATAATCTAACAGACATTGCAAAATATAATATTCCATAATTTTAGGAATTGAATTGAACACGACAGGAGGGCACATTCAGCAACTGTATGAGGGCAATTATTTCCACAACAATTCAGGCAATCATCTCTTGGCCATATTTGGAGTAATTTCTAATGAAATGTATTTGGTTATACGTATTATCTGTAATACACTAGAAAAATTCCTTTTAAGAAAAAACCCTAAATTGGAAGCTGCTAAAAAGATGGATAATTTGAACTGCTGAGGCAGTGATTTATGTTGTACTAGGAATGGTTCATCCGATGAATGGAACCAGCAACGTATATATGAGGTGGGTAATGGGTGCCTTGAGAAGGGTATCACCGGTGAGGCCCTCTACATATACTAGAATATAAGGATAAACTACTACATTTGGGCAATAAGCTGTATTTTTATATCAACCATAGTGAGTGAAAACGACTAGAAAAAATTGTCATATAAAGCTGTTATAATCTCCATATTAGGCATGAGTAGATAGTTAAGAGTGAGAAATCGGAGAGGCGGAAAGGCCCGGTAAGGAACACGATTTTAGAATTTAGCTGCGGTTGATGATCTGTCATGAGATGAGTACATGTCGGGGTACAATTAGTATGCTGTGAGTGGGTGGGGAATGTTGGTGAAAGACACCACGATTCATCGGCTGCTAGGGTTGGAGATCTAATATCTGAGTAATGATAAATATTCTGGGTTCTCTACTGAGGTTGGGTTCACTATGGGGAAAGTGGTACAAACTTGCATAGGGTCAAATCATGAATTCATGCCTATCTCCTGGATTGAAGGCTATAAAAGCTAAGTCTGTATTATATACAAGTACTAGTAGTAATTTCAATAATTAAAATCAGAAACACACTCTTTTGTAATAAAGCCCTATTTTTTCGAAAATGGATATGAGAGAGAGATGTTCATGAGATGGATCAGGGAAAAAAATTATATGATGTATTTTGTTATTAATACTTACTGAGTACTTTATACTCATTCTTGCTTAATTCGCACTTTGCTTAAATAACAATCCTTATGGACTCACCTATGAGACTTGGGGTAAGGATCACCCACAGGACCAGGGTTGCAGGAGGCGGGGAACTACTAGGAGGATTGAGTGAAGTAGTGGACCGTACAGCAACGATCATCAGTCCACTATGTATTTTAGTGTTTATGTATATTAGTTCTTGTTGTACTAAATATTATATATAACCTTGTATGCACGGAACTGTAGCCTACATGGCAATGGATTATAATATTTTTTCATTTCAGTCTTTAATTATTGTTCTGTTGCAACACTCTGAACACGGCTTTCGATATTTTGTTGGCTAATATCACCACTACAGAACACCACATCACTGCCGGGTATTGGAACCGCAAGATGCGTAATCGGCGATGATAGTCGACTATCACGCCGCCAGGAACCGGCGATGATAGTCAGATATCGCGGTTCTAGAACTAGAATCGGCAGTGATAGTAAAAATCCAAAAATCGCTTGATAAAATCAAAAAATATATTTATTTGCACCTGAACCAACCTGTATTCACTATCACGCACGATCTCGCGATTTTAGTAGTCACAAGTCACGCGATTTTCGCGCGAAATACGTGCGCGTGCGGTTGCTAGGATTCGAACCTGTGACCTACTGCTTCGCGTAAACACTCCTTACCATCCCACCTAACACACACTTCTCAACTAATATAAGATATATGTTCTTTTTATCCCTTCACATTTGAAAGTTTCAATGATTATTTGGACATTCAAATGACTTCAAATAAAAAAGTTGTCAACTACAAAGTTGTAGATCTCATCGAGAGCTACAATTTTCATATAAATTTTATCTTCATCCGACTCCATATGCAAAAGTTATGATTTTTTCAAAAATAGTATCATTGCGGTTCGATTCCGAACCGGCAGATATCTATTATCACTGCCGGTTCTTGTTGAGAACCGGTAGTGATAATAGCCTCACCGACAGTTAAGTATTCGAACAGGCTAATATTTTAAAAATCATAACTTTTACATACAGAGTTGAGTGGAACAAAACTTATGGAACAAAAAACATCGATAAGATCTAACTTTACTTGACAATTTTCATTAGATGTCCAAATAATCGCTGACAACTTTTATCTCTACATATTCAAAAGTTTCAACGATTATTTGGACATCTAAATGACTTCAAATAAAAAAGTTTTCAACTACAAAGTTGTAGATCTCATCGAGAGCTACAATTTTCATATAAATTTTGTCTCCATCTGACTTCGTATGTAAAATTTATGATTTTTTCAAAAAATAGTATCATTGCCGGTTCGATTCCGAACCGGTAGTAATACTATTATTACTGCCGGTTCTTGTTGAGAACCGACAGTAATACTATTATCACTGCCGGTTCTTGTTGAGAACCGGCAGTGATAATTGTCTCACCGACAGTTCGTATTCGAACGGCTAATATTTTTGAAAAAAATCATAACTTTTTACGAACTTTATTTGAGCTCGATAATGAATTTGAATGTCCAAATAATCGTTAACAACTTTTATCTCTAAATATTCGAATGTTTCAACGATTATTTGGATGTCTAAATGACTTCAAATAAAAAACTTGTCAACTACAAAGTTGTATATCTCATCGCGAGCTACAATTTTCATATAAATTTTGTCTCCATCCGACTTCGTATGCAAAAGTTATGATTTTTTCCAAAAGTATTATCACTGCGGTTCGATTCCGAACCGGCAAGGATACTTCCTCCATTATCACTGCCGGGTTCTTGTTGAGAACCGGCAGTGATAATAACTTATCACCGCTGGTTTTAAGAAGAACCGACAATAATAGTATCATTGCGGTTTAGCTTTTGAACCGGCAGTAAAAGTGTTATCACTGCCGGTTCTAGCCGAACCGGCAGTGATAGACCGGCAAGAATGAGGTTTTTTTGTAGTAGTGTATACTGAGATCAATGTAATTAGCTCAGAGTAATGGTAGTGTTACTGTCGTTACCATGAGTTATTTATGCGGGTCGCTAAAAAAACAAAGGGACATGCTTAGGCCCGTGAAGTTGAAATTATATTGAAGTTGAACCCATGTTCCGATAGATTATTGTTAGACGCGGGCGTCGTGCTGTGCCGGGCTAGCACGGCATGAGCCTGTCAAGTCGTGTGTCTAAACTGTGTCATGACGCCACGGCCCGCCGGCCCATCGTGGCATGCCATGCTAGCACAGCTCACCTTCACGAGCCTAGGAATGGCCCATTTGTGATTTATGCTAGATTCGTGTCGTGTCAGCCCAGGCCTAGTCCATTTGCACTATTGCGACGAGAAGAAAGAAATCGAAGGCACACGGTGATGAAGCAGTGAATACAAATATTAGAGGAAAAGAACTATGTTTATTCATTCTTAAATAAGTACAGAGTTACCGCCTCTCCCTCTGTCTTCTCCGCCCTTGCCATCTCCCCCTCTACCCCAACCTCCCCACCCACCCCCCCAACAGCCTCCTCTTCCACCTCCTCGGCCTCTACCTCTACCTCCGGCCACCTCCTCGGCTGGAACAGCCTCCTCCTCATCGGCCTCCATGGCACGGCCGCCTCCCTCACCTCCTATGCGTTCCCGGCCGCGAGCAACCGTAGGTTGGCCCCATAACACCGTGGGGCCAAACAGGCTGTATTGGCCAGAGCACAGTACATAGACATGTGTCGTGCCGTGTTGCTTGTCGTGCCCAGCCATAAGTCCTGGCTCGGCCAGCTCAACGTACTATACCGTTGTAACCCAAACAAATCAGTATTGTACCGTGCTATACTATGCTATGCATGCCGTGTCATAGGCCGGCCCAGTGCCCACCTCTAGATAGATCTAGAGGGTAATCAAAAACAGCCACTAGCAGCTAATACGGGTAGGCCATGATGGCTGCCATCGAACAAATTTGTACTCGGTCTATCGATCTAAGTATTGTGGTGTAATGCAGATATGCATGCGATTTGGGTGTCTCTCGTGTCGACCTGGGTACGTGCTGTTGATCATGAGATTGTCCCCTCGTCTTCCTCCACTACTAGAGAAACGACCTTTCATACCGATCCATCAGTCCCGATTAGCCACGAACCGGGACTAATAGTTACAACAGTCCTTGTTCGTGGCTACTAGGCTAAAAACATGATTTTTCACTCACATTAGTCCCGGTTCGTGCCACGAACCGAGATAGAAGAGTGCTTTGGCAGACAGCTGGCACGAGCACACATTAGTTCCGGTTCGTGTTACGAACCGGGACTAAAAGTAAGGCTTTAGTCCCGGTTCTTGTTACGAACCCGGACTAAAGGTACATTTAGTCCCGATTCGTGTTACGAACCAGTACTAAAAACTCGTTACAGCATGTTTTAAAAGGAATGTATATCCTAGTCTATTCAATACGCGTGGGTGGGTGTCCTGTAGTGGCATGCAGGAGGTTCTAGGTTCGAGTCTTGAGTTCGTCATAATTTTTAGATATTTTCTACATCGCAGGAGGGCTTTAGGTAATCAAGACTAAAGATTATTTGTGTAGTATTGCTCCTCAGGCGATGGATGTCGACCGGACGACCTTAGTCTATCGATGGATGAGATTGTCGATCGTCTGATCCTTTTCGATCTTTTTTTTTTATTGCACGTGTTAAAGAAAAGATTAGGCCCTCTAAAAAAGATTTGACAAAAGGCACCTTGATTTAATGGCATGTTACAGCCTATGGGGTTCGCACAAAGTGCACGGTAATTCCATAGAAATCATTATACTAATATTTACGCATGAATTAACCCATAATATTCTTGCGTACCATCTGGCCAGACAACTCACCGTACGTGCAAGATCAGACAAGTTTGCATTTTAGACCTACCACGAAAATATAAAATGTGAGCAACGTCATTTTAGACTTACCACAAAAATATAAAATGTAAACAATGTAGATCCTATTTATTTAGGTTTAGGCTTTTTAGTTTATAGTTTAAAGTCAGCTTTTTAGTTTAAACAGCTTAAAAGCTAATAGCTTTTGTACGTGATAGAGGTGTGTAATTTTATCTAACTTTAGTTTTATTAGTTTAAAATCAACTATCAATAAGCAAAAAAAAAAACTATCTCCAGTGGCTTTTAGTTTTTAGTTATATGAAGATTTATAGCTTTTAAAAAATCCAAATAAAAAGCTACTCATTTGTTTAGATTTTAATTTTTTAACTTTTAAATCAGTAAAAAAGCCCAAACAAACGGACCCGTAGTCTCGGTGTCCGGCCAAAACGCACAAACCATGATGCATGCGTCCTACGCTGGCATGCACGATGCCGCATATGCATACAAGTGGTCGAGTCGAAGAGGGTGAGCAAAACGTGGATTGAAGAGTGCGTGCGTGCGGCGCGGCGACAGGCACGGCCCCTCTCCTGCCGTGCGTGTCGCGAGGCTTTGTAGATTAAAGCGATCGAGATATCCTATATCTAAACCCTAAGCCCGCGCGCGTGCATGCGTGCTGCATCGCTGGTGCGGTCTGTGTGCATGGAGATGCATGACGATGGGACAATGTGCGCCTTGTGATCAAAAGCTGCTCTCCAAAAGGAAGGCATGTAAAAGTATATATATATATATATATATATATATATATATATATATATATATATATATATATATATATATATATATATATATAGATAGCCTTTCCGTATTCTCAGTACATACTTCACCTCTAATATACCACTTAAATAAACGCTTTTATACTCTTTTATCACTTTCAGTATACTCCAATAATAATTCTAAGATACTCCAATACAACATAATTGAAAAAAATTCAACAGACCCTTTATTTTTTTGGTACATACCCTTTTCCATATGTAAAAGGAATATGTAAATAAATTATGCTATAAAGGGTGGATTTTAATGAAAATTTTCATGTAACTCACTTTGGAGTATCTTATAATCGATATAGAGTATACTCAAAAAGATAAAGAGGTATAACAACATTATTTAAATGGTATATTAGAGGTGAAATACGTATATATATAAGTATGGAATCATTTTCCTATATATATATATATATATAGCGTTATTAGGAGTACAAGGTTAAATTGATGTACGGACAGAAAGATAGAATTTAAGAGGTTCTTAATCCTCTCCAAATCTGTGGTATGTGCTACTATATATTCTCTACTTTCTGCTAAATGTAAGTCGTTCTACGATCTGGAGACACTTTTGTCTCTTTCGTCCCTGTCAAATCCTTGATGAAAACTTTTGTCTCTTTCGTCCCTGTCTTCCCCTTCCTTAATTTCATCACTAAATCAGTTCTTTTCCTACCTTCGTTCCTTTTTACTCCCTCGGTCACAAATATATATTGTTTTGGACCTCCTCATGGTTCTAACAATATAACTCGACTACTAATTTATATTGTAATATATTTGTAAAACATAATAAAATTATAATATTATGAAAATATTTTTCAAGATAAATTTACAAATAATGATTTTTATATATCCAATTTAAATATTTAAAAAATATTGATAGTATAAATTTAAAAAGTTTAACTGTACATATGTCGAAACAACATGTATTTGTTGCTGGAGGAGTATCTACTCCCACTCAACTCTGATGAATACTCGCGAGAGTTTCTCGTGTTGTGCATAATCTATCTATTAAGCGTCGAAGGCTGGCCGAGAGATGAGGGCTGCCACGTCATCGTGTTCTCAGGTCTCCGTTGCATTTGTGTATCACGTTCCCGGGTCTTCGTTGCTTTTTATGTGTTGCAACGTTTCGAGCGCTGCGTTGCTTCTTAGAGTTCCCAGGCTCCGTTGCATTTATTCGCAGCCTCCGTTGCATTTATGTATCGCGTCCATTTACTTTTATGTGTTGAGACGTTCCGAGGGCTTCGTCCTTCTTGCCTACTGCGCTGTCTGGCTTCGTCCCTGTGCCTTCGCTTTGAAGCGGCTGGGTGGCGATCCCGTTCCTCCTTCGGCTGGCCTCCGTTGCGATCGATGGCGTCGTTGGTTCTTCCTTCATGGGCTATGCGCTGAGCGTGGGTTAGATCCGTCTGGGTTTCTTCCCATTGCCCGTTCTGTTCTCGCTATCTTGGTCCTCTCGGCTGTTACTGTTTGCGATGGTACGTCGGTACTCCCGATTGTTCTTGTTGTTAATGAAAGGAAGAGAGAGTGGATTCACAACATTGATTGCACAGTTCACATGGGAATGAGTGATTGCAAAATTGTCATTTCACCCACTCCATCCGTTTTATTATATGACGTATTCTGACTTTGCACATGGAATAAAGTTGCGTTGAAATTGAGAAAGATGTAAGAAAAATGATTTAGATACTCCTACTTAATTGTCTTGGAAGATGAAAGATATATTTTGTGTGAGTAGTAATGAATAAATGCATATGGATGAGAAAAAATAAATAGAAGTATAGAAGAAAATATCTCATTAAATTTATTTACAATCCTTATAATTATAAACAAGATCGTTTAAAAAATAAGCTTTATAAAAAAAATTGAGAGAGTACTTCCTTAATTCTCATGCCCAAATCTCAAACGACCTGCGTTTGGAATCTTATGAGTACTATCAAATGCTTCACTGCCAACTCCTTTGAAGACTGAGAACTGAGCCTAGCTCAGCTGGCCAGACTGCGATGTCCCTCGTTGGCCCGCCGGTGAGCTCGCTGATATTAAAAATAGGTGTGCGTCTACACACACGTATCTAGTAGAACAGCGTGTACCTACACTTGAGTAGGGGTGGCAACGGGGCCATTTCTCACCGGAGAGTGTCTCCCCATCCTCGTGATCTAAAATTTTTTTCGTCCCCGTCCCCGTTTCCCCATCTTAGGGGAGAAAATCCCCCGTCCCCATCCCCGTTCGGGTATCGGGGCCCCGTCGGGGACCCATCCCCGCAAAAATTTCATACAAGAGAAGAGCTTTTATAGCCATTTTAACACTAAAATCATATCAACAGACAAGGAAAAAAAGAATACATGCATTCATTGAAGATTATGTTGTCCTGTTTATGAAAATGTGAATATGATAGGCTAGAGAATATGTTTGCAATCTAATAACTAAATTGGACTAAACTAAATTTGGATCTCCAACCAGGTCCCCGCGGGGAAAAAAATCCTCGTCCCTGTCCTCACCATCCCCGATAGAGAATAATTTTTCGCTTTATCTCCCATGGAGACAATTTCTTCATCATACCCATCCCTATAGAGAATTCATGGGGGATCGTGAACGGGTCCCCATTGCCACCCCTACACTTGAGACTATACAGCGTTCAAAGCCCAAACACGACCCAAAAAATCATACGAGCAAATTAATCAGGCCCGACAAGCAAGCCCGGTCCAAACTGTCTCGGGAAAATCGGGCCGGGCTCGGGCCGGGCTTCCCATGGGCGATATCAAGGGAGCATCAACGGCTCAGCCCCACGTGGCACTTAACAACCTTGTCGTGACGTCGCGAGTCCACTCGCACCACGTATGCATACGCAGGCAGCTTGAAGACGTAAAACAATCAGGCGCGTGCACCCCCAGATGGCAACTTTTGCGCACGCATGCAGTACGGAATCGTTGTCCAATCACGCGCACAGGGCGACACAAACTTCGTGCCCCTTTTCTTTTCTTCTCTCTCTCCCTCCGTATAAATATATCTTCAGTGGCAGCAGTAATAAAATCGCTTACACACGTCGCAACTTGACGTGACATGGAATTCCACATCCATCAATTCATCCGTAGATTAATGGGTGATACTAGTTCTGGGACATTCAATTACTGTTTATCTTATCGGACGTCTCTTCCAATATTTTTTTCCTCCGCGTGTAACATTTTTTCCTCCGTATGCAATATTTTTTTGAACGCTTGCAACATCTGTTTACTGTAGCGATTTTTACTATTTGCCGAAGGAAAATATTGCACGCATTAGTAAGAAATGTTGCACCCGGGCACAAGTCATTAGGTAGATTAATTCATCCATGTGCTATTTGTCACAACGTGTACCTTGGTAGGACTGTTGCGGGTCTGGCGCCTGCCACTGTATATAAGAATGGCAAGTGGCACGTATTATCTGTCGGTGCTTTTACGGTCGAAAAGTGGAATATTTTTATAATTATATTTATATAGTTTATATTTCTGAGAAAAAAATGCTAGGGACTACAAGGGTTAATTAAGGGTGACGTTGATTGAGCCCTCCCGCGAGTGCACGTCCATTTCCGAGGCTTCAGGAACGAACAGTGACCGAGACAGATGACATGCACGGCGAGAGCAGTCCATACAGCGATACTCCATAACATGGGGGTACATAAAGAAGAAGCGTGGCTGAGGCCGGGCTTAAATGTCCCAACTTTCACTTAACTGCTACTACCAACAGCAACAGGGGATTCTACTGCTTGCAACTGTCTCATGCAAGCACTCACTTGCGTAGGGCCAACAGCAAGAGGACAAGAACACAGCAGGATCGAAGATGCTATAGCTACCTTGCCTCTCATCGTTAGAATCAGAAGGTAATCTCTACGTTAAAAAATATATAAAATATTTTTACATTGCACGAGAACTCAGGTCCGACCAAGTCAAAAAATGTACCCAAAAAAAGGTTGATGTGAAATTGAGCCTTCAAATTAAACTAGCTACAGGCTGAATTTGTTGATGATGTAAGCATATTCTGGGTACATACTCTAAATACCATCCTGCCCTTTCTTTGTTTTCGTGTTTGTGGTATCAATAGATGTTATTTTAGTCTAATTTGGTCCAAACTATAGCTTTTGCGTGATTTGGTTAAAAGTGCCGAGTATTTAGGGGGCGTTTGATTGGGTGTACGAGGGTGAACTAAATCGTCCCATACAGAATTTGGTTCTGTTTTTACGTTTGGTTGGTTGAAAGGAATTCTTTGGTACAGGATGAGATGGTACAGATTCTTAAAATATTCTAAAAAGATGCTGCACCATCCCGTACGAAAAATTTGGTCGAACCAATCGGTTCAGGACAGGATCGTTCACTCGCACCATCCCTCAAACCAACCTCTTTCCTCAATCCAATTTTATCCCTTCAACCAAACATCATCTCGTACCATCCTGTATCATTTCATTCAAGCAACTAAATAAAATCTTGTATCGTTCCATTCAGGCAACCAAACACCTTTCCTGTATCATCTCATCTAGGATCATCCCATCCATCTTGTACCATCCTATCCCATTCATCCTCATACACCTAACGAAACGCACCCTAAAAAAACTATAACCGTCCCAAATAGGACCTACATGATCATGATTTTACGAATCTCGAAGCATGATCTAACGGTGATGGGATAGTCCTACTCAGGTAACAAGTCTCCGCATGTGTTTTCCATGGCCACCCGAGGGACGGACGACAGGAGAGGACGTATTCCCTATATATATACAGTGAGCAGCTACTGTAGTTTGACTTTGGACAAATACGAGTCGATCGGGACTGCTGACTTTTAAACAAAGATTAACGACTGCTTTCCTCCCATCCCTACCCTCTCACTTTCCCACTGTCCCATTCATCTCCCTGACTTTCCCCGGCCTTATGGCGATGTGACACGACATTGTTTTTACTTCTTCTTCTTCTTCTCCTCGCTCAGGTTTTTCTCTCCTGATTGCTCGAGGAAAGAGAGAGAGAGATAGAGAGGCAGAGAGATGTGCACCATGCCTCCATGCAATGAACACTCGATCGATCAGCTGCTTTGATGGCCACTTGGCCAGGCCATCATTTATGATCATAATCTGACTTACGTACGTACAGAACCTTCTGCTCATCCCCTCCTCTGACCACGCCTCGTCTTCTCCTCTCCCCTCCTCCGTAAAGGAAAAACCACATCACAACCAACCCCCCTCCCCCCTCTCCATTGTTACGTACACTGAAATAAAGAGGGCGGGTGCACAGGGATGAAGTCCAATAACAACGTAAAAAACATTCAGCTTATATAGTCCTCTAACTTTTTTTTCTAAATATAACTCTCCATATATATATTTTTAAATTTAGCCATCTTCCTCTTTACAAAAGGTACGGTAGGTAATATGTGTCTCTTACCGTGTCCGAAGAACGTAAAATCTCCCTATTGCACCTAGGGAGCACGATGGGGCACGTGAGCTCGGGAGCGGCTGGCCGACTGTGGGAGCTTGCAGACGATCATAGGTGGGCTTGTGCGTGTGCACAGGTGGGCGAGCACCGTTAACGTGGTCAGGTAGCGTTTGTACTAGTTTGTACTATGTTATCATCTTTGTTGTCTTGTACTAGCTTTTTCTAAACTAGTACAGGTTAAACAGATGATTTCGAAAGCAATTTTCTAGGGTCTGACATTCATCAACACTGTTCATTCGACCTTTTTGCTGCTTTTACTGTTCTAAGAGAAATTTTATGCGGCTCCTACTCAACGTCTCTAGACGCCTTTTTGTCCTTCCTATATCTTCATAGACAGGTATACCATGATTATTATCCCTGTTGCTGAATAATAGTAACAATAAGAACACTGTTAACGCGCGACTATCGCGACATGTTACCACCATCTGCTTTTTCATCTTCCTCCTCTGCGGCTCCCTGGCACCGTCTCCACCGCCGTCCCCGCCCCGCCGGCCCGCCTCCCGCGCGGACGCTGTTGCAGTGGCTGTTCGGAGATTGAAAAGGCAGAAGAAACCGTTACCTTTTGCCCCCCAGTGCGTGATTAAGCGGGCACTCCCCATCTATCAGTGTCTGCAGCATGGGACCACCTTTGGATATAAAATTAACGGTGTGCTTTTCTGTAAACATGCCACCGTTGGAGTTTGCAACTAGTCAGCTACAAAGAGAAGTAGTCGCAGCGGTAGTACACATCAAGCTGGGCACTGAATTCACGATGCTTAGCTCTGGTTGTCTAGGTTAGGGCTGCAGTACTGTACAGAGAGGTGGATGCGTAGAAGGGCTGCATGATAGTTCGGGCGCTGCAAAATGGCAAGCTGCACACTGCACTGCGACATGGCCGCCGGCTCGTGATTGCAGCAGTTAGTAGCTAAGCTAGGAACGCTTTTCTAGACCTTAGTGTTTTTTTAATTACAGATCTGGCACTCGAACTTAACTATAAAATAAATAAAATCCTCTGTTGTGACGTTAAAAGCATCAATAGCTAACAGGTAACATCTCCCATGCTAATGTACCATGGTAGCGGTGGACCCACTAGCCTGCCGAGCTTTGGGAGCATGGTAGCACATCCACTGCCATTCTGACATGACACGTCCAAATTATGTAGGTGATTAAATTAAATGAGCGATTAATTAAGTGATTACTTAACTGAGCACCCATTTCTCGAATAGATGTTCGGCTCTCCCTAAGCTCGACAAGCAGTTGTTGCTCTAGCTCAATAGCATGTGCCGTGGTTAGGATTCCAAAACCGTTTTGAAAAACCGTTCAAATTCAAAATTCAAAAACCGCAAAAACCATTCAAAAACCATCGAAACCGAAGAGTTAAGAAATAAAAAAAAGTTTAAAAAAATTCAAAAAAATCGAAAACAGTTCGGTTTTTTGCGAAAAACAACAGGCCAATTAAATATTCTTAAAAAATAGTTTTTGAGCGGTTTTTCAACGGTTTTCAACTCATATTTTTTTTTCAATTTTTTGTTAAAGAGGATTTTTTTAATTAGAGGGGTTTTTGACCTCGGGATCATAGTCCGTCACACGCTCAAAAGCTCAAGTAGGCCTCAGAATTCGCATATCTGTAATCACTTTCACTAATCACTAATTTATCCAAAACATGAGGTTTACGCCTAACCCGCTTTGTGAAACGACCACGATATGCAAACATGATAGGTGATATGTCGATATTTCTACGGTTAAAAAGAGGATTATTTTTATAATTGTGTTTGTGCATAGCCTAGATTAAAAAATGCAAGGGGACAGAAAAGCGTTCCGTTCTGCTAGTTTAGGTACTAACTGCTGCAATTACCAGCCAGCGGCCGCGTCGCCGTGCAGTGTGTGCAGCTTGCCGTTTTGCAAAGCCTGCGTACTCTGCTCCGCCTGCCTGCCTGCCGTCGATATGGCTAGTCGATAGACTAGTTAGTAGCGGTAGTAGTTTGCTTATTGCTCCTAGCTATTCTTGATAGGCTACTCCTAGCGATCGATCTCGTGTTTGCATGTAGACGAATATATAACGCGCGCGCATGCACTCAGCTGCAGGCGGCGTGCGCGCCATTGGTACGGCACTGGCCGGCTCGATACGTGACGTTTCAGCTGCACAGAGAGATACTAGAATGGAGGAGTGCTATGCTATATTATAGCCCAGCCACTCGCAGCGTATAGGCGCGCGGGGTCAGGGAAGGCCCTAGATTTAGGGGTGGACAATCGGTTAATTCGGTTTTTTAGTTTTTTATTTTAGTAATCGAATCAAAATCGAATTTATCTAAAAATTGAACCGAATTAACCAAATCAAATCGGTTCGGTTAATTCGGTTTTCGGTTTAACCAAATTGCTAAGTCTTTGCCTCTGCGTTGACGAAGTCGCGCTTCTTGTACTGTCTCTGCATGAGCTGCTTGACATCGATGTAGTCTTCCGACGGCGGCGAAGGTGACCCCGTAACTGCCGCACATCTTGAGCATCCGGATGAGACCCGGGAGTGCGACATGGCGCTCCACCTGTGGCGACAACGGTTCTCAGATGGTCCTCTGCGCGGTCAAGGCACATCGCGCTCCTTCATTGTCTTCACCACCGCGAGTCCTCCCGATCTGCATTGGGGACCTCGGCGCTTCTGGCCTCTGGATCTCAGACGGATCTCACCGCGAGAGGGAAACGAGGGACTAAGGCAGGGAGGGAGGGGGAAGGGGGCTGGATCGCGGGAGGCCGAGAGGGAGACGCCGAGCTGGGCACTGCAGCCTTGGCCGAGAGGAGGGCGCGCTGACGGCCATGCAGGAAGGGGATGCAAGGGGTGTAGGGAGAGGGAAGACGACGAGGCCGAGGGAATGGTGCGGGTGTGGAAGGATTGATTAAGTATTTTGTATACTATTGCCAAATGGAGGCATAGAGCCAGGCAACCAACGCTACTTCGGTTTCTCAGGTAGTTTGGTTTTCCGAATTCAAAAATCGAGCCGAGTACTTAAAACCGAATATAATATAAATGCAAACCGAACCGAAAACAAAAAAATGATTTTTCGATTAATTCGGTTTGTTTGTTTTTTTTTTGGGTTTTAGCTAAAATTTGCCCACCCGTCGCTAGAATACGGTGTGATATCCGTAGAATCGTTGCCGTACGACGCTAAAATCGCCGCGCGCGATATATAGCGTTGTCAGCACTCAGCACTGGGCGCGGCTTAGAAGGTGACGTTGCGATAAGTACTGCTAACCACGTGGAGTGCGGTTTTCTCACATGCGCGGTGACTGTGTGATGTTCTCTGACAACGAACGGTGTTTGTTGCGTACACTAGAGTTTGTCACAATTTTTTTTTTCCTAAACTAGAGCCATACTTTTAGCAAGCGAAAAAAACATCTTGCCACACTTTTGTACTCACTAACTTGTGGGATTTGTGTGGCACAAAAGAAATCTAGCCAAAGTTATGGCTACAATCCAAACAAGCGTCTTACTCAATTAACCTCGTCTAACCCAAAGTATGAGAGCATCTTTAATGGTGGCAAGGCAATTTATAAAGTGTCTATCTCAAGATTTTTCTAGGTGAAAGAGAGAAAATGAGAGAAAGATATAGAATAATTTCTTAATGTAAACGAAAATATAAATTCCAAAGACACTTATTATCTATTACATGTGGGTCAATATTTAATTTTATAGACAATGCTATAGTTAATCTATTAAAGAACTATATACTATCTATAAATGACATAAATATTTTTTTTATACTACTAATCTGTTGGAGATCTTTCGACAAGTTGGCTACAAACCAATCAGGCCTGTAAACCATGTCTTAACTAATACATGGTTACCTAGGCAATATTTATTTTTATTCAAAATGATAAATTGCCCTTGGCAACAAATCCAGTGGGCCCTAGGTCCACGAAATGTGTGGTAGAGGGAAGTGCGTAAGGTAATTAATTAATGAGGACAAAATAGGAAATCATGCATATTAATTCAGAAAAAGCGTGAATTGTCAAGCATTTGTGAACAAAATATAAAGTGACGACTGACGAGTATTCGCAGATAGAGTACTGGAATGCTACTCATCCCGTCTAAATTTATAAGACATATTAATTCCTTCTCGACATATAGACAAGAAGATAGCAAAATTATTATCATTAAATATTATATTCAATGTATGCATAAATGAAATATAAAAATAAATATAGATATTTATTAGAGATATACAAAGAATATAAAGTCAATTCACCGTGCTATGGGTTCTCTGTGTTTTCCTCCATGAGTCCATGTTCGCTGGGGGTTGATTGACCTCAACAGTCACGTCCCACACAGCTCTGAAGCTTGCCCCCTCTCTGTTTCTCCCTCTGCAGCTTCAGGATCCGGATCCAACTGAAGGATCGCACATGATGATAGAATTGTACTACAATGCCTAGCCATCTAGCTTTTTGGCTCCTTTCGCAGCTCGATCGTCTATCTCCTCCCCTGCCTCGGCTGCAGGAACCACCCTTCTTTCTTCCTTCCGTTTTGTCCTCCTCTTTCGTCTCCATCCATCCCAACAACAATTGGGCACTTACGCAGGTCCATCCAGTCGAGTAGCTAGCTAGACCCATGCATGCATACACAGCCATGCATCCGCTTTTTCGGTTGCTGCACAGACTTTGCGAGATGCATGATACATCAACCTGCAGCAGATTCGAGCGAGATACAGTGCTAGCTATCTGCTGCTGCTAGCCTTACAGGTCAATCATATGGAAGAGCTAGCTAGCTCTAACCAGAAGGTGCTAGCAGCTTAGCTAGTTCGACCACGCATGCTTGTTAGCTACATCACTTAATAATGGAAATTACAATTGTATATTAACATTGTAGCAAAGTGAGGACCGAGCAAGCTCGGTTGGTCGGGGCGTGAGGCACGTGTCCAGCCGGCTTGTGTTGAGCGTGGCTTAACCCAGGCTTGCGTGTAGGAGTGTGTGCGCGTTTATAACTCAACTGTTATTGTGTTTTTTTAATGAATGTCCAAGAGCCCAAACATAAAGAATCTAAAGTTCTCGTCTCGGTCTAGGGTTTTTGGAAGCCGACGCTTAAGTCCTTTGCACTCTTTTTAAAAAAGCTTAGCCTGCGCAATTACAATTATAAAAATAATCCTCATTCCCACCGTGAAAGCGTCAACAAGAGTTACGTGTCATTTGTCGTGTCTGTGTATCACGATAGAAGCGCATAATCGTTGGTCAACCAGGTGCCAAGCACCACATGCACAGTAGCAAAGCGGTAGCATAGATGTCGCGGCATGGAGACTCAACAAAGCTATTGCCACAACAGGGCAGTAGCACATGCACAACAGCAGGACCTGCCACAGTGCCCAAGTGCGGTAGGTTCCTATCGTACTGCCCTAGTTCAATAGGACCTGACGTGATACACGGGCATGACAGATGACACGTGCTACCTATCAGCGCTTCCGCGGTGAGAGAAGAGATTATTTTTGTAATTGCGTTTATACAATCCTAGATTTGTAAAAAAAAAAAGACGGGGCTAGAAAATCATTGAACTCGGGTTTTTGCTTCTTTTGTCATCCAAGTTTTTTTTCCTTGGTCCTACCATGTCAGTGTCTTTTGAGGAATCGTAGCACATGCTCCTGCTCAAGTCTACCCTCCCCTCCACGCAGAAACAGAGCACCAATTTTTGGAAGCAGCAGAGATCGAGGGAGAGGAAAGGCCTGCAGCGAAAAGAGCAAGGGGAGCGGCCGATTGGATGCCCTCTGATCAGATCGCCAGATCAATATATGCCACTGGTTCACCCTGTTTTGTTTCCACTTCCACAGTTGGGGATTTAGAAGCCGTTTGTGTGTGCCGGTCTCTGTCTCACCCTCTTAGAAAAACTTTGCATGGATGGCGCCACAGCAAAGAACATGCTTCCATCCATGCATGCATGGGATTTGGAAACAAGTTCGTAATTAAACTCCTGATAAGGATTACGTATCTGTGTGTGGAGGGTGATGGCTTTTTGAATTTTTTAATTAGGCCTGCATGTAAAAACTGCCATAAGCAAATTAAAGATCCCATCATGTGTACGGTGTTTGACCCTATATTTATATTCTGGACCCTTTTTTTTTTGTGTGTCTTATGAAGGGCATACAAGTGATGCGCTGAGAAGCCAGGTTCCAATTTTCGTCGAATTTCGGTGAAATTTCATTGAAATTTTGGATTTTGGGCCTCTACGAAATCTAAACTATCGGCTGAATAAATTTTTTTTAAAAAAAATTAAAACTGCTATAGTAATTTCTTTTTTTGGCGAAATTTTGCTGAAATTTCATGAATTTTGGTCGGATTTTGAACTTTTGGGGCTGGATTTGGTCCAATAAATCATAAGAAAGTCATCTTCTATGAAAATTTGTTAAAAAACAGAATTTTTGAGACATTTTAAAATTTTGGTAGAAACACTATTAGATTTTTATAAAATTGTACAAGCTTGATAATGAGCTAAAAATTTTATGGTACTTTCTTGACCAGTGTAGGATCATAATAAAAATTATTAGAATAATTTAACTTTATTTGTTACCTTTAAAAAATAAAAAACAAAATGAACATAATTGGGACAATTACTTTGTCAGAATTTTATAAATTTTCTTGAGTGTGATCATGATCTAAAATTTTAATGAGAGATTAATAATTGCCTCAGTACCATTATATAAATTTTTTAAAAATTTAACTTTGTTTGTTTGCTCAATAAAATCTATGTAAGTACTAAACTTCATTTGTTATATTATATTTCAAAAATCAAAAAGAGAAAGAACATGAATGGTACTATGCCTTGTAAGAATTTAATAAATTCACTGGAGTGTGATCGTGATTCAAAATTTTTATGATATATTAAAAATTTCCTTATAAACCTTTTGTAAAATATTCAAAAATTTCAAACCTTTTTTGACTGCTAAAACAAATCTATGTATTGATCATTGGGCTTTTATCTGGATGTAGCATTGTCAGAATTTTTAAACATTATTTAAATATGATCATCATATAAAAATTTATATAAATATTAATGATACATTAGGACCATCTATAAAAATTTTCAAAATTTTATAATGCGGTTTGGATAATATTTCATTTCGTTGAAGTTTCCGGTAAGCCTTTTAACAGGACAGTAGCACTGTTTGAATTTTTAAAAATTAATGATGCTTGATCATCATATGAAAAATTTATGAGAATATTATATATGTGTTAAACCATCCACAAAAAATTTAAAAATTTTATAACCTCGTTTATTCCAATTTTCATTCAGTTCAAACTTACTGGTCAGCGTTTTATCAGGACAATAGCAATGTTTAAATTTTTAAAAATTTCTTAGATTTGATAATCATTTGAAATTTTTATAGAAATATCATCAATGTGTCAAGAATCTCTAGGAAAAATTTTAAAATTTTTCGTCGTCGTTTGACCGACTTTTCAGCCGGTGCAAAACAACTAAAATTTCGGCAATATCTCAAATTTGAATCCCGGATTTCGGCAATTTCTCAAATTTCTCAGATTTCGGCCTGTATTTTTTCTCAAACGAAATTTGAATCTATGTGAGAAGCAAGGTTGTTGATTATATAAAACCTCGACAGCATCGTAGGATCGAACGCATCTACAATGTGTAATAAAATTTTGATCCCAACAGCTAGTATAGGATGTACATCTAGTAAGATCGTATATATATACTAGAACATAGTGATGCTCCTATTTTAAACCTTTATCATCTAGAACTTGTAGGCACAATTCTACTGTCTCGTCCTGATCGGATTATTAACAACTCACGTCCCGAGAACCAAGCTCAGCTTAGTTGGCTCGAGCTCAACTCAATGCGTGCGCTCGCGTGGACAGGATACAGACATGTGTGTATATGTGTGCGTGTGTGCGCTTATAGCCCGACTGTTATTCTTCTTCTTTAATAAATACAAGAGTTTCTGACATTTAAAAAAAAAAACAGTTCATACTCTGTATGGGACACGATTTTTTTTAGTCCTGGAGCAATTGAACTATTTCGTGTGAACATCTTTCAAAATACCTGTGCTTGAGACAAACCCTCAAAGCCATCATCCTAGCTAAAAACTACGTAGGATTTCAGAGGTATAGTATCAATAAAACTAATTAGAATTAGACAGTGCCACCTCAACTAAAACGTACTCCCTTCGTGTCAAAATATAAGTCACGTAGGATATTTGATGACACTTCAATCAACCATTTCTCTCTCTATATATACATATATATACAAATAAAAATAATTATATAATATGAAAATATATTTCACAGTGGATCCAGTGTAGGGATGGCAATGGGGCGATCCTTTCTCATGAGAATTCTCTATTAGGGATGGGGATGGAATATATCACTTCGGGGGCAATCGAGGGAACTATTGCCCGTCGGGTATAGACGTGGCGAGACGCGTCTGTTGCTCCCGTCCCGTTCCCCCCGTCCCCGTTTAGATGTGAGCCTTTGACCTTCTGGTAAACCCTAGAGCGGTGGAGCCTCCAAAATTCCAAATCCTCGAGGCTGAGGGCGGCTGACGAAATCACCGAATCGCCACTCGCCTCCAGATCCAAATCGAGACCGAATCGCCACTCCTCGGTCCTCTCGATCTCCTCTCCTCCAGATCCAGATCGAGTCCTCCTCTCCTCCCGCTCGTCCTCCCTGCCAGCCACACCATCCCGAACTCTGCTCGCTTGGCGTCCTTCCTCCTTCAGCTTCGGAACGCCGTCGCCGCCGCCAGAAAGACACCGCCGCCCATCCATCGCCGAGACGCCCGGCGAATCTTCGATCTTCCATGTGCTCGCTTAGACGCCGCGGCCAGAGGCCCAGACACCGCTGCCTCGCCGCCAGACGTGCCCGTCAGCGCCAGATACGTCGCTGCTTTACCGCCGAAAGATCTTCCACGCCCGCCGCCCTCGCAGCGACGCGCGTAACTGATAGCGCCGCCAACGCTCGAACGCTGGACGGCTCTTGATAGATCTTCCCCACGGCATACAAAGGTCTTGATTCTTGAATGTTTTTCTGTGATGAACCGAAGAAATTACAACTAGCAGTACAATAGCAATTTGTAGATTATTCTAAACATCGAATGCTCTATTTTATGGACTGAACGGAGTATTTCTAGTATATTTGTGAATGCATTTTGCTAAGATTGGTATATATCAGTTGTATGGATTGAATGGAGAAGGTTCGTTGCACTTTTCATTTTCCATATGGCTTGCTTTCCTGTAACCATCAAGTTGTGCTGAAATGATTTCTGGGTAGCTTGATGATATTCTGGATGTATTCTGCTGGAAGTCGAGTTTAGCCTCGTCAGAACCCCACGAACCGTCGGGTTCGGGGACGAGAAAATTTAGCCCTTGCAAGCTTGGGCGAGGCCGGGGACAGGGGACGGGGGGCGTGGCGGATCGAGGATGAGGGTTCTCCCGAGGATTTTCCCCGTTGCCATCTCTAATCCAGTGAGATCAGTTTCATATTATCAATCTAGGTAATTCTTTATATATTAATGACCAAACCTAAAAATATTTGATTAAACACAGTGTATTTTGACGCGGAGCTAGTAGTACTAACAAGATGATTAATAAACCGACTTCACAGTCAGTTGTTACTAAAAAAATACAATTCATACATGCGGATGCGGTGAACTGTATGTATCGTTTTGAAATTAATGTCATGTATGTACTGCATGCATTGTACTACTCTAGTACATACTGTCGATCGTCCAGGGATTATTTTTCACAGTGATCTGCTCTCCTCTGCGCGCATGCATGTGAGTGCGGGAGAATGAATTGAAGAGTGCGTATTGATGGCATACGTAGAATTCATCGTTTTATCTAGCTTATGAATCTTATTTTCTTTACTAATCTAGTTTTCTTACATACATATTTACAAATTTAACATTCCTCTCTGTCCACTATCGCGGTCGAAGAGTGTGGGAGCCTTCTACCGTGCCCACCCCCGTTGATGTGCTTCTTAGATATGGTAGGGATACATGTCGACTACCACGCTGCGATAAGAGATGATAATATATGTATATATATATATATATATATATATATATATATATATATATATATATATATATATATATATATATTAAAGACTAATTTTTTTAAAATAATATCGAGAGGCTAGTAGAGAGTTTCGGTTCTTAACTCGAGTAAGGTTCATTTGGTAGAACTTCAAATCTCAGCTCCACCTAAGATTGGAAATTTGTAGGCTAAAATAAAGTGAATGAACTTTATATTTTTATTCTAAAATGTAAACAAGATGATTCATCTAAATACTCTTAATGTACCCACAGCTTCAGCTCCACAGATCTGATAGAGTTAGATATAACCAGTTCCATCAAATCTACGAATCTAATAAAACTAGAGTTGTACCGAACACACCTTTAAGTACTCATTACAACATTCGTCTACGTAGAAGAATGTGCATGCATGCCTGCCTCCTTCCAATTAATGTGCACACAAACTATCGTAGATTTGTGACGGAATTATCACCTACCTAAAGTTTGCAAAGTTCCCGGCACCAGAACGATTTGAGCCGCGCCGGCGGCTTGGCTCAAATTTTTTTTTACGTTTTAGTCCTTTTCTAAATTACGAATGGGTCCTTCGCGATTTTTTGTGAGAGGAAGATATTTCCCCCGAAAATCGCGTTCGGGTCCCTCGTGCGCCGTTTTACGGAAAGAACCTCCTGTTAAATTCAAATCGCGAGTAAGCCCTTTTCTAATTTTTCAGGATAGCGGACAGGTCCAAAATCGTAACATTCAGGTCCTTACTCCTTACGTCTAGGTCCTTTCTCCGTTTTTCCTGGGAAAAAAATGTTTTCATCGCTAGGAATATATGAGCAGCTCTATCTCTAGACTTTTTTCCCAGCTCGATTTCCCATCTCGATCTCTAATATTTTTTAAACATGTATTATTACTCGGTGAATGCGTAGAGTGTTAGACTCGGCAAAAGAAGGTTGTCATCTCACAAAAAAAAGTTGTCATCTCTAATGATTTTTCACCCTTTTCCCTCTAGATTTTTTCCCCACCGCGGTTTTCCAGCTCGGTCTCTAATATTTTTCCAAATAATTCGTCGAAAGAGATATTTCTACAACTCTATCTCTCTATTTTTCTTCCCCGTAACTCGGTTTCTGATATTTCCCGGAGTGAGAAATATGTATACGATTGTATCTTTATAGTTTTTTTTGCAATTCAATCTATAGTATTTTCCAAACCGTGTATTATTGACGGGTGAACGTATAGAATGTCGAATTCGGCAAAAGAAGATCCTTTCTCCGTCTTTCCCAAGAAAATATATACTATGTATTAAAGTTTAGAGGTTGCACGATCTTAGAGAGTGTGAGTGCCAACGCAAAAAAAAAACCCTGAAGATTTAGAAGCTACACTTTTGTCTATTTTTCCGTTCTGGTCCATTTTCCCAAAAACAACTAGAAAGATCCTACGAAGATTTAAAAAAAGCGCCTTGTTTCATTTTCCCATGAAAAAAACGAAAACCGCTCAAAAAAAATAGAAAATACATCTTAAACTGTTTTTTCTAATAAAAAAAACGGGAATTCCGCGCGCGCTCATCTTCCTAGTTGCACATACATGATCATAATGAGTGGGTCAAGTCGTACTAAAGCAGAGCAGCCAGCAGCGGCTAGGAGAGGGCACGATTACATCCACAGGAAGCGGCAGCGTATGAGAATGATGCTGTGGCCCTTTGATTTCTGCTGCCTGCCTACCCTCTCATTCATGCCAATGCCACCCCCTGCACTGCACTGCATGCAGCACATATACAACATGCGACCATGTACCACCTCGGCACATCCTTGCTGGTGAACTGTTCACTTATTTACCTATTTTTCCAAAAAAAACTTTTTTTCTGAGAAAAATATAAAAATGGTCTCACTTGGATCACGGAAGGCACCTTCTATGTTGTCATACCCTAGAAGGACATCCTACGGTTCTCATCTGTGGCACCTGTCATCCCACACACTACGCGCTGCCCCAAGCGTGCCATGCCTCGTCCTGCTCTCCAGTTCCGCGGCAACCACGGCCTCCGCGCCTCCAGAGCGTGGCAAGCTGCTTGCTCCTGCACTCGCCACCACGCATCCGTGGCATCTTGTTCTCCCACGATATTCTGACACAAAAGGCGCTAGGTGTCGCTCTCGGATCATTTCGTCGTGGGAGAAGAGGCATTTTTGGAATTTTTTTAGTAGAAGGCTATTTTTTAAAGATGAAACAAAAGACCAGATAAGTGTACAGTTCTTTGTTGGCTAGCTGCATGATGCAAATTTCTCTCTCTCTCTCACACAATACAATGAACAGCAAGCGGCACAAACACAGAGAGAACAACAATGCGGATGCAGCATGCTGCTGAGAAGGGGCACGCCGTGCGCAGGTCTGCAGGAGATTAGGTCTGGCAGCAGGGCAGGGGCTCAAGGCCATTTAATCTACGATGGACCTGCTAGCACTATGCATACATGCTACTCCCACAGCATGCTGCATGCCTGCACACTGTGTATATGCATTTGCCATTGATTGCAAATGTACCATGTAGCCCAAGCTGCCGAGATGGTTTGTACTATATAGCATGTGTGCCACGCAATGATGGTACCACGACTACTACGACATGCATGCGTGCGATCTTGCTTTGCAAATTGGCGACTAGCTCGTGATAGAGAACAGTGATGTCTTGAGGATACATGGAAGTAGCTAGTGCATGCATGCATGCATGGATGAATCAAGAACACGAAAAGCGCAGGAGCCATCTAGAGCAGTGAAAAGACGTGGCATGGCTTCGATCGATCGGCTGCCTTTCATGCATCTATATATACGTACAAGCTAGCTAGACATGCATATATAGCGAGCTATATGTACATGCATGCATATGCCTAATGATCCCACGATCCCATCAAGTATATATTCTAGGAGTAGGAGTACAGCTAGTGATCCTATCAAGTAATGGGATTATCTGCCATTACTCGAGTATATATTTAGATGGAAATAACAGCATCATGCATGCAAGGCCGGCCGGCTGTCAGCATCAAGATTCTAGGCGTAGGAGTTTATATGTCAGAATCAGATTGTAGGATTATGATAAGACAATTAATAGCTAAAAAGGTCAAAAAAACAAAAGAAGAAGAAGGCGTTATCATGAGATACTTACTCGTCGTTTTAGAGGTTACTAGGATAGTTTGCGCGGCGTATACGTCGCATGCGTTGTTTTTTTCGCGAGAAAATTTTCGTTTTTTTTCTATCGGCGTTTTTTTAAAAAATCATCGAGGAAATGCGCGAAACGGTTGAAAAAACAAAAGTGTATCTGCGTTTGCGCTAAATCGAAAGGTTCTTTTCGTGTAAAACAGTCGGAATGATCCAAATGTCAATACGGTTTTTTCAGATATCTATTTAGGGTCCTCTCACGAAAGATCTAAACTAATCAATTTTTTTTTCAGATTCTATCTAGAGGAAAAGGGTGAAAATTATTAGAGATGACAACCATCTTTTGTCGAGTCTAACACTCTACGCGTTCACCGAGTAATAATACATGTTTTAAAAAATATCAGAGATCGAGATGGGAAATCGAGCTGGGAAAAAAGTTTAGAGATAGAGTTGCATAAATATTTCTGGTGACGAAAACATTTTTTCCCGGGAAAAATGGAGAAAGGATCTAGACGTAAGGAGCAAGGACCTGACTGTTACGATTTTGGACCTATCCGCTATCCTGAAAAATTAGAAAAGGGCTTGTTCACGATTCGAATTTAACGGGAGTTTTTTTCCGTAAAATGGCGCACGAGGGACCCAAACACGATTTAGGAAAAATATCTTCCCCTCACAAAAAATCACGAAGGGCCTATACGTAATTACGAAATTTTTGAGGAACCAAAATGTAAAAAAAAAATGTTTTGAGCCGGCCGGCCTTGGCTCGGCTCAAAACGACGCCACACGCCAGGCCGGGAATGCTTCGAATGGTATGAGCGTGACGCGGACGCTCTCTCCTTCCGGGAACTTTTCCCATCTTAGTATAGGGTATGATGTGCACTTTTCAGATGAATTTATACAGACTTATAGTCCCGATTGTAACGTAGGAATTTTGGAGGATGCTCGCACGAAACGTACCAGTTTCCTATAAAATTTGGCAAAAAAATAAGTCCTTAAGGTCTGTTTGGCAGAGTTCCAGATCCTAATTTTTCAGCTCCAACTCCTAATTCTCTACGGAATCGATTCTTTGGTGGAAGTGATTTCTGTCTGAGAAATAGTTATGAACTTGGTGGAGAGGTTCATAACTGAGAGGTTGTGAATCAGGTGGGGAACAGGTTTTTTTAGCTCCCAGGCTGCAAGTAAAAAAACATGAATCACTTCCTCGGATTCCTATGTGAAGCTAGTTAATTTTTTCTTGTTTGGTAGAGCTCCTCAGCTTCTCATAAAAAAACTGAAACTGAAAGCTCTGCCAAATACACCCTAAATTTCAAACGAACTCACAGTGCATGTGCAAGAACCTTTGTATACCTAGTTTCCACCAACTTATATGCGAGTACACATCAACACGATGTTGTTGGTAGGACGACAGGGAGGGGGGGGGGGGGGGGCGTGGTAGATGAGGAAGCCAGGGAAAGCCAAGAAAGAACAGGAAAGTAAAACGGCTAAGTGGCGGGCGGGCCCCACTTCGCCGTGCGTGGGCCGGGTCCACTGAATACCCGGGGCTCGCACGCGCGCTCAGGTGGTGGGCCCGAAACCTGTGCATGCAGAGTCCGCAGGAGCTGGGCCGGAGTGGGCCACGCCTGTCTGTGCGGGAGGAGGAATATTTGCTCGCGTTGCTTTCCTTCCTGTGATCGGTCGAAAAGCTCGCCACTGGCTGGCTAGGGTTTTCCACCGTTGATGATGCATCGATCTGCGGCTAACGAGGCCGCTGCAGGATCTCTTCAGGTCGATCCATGCGGAGAATGAGTGCCGTGTGCCGGCGAGGGGAGGGACCGCGCGCTAGGAGTTTCGTGTGCTCGGTGCATGGATAACCGTATAACTTTGTGTCCTCTACCAGTAGGCTGCATGTGCACAAGGTGGATACACGGACCGTCATGTCTCTGATACCTCCTTTAGCCATACAATTTTTTTTTATGGTCTTCAAAGTACCATACCGATCGTCCACCACAAATATAATGAAACGCAGCAGCACTAAGTACCCCTCTATTTTTCTCCTGCACACGCCGTTGGGTGGGTGACCCTGAGAAATTGTTTTGATCAACTTTCGTATGTCAATATACAAGAGATATGTGCTATGTTCACTACTACGGAAAAATTTATCACAGACAATTAAAAAATGTTATCACAAATGGTTTTCTAAACCATCTGTAAGTATGTGTCAGTAATAACATGGTGCATCTGTGGAATACTGTATTATCATAGACGGTCTTTATTAGTAACCGTCTGTGATATTATTTTGTATTGTTTAAACTTTTTCTATTTATTGGCTAGCCTCAGGAAATGCTAGCCATGTCCTCTGAAATAAGCAAATTACAGATTACATCACAGCACATCCATTTCAGAAATCAATTCAGATATATTAACCAATTGAATGCACAATTGGCAAATTCACGAATTCACAACTGACACATATGCTCCTATAATTCGCAGCCCAAGTATCTCTACATGTATGCCACTACAACCTATGAAGTCAACCCCAAAGAAAACCCCCGATGATTTTATAACAAGACAAACAAACAAGGAATGAAGGTAACTCAACTATTCACAATGTTAATTCATGGATACATACACAATGCAGAAATCAATAGCACAATTTTCTAACATAACTCTCCTTAGGCAATCCTATAATACAATAACAAGTCGTTTACTTGTAGGAGCTAATAGAAGTTTGGTGTATACAGTAATTTGTATCCTTGATAGATAGTGGTATACACAGGTAAAAATAGAGGGGTGCCCGTAGGAAGATACTACCATAAGAAAACCGTATCAAAATACATGTAGTCTAAAATACCTAGTGCAATCTAAATTCATATGTAAATAGAAAAGTGTCAAAGTATGTAAGAATATAAAATACACCTAAGGTACCTTGGTAATAAATATAACACCCTGAATATCCGTATATGTGTGCGAGCAAACAATCTGTAGAACAAAGTAGCTAAATTAGTGAGACAATCAGAAAATTATGAGTAATTACAAACATTAAAATACATACCACAAAGCCGCTAGCTTTGACTAGGACTAGAAGGAAAGTCCATTCTACGAGATTTCATCTTTTTTAAGTGATCCATGATTGTTTTATCATAAATACTTTTAAGTATTTCTCGCTTAGTGTAGTACACCATTAAGTCATTGACTAATCATCAGAGACTTTGTTGTGCAAATATGTTCTAATAATTTTCATTGCCAAAAAGATTCTTTCAACCGATGTCATTACCACAAGAAGGATCGACGATGATATCATCTAGATTAAAACAATCAGAGGCTTCTTTGGTTGAGTTGTGCTCTACTTGCACTTGGGTCGTTCAAGAAATAGCTATACAAAGTTAGTTTATTCATCTTTTATGAATCTACAATAGATTTTATAGAACCTGTAATAAGTTAAGACTATACTAGAAAACAAATCAATGAATAATCGAAATTAGACAATGACATTTTATCATTTATACAATTACTAAACAACCAATTATTTAAATTATATGGTGACATTTTACCATTTTTACTATTTATTAATCAACTAATAATTAAAATAAAATAAACTCAATCTTACCTTAGGCCAACCGGCCTTATCCTCTCTCGGCCGAAGGAGGACATCCTTTGTCCTTAGTCTCCACCTCCCGAACCTCCATGCCTACGCTCTCCAGATTGCCCCCCCATCGGCCATCGCGGCCTTAGGCCCAAGGGGTGATGCACCCTCTTTTGCCCCTCTGTCGACAGCTAGTCATTGCTCGAGGGACCTGGGACCCCTTTGTCACTGCGTGCCACCCACCTCTCCCCCCTCCTTCGCCGCACCCGCACAAAAGTCGAGTTGACTTGCCACCTGCCTGTGAGTCACCCTCTCGCCCAAGACTAGTGATTGGGGATTTGAGGAATGGGGAATTGAAAATTGAGGGTTGGGGATTGAGTTACGTTCAGGTCAGACTAAGTCTAGTAAGCTGGTCCAATGCAACTAGTGGCGTATCGTGGAAGCACCAGGGTCTCTTTTTCAACCTCACCTCCCTGCTATTGTGTCTTACGCCCTTCTCCTCCCATCCTCTGCCAGCCGGTGCTCCGCCATGGATAGCACCAAAAAAAATAGCGACAGCCCTAAGATTTTGGGAGACGTGACAGACAGAGTCGGTATGCTAGCCCCTTGCACACTCCATGCGTCCACCACTGCAATGATAGACGAACCTCTCATGCATGCATGCATGCACGCTGCATTGCTGCCTCCTGGAGAACAATATTGCTGCAACTATCTTTAATTAATTCACAATGCAGTATGACATGGTGTAGGAGCATTGCCTTTTTGTTAGTTTATACCCACGCATTTCAAGCACCTTTCTGGTTATGCTACCCAGTGGAGTACGTACTCTACTACTTACAATAGTTACAGGCTAGGTTGCGTCGCAGAAGACGTGTCGCAACCTTGCAAATCGAGGAGACGTACACTGACTTCAAGTAAAAGTTCTTCATGCATGCAAGCATGGATCTTAATTAACCGAATACTAGTACTAAGCCGGTAAGCCCTACGTACACACGACACGAACAAGATACAAATATATATAAGATGGTGATACGTTTGGTGAAACATTCATCATGTCTATTATTTCCTAATCTTGCATGACAGTTTACAAAATGGTAAAACTGGGGCGCAGAGTAAATAAAGAGAACTAGGGTATGCATAATGCATTGTACTTCCAGTAGTTTAAATTAAACGGAAAAAAAGGTATTCACTTTTACCTTGCCTCATGCATGTTGACGTTGTGTGCATGTTTGTGAATGACATAGCACTCGCTCCTATTAGCAAAAGTATTACTCCTACTACGTCTCTGATCCATGGAAGTTAGTGCACATACAGAAACAAAAAGGGCCACTCAGGCCCCCCTCTTTGGCAGGGAGGGAGAGTAGGGACAAGAAGAATATATTTGCAAAGGGATTCCAAAGCAAAGGCTTAAAGGCCTTGATTAATTATGCAAAGGACATGATGATGGGGGTGTAGTGATGATTTTAGTCGGAAACTACTCTATCCGGTCACGAATAGTTATCGTTTAGGATACAGCCAATCAAACTTTTAAAATTTTAGTTACCGATATCTTTTTAAATATTTAGATTGGATGCATAAAAAATATATGTGTAGATTCATCTCGAAACGTACTTTCATAATATTATAATTTTATTAGATTTTTCAAATATATTACAATAGAAATTAGTACTCAAAGTTGAGTTTTGTGGACCGTGTCGATGTCAAAACGACAACTACCTATGACCGGAGAGAGTATTGTTAAAGTACTTTTCGAAACAAATCTATCCGTATGATTTTCATGTATCTAATCTAAATATTTTAAAAGACGTTGATAGTCAAAGTTTGAAAAGTTTGTACACCTACATCAAAAATAGAAGTATATTTGTGACCGAAAGACTACACTGCATGCAGATGCAGCAGAACTCTTCACTGTTATAGCACCAAAAAAAATATTTTTTTCTAGAACTAGCCCCTATGCATTTTGTTTACAAATATAGCCCCCTGACCCGCAAATCCCACGCATAGGGAACGTGGAAAAAACCACATGACGACACGTGGCGATTTTCGCGGACAGTGCATCGTTTCGCTGCGGAAAACCGAATGTCGCACTACCGCAGAGCGGAAAACCGAATGCCACGCCACCGCACCATGGAAAAAGTGGAATCCTATGCCTCCACTCAGCAGAAAATGTAAAAACCATGCTCGGGATTAGTGGAATTCCGCCGCAATGCAAAATTTGAAAAAAAAAATACCGCGCTACATTACCACAATACGATACCAATTCCATGCTACAATACAGTGGGATTTCCTCGTCGTGGTACTGCAGCATGGAGAGAGGCTATTTTCGTTTTTTTAAGGAGCTATTTTGTAAAAAAAAGAATAAGTGACAAATATGCTAGCATTTCGATGCAGCAATGCAGCATAGGAGAATTGGAAGAGAAAGGGTAGGAATATTTGGGAGCTAGCCACGGGCACCATGCATGCATGTCACTGAGCTTGCTCCGCCATCTATACTTCTGTGTCACTTGCAGATATATATTTATTTATTTAGTGAGTGACAAACATGGTACCAGTACAAGCATGCAGTTCTGGCTGACAGCGCTACTGGGGATGAAATGGCAAAGTTCTAAACAACACACATGCGTACGTGTATGCTTTTCATGGGAATGTGTGGGCTTTTGTGTGCACAGTGAAAGCTACGAGCAGTATGGACGCAATAGAGCTTTCTATACGCTTGTTGCGTTACATATTCTGCTTGCCGTCTGTTTTTATATTGTTACGCACGTATAACGCACCATATATATGTCGTCACCTCACAGATCAAGATTGGTGTGATAGGTCAGATTGTGGTCTAGCCATGTAGTAGTAATACTAAAATAAAATTACCGCCTTTAATTTTTTTCCTAGATTTGAATTTGAAACAGATCAATTCTTATTATGTTGAAATTCAAGTTTTGGTAAATTTTCATATCCGGAACACTGCAGTTTCTGAGGACATGGGTGTGGAATAGCGTTCGTGGAGGCTCTGGAGCCTCTAATAAATTTTTTTGGTGTATGTAGCGGATGTACATGCGTGCGTGCAAGTGTAGTGTTTTGGTCCTTGCACCCTGATTAAAAAAAGAACGCTGTAGCTTTTTAATGTTCAGGATTTTTAAGAAAGAGTTTTGGGACTCGATCGTTGTTGTATGGCGTTTCTTAATTATAAATTGATCATAACTATTGAGTTTTTTGGGTAAGTTTTAGGTTAGGTGCAACCTCTCAGCTCGGATTTATCATTACTCTTTTAATTCTTGGGAAGATGAAATTAATGGTAGGGGCCATGCTGATGCTACATAGCTTAAAAATGAAGAACTGCACATGTAAGTCCTGTCAATCGTCCTGATCAATAAGGTGAAAACTGATGTGGCACTTAATTTGAAAAGCTACATGGAAATAAGACAACACCTTGGACAAGAAGCTGGACCAGTAAAGCCTTCTGACTTACGTGAATTACAAGGACTGTAACGTTCCATCATGCATGATAACGTGTAAAGCGCACAAATTACAGACAGAAAAGAAACCCTAGCTACTTGTGTCCCGTACGTGTGCCTTTGACATTTGCTCTTTGCTCATCAGTTAGGCAGACATGCATGCATATATATGTACAGTGAAAGCATAGACATGCATGCAATGCAATGCAAATGCGACATAGTTGTTTGTAAAGAGATCAAGGACAAGGGGAAAGGTGAAAGAGAGTCATCCCGAGAAGATGAGCTAGCCTTTCCATTCCCATTCTCCCATATCTCTACCTTTGATTGATGGGAGTGTATAGGTATCATCCGGATATTTTTGTCTTAACTAACATCCAAATTCACCGAGCCGTTGGATCTAACATCCAAATTCACCGGGCCGTTGGATCAAATCATAGGATCGGATGTAATCGATACTCCCGAATCTCAACAATGATCCAATGGTTCTAGATTTGGGTGATTCTGATTGATTAATTTGTTAGTAATTTCTTTGTTTGCTTTGGCCATGGATGTATGCACGCATGCATATATCTACATGGATCAAGGTGTGGTGAAATGATCACACATCTTTTCTTATCCTCTCTCTCTCTCTCTCCATTGTCTAAGTACTAGTAGTCATCAGAGAGAGTTGCATGCCACCAAATTTTGCCCATGGGGGAGATCGACGGGGAGAGGGAAAGGATCGATCGATGATGAGAAAGAAAGAGGCCGGGACGACATCACACCATCCCCACTATCGCTTCTCGCATCATTGGTCATCACTGCATGCATCGAAACAAAGAAAGAAAAACAAAGTAGCGCAAAGTGCATCTCATTTTCATAAGAGACGATGCATCACTTTCGCTGCCCTAGCCGGCCACCCCCATATACTAGCTAGTGATGCGTGCTTGTACAGTAAGGGGAGAGAGAGAGAGAGAGAGAGAGAGAGAGAGAGAGAGAGCGTGTGCGTGCATGGCCCATGCAAGTGTACGAGTACTATGTATGTATTGGGAGGGAAAATACTGAAGCAGTGCTCTTTACAAAATGCAAGTTTCATGTACGCTTCAAACAAATTAAAACGCAAGTTTCATGTGGGCTTTGAAGCCCAGGATAAATGGAAGCGCCCCACTTGGGCAAATGGTATTCATTTTCGTTGCTCCCCACTAAGTTATATAGACAATGCCAGCGAGAACGACATGCCGGCGAGCTAGCGACTGACCGAGACATATCGATCAAATTATCTAAGCGGCTTTAACAACAATAAAGGCGATTAACTCCATCTTTAGTGCCTAAGTAGTATGAATTCAAACCACTAGTCGTTCTAAGTGATCATGCTTGATTACGAAATTAAATTAAGGCAGCTTCTTTCTGCCGGCATATTAATACTGTATACTCTACTTGACATAGACTTACGGACAGTGTCTCAAACGTAGAAATTTATAGTGGCAGTCTAGCACTATGTACACGCATCGATGGGGATGTATGGGACCATGCAATGGTTGGATGAGACGTTGCTTTATAATTAGTACATATCCTCCTATCTAGAAGAAGCTAGACACTAACGACTCCCTACATTAAGCAGAATGCAGAAATGCAAGAATTATCTCTCATGCATATATACACATTGATAGCTAGCGTGTTCGTGTGTTGCAACGGAATACCAAACCATACATTATATAGCACTTTTCTTTCACGCATGTATTAAAAGAATCAACTAACCAAATGACACTACTACAGACTGCTTCATCCGCGACCCCCCATCACTGTCGGGTAGGCCCGACCCGGCAGTGATAATATTATCACTGCCGGTTCTAACTTCACCCGGCAGTGATAATATTATCACCGGTGTGAAGTTAGAACCGGCAAGTGATATTATTACCGCCGGTTCTAACTTCAACCGCGTGATAGGAATAGTATAATTTTCCGCACGAATGGAGACAATATCATTGCCGGCTTTAGAGAGACTGGCAAAGGATAAGAAAATATCGATGCGGTTTACACAAAAACCGGTAGTGATTTATCATTGCCGCTTTTGTTTTTAACCGCAAAGTGATAAGACCATTTTCACTGCCGATTTTACTCGTAACCGGCAAAGTGATATTTATCGTCCCCAAAATTAGTTAACATACGAGAACATATCAAAGCATAATTAGTTAAAAAACGTAACATATTAAACACTTGTAATTTATCTCACAGAACATTTTTGTCCATAATTACATATTTAGTCCTAATTTTATATACAAAATGGCGCGAAACCCTATATCCAAAAGTCGTCGTCCTCCTCCTCCTCCTCGTCGCCGGAGCTACCGCCGGATGACCGATCGGAGTTACGACGGTGCTCCTCCTCCTCTGAATCCGATTCAGTGGCGGAGTTGGTCTTGCCCCAACAACGAAGGAGCTCACCGCAGCCGCTGTCGTCGTCGCCCTCCTCCTCCTCCTCCTCCTCTGCCTCCTCTGTCTCCTCCTCCGCCTCCTTCTTCTCCTCCTTCTTCTCTGGCGGCGGATCAGTGCTTTGCCCAGTACGTGTTCACTTCTTGGGGGTGCCATTCTTGCAGCAATGGTGGTTGTGAGGAGCTCCACAGATTGAGGAGCTGCGCATTATATAGAGGAGGAATGGGAAGCCCAACTTGATTGCCAAAATGGGAAGCATAGCGGTTGGCGAGGAATGGGGAAGAGCGACGGTCGTTGGCGGCGGGAGTTGGAAGGTTCATATTATCACTGCCGGTTATAAGTTCACCCGGTAGTGATAATATTATCACTGCCGGTTTTAAATTAAACCGGCAGTGGTAAGAACAGTGTACGCTCGACTGGAAGACAATATCATTTTGCGCGAGAAATGACTCAATATCATTGCTGGCTTTAGATAGAGAACCGATAGTGAATGTATTAATGTCGGTTCAACAGTGTAACCGGCAGTGATAAAGTGAATTGCACGGGAAACGGCAGCAATATCACTGCTGGTTTTTGAGATAGAACCGGCAGTGATATATTACTGCCGGTTCAAGAGAATAAACCGGCAGTGATAATATGGCACTATATATACCCTGGCTCCCTTCCCCAAGCTATCCAGAACAGAGAGGAGCTCTATTCTTGCTCGATTGGGGTGAAGAGGGGGCGAATTTTTGCTCTCAAATTTGGTGTAATTTGTCGTTTCTAACTTGTGATCTAAGGTTCGTGATATTATTTAGTTGGATATTACGCTCTATATTGTTGTAGGTTGTGATCGTAATTATTGATTGCCTAGTCAACACAATTAGATTTCTAGTCCGAGTTTAGATTTGAAATTACCAACTTTCATATGTATAGTGATTGCATTTAATACGTTGATTGAATTTAAATGTGGTAGCACTTCATAATTAACTATTGTTTAATCTAAATACTTAAAATTGTTTCTTTATTTCGTATGTTAATTTAATACTTTTGTAAGTAATGTAAATTTGTGGATGCACTCATTATATATAACTAATAGCAATTATTTAATTGATTTTACAATCGAGATTTGGATATAGATTTATATATAACTAATAGCAACCACGCATCGTGCCAAACGCTCATCGATAACCATGAAGGTCGATCGTAACTTATTTGTATAATTAAGGATATGCTTTATTTTGTATGAAGGTCAAGCTTCAATTTGTAATATAAATATTTTATACGAAGGACATGCTTCAATTTGTAATGTATGGAGTATTGATTATTATAATCATCCAGAAAAAGTAAATGTCCAATGGATAAAAAGGTATATAATTGATGTAAAAAGGCCATGGATAAAAAAATTATGTTCCTCATCCAATACTCCTTGATAAAATAGTACTGAAATGAGAGAAGAGGAGACAATAGTATTCAAATTTGTTGCACGGACCATTATATATAACTAATAGCAATTATTTAATTGGTTTTACAATCGAGATTTGGATATTGATTTATAAGTAATGAAAATTTCTAGATTAATTAGCACTACATAACAAATTAAATGTATAAAACAATTTATGAGCACTTATTGATTTACTGAGATTTTATTTGTTGTAAATATTTGTAGATGGATCAAAGATGGATGTATGAAGCGGACCGTCGCGATAGAGAGTACTTTAACGGTGTGACTAGTTTTCTGAGCGCGGCTGCGGCGTACAAGTCAAATAAGCTGATGGACTATATTTGTTGCCCGTGCATCGATTGCAAGAATGAGAAGCAATTTTCAAACCTTGAGGCGATCCATGCACACTTGCTTCGAAGGGGTTTCAAGCCTGCCTATACCTGTTGGACCGAGCATGGTGAAGATGAGATTGTGCGTGAAGGGCATCTGATTGATGATGATGATGAAGACAACGACTCGACCGCGGTGGAAAATACGTTCGTCGACACCCACGAAGAGACATTCATCGATAACCATGAAGATGATCTAGAACAGATGTTGCATGATGGGGAGGTGGACCTCACGAGTGAAAGGGATTTTCGAAGTTTCAACAGTATGGTAGAGGATTCTACAACACCCTTGTACCTGTGCCGCAAAGAGGAGTTCAAAAGTCGCATGTTGTGCTTACGCCGCAGCTTGAAGGCAAGCAATGGTTGGTTCGATAAGAGTTTCACAGAGCTATTAGGTTTCTTCAGAGATGTCCTTCCAGAGGGTAACGTGTTGCCAGCAACCACGCACTGTGCCAAGCAGTTGTTTGTCGTTGGGACCGGAAATGCAGAAAATACACGCATGTCCCAACGATTGCATATTGTATCGTAATGAGTTTGCAAATTTGGATGCATGTCCCGTTTGCAAGACATCTCGGTATAAGCGCAGCGATGACGATATCGAGGGGCAGTGTAAGAAGAAAAGACCTCCGATCAAGGTGGTGTGGTATTTCCCTATAATCCCCCGTCTGAAGCGTCTGTTTGCGAACAAAAGGCATGCTCAATTGTTGCGATGGCACGCCGAGGAGCGTAAAAAGGATGGAATGCTTAGACACCCTACTGACTCCGCGCAGTGGAGGAATATCGATAGAAAATACAAGAAACACTTTGCATATGATATGAGGAATATAAGGTTCGGACTCAGTACGGATGGGATGAATCCTTTCGGCAACATGAGTAGTCGTCATAGCACTTGGCCGGTGACTTTATGTATGTACAACCTTCCTCCTTGGCTTTGCATGAAGCGGAAGTACATTATGATGTCATATCGATCCAAGGGTCGAGGCAACCTGGCAACGATATTGATGTGTTCCTCAAACCACTGGTTGAAGATCTTCTGGTATTGTGGAACGACGGTGTACGGGTATGGGATGAGTACAAAAGAAAGAACTTCATGCTACGGGCGTTGTTGTTCGTAACCATCAATGATTACCCTGCTCTTGGCAATCTTTTCGCCAGACTATAAAAGGATTCAATGGATGCGCGCATTGCATGGGTGATACAGGAGCCGGTGGTGAAATATCTTTCGAAAAATGTGTTACATGCAAAGATCGTAGGTTCCTTCGCAAGGACCACCCATATCGCAACAACAAGAGAGCTTTTGATGGTACAAAGGAGATCGCTTCACTTCAAACATCATAACGCAAAGAGATATTTATGCCATAAAGGATATTAAAATTATCCATAGAAAGGGAGCCGTATACATCGCCCCGAGTTCGGTGATCTGACTCCTTTGTGGAAAAAGAGATCAGATTTATGGACCTACCTTATTGGCGCGCTGGATGTTCGACATGCTATCGATGTCATGCATATAGAGAAAAACGTAGGTGACAACTTGCTTGGTATTGTACTAGACATACCTAGCAAAACAAAAGATACATCAAGGCACGGATGGACTCGAAAGATATGGAACTCGAAGGAGCTGCATCATGAAGACTTGGGTCAAGGAAAAAGTACCTTCCCATGACTTGCTACACTTTAAGCAAGATTGAGAAAATTAGCGTGTGTGAGTGCTTGCATGGAGTCAAAGTTCCGTCCGTTATTCTCGCCAACATAAAGAGGCTAGTCTCAATGAAAGACTTGAAATTAGTTGGTATAAAGTCTCATGATTGCCACGTGATGATGACATGATGCTTCTGTAGCAATTAGGGTGTTCTCGCCAGAGAAAGTGCGAGACCCAATTATAAAGTTTTGTTCATTCTTCAACGCGATTTCACGAAGGTCATCGACCGCTGAAACCGGATAAGCTGCAAAGAAGACGTGATCCACACTCTATACCGCTTGAGATGTGCTTCCTCCATCCTTCTTCGATATTATGGTCCATCTCATTGTTCATATTGTGAAAGAGATACGCTTGGCCTGTGTTTCTACATCGATGTACCCTTCGAGAGGTTCATGGGGTTGTGAAGAAATATGTTAAGAATCGACATCGGCCGAAGGGTGCATGCCGAAGGTTGGGGAACCGAGGAGGTCATCGAAGTTCTCAGATCGATTACATGGATCTCAAACTGATTGGTGTGCCCGTATCTCACCATGAAGGGAGGCTACAAGGAAAGGGACACTAGATCGTAAATCGATCCGCATAAATGATCGTGCTTCATTCACGCAAGCACATTTTACGCTTCGCACCAATCTTGTAACGGCCTCAGATGTCGACATGCACAAGAACATGCTACGAAGAAAAAACCCATGTAAGTCCGAGGTTTGGATCGAGAGAGCAGAGATAACTTTGGAGATTGGTTGCTTAGATACATGATGCATCTGTAGAGATGAAAAGCGCCAATTGAGAGCGCCGCTAAGGGACTATCATATACAATTTTGATATTTGAAGGATACGATATCAATGGATATACATTTTATACGAGAGCACAAGATAACAAGAGCACCAACCAGAACAGCGGGGTCCGTATAGATGCCTATGACAGCAATGGCAATATGCAGACGTACTAGGATTCATAGAAGAGATTTGGGAGCTTGACTATGGGCCTCTGAAGGTCCCCCTCTTTCGGTGCCAGTGGGTCAGGCTACCTAGGGGCGTGAACATCGACAAGTACGATATCACTACTGTGGACTTCAAACACGTCGGATACAGAGAAGAACCATTCGTACTTGCTAGTGCCGTTACACAAATTTTCTTTGTAAGGGATCCAGCTGACAAGGAACGCCACGTGGTTCTTCAATCAAAAAGAAGGATTGTGGGAGTTGAGAATGTAGTCGACGAGGAAGACTATAACTAATTTGATGAGCTTCCTCCTTTCGGTGAGAACATCGACCTAGGTCTCATGGAAGACATAGAGGAAGCTACATACATACGCCGTGATCATAACGAAGGTCGGATTGTAACTTAGTTGTGTAATTAAGGATATGCTTTATTTTGTATGAAGGTCAAGCTTCAATTTGTGATATAAACATTTTGTACGAAGGACATGCTTCAATTTGTAATGTATGGAGTATTGATTATTATAATCATTCAGAAATAGTAAATGTCCAATGGACGAAGATGAGATAGTAAGAGCAAGTTTTTATTGATTATTTCTAATTAACTAAAATTTTAAATAAAACAAAAAAGGATCAGATCATGAGCACAATAAAAAATAACTAAAATTCATAATAAAAAGTTGAAGGAAATTAGCAATTTGGTTTTTGTATGAAGTCCAAAGCAAAATCTTGGAATGGCTGAAATTTGAAATAAAATTCCAATGTTTGTATTTGGGTTTTTACAAATGCAGAAATACAAATGACAATTATGTAAAACAGTGTGACAATTTTCCTTGTGCGGCGTAAAAATCCTTGCGTGGCAAAGATTTGCCATCGCTACCACTTCGCCACAACAAAGACTTGGCACGGTGGATTGGCGAGGAACATCGCTGTTGGTTGACAAACGAGAATAGGCACTAATAAAACACATTGCCACGTTATAGTCTCCACCCAAGATCGATAGTATCACCGCCGGTCATGAACGCCAAGCACTAATAATCAACATCATCGCCGGTTGATAAATGACCGGCAAGTAATAGTTATATATCATCGCGGTTATAAATGACCCGGCACTAATATGCAAACATTACTGCCGGTTCATTTATAAACCGGCACTAATAGTCGAACATCACTGCCAGTTCTATAACAAGCCGGTAGAGATAATATATCACTGCCCGTTCACTGCGTGGAACCAGCAGTAATAATCCTCCCTATATATACGTTTTTTTTCCCGCACTTAGCCATTTCGCAATTCATTTGGAGTTCTTCTGTGCGCCCTAGCCGCCGTCGTCTCTCCCAACGCCGTCCCTCCGTGCAGCGACACCTCCCCGCCATCACCCCCTGCGGCGCCTCCCCCCGATGTCGACTCTCCTCACCCTGGCCCTCCCTGCGGCGCCTCCTCCCGGGCGACCCTCCCGCCACGCCCTCCTGCGACGACCCTCCCCGCTGCCCTCCTGTGGCGACCCCTCCTAGCGCCGGTAAGCTCGTGATGATTCTAGGGTTCTCGATGATATTGCTTTGTGATGATTCTAGGGTTGGCCGATGCTATTGCTCTGTGATGATTCTAGGGTTGGCCGATGCTATTGCTCTGTGATGATTCTATTGCTCTGTGGTGATTTTAGGGTTGGCCGTGTTAGAGTTTAATCTTGTCATTAGAGCATATGCATATTTATGTTTGTTAAATTGCGTGTAGCAAATAAGTACGTGTAGTCCATTTGCATTGTGATAGTGCTTGAGCTGGTAGATCGAGAAGTGCTTGGCATGTGAAATGTGCAGGATGCTGTCTTGAACCAGGACACATGTTCGGTGGGATGTCAGGCCGTGTGAAACGGTGAGTATATGCGTATGTGAGTTACTATCAAGTGTATAGGATACACGGGATTAGGAGCCAGCTCGGGTCAAAAGCCCCGAAGAGATTTCTTGGCAGGAGAATAGGTCCTGGTGACTAGGCTCGTGCATGGATATCTGCGTGTTATGCATGCAGCTGAAAGGTGTGGTGTGAGACTCGCCCGTCGTGGCTGTTAGCGAGTTGTGTGATTGGTACTTTGCATGGTAATTAGCAAGTAGTTTAAGTAGTGGGGACGTGGAGTGAGTTACAGGCAAGTTGTTGCTCGCCGTTGGTGCTATATGTATTCAGTTTCAGTCCATTGTAATGCAAGCAAATAGAGTGTGTTTTTGCTTCTGTGCTCTAGTTCCTTTCTTGTATAAGTGTGTGTGCGTGAAGCACTTGTGTGAGACAGACCCAACAAGAGAAAGAGAAGAAAATCAGTGAGTGATTATCAAAGCGAGAAGAAGGGTTTGAGTGATTCAATCACAACAGGCCGATGCTATTGCTCTGTGATGATTCTAGGGTTCTCGATGATATTGACAATTGTTCTGTAAATAAGGCCTTAAGTTGGTAGACTAACATGCATTGACAATCGATGATTCTAGGGTTCTCGATGATATTGCTCTGTGATGATTCTAGGGTTGGCCGATGCTATTGCTCTGTAATGATTTTTGTCTAAGCCCTAATAGCATTGTTGGTTCGGTTAGCATACTGCTCTGAATTCTTATTATGCATGATAAGGTGGTAAGGATTTAAGGCCTTATTTACTCAATTAATTGTTTTGCCCATTTGTGATGAGATGAAGGTTCTAATCTTCATTCAAACCCAATAATCTGAGAGCAATCATACATAATTACCTCCATATTGCCATAGTAGTCATGATTCATTATATGAATGACATAATGTTGCCTTTATGTGATCTGTTGCCATATGTATCTTTGAGGTGTCGTCAGCAGTCGATAACAACAAGTATATGTCGAATCAAGATTAATACAAGCAGGGCAAAGCGCCCAAGAGACAGAGGCCCAACTCATATATTCATTAGATTATTATTGCTTATTTGCTTACTAAAAAATAATGAATCATTCTTATTCCACACTAATATGATTTTCAAAAAATAAAATAAGGTTATAAATCTACAACTAGTATGTTAGTAGTCTATTACACCAAAAGAAAGCAAAGCGAGCCAGGAGAGCGTCCGGTACACCGAGAGGCGGAGCCACGAGGTAAGGTGCTTGGTTCACGTGCAATGTCAACCATCTATGAAGCTAGCCAAAACTCTTAGCAAGAAACGACCATATGAAATGACCGACGAAGAAATAAAAAAAGAAGTAGGCGCCTATATAGTAGAGCACTTCAAGAAGACGCCACCACCTGCTAAGATTGAAATTAAAGCTGCCAAACGGGATTTCTTCCTGGACATAGCGAAGTTTAAACAGACAGGACGGATAATTGAAGCTCCTCAACCTAGCCAACTATCAGACTACGATCGCATCTCTAGGAACAAATCTAAAGGAGATGGTGGTAAAGCAGCTGTTGCTGAAGGCCAAAGTGGTGCAGAAGAGTAGGAGCCACCTTTAAAGTGGCCATTCGTTAATGGGGAAGCTTTGTTGCATCCAAATAAGGAGCTCAAACTGACCACACAATTACGGCGTCTACATCAATAGTACCTGCAGTATGTCCAAGAGACACAAAACGTTGCTTTCCCCGTCAAATAGAAAGATATGGACCTTCACAACAATGACGGCTTTTTCTGGGTAGAACACCGAGAACTATATCAGATGTACCAACGAGATGCCCTGGACGTGTCCATATTAAGAATGTGGACTCTGTAGGTCTCTTGTATAATTCATGCTGTATATTCACGTGCTCTTAAACTTAGGGTCTGATTTCTTTTTTTACGTAGAATGGAGACAATGACACTTAGAGCGGACAAAAATGAAAAGATAGGATTCTTGGACCCGGGCCTTGTCAACTGCAAACTTATTACAGATCCAAGAACAATAAATGATGTTGAGGCGTACATACTCAAGGCGCTGTTAAAGCTACAACACAAGGACTATATACTTTTACCCTACATCTTTGAGTACGTGTTTCCTTGCCTACTAGTCTCGTATATTTGATGCGCAACACTATGTGACGACTAATTGGCTTCTGCAGTTTTCACTGAATCGTCCTTGTCATCATGTTAAATGAAAGCAATATCACTGTCTTGGACTCACTGAGGAAACCGACAAGCAAGTACAAAGAATTATTAGACTTGTTAGACAAGTAAACTCAGTCGTTGCATTATTGTTCCAGTAATCTTCCATTCCATTGCACCTAATTAATTTTAATGACTACTCGAAACCATGAACAGGGTGTACAAAAAATACCGCAAGAAGAGCCAACGGTATCGTCCATACACGAAAAATTTCAGAATATACACCGATTTTCCATACCTGAAACAACCCCAAGGGAACAATTTATGTGGATACTACGCAATGACACATATCCACGCGTTCATCACTGACAATACGGACTACAACGGCCAGCTGGTATATCGATCATTACATGTTGACCCGTACTTTTCTTTATAAAGACGATGACACTAATTAATGCTTCAATTTCTCCCATGACGGTAGCGTCAAGCGTGGCACCAAAGACTTTCTTTCGACCACGAAATTGATGCCCTTCAAGAGCAGATAGCTGGGTTCATCATTTGAGAAATTATCCACCCGAAGGGCGAGTTTCACGAGCATTTGTAGCTTAAGTGACATGCCAACAATTGTGAATGAACAATGTAATGCTTCAAAAGTGAATGAACAATGTAATAATTAAATATTATGACGCTTCAATGTATTTCAATTACACTTTAGCGATACTTCAGTACTATTGTGCACAACGTATATCGCACAGAATACATCTACTGTACAATATATATACATGCTACAACATATACTGCAAAAATATATATGCAAAAAGGTTTAAAAATCCATCACTGCCAGTTTTGGATATCAAAATAGGACATAGAGTTATCACTACCGGTTAACAAGAAAAAAGGGGCAGTGATAGTAGTTATCACTGCCAGATATTGATAACAATTGGGTAGTGATAGTTACTTATCACTGTCGGATATTATTGAAAATGTGGCAGTGATAGTTACTTATCACTGCCGGTTGTAAATAATAACCGGCAGTGATAGTTATTATCACTGCCGGTTGGACAGTATGAACTGGCAGTGATAGTTATTATCACTGCCGGTTGTTAAGTATAAACCGGCAGTGATAGTGATTATCACTACCGGTTTATATCCGGCAGTGATAGTCCTCGACTATCACTGCCACTTAGGTTGTGCCGGGTCCACATCTGACAATGATGCCGATGTGGACCCGGCAGTAATCACATGTTCGGTAGTAGTGTGATGGCCAAAAATATATATCCACTGCCATATAGTATGACTTTGAGGCAGGATGACCACATTCTACAAAATAAAGTGATTGCTAGAATATTTTGTACATTACAAGAGTCAGAACCAAAAATTAAAAACTGGGACTAAATAACAAACAAATTGAAACTGCACACCATTTTTTTTGCATTCCACAAAAGTCCTTACAATGTCCAACCTGTTCTGGTTGATGTGAATGCTAGCACCACTCCGTTGCTAATAACACCACTAATGCTTCTCAAAAGCAAAGATGTAACTCCAGTGTAAAACAGGACACATCACATATAATTTCACCATGTAAAATAAATGCAGACAACCCATTTCAATTAATAATAAACATCATATATAATATTTAGACATGCAACCTCTTTTGGAAGCTACTGTCAAGTCTTTTGAACCTAGTCTTGCTCCTCAAGTTGATTCAAGCCACATAACCAGAGAGGGCGCTCAAGTTTGTTACCTACTTTTGTAGACTGGTTACCTGATAACTGATCACCTCACAAGTATATATTTGTAGGTTGTTGAAAATCCTTCTTCTGAAAATACGCATTTTGGCAGTAAGCACTCAACATTGAAGGTAGATAGCATGCACTACAAAACAATAGCCATCAAACTCCAATATTCTGAAATGCATCCTATCAAAAAATATTTTCCAATGTACTAGAATTTCTACTCTGAAGTTTAGACAATGTTCCTGATAAATAAATGCATTTACATTGTAATATTGTTAAGGAAACAATATGACCTATCATTATGCACATTAAAATCTTTTAAAGATTACGGCCATTACAAGGAAGCCAAAATTTCGAAGTGAGAGTGCCAAGTTGCCAATAGTCATGCTCTTTCAGCGCAACTGGCGTCAAGAAATTTGTATTTAGAAACTAGGTAGGTTTTTGCGCGCTACGCTGCGCACGTGTATAAATATAAAAGAATGTTGGCTGCATATATGTAGGTATTTGTTAACTGAATAATTTGGTGTTGGGTAAAGAGTACGGAGGACTATTTAGTGTTTGAGGCAAGAGTGAATTGGGAATTAATATCGAAATTAATATAGGTATGTCTATATTATCGGATAGAATCTATCTTTTAGAATGAATGTAATATTGAACCGATGTAGTAATAAGTAATAAATAATAGACTATTTAGAAGGAATGTATTTGTTCTTGTCGAGAATTCTTGGTTCAGGTAAGTAAATACTAAGAAAGAAACAAAGAGTCTGTGAAACTGTTGTTGCAGGTAAGGAAAAAAAACAAGTAAAGGAGAGGTATAGCTCTATTGATTTAGAATATTCTAGATTTTATATCGAATTTGGTAAAGTAACACGTTTATTGTAGAAATACTATCTTAAGATACTGAAATATAGGATGAGATAATCGGTAAATATTGGGAAAGATATGTATAATGAGCAAATATAGTGAAATATATGGGCAAAGTATAACTAAGTGCATGGATAAGTAAGAAGGTTATTAAGTATTGAACAGGTAGCATACTACGGCAATATGATATAACCAAACGAAAATGCCAGTAGAGATTGATATTACAAAGATCAAAGCACAACGATAAGAAAGATACGTAGCAAAGATTGATATTACAAAGACCAAAGCACGTCGAAAGATGACAGTTGTAGGTATATACAATAACTAAGGTCTGTGTAGCTGGATATAGACTTATATAATTGTAGCGGGAAACATATATTGCATAGATCTTGTTGCCGATGAAGACAAAATGGGATCGGCGAGCTTCGGAAACCTAGGTCTGTGATCAGTAGAGAACTCCTGGAGTTGCTGGAATGGAGAACAGTAAATTAGAATACAGGTAATAAGGGGGGAAAAATTGTTTACGACTCTACCTGGTTTATTGTGAACCAGAGGCCTTGTCCTGAAACAGTTTTTTCTTAACAGAGGTTTCCCTTGTGGCAATGCTGGGACTATATGTCCAAACGAAAAAATGATGTCAGCACTTTGTCGAGATGATTATAGAAATTATGTGCAGCTGGGTATGAGCGAAACATAACTCGTATGGAGTTCAATGGTGGTGGGATCTGTATCGGTAGCACCTAGCGCTCTCTTGATTGAAGATCGTGTTGTCGCTAACATCTGTGAGCAACAAAAGTAAGATTTTAAATAATATCGATAGCGTAGGGTGAGTAATAAGAGGTGCAGCTCTGGAATGATTTTACTGACTTACTTGGGGCGATGGAGGTGTTCCTTGAGATGTATCAGTAGGAACTCCATGGTATTTCTGAGATCATATGTATATATTCAAATAATGAGAAGGTATAGATATAAATAAGTAAAGGCTGTTCTGAATTATGAATATATTTTAGCATAAACATTTTGATCAGTGTAAATGTAAGACTTGAGGGTAATTTGGTACGTGAATCAACAAAGAGAATAGTCTTTGTTTTGTTGTATGTAAGTAACTTCTTGCGTAATGGAATAGATATGAATCAGGATAAATACTCTGAAGCTAGAAAGTCAACAGTAATGTAAATATAAAAAAAGGTATATATATGTACACAGAACAATATGTAGATGAAAAAATAAAGTGGACGAATAAGAATAAACCTTGAGACATGCAGGAAGATCTTGAGGGATATCAGTCAAGACAGTTGGAGCTGATACTATAGCCTGATGGCTAGGAAAAAGCTTAATTTTTTCAGAGTCAGTTGGTTGGATATGGGTCTGAGAAGAGGCTAAGATGGTAGAATGGATAGAATCGGGTGTTGGAATCGCTGATGTCTGATGATGGACGCTGGTTGTGACAAGCTGTGTTGTTTCTGGTGTAGTTACAGATTGATCAGGCATGGAGCTTTGCTGTGCAATACTATCACTGGGGAGAGCAATAGGTGAATCAGTATGTTCTTGTCCAGTGGTAGAGGTACTTCCTGATAAAGTTAGGATAGGGGAGAGAGAATCAACTTGGTACGATATCTTTAGTCGTTGTAAAGCTCTTCGTGTAACTGAGACTCGCAGATTATATTGTCTTCCATATATACGTGAGATCTGTGACGGAATAAAGCCTTCGGTGCTTTTACGGATTTGAAGTCGATCCACCGAGCACCCAATTAGTTGCTCACTATTTCGCAAAGAAGATGAATTCTGCACGGAAGCTTACGGTTTGAATAATGCATCGGGATCAACACCATTGTGAAACTTCGATATCTATTGCAATTAATAAATTGAGTTATGATTAACACACGTGATAGTAACATATGACAATAGATCAAATGCAGAAAAAGAGAGTAATATACCGGGGTTCAAATTGTGGAACCACATTTTGAACACTGTAGTTCTCTGTTTGTAATTGCAGTTCTTTTGCGGGTACCACATGCTAGATACCACCATGGTTGCCTCGAGCGAGCTCTAGAATAGCAATGTGGACATCGTAGCTATTTCCCTAGGGATACGAATATTAAGTCAATAGTACAGGTAGGTTATTACATCTTGAACATATAAGGTAAATAGATTATCGTATGAAAAACAGAACGATTTACTTACCACAACATCATGTGGGTTAAGATTAGAAATCTCTTGGACTGTGACAGGAATAGATTGTTTCTGTAGGGGTGTTTCTGCTGTCCATTTTATCTCGCGTGGTATATTTCTAACACTATGATATTGATAGGTAAGAATCAGTATCGATGGAATGATTAATGGTACGGCGACAATAAGGGAAATAATGTATATCGAAGATAAAGCATATATTTTACCTATCCAACAAAGTCGTTGTCTCCGAAATTAAGGGTGCTGTACCATCGGCAAATGGTACTACCTTGGAGCGAGAGTTGTCACTGGGAAAATGGTCAAATTGTCTACTATGAAAAGATGATAACGTAAAGACAATGGTATATTTGTGTTCATAGTCATGGGTTAGCTAACGATGTCAACGTCTAAACAATAGTGGGATCTGTTCTTTTCTGTAGCCAAATTAAAGATCACAGTAAATAGAACCGTGCGGTTTATTATACTATCAAAGGAATTTTTTTATATTTGTTCGATTAGGACTGATATGATGCTTCAAAATCGTTTGTTCCAGTGAGGGTCATTTTTTTGTACCGAAACCGCTAGAATGGAAGGCCTAAGTAATTATAAGAAATATTTTGTATTTGTAGCAGTTGGAAGGTGAAGACCCATGCTGTATGTTCTATCATGTTTCAATATTGGTTCATGTATTGAAATTCAGTTTGAACCCTTGTTCTTACAGTTGGAAGTCCATATTACTTATGTATATAACTAACCTTATATTCCAGGGTTCAGTAATAACAGTGGTTCATAGTATGAATCGTATAATATATTTATTAGTATGGCTAGGATGTATTCTAAATCAAAACAGAAAGTATAACATGGACAGTTAAGTAAAAACACTGACCGTTATGTAGTTTTATTGTCAAACCAACTAACAGAAGAACTATTGGGCGGCGCCGTGATTCATGTTGAATATTATCAGCCTCAAAACGTAGCGCGTGCGGTCCCCATAACGTGATCTCCGCATTTTCTCTTTGATGGTGAAATATTAGTTTACGCAGATGTTAGCGACGTTAAAAAAAAGGTGAAAAGTATGCGAGATGTGATAAGGGACTAACACGCCATCCGTTATTTCAATGTTTGAATAGGTTTCGAGTGCCTCGACAAAGGATCTTTATATGTGAGATAGATGTGATAATCCCCAAAGTATCTACACTCAAATAAATGTCAAGAAGGATATATAACGATGAACAAGAAGAGTTTTTTTCCTGTTAGCAGATAGTACCAGATAAGAGGATCCTGTCATTGAGCCTGGTCCTAAGTACTTCGAATGAAACAGGGCAGCATGCATACATAGGGAATCTTTCTGGAGCAGCTGGAAGCTCTGTAACCTTAGTATGAGCAGTGAATCGGGCCATGATAGCACTGTTAACAGGCCTATAATTGGTACGTGCATCCATAACTTCAAAGTATTGAATATAGTATATTGAATCTTCCTTTAGTAAAGGAGCAAAGCGGGGCACATGACGTTCTGGGATTTGCGCATCTAGCATAGTAGACTTTAAAAAGGAATATAGTGTTATCAGAGAAAGATACGGTAATTAGGAACGAAGTATTAAAGCAAAATAACAGCACAGGGTTAACCTTTTCGTCTAGGAAAACCATATCAAGTCGTAGGATTTTTTCAGGCTTGTTTTCATCTGCATATTCTGAAAAACGGGTCACTCTGACACATACACGCCAACGGTGCGATTCCTGGGAGATGTCCTTGAGTAAATTATACTCCATCTGTTGATAAAAAGGAAAAGTTCCAAGGTAGTTAAATGTATAGTAATAACAGCAATTCTAGTAGTAATAGCGCAGGCAATGATTAGCAGAGTAAATAGGTAGGATATGAGAAAGAAGTAGAGACAGCAAAAGTGTATAGAAGGTTACATAAATCGGTATGTATAAAGAAAGCGTGAAAACATAAATAAAAGTTAGTTGATTCTATGCCTGGCAAAAATGGCTGTGCAATACAAATAGTTAGTGCTAACATATGGGGCATTACAGGGCAAACATAGCAGCATTAAAGGTTTAAAAAGCTATGCTGTAAGGAGTAACACAACAAGCGTACATACTGAGTAAATATATGCAGATTGCGGTGACCAAATATATGCAGATTGGGGATAAGATTGTATACAATACAAAGATCAAGCTAAAAGGTGTTGTGAAGGATCAGAGAGCGATACAAAAAAGCAAATATTTTATTAATGAACAGGAGATACAGTAATAGAAAGGGGGGGAAAAGGGAAAATTAGTAAAGCAAGCAGTATAACATTACACAGGATGATAGAACCAAAGACAATAATTTCTAAACAAAAGGCAGGATTTCACTATAGACTATATTCCGAGTTACTGAGCCAGTTGTTCCATCTTCATTTTCGATAATTATGAAAAGGCCTTCTCATGATGTGACTCTAGAAACAGCAACATAAAATTGCCCATGCGTAAAGACAGGGTTTCTTAGATAGACTCCAACTTTGTTCAAGGTTTGTCCCTGACATTTATTGATTGTCATCGCATAGCAAAGTCTAATAGGGAATTGTCTTCGCTGGAGAGTAAAAGGCCATCTTGAGCTTGTACCATTAAGGACAATTCGAGGTATACGATGTTAATGACGTTCTCTCAAGAAGAATATCCGGTACAGGGAAAAATAAGAAGATTCAGTGGCTGTCCAGGAAGCGTGTTCAGCACAGAAGAAAGGAAGCAGAATCCTATTGAATATATACTAAGACTAAAAAGTAACCAAGGGTGGTAAAAAAAATACATACCATTAGAAGTACAGTTGCATCGAGGATCTGACATAGCCACAACGTCCATACAAATTAGCCACAGGACGATTATAAGAGACTCATCTAACGGATCTGGTATTATCGGATTAATATAGAGAGCCTGTATCATACAACATCTCTTTGGATAAATCGATCAGAGAAGATACGGAGTTCATGTAGTGACACGGAAACATATACAGGCAGAGCAGTAAGTATTGATAAGCTTATAATCCTATGTCACGGATAGGGAGGCACCATGGAGAGGTAAAAGGTAAAATACCGCTAAGAGAAATAGATAACAAATAAAAGGAAACAAATAAGGGAAAAGGAAATTTATAAGGATGTAAGCACTCAAGGGGGAAAATAGCTAGGGAAATCTATTAGTTGACTGCGCTGGACACACGTGAGAACGCCAAGACCAAAAAGGTAATAAGGAATAGAAATCCGAGAAATAACATGTGCACGAGACAGGAACCATGGACAGCTAAAAGTAAAATACCGCTAAGAGAAATAGATAACAAATAAGGGAAAAGGAAATTTATAAGGATGTAAGCACTCCAGGGGAAAAATAGATAGGAAAATCTATTAGTTGACTGCACTGGGCACACGTTAGAACTCCAAGACCAAAAAGGAAATAAGTAATAGAAATCCGAGAAATAACATGTGCACGAGACAGGAACTGAACCAAGACTATAAACCTAAGTAACAATACGGATAATAGAGAGACATATATATGTAGCCAAAATAAAAAGGATAATCAGCACCACAAATCCCAAACACAAAACATACATGTGCCGTATCCCAACTCAAGAGCACCAACCAAATCATAAGCAAGAGATGTATTTGTACCCAAGATCGAAAGCATAGCAGGGACCAGAAACCTCAAACATAGAACCTGTCTGGGTTATAACCTGATCCAAGACCATGCACCGTTTTTTCTTTAGGGAATTCATGGAGCGACAATCGGCATGACACAACAGAAGTATAACACAGAGACACATACATAGCAAAATGAAGACCGCTCTCATAACACGTGCCTTCCATAATCCCAGGCAAGATCAGGAAACCAGATTATTCAAGGAATCCATGGACCGATAACCAATATCAGGGCACATATATTTTCTTGAGGGAATCCACGGACCAATAACCAATATCAGATCATATATACATACACATATAATATGGAGATATATAACTAATAGAGTAAATGCTACTCTAACGACAAAGAATCGATACAATAGGGTACATGACAGGCGCAAGGAATAAGCAAGATAAATAACATCTGATTAGATTAGGAACTCGAATAGTGTAAAGACCTACCTCGTAGCAAACTTCAACCAGTGCATAAAAAAGGCTGGTACCGAGGAGCAACAAAACCAAACGACGCCTTTGTGATAGGCACGCATGCAACGAACAAGGATACATACGGTAAGAATAACGGCGAGATATAACAAAGCACCGGTCGCAAATAGAATGTCACAGGCTATAACTCGACGCCAAGACCACTTAATTGGGTTTTCTTGGAATTCATGGAGCAACAATCGAGATGATACAACATAGGTATAACATGGAGACATATACATAGCAGATAAGTACCGCTCTAATAATCTGTAACACAAAGACAAAACATGTATCTTCCATAACGTCACGCAAGACCAGTAACCAGATTATTTAGGGAATCCATGGACCAATAGCTAAAACAACATATATCGATAACATAACATATAGACACATATCCAACAGAATATACATACTAATTGGATAACAGAGAACCAACATAACACAACACAGAATCCAACATACATGGGTTCTAACCTGAGACAAGACCCTAAACAATTTTTTCCCCACGAAATCCATAGACCAATAACCAAATATCGACCATACATATTTTCTTGAGGGAATCCATGGACCAATAGGCAACATCGGATCATATATATATACATATAGGTTACAGAGACACATAACTAATAGAATAAACGCTACTCTAACAACAAAGAATAAATATGATGTTGAGCAAGAACAACCGACCAAAGAATGTTATAAAGACATAATCTGTGAGCCAAACAAACTAAGAAACAGGGCAAATAAAATAAGGAAATCATAACAAGAAACAAACGGGTAAAAATATCAATAAAAATATAAAATCCTGGAACGTAACCAAGTACAAAACACAACGAATGAAACCGTATGTATCGGAGGGAAGGAAAAATCGGTTGGAAGACAACGCAGAGCACAAACGTAACCAACAAATAAAATCGAAGGGACAATGGTATTTGGTTCGCAAATAAAATCGAAGGGACAAAGGGCGGCTTGGCATTGGCTTTAGCGCAAGAGCGAACCCAACAATAAAGCACCGAGATGGAGACACGAGAAAACCCAAAAGCATCGCATAAACGAAAAGGGAACGCTAAAGAGGGCTCGGCTCAAAAGAAACCGAGCCAAAGTACAATCGATGCCCGAGCTAGCTCAGTACCGTGAAGGCTCGACATCCGGAGCGGCGGAGGCGGCAAGAACAAGCGGGCCGCCGACGCACCATCGCAGACGATAATGATCGAGAGGACCAAGACAATGAGAACAGAAGCAGTAACAGGAAGAACCCGAACGGATCTAACCCACGATTACATAGCTCATCGAGGAAGAACCGTGGCGTCATCGACGCAAGCGGAAGCGGTCGAAGGAGGAACGGAATCGCCACACGATCGCTTTGAGTGAAGGCAGACGGACGAAGGCGAACAACGCAGCGAGGTAAAAGGACGAAGGCCTCGAGGCGGACCAGCACATAAAAGTAAATGGGCGTGAATAAATGCAACGAGCTGGGAACTCTCCCAACACATAAAAGCAAATGGGCGCTAATAATTGCAACGAGCTGGGAAGCACCGGAACCATAAAACGTGACCGAGAACGTGGGGCGTGGCGGCGCTGAAAATGTCTCGATACGGTGTAACACACAAAAGCAAAACAAGCTAGATAAAAGAAAGAAGCCCTCGCGATGACGTGGAGGCCCCGAAGGCCGCCGACCTTCGTTTAATAGAGTTATTATTATTCAATTCGATCATTAGTACCTGATTGATGGCTTGGTTGGCTCCAGCATCATACAGCTCAGGAGGACGACCAAAAATGGGTAAAATAACTGGTGTGATATCTTGACTTACCTCCACCAACTACATGTGAATCTTGATTGAACTTAACGTCACAAACAGTTTTTTTCTTTGATACATGCACTGCATGTATTAGCACATACATATCATATTTTATGCCTTCACACTACCTCAAAAAAGGCCATCTGTGGCCATTCAAAAACCGCCAACCGTCATAGATTTAGTGCCACTGATAATCGAGGATTATCAGTGGCGGTTTGTGGCTCAAACCGCCACTGATAATATTATCAGTGACGGTTTTATCCACAAACCACCACAGATATAGACTTATCTGTGATGGTTCTATCCACAACCAGCCACATATATCCTTGTATCAGTGGCGGTTTTTCAATAGAACCGCCACATATACTCATATCAATGGCGGTTTTTGGATATAACCGCCAGTGATACTACGAGTATTAGTGACGGCTTTAGGCAAAAACCGCCACTGATAACTCTAGACAACAAAATAAAAAATGGGCATTTCGGGCTAGCATCAGGCAGCGCAAGCCATGCCCTCTGAAATAGCATACACATATCATACACATTATAACAGATGTATACACAAAATAGCATGAGATAAGCCATAATGAAACATCAATTTACACTTTGTAATCAATTTACATATAAAACTAAGTGCAAATCTAATTGGTCTTATAGGGAAAAAATTGCTAGCTTGATTGGTTAAGTGAACACTTTGAGTATGGTGAAGCCAACTACAATTCTCGGAATTTCACCCCTAATCATATCTTCATGTGAAGCGCTATAATCACCGAAGAATATGAAGTAAATGTTGCCACTTCGGTTCTTAGGCCTAAAATTTGCTAGTGGAACCTGAGTACAACCAACCAACAAATCTGAAAAATAAAGGAAAAGAAATCTGAATAATAAAGGAAAAGAAAGAGCAGGAACAATAGATAAATAAGAGGGAATTTGACCTAGAAGCAATTAGAATGGACACCTTGAAAGATTGGTGAAGACGGATGAATAGGTTATGACTCAGGTTAGCTCCAAAAAGTTCCTACAAGTTAGAACAATCCTAATCTATCCAAACATTCCCATAAAATGTATTAACAATGAAATTATCAAGCAATATTCTCTAGGGAAATTGGAACAAATGGATCAATATTCCCCTAAAATTTTTCAACTAGCAAGGCAAGACTATTTATATAAGCATAACCCCTCTGAAAGTAGTTCTAAGGAACAGAGATGCTATGATGGTTTGAAAAAATAAATGACTTTTAAGTGCATAGTTATTATGTGGTTAATGGCACTCTAGGAAACAAAAGACACAGTCACTCCTATTTGATCAGTTAACACGATAAACTTGTATACATTTACTCTGGGTACTCTGGGCTATGCACTACCTATGCATTAGGCCCCAGATGAATCTGAAGACCTACTACATATTCCAAGATGTCTGACAAAAAATCATTGGTTAGCAACATGAGATTCACGAGCCTAAAAAGGACTACCGATAGATGAAACTTTGGCATTTCGTACGATGAAGCTTTGGCAAACAATATCAAAATTCAAAACTAAGCTCTCTCAGGACAAGGCAATTCACACACTCCTCTCAGATGGGGAAATTAATGAAGCCGACTCACACACCCCTCTGAAATAGCATACACATATCATACACATTGTATCACAGACACAAAGTAGCATAAGATTAGCTATAATGAAACATCAATTTACACTTTGTAATGAGACAAAATTTAAATAATGAAAGACTACACTAGTTTTCTAAACTACAAGCCTACTAGTCTTCGCTATTAGTTGGAGACACATGATGTGTAAAATGAGTATGGATGACTGGATCGTTGTTGTCTTTGTCATGAAACTCGCCTTTTGCGTTGATGATTTCCTTCATGATGAAGTAGGCGAGTTGCCCCTGAATGGCTTGGATTTCAATAGGAAGCAGTCCTTCTGTAGGCAACTTGAGGCGCTATAAATACGAAAAATAAATCTCAGAGTATATAGAAATTGAGTGGTGTGAATCAATTTTTTGATGTAAGCATAACAAACCTCTATGTCATTGTTTATTGTAGAACCTAAGATTTCGCGTATGTATTGGCACACGAAATATCCACATAAATTTGTGCCTTGCGGCTGCTTGTGACATTATAAAAATTGAATAAACTAAAATGTCATGGAATGAGTTATTTACTACGAAATGCGATATAAGAATATTGCTTGCGTGCATACCGGAAATTTAGTACGGATTGAAAGCGATTTGTGGTATGGGTGGTATCTTGAGCACTTTTTACAATATCTTTTGAACGCAATATTTATTACAGTTATCATGTCTTTGTAGTTTTTTCTATCTTCATCCAGCGGGTCCATGATCAGCATCTTGCTCTTCTCGGGAGTAATTACTACGAGAATCCAGTGGAAGCTACATACACGGGTATGATGCCATAGTCATTAGTCTTAAGATCAAAGTAAAGAACTAAATCAACGAGTAATTGTAACACCCCAAATTTTGTTTTTCTTGTGTTCAAATTGGTATTTTGAATTTTTGGGAATTTCTGGAATTTATTTGGATTTCTTTTAAATTAAGCCATTTATCAAATTAATTAAATAATAGAAAAGTTAGAATAAAATTTTGCTGAAAATATTTTATTTGAGCCACAAATGTCTTAAAATATTTTTGGGAATTTTTCCAGAATTTTTCTAGTATTTTTAAAGCCCCAAATGAATTATTTTATTTTCGGGAATTAATTTTATTTGGAAAAGGATTAAAAATCCCGTGAACAGTATTGGGCCGAGTACTGTGCGGCCCGCCCCGGAAAAACCCTAGCGCGACAGCCGTTCGATCTTCATCCAAGGGCTCACGTTGCGCCACGTCGTCAATCCGATTTGTCGCCGGATTCCGCCGCCGCCGCCGCCCGTGTGGGCCTTGGTTTCCGCGTTTTTCACGGAAGTCGAGGGAGCTATTTATTGTGCCGCCACCCGGGTTGTGATCCCCACCTCGTGCCGCACCCGTTCGTACACCTCACGCCGCCAGAGTCGCCGTCGCCTCGCCGCACGAGCTCGCCGAAGTCTCCGAAGCCAACCGCCGAGTTCTTCGCGTCGTTTCGTCGCCGTCGGTGATTCTCCGCCGTCGCCCGTGCCACCATCGGACTCACCTCGTCAAGCCATGTCGGGAGGGCCACTTCTTCATGCCGGAGGAGCACGGAAACGCCGCCGGCCACGTCTTCTTCCTCCGCCCCGGTTAAACCTCGCCGCCACGCCATCGTTGCCGCCGAAGCTCCCCACACCGTCCGATCGCGCATCAACGACCCGGATTCTGCCACGTCGTCCCGTAAACAGTAAACCCCATCTTCCAACCTCCACCGTTAGATGCAAATCCGAGGGCGCCAGTAGTGCCACGTCGCCGTCATTTGTCGCGCGTGTCGCGACAACGCGACCCACATGTCGGTCGACCGCACCGCCTTGTGCACACGAGACGCCGACAAAGACGGGCCCACTTGCTACCCCGACGCACCGCGGCGTGAGACATCACCGTTGACGTCATGCTGACGTCACGGTGGGACCCACTTGTCAGCGAGATAGCCGAGTCGTGCTGACGTCACGATGACGTCATGCTGACGTCATCACAGGAGCCGGTCAGGGCTGACGTCAGCAAAGCCACGTGTCACTCTCTGGTGGCGACACGTGTCACAGATGACGCAATAATTAGTTTTCCCGAAAAAGAAAATATTTATTTAATTCGGATTATTGATTTTAAATGTAATTTGAAACTTCAATTGCTCATAACTTTTGCGTTTTAACTCCGATTTGAGTGATTCCAATTTCTATAAATTTGTAAAATCAAGCTCTTTCTGTTTATGAATTTTATTTGAATTTTAGGCTTGAGTTTCTCTCTGTTTTATTTATTTATTGCTATTTATTTACGTTACGCGTAGACGTTGAAGTGCCCGACGGTTTCGAGGGAGAGGTTCTACACCAGGAGCAAGCTCAGGAACCCAAATCAGTACTTTTTGAAGGCAAGTTGTGTTTGATCATGTTGAACCTATCATAGAAATATTATTTTGATTTAATTTATTGCATGCTAATTTAGCAAAAATTGGTTTGAATGAATTTTGGGATTAGTTAAATGCCTAGTTGTTGTATGCCACCTTGTCGTATATAATTGTAGGCCATGAATCATTTGTCACCCTAGATTGTGGATTAATAGTTGGACATTAATTATTGGCCAACATGGGATGAGTAAACCGTAAGTAGTATGCTTAGCCCTGCCACGTGGAAATTTCATGATTTTGGAATACCAAAGTTAATATTGACTTAATGAGATATAGAACGTATTTTGTGAATGAGACATGTGTTATTGAGTTGATGATGGCACATGGTGCAATGGTAAAGAACCGGGGTGGGAAAATGATTTAGACTGAGGCATGTGGCAAGATTGTTTCTGGTGGGCCAAGAATGGCAACTGGGCGGTCGTATTTGGTTTTTATGGGTTTTGATATGGAGATCACACTTGGTTAGTCTTGCCTCGGTCAACTAAGGACTTAACCTTGCGAGCATTTGAACTGAGTCTTTCATACAACCACAAGCTCCGTAATGGGACGGACCTAGCTGAGTAAACTGGGAAATCTATTCTTTGGTACTTGTCGTGGTGGTGTGGGGTCCGGAGGAGCGGTGAGAACTCACATGGCGCAAGAGGGGGCCACAGGTGTGGTAACCATCCCTCCAGGTGTTGAAACCTTAGCGGCGATCTTTGGGTTTAGACGGAACTTTGGAAAGGCTTTATTACGGTTATTTGCCTTGGTGGTATTTGACTGTATCTTGTGGGTAAAGTGTATAACCTCTGCAGAGTGTACAACCTATTGAATAGCCGTGCTCACAGTATTGAGCATCGCTTCGGTGATTCTGATCAAGGGTTAGATTTTCATGAAAATGACTTGTTTATGGAAAATGCTTGAAATGGTAATGTTGAATTTGACTTAGGACATAAAAAGGATTTCTGATTGAAATGTTTGTGAAAGCTACTATTCCTACTATCTGCTTTTCTTTGCTTTGCAAATTATTATCGTTTATCTTGAATCTTTGTCTTGCACATGAACCATAGCCTATCCTTTGTACTAAGCCATGCATGTAGCATATTAGCATTGCATTCTGTGCATGACTTGCTGAGTGTTCAAAGTACTCACCCCCACAACAACACAACTTCAGTTGAAGAAGAAGCAACCCCTGCTCAGGAGGAGGAGTATCAAGAGGAGCCGACGAACTAAGGAGCGAGCCCAGTCAGTTGCCTGTGGCAAATTGGTTGGCGCCACGAGTCTATTTTATTTCCGCTGCATTTGAATATTTTAATAGTCTTCGCCCTGCGAGGCGTATCGTTGTAACTCGACCATAAGGTCTACCAACTAGTTTGAGTATTTAATTAAAGTACTTCATTATTCCGCTGGTTATGACTGTGATATGAACCAATGTTGAGACTGTGTGCACTAGCGAGATCTTGGACTGGTGCTGAATACACAGAGGGTCCGGATTTGCATATTCGAGTCCCGACAGTAATTTAACTAGCTAGTGAGAAACTAACTTACTTAAAATTATATGGTAAAAGTATAAACTCCTTGTCTTGTAGCTTCATCAAAGTGTTATATACGTAATCCTCGACCTCCTTTGGTACTCTTATAATTTCCTCCTGGTAGACTGTTCTCGGGTTAAGGAATCCAACTGGTCCCTGGGTTCTTCTTAGTTCGACTATCTCGTATCTAGATAAGGAAAAAGTTAGACATGACATTTATCGGTATTACATAAATGTAGACCATGATTTATATATTAGAAACTTACAATGCCCAGCATCTCAAAAAAGATATGTCAAGGACGTCGTGATAGAACAAGTTGTGCAAGTTATCAAATTCTATCATGAAGCAGCCAACTCCCTTATGGTGAAAATGTTCCTCTCAAAAAAGGGCAGTAATAACCTTCGGGAGTACCTCTTGGTTGGGTCGCTCCATATACCAGGCATGTAATTGCTGCATCATGGGTGATAGCCTATTTAACTTTGAAGTGGTGACTAACGGCTTCCTCACCTCGAATGGCAACCTTTGTTCGTTATCTTGTACTTCAGTCTTCTTCTTGCCCTTACTTTTTGCTAGGACCACATCGTACTCTATTCTGGCCTCGCCTGATCTAGCTGATACAGCTTGTCTAATGTGCCATTTCTTTGGATCAGGGGTTGGAATTAATTTGTCCTATGAAGTACTCACACTAGCCATGTTCTTTGGAGCTTCACCTTCCTTCATTGCCATTTGATGCTCAGGTGCTGGTGACGGTAGCGCAACTTCTAATGCAGGAGAGGCAGGTAGTACATGCTCCAAGACGATGTCACGCTTGCGCCACTGGATGAATGAGTGGACGGCACTTCCTAGAGTTGTAATCTCGTCGTTGTAGGGAAATTCCAGTGCGATGTCGGCAAACTGTGGAAGTACCGTGTCCACCTGGACCTTTGCATAACCTGGCGCTATCGGGGAATTGTGCAGAACACTCCCTTCTTGGTATGGATAAGCTATTCCTGTACCAGCTTGCAAGGATATGTTCATGACGGGCACATTGAGCTGGCAAGGTGTGGGGTCTTCTATGTCATCCATAGGATAATGGGTGTCATCTAGTTGTTCCAATGGCGTGACGCGCAACTGCTGCGACGATTTGTAGGGCTAGAGAGAACGTTGTGGACTTGCGACTGGCGCATGGCTTCTTGGACTTGCTGTTGAACTTGTTCTTGTATGGTGCCTTGTAGTTCTTGAAGAACCTTTTCCTTCATCCTTTCCAATTCTTTTTCGGCACGCTCTTCTTTGGCTCTCTTCCGACTCCTATAAGAGTCTCCGTGCTCTGAGAATCCCATCTTCCAGGGAACCTTGACCCCAACACCTAGCTCGTGTCCGACCAGGGTGCTCTTTGTTTCCTAGGGCCGCCGTTAGTTCGTCTTTCTCCCTGTTTGGGTGGAAATTTCCATGGCTCGACTCGACGTGCAACTGCTGAATTTTTTCTGACATTACTTCATCATCGCTGCTTCTGAATGATGGAGCCCCACTAGACGTGATGGATGCCCTCGCTAGCACGTAATGCTTGACTCGGTCCGGTAGTCCAGTCAAGGGACTTGCACCAGTCAATCGGACCGCATCTAATTCCTGCCTCTCCCAATGAGGAATTTTACCAGCGTACCAACTCGTGCCTAGCCTGTGGGGGTGAGTATTCATCCTTGCGATGTTTTTGTGGTCCTCACTGGACTTTATTGTCACTTCATCTTACTTCATCGTCATAAACTCATCCCAATATGGCTCTAATTTTGGGTAGTCTCCGATGGCTGACCGGTTTTTCTTCACATAATTTGTATTCAACCTCGCCTTGAAGTTCCTCCATGCCGCATCCATGGTCATCAATGCATCGCGATGCATGAGCTCTTCGGCTCCTTCGGGGAATTCAAACGTGTCTTTCAGTTCTGTCCATAGATCATCTTTGGTGGCGCGGGGCACTTTGTGCTAATCCAAATAGGTGATTGGCACTTTATCCCTTACGATGTACCCGCATGTTGACCTGTACTTTGCTGCTGACTTCTGTGGTGCAAGAGGGGCCCCAGAATTTGACACCTCCGTGATGGTATACCGGCCTTCAGGCTTCTTAGTTTTCCCTCGGCCTCGACGTCTTGCAGCAGGAGCATCATCTGCTACAGCGGTGGAGACCTTGACAACTTCAGTGACTGGGTCGATGTTAAGATACCGGCTCGGGCTCGGGTTGGAAGTCTGTAGTGACCTCATTTTTGATAATAAAATTATCAAGAATGGGCTCTCTGTGTACACAATGCTAGTTCCTGGATCAGTAGCTAGCACACACAGTTTATAAATTGACATCACATCCATACACGATATTATTACAACTGTAGCAGTAATTTAAGTTCATACAAGCATATTACAATCCAAAAACTTATAACAGCAGCAGAAGCATTATTTATCTTGTAGTTTGCCCCATAACCCCAGGCAACAAACAAGGTAAAATCCTTAGAAAGAAGCGTCATCGTTATCCCCGTATTCTGAAGCGTCATAAACATCGTCTGGGTAATCAGAGTCATCACCTAAAATAATGTTGATAGCAAGATTGAGTACATTGTGTACTCAACAAGACTTGTAGTGTTTGAAAAGTGCAGTATAAATAAAATACAGGTTATAACAATGGAGAAGTTTCTACGGATATTTTGCAATTGCTCAAATAAATCATAACATATGTAGATTGAAATCGAGACTTTGTAAATGAGCAATTTCAGTGATAGCAAAAATATTAACAAGACATTCAACATCATAACATAGTCTCCCTGACTAAATTAATCCATTCTTATGCCATCCCTTGACATACACATACTTCAAAGCACCCATTTCCCATCAAATCAATTTTTGAAACAATAAAGTCTAGCTATGTGATGACATCACTAAGTGCCTTTGACCGCAGGCGCGGCTAATTAATTAGATTCATACTCTGCAGAGTTGTATAACTTTACCCATAAGAAATGATCTACCATTTTTGCAAGGCCATTTAACACACTTCCTTTGGTGTGTTAGCATGGTGATCAAAACATAATCGTTTCATTACTTAAACCAGACATTGCACCAGCCCAGTGACGTTAGTCCTTATTATGGAGAAGAAACAAGAATGGCAGACATACCCTGTCTTATATAAAAGTAATATGTATAGTACCCCTACAATATAGGTTCCTTCCCATAATAAGGCGTACACTGTTGTACCAATATGCATTTACCCATACTGAAGTATGGAAGCCCCTCACAAGCAATCCTAACTGAATGCTTCTACTTTCTCCCCGCCACCGATGCAAAGCCGATTCAAGTAACTTAATAGATTACGACTGTCCCATACCAGTACTCATGGTTGTACGGTTTTCTTGGTTTGTAAACAACCCATAGCTCGGTCCTTAGCTTGACACGGGCGATACTCCACCCTACACTACGTACAATCCCTTTGTACATCCGGCTATTGCCAATAATCGCCCGCATCGAATCATAGTTTTATTTTGGGATTTGTAGTTAAAATACCAGTAGTTGACATCATGCCATTCTAGTAATTTCAAATTCCCAAGAAGTAGTTTTGATTTAATCATCTACTTCATTTCTAATTAAGCATGACTAAGCATTGTTAATATTGATATATACCCAATTGATAGCTATATTGTCTATCCCTTTTTCTTATGTTTAACAAGGATCACACGATTGATTTTATTGGGGAGGTTCTATGAAATAACGGGTTTATCTACCATCAGCCCAACATAGCGTTTTTACGAAAAGTACGCGCATGCATAATAGTTTTGCAAGCATTTAAAAGATAATTAATTAAAATATTAGGAACAAAATGGTCAAGGAGGGGCTTGCCTTGCTGATCACCGTCTAGTAAGAAATCCGGGTCAAGGTTAGTGTTGTCATCTACCAATTCTGGATCGTCGCAATCTTTTTGTTGATCCGTACAAGAAACGATAGATTCAATAAGAACAAATAAAAGACAAAAAGGAACATTCAAATGAAAACTCAATTAACGGCATATAAATAATCAACAACAGAATTATAACTGGTGTTTATATGTGTATATTGTATTATTATTTGTGATTATTAGCATCTAACACTTCATGCTTCATATGAATCATTCTTTTTATTTTATCGAATTCAAGATGCAAAAATTGTTTATAAATTTCAAAATTTATATATTCAGTTTCTTGCTGACATATATCCCTTTTAGATTTATTCTTTAAATCTTTATATGCTTAGTATTGGATAGGTTGGTAACTTCACTATTATATGTGTATATATACCAATATGTACATGTTCTTGTATTACATATGATTCATACGTATAACATAACTTCAGATCAGTAGGTTATAAATATTTTTATTCATCTGAATCCTACTGTCATTTCACTCTTTAGAATGTAATTTAATGAAAATCTCTGAATTCCTTTTTACCATTTTCTCATTATTAATTTTTATCATGTTGATACTATCCTCTAATAGAAAAGATTGAAAATCAAATTGAACTTTCAAATATTTTTACATATTTAAGTTGCTGGCAGTGTAACATTCTCAGGGAGATTATTTTTAATATAATTTAAATTTGATCACAGAATTTTTGGGTTAAGTCTATTTTATCCTTTTCCTTTAGCTTTACTATTTTAATATTTTTCCAGAGCTGGTTTTCAAAATATTTTTGCATATTCTGAAAGGACTTGATTTTATATGAATTTAGCAATTGGTTTCATTTCATTTGGATTAAAAATTCAAAAGATATTCAAGTTTGAAGTTTAAACCGAATTGGAAATTCCGGAAAATCGAAAATACGTCTTCAGTGTACTGGAAACGTATTTTGCCTTCGCGCCACAGTGTTCATTCAAATGAACTACAGTCGCTGACGCTCGGGACCCATTCTTCAGTGACACACGACGCGCGCACAGAACCCGGCCGCAGTCACTGACAAGCAGGACCCGTGTCACAGTGACTCAAAACAGGGCACGAAGTTTCCAAGCTCGCCGGCGGCGATCTACAACCGGAGAGACTGAATGGGTAGCACCACTGGCTTCCTCATGTCCTTTCGAACCCAGTGGTGGTACCGATTCGTCTCAGCGGTGACCGGAGCTACCTCGCCGTCATGGCCGAGCGGCGGCGGAGGAAGCTACAAGCCTCGCCGGCGGCAAGGTACTTCTCCGGCCGAATGGGTTCCACTACTAGCATCAGCGAGTACTAAGTGTCCCATTTTGGCTATTTGGAGCTACCAGAGTGCACAGGAGGAGCTTACCACCGATCGCCGGACTTGGGGAAGAAGGGGTCACGTTGGCGGCGCGACTCAGTGGATAATTCCTGGAAATAACAGAGGGCTATTGATGCTCTTGATTTAATAGTGCTATGACCGAAACGAATTTGTGAATGATCTATTATACCTTTGTCAATTAGTGATGAACTGAGGATTTAGGTTCTTCGGTCGAGTTCGAATCGAGAGGAGAATAGCAGTGATCAGTGGATCTCAATGCATGGAACCAGAGGGGAAATGAACATCACCCATATGCGACTCGAAATGGCTATTTATAGCTTGAGGATGGCAGCGGAGAAGCTCACATCTGGCGAAGAAATGGCGGGAGACTTGCTGAGCTCAGAACAGGCGGCGGAATGGGCAGCGCAGCGGTAATTCAATGCACGGCGTCAACGTGGCAAGCTCAGGAGAGGCGGTTACCTCGGGCGTTGCGCAGGTTGCACCGGTGGCGCGAGCAACAGAAAAGGAATGATCGCAGTCACATGCGCTGGGCTCGGCCGAGAGGAGGAGGAAGACGACACCGGGTTTCGCGACGAGTGGGACCATGAACAGTGTTCGGCCCACGCAGCAGAGACAGTAGGTAAGAACTTTAAGTTTTTCTGCGAGATGGGCTGGATAGGTTCAATGGTTTTGTTTCATGTCTTGCCCAAGAATTTATGGGGATTTAACTGGATGATGTAGGAATAGTTATCTACACCCTATAAAATTTTAGGGCAATATTGTTCACCACAGAATTTATATAAATTCTGACAAGGTACTGTGTTCAGTTTTACGTTTTCTAATCCTGATTTATTTGAGTGTTCATATATTTGTTTAAATTTGTAAACTTTTTTTTGGAGTTCCTTTTGGCCATAGGAGAATATTTTAAAAATTTAAACTTCAAATTAATTGTGGTTTATTTATTAAAATTCTGACACTTGGATTTCCAGATTTTTAGTTTTTTAATTTTTGAATTTTTAGAAATAACAAATGTAATGATTATCCTCTGAAATTTTTACTGTAGATGAACCGGCCATAGAAAAGATAATTTAAAAATTTTCACATCATATTAATGAGGGAATGTTTTTATTAAATTCTGACATGATTACTGTTTCTAGTCAAAATTTCTTAATTCACCTTTCATTTCAGTTTTAATGCATGGATATGACTTTAAAAATTAATATTTCGAGTTACTGGATAATTACAAGATTTTTTCATGAATTTTTATCATTTTTTTATTTTTCAACTCTTTTCTTATTACTTATTGCTTTGACAAATAATTAAGAAAAGAGTTTCCCTTTTAAGAAATATTCAAGAAAAACAGGAAAAACCAGAGAAAATTCAGAAAATGACCAGGAAAACACAGATTAAACTTATTTCCATATTTTATTAATTTTTATTACCTTATTGAATTTTAGGATGTTACAAAGTCTCCTCCCTTACAGGATCGGGAGTGGGCTCCATAAGAACTACATTTCGAAAAGAAATGTTGATGTGGGATGGAAAGAATAATAAGTTCATAACTGACCAATCGACTTGAAAGAATATTCATACATAGGTTGAGGCAATAACCACATACAAGACAAACACACTACACAAGTTGATTATTATAAGTTGTTCTTAGATGTCGGGTTGTCTTTAAAGGCCTTCCTCGCCACAAGGGCAAGATATAGACGTGTTTGCGACAACCTTACCTTAAATTAACATATTCAATATATATAAGGACGCCAGAATAACAGGTTCTTACTGGGCAACCGAAACAGACAGGAGCATGAACAACAAAAAGCATGAAAAATTAATTTGTTGTCACAAACAGTCTATCTTAACCCAAATCCTCACAGAATAATTGATCCCACTTGCAAGGTCCCCAAGTCGCAAGACTGGCCACTTTTGCAAATCACCGACAGAGAGCAATCACAGAAGATGATGAAATAAGTACATACTAGCATGCAAGATGAAATAACAAGTGTTCATACTAACATGCTCTCAGATTAGGATCTTCACTTCAATCACAAATGGGCTAATAATATATTCAATGAATCGGGCCTTGAACCCTTACCACCATAACATTCTATTGATTATTCCAATTAACAGCATGAAAAACATTACATGACTCAATGGAAGCATAATTGACATAACCATAGAGATGAAGTAATTCATAAGACTAATGTCAATTGCTCTATGAATCATGTCTACAAAACCAGATTGGTTGATGATTTGTGCTCTCAGATTAGGGTTTGAATGAAGATAAGAATCTTCACCACAATCACAAATGGGCTAACAAATTATTCAATGATTAGGCCTTGAATTCTTACCACCTTAAAATGCACAATAAAAGAATTGTACTATCAATATATATACACAATTCAGATCATAACCAGTGCTATACTTACTAACTGAAACCGTGCAAGACTTCTAGATCAGCAACTAAATCAATTTAGATGTCTGTGAAATGAAGATAAATCTATTCGTATATCTATCCACAAATACACTCAATGACAACAGATGCATCTAGGCATATCAACAAAAAGTAGGACTTTATCCATAGCGAAGAAGAGTAACCATTTATGAATGCAATCATATCAATGGAAAGATTAAAAGCATAAACTAAAAACTTAATCATAATACACAATGCATTTAATTCAAAGGCCTCATGCACACAAATACACATAGGTGCCCAAACCTCATATATATATATATATATATATATATATATATATATATATATATATATATATATATATATATATATATATATATATATATATATATATATATAAATACAAAATAATCTCGTAAAAATACAAAATACCAAAGATTCATAATCACATTGCACAAAAGGTAAATCCTTGGGACCTTACACATCTTAATCACAAAATCATACATAATACAAATGTTCATATAATCCATTTCGGCCATAAACTCAACAATCACAGTAAGCACACCCTAGTTCATCATCGAGCAAGAACAAAGTGCAGAACTGAAGATACTCAAGTCTACAATTCTTCTAAGCATTCAAGTCTACAATTCAAGGCCTAACCACAGAAGAAAATGTTCTGATCATACATAAACCCTAGTTCATCATCGAGCAGCACCAATACCTCAGCCAGCAAGAACAAAGCGCAGAATCGAAGATACTCACAGTCGGATGTGGATGACGTTGTCGCGGTGGAGGACGAGCTCGACGCAGAGGTACCGGCGTTGGAGTGGCGACGGCGTTGGACGAGCGGCGGCGTCAGAGTCCTCCCCCATGGACGATGTTGGCACGACTTGGAGTGGCGGGCGGCTGCGGTAACCGTTTTGCAAGGCGTTCTGGCAATAGCCAAAAGGAAGAGCAGGAGGTGAGTGAGCAGGAGGAGGAATTTTTGGAAGTGCAGACGGTGGGCTTAGGTTTAGGCCTATGTATGGAGAGAGTATCTGTGGCGGTTAATAATAAAAACCACCATAGATAACTATTATCGCCACAGATAATAGTTATCTGTGGCGGTTTTTATTATTAACCGCCACAGATATTGCCCCCAATATAAATCCCTAGACCATGTAAGTGTTATCAGTGGTGGTTTTTATTATTAACTGCCACAGATATTTCTCCCAATACAAACTTAGACCAATGTAATTGTTATCAGTGGCGGTTTTTGTTTAAAACTACCACAGATACCCCTATCCCCTCTTAGCCATTTAAAGGGCTATGAAAATATAGGAGTGGCCTACAAAAGGATGGCTACGCATCAGACCGAACTACAAATACAGATGACTATGCATCAGATAGACCGAGCTACAAATACAGATGACTACGCATCTTCACCGAGCGAACCATTGTTGCTGCGACGCCGAAGATGAAGAAAAGAAGTGCGACAACGTTTTTCATCGAACCTGATACATTAGAGTGTATGATTTGCTATATTCCATACGATGCACAAGTGTTTTTTAATTTTAAAAGGAATTATATGTGATTATTAAAATTTTATATTTTCACAATAATTTCATACTGTTTTTGGGAAGATATGGTAAAATTTTAGCTGGACAAACATATCACATTCGCAATCAAAAGGAGTCATATCACATTTCACTTCATTACCTTATTTTTCACATATACAAGGACAAATATTGCCATTACTCGTAACTAATTATTTTCTTTTACAATTTGGCCTTCGTTGTGATCATCATGATGATAGGTAACTTCTTGAGTGGCTTCTTCCTTGAGGCTAATGATGCCATCTACGAAAGGAGGCAACTCATCAAACTGGTTGTACTCTTCCTCATCCACGACATTCTCAACTCCGATGATCCTTCTTTTTCCTTGAAGAACTACATGGCGCTTCTTATCTACCGGGTCGATTACATAGAAGACTTATGCTACTTGCTTCGTAAGTACGAATGGTTCGTCTCTGTATCCGACATGTGCGATGTCCACAGTAGTGAAGCCGTACTTGTCAACTTTGACACACTTTAGAAGTTGGACCCAACGACACAGAAACACCAGGATCTTGAAAATGCAGTAATCAAGCTCCCAAATCTCCTCTATGAACCCGTAGTAGTTGCTTTTCTTACTGCCTGTGTTGTCGTATGCATCTATACGGACACCACTATTTTGGTAAGTGCTTTTGCTATCCTGAGCTCTTGTGTAAAATGTATATCCATTTATGTCATATCCTTGCCATGTTACGAATGTACCTGAAGGCCCTTTTGCCAACCACCTCAACGTAACACTCGTTTCTTCACCAGACATGTGCTCCCTGAACCAATGATTGAACAAACGATTGTGCTCTTTTGTTATCCAAACCTCTGACCATCCACGATTTTCCCTCCGTAGCTTATCTTTGTGTATGTCCATATACGGGTACACCTCAACTGACTGTTGCAAGACCGTGAAATGGGCCTGTTCGAACAAAACATGATCGTAACAATTTGTAGATTTCTTTCCTATTACACCTTTCCCAGTTAGCCTGCCCTCATGGCGGGATATAGGCACTCCTACTGGTTCAACCTCATCCATGTAATCGACGCAGAACTCAATAACCTCCTCGGTTGCGTAACCTTCTACAATGGAGCCTTCCGGCAGAGATCGATTACGTACATATTTCTTCAGAACACCCATATACCTTTCGAACGGGTACATCTGATGTAGGAATACGGGGCCGCAAATATTTATTTCATTCACAAGGTGAATAATGAGATGAACCATGATATCAAAAAATGATGGAGGAAAGTACATCTCTAGAAGGCATAGAGTCTGGACCACATCAGCCTGTAGTTCACAAAGTCCAACGGGATCGATGACTTTCTGTGAAATCGCGTTAAAGAAGAAACACAACCTCATGATTGCCTCTCGGACCTTGTCAGGTAAAATACATCTAATTGCAATTGGTAGCATTTGTGTCAACAACACATGACAATCATGAGACTTCATGCCAGTTAACTTCAAATCTTTTATCGACACCAGTTTCTTGATGTTTGCCGAGTAACCAGACGGAACTTTAACACCATACAAGCACTTGCAGAGGGCTGTTTTCCCTTTCTTGGACAGGGTGTAGCAAGCTAGGGGAAGGTAAAGTCGGCCTTTCCCGGTGTCTTGAGGATGTAGCTTGGCTCTAATTTTCATATCTTCCAAATCTCTTCATGCCTTCAGACCATTAATTGTTTTGGTAGGAATATTCAGTAAAAGACCAAGCACACTGTCACATACATTCTTCTCTACATGCATGACGTTGATGCAGTGTCGAACTTCTAAGTTCTTCCAATAGGGTAAGTCCCAGAATATGGATCTCTTCTTCCACGTCCTCTTCTTAGTATGGGACCTTGATGTATTATCAGTACTCCCCTTTCCAAGTACAAGGTTAAGATCCTTAACCATATCATAAACCTCTTCCCCACGAAGAGGCCTTGGAGCTGAACCGTCCTCCTTTGTCCCATTAAATTGTTTCTTCATATTGCAGTATGGATGATTCCTGCGAAGGAACCTACGGTGACGCATGTACACTATTTTCCTCGAGTTGTTGAGCCACACACTAGCGGTTTCATCCAAGCACTGGGGGCATGCTTTGGCTCCTTTTATAGTACGACCAGAAAGGTTACCAAGGGCAGGTAAATCATTGATGGTGCGGAACAATAATGCACGTAGAGTGAAGTACTCCCATTTATACTTGTCCCATACGTGTACACCTTTGTTCCACAGTATCACAAGATCTTCCACCAAAGGTTGTAGGTATACATCAATATCATTGCTAGGTTGTCTCGGCCCTTGGATAAGCAGCGACATCATAATGTATTTTCGTTTCATACACAGCCAAGGAGGAAGGTTGTAGATATAGAGAGTCACGGGCCAAGTGCTATGAATGCTGCTCATGTTACCGAAAGGATTCATTCCATCCGTACTCAAGCCAAGCCTTACATTCCTCGGTTCGTTTTCGAAGTTCTCCCTAAAGAGCCTATCGATGTTTATCCACTAGGCAGAATAAGCAGGGTGTCTCAGTTTTCCATCCCTCTTACGCTCTTCCGAGTGCCATCGCATCAATTTGGCGTGCTTTTTGTTTTCAAATAAACACTTCAAACGAGGTATTACTGGCAAATACCACACCACCTTAGCGGGAGCTCCTTTCTTCACCTCGATACCTTCGCTGTCATCGCCCTTACGTTTGTATCGCAATGCTTTGCACACCGGACATACATGCCTGTCTGCATAGTCTTTGCGATAGAGTATACAGTCATTTGGACATGCATGTATTCTTTCTACTTCTAATCCCAAGGGACATACAACCTTCTTAGCTAGATACGTGGTTTTAGGCAACACATTTCCCTTTGGAAGCATGTCCGCTAAGAGATGTAACAACGCCGTGAAACTCTTGTCCGACCAACCATTGCCTGCCTTCAATTTCAGCTGTAAAAGCACGGTGTGCAACTTTGTGAATTCCTCCTTGCAACTCGGGAACAAAGGTTTCTCCGAGTCCTCCATCAAACCCTTGAATTGATTAAACTCTCTCTGACTAGTGTATTTCTCTTTTGTATCGCGCAACATTCGAGCCAGATTATTGTCATCATCGACGACCAACCTATCCTCATCAGATCCATAATTGATGTCATCTGCCATATTGCCGGCTCCGTCGTTGTCAACGTTAACACATTAAAGTATGATCTCCTCTTCGCCGTGCCTTATCCAACTTGTATAGCTAGGTACAAAACCCCTCCGAATCAAGTGCAAGTGGATATGGTATTTGTCTGAAAACATCTTCTCATTTTTGCAATCAATGCATGGACAATGTATGTACTTCGTCTTCTTTTGCAAGCTATTCTCCTCAGCGGCTCTTAGAAAAGAAGAAACGCCATCGATGTATTCTTGGCTGTAACGGTTCGCATTGTACATCCAACTCCGGTCCATCTACAATAATTAATTAATGTAATCAATTATTCATATCAAATAATCTTAATTAAAATTGGCTAACAATAGCCACCAAATGGAGCAAGATGTATATGCACGCGCTAATGGTAAGAAATTAATGGTAATTAAAAACAAATCTTATTTACTTCATTTTCAATACTCATACCTAGCCAAAATTAAATTTAACCTCCGAATGAGCTACATAATATACTCATCATTTCAAAGTACAAGCCAATTTTAAGATCACCCATCTACCATATTAACTAAAATTTATTTTTTGACAATAACCAATAATCTTAATTAATTAAATATTGCATATATACTTGATCATATTTAATCATCTAAAAAAGGTAGACAACTTAATCTAATGGAGCAAGATAATAAATTCATCATCCACAAAATGCTAGGTAAATAAAACAAACTAAATCTAAACCTTGCATCTAAACCTTAATTAAACTAGCTCTAAGCATTAAATTGCAACTACACCAGTACAAATGAAGAGAGGAGAACGAATCACACACCTTAGAACAATTACAGGAAATAGAAGCACAAAAATCTTTGCAAAACAAAATATGAAATCAGCTAGTCCTTGTTTTGACTCGGGGAGGATCGAAGATGACCATGGCGTGGCTGCAGGGGGTACTTATAGGAATATTATTTGTGACAGTTTTTAATTAAGATCGCTATAGATATTAATATCAGTGGTGGTTTTAACAAAAAACCACCACAAATACAAACATTATCAGAGGCAGATTTTCCCTAAAACCGCCACAAATTATCAGCGACGGTTTCAAATAAAAACCGCTATAGATAATTTTATTATTTGTGACGGTTCCATCCAAAAATCGCTACAAATAGTCCCGAGATTATTTGTGATGGTTCCAAAGAAAAACCGCCACAAATAATCAGTTATTTGTGACGGTTCTAAAGGAAAACCGCCACAAATATTCTTCCCGTCATTCTCAACTTTAGAACCGCCACAGATAAGTGTATTTGTGACGGTTCCAAAAGAACCGCCACAAATAAGGCATCACCTATGTGCTGTTTTGTGGTAGTGTCATAAGGCTATACAGAAGTACTTTGGCCACAAAACTTGTTGAATTATTATGCCGAAATATGATGGATATCTGTGAAGGATGGCAACAGTGCATAAGGAAAAGAAACATTTCTAAGAAAGAGAAATCTGCCACTCACTGAAGGAAGAAGATTTGATACAGCAGTTCCTGATGATGTAATTGTTGTTGTGGGCTTTCAGGAACCTCTCGCATAGCCAAGAGCATGAAATCCAAGTGATAGTTCATCGTAACATGATATGCAAGTTGCAAGAGGATGGCTTGTAGTAGGAAGTGCAAGTTGGGATGATCTTGACCCTTGAGCTACACAGAAGTACTAAAGCAAAGCAGATCAGAGGGATGCTACACATGCTAAAACTATTTAGTTGGTTAAGCTTACTGTGAAACTAAGCCTGACACATTCTTCAACTACAAGGGATGCCCATGCCAAATTAATGTTAGAACAGCTCTTAATGAAAGATTCAGTTCTGTTGCTCTGCATATATAAGTCCTACAAAAACACATTAGAACCGTGCTAACTTTAGTTACAGAAAGCTTAACACATTCAATCTTTTTTGTAAGCTAAACGGCCAATTCTTTTCGTATTATAATTATTCTATACCATTCTATATATAATTCTGTCCGGATCCTTTTGGTCAGAATTGGAAAGTGCTGTCAGAAAGCTAACTACACAAAAGTTATGTTCCCAAATAATAATTTGCTGGTTGTGTGTGGTAAAATATACTCAGGTAGATATATAACATGTTTGCACAAAAGAATTTCTGTGGGAAAAATCGGACAAAAGATTGATCGAAAGTCAGAAATTTCTCCTACAAAAAGAAAAAAAAAGCTAGATCTGATCAAGGATATAATTCAAAGCTAGTCTTGCAAGAGAACATAAAGTACAAAAGAGGTAAATTAATAGGGGAATTCTGTTTGTTTCTCAACTTTGGAGTATGGTCCATATTTAGCTGTGAACTTCTCGACTTTACTTTTTTGTTCAAACAACTTAAGGAGTAGGTCCAAACAAGTGTTTCAAGTTCTGACAGTTGGGCTAACCTGTTTGTTGGCAACACCTGTTAGTGATTCACATAATCAAGCTTCAACCTGTTAGAGTAAATGGTTCAGCAAGAAGATTAGCACCTAATTTAATGCTACTGTGTATAAATTAGGTGTTTTATTAACCAGTAGCATCAATATAAATATCAAAACATAACAATGAAAAAGACAAGGGAAAAAATACACCGCTACTGTCGTCATACAGAAAAGTTGTAGTGCTATTCGTATAAGATGGAACTGGAAATTTAGATTTAACAACTACTAGCAGTAGCAATGTTCTCCTTCAAAATAAAAACAAAGCAACAATAAGGCCTTAAACTCTGAATACAATGAGGTGAGTTTATGATGAGATGAATTGGAATTGGAGATATTTGCTTTGTCTTCCCTGTCAACCTATCGGTTTCTTCACAGATTTCCTTTTGCACAAGAGCCGAAAAAAATCAGAAGCATGTCTGTAATTAGGTCATGTTTGGCAGAGCTCCAGATTCCAACTCCATCTCAGATCTGTAGTTTGTAGGCTAAAATAAAATGAATTAAGTTTACATTTTTAGTCTAAAATGTAAACAAGATGACTTATCTAAACACTCATAATGTACTTATAACTCTAGCTCCATAAATTTCTGAAGCTAATAATACCTTACTCCACTAACTCTACGGATTTTGGTGTAGCTGGAGTTATGCCAAATATCCCGTTAGTGTCTATTCAACTTCAGTCATTTGTCAGGGACTGTCAAAGTGACGATTTCGGAAGGGGTCAGGTTTAAGAGAAAAAAAAAATTGTCAGCGACTAGAAAAGTGACAACTTCATGCCCAAGCGCCCAAGGACACATACCAGGTTTTGGGTATAGTACCTACGAAGCTTGCCAATTGCAACAAACATACCTACTTAAATTGAGGCTAGACAATTTTTTCCGCTTAAAGGATGATAAAAACTACAAGATTACATGCTGTCTCTGATAACTACACATAAATAGAAGGATAATATTTACTAATTAAATGGACAAATGGGGCAGCCTATGGAGGACATTTGAGTTTTGACCAAAATTACATCTAAACATTCAACAGAAACTGCAAGGTAAGATGATAGCTGATGTATTTACTAACTGCAAAGAAGAGAAAAACAATGTATCCACATTTAATCGATAAACAAAGCAATTTGAGAAGAGGGAGCAAACCTGAGCCTTCTTCTGAAAGCATTTGAAGGGGTTTTGGACACCCAACAGCAAGGCCTAAAGGGATAAAAACTAAGGAAACATTAAAAAAAAGCAATAACATGAGTTGCACAACACCTAACATGCGCTACAAAGTTCTAAACAAACCTAACAAAAAACAGAGGTGCTGAGATACAACGGTTGCACCATCGTTAGCGGTGATTGCAAGGAAGTTATAAAATCGAGCGAGGAGCTAATCAAGTCATTTCCTCTGTACAGCAGCAGCAATTTGACCTAATCATCTCGCTTCAAAGGTAGTCCAAGCATGGTTAGTAAAAAAAAATCCAATTTGAGGTCCAAAGTACAACAATCTTGTGATGCAGCTCACTGTTTGGCAGTATGAACATGATCATTTCATCCCAAAGGCAATTGAAGAGTGATGAATAAAAAACACAGCTTTCTAATTCGAAGTCTAAAGCTGATTATTCTCTAATGCAATTCAGCTAAGACAGGATGTGGGAACATTGCTAATTCCATAAAAGCATTTAATAAGGTGCCATGTATTAATAGAATGGAACTATACGGGAAACAGCCGACGTAAAATTGAAGCTGTAGTTATTTGTTCAGTGGAAGTGGTTATGGATCAAGAAGGGCGAACTAACAGAGCATTGCGAACCCACCTTCTTATCCCCCTCCTCCTGGGGCGCGCGCGTCGGCATAAGCAGTTATATAAATCTGGCAAACCTAAAACTCAGGCCATAGTAAGAAGACAAAAAAATGGGGCATAAATATAGTGTCAGCCAACGTATTAAAAATTGAAATCTTATTTCATTATATTCTTTTCAGATTTCACAACAAACCTAAGCATCTTCATTGCGGTAAATATCACTGAAGTTTGTGGTAGCTGCTGAGTTGCACTTCAGACGAAATATTGCAATCTTTGCAAACTATATTTATTCTTGTCAAGCAGAAACTGAATGGCCAGTAACAAAGAGATAAAATATGGAATATACAAACCCTAGAACTGAATACAGAAACAAAAGAAAAAACTGCAAGGTTAGAAGAAGGGTGCGCCAATGGCCAACCAACATTGGAGACAGGGCAATCGCTATGGGCAATGGACAACGTAAAGTACATGCTGAAATACGCTCGACATGAGCAACACATACACAACACAACCCACAAAAGAACCTGTAACACCGCAAATCTTCTTTGCCTGGGTTTTTGCCAGAATTGTTTTCCACCTTCTTGATTCAAAGTTCAGCCATCGCACGGTTATTAATTCTATTAAAGGTTTTGGGTGTTTTCTCCGTGCCGTTTAGTTTTTCGGCAAGTTGTCTATCCTGACAATTGTCATTTCGCCAGGAATTAAATTATTTGGTTCGCGCAAATGGGTAAAGTTGGACTTTGGTTTTTAGGAGGGGTTTTTTAGGAATTTTCCCTCCCCCACCTAACCTTATCTCTCTCTTCCCTTAGTTTGTGGCTGTCATTTCTTGGGCTGCCTTTTTTCCCCCAATCCTCCTGAGTGCCACAGCCGAGGCTCCTTCTCCCTAGCGCCCTGCTCTCTCAGCCGTCGCCGCCCTACTCTCCTCCCGACCTTGCGCTGTCCCAGCACCTGGCACCTCCCTGCCCTTCAGCCCTGGCCGAGCGCTCCCTGGCCGGAGTTCCTGCGCCCCTCCCCTGCCGGTGCTCCCCATGCGCCCCTCCCCAGGCCGGCGTCGCCCTCCCCTCTGGCTTGGCGTCCCCCTGCCAGAGCTCCAAGAAGTCATGACACCAAAGAGTGAGCACCAGAGAGGCAAGACCAGCTGACCATGCCCTCCCCTCTTGCTTTCTTGTGGTGAGAACTCAATCAATCAAATTGAGGGTTGGTTTCTAGTATGCATGCCAGGTGTTTGATCAAATGCTTAGCTAGGTTTTCATGAGAGTGATGCTGATTTTCCAAGAGCTTGTTGATTAAAAAGAAAAGTTGTTGTGCTTTCTGATTTGTTGTGTGTATGAATCAGAGAAGGTCATATGCTGAATTATTCTTCCTAGAGCTTGTTTATCCGATATGGTAATATTTATATACTGTAGCTTCTTGTCTGGATTGGCTATGGGTTGAATGCCTTTTATGATATGTTTGATTATATCTTGACCTTCTATGCAATGTGGCCAATATGTATTTTAGACAATGGAATGAATGCTGCCTATATTCTCAGGTTCGAACATTTTGATGAACTAGTTACTGGCGTGCATAAGATGCAGTAAGAAAGGTTATACTGTAGAGTTGTTGCATGCTATACTGAATACTTTGGATGGAGCAATAATATACCTGTAGGTAGTACTAGGAAAATGGAAATGATTGTTTACGTTTGGTAGCTTACCGATGTATGTGACTAGTTCTTATGGAGGTTTACTACTGTCTATCCCAGAACTCAATGCATATGTTTCATGTTGCATCTTCCTGAGATTTAATGGCACTAGTTCTAGTGATTTTGTTTAGGTGGTTTGTTGTCTTAAGTTATATTGTGTGTATATATTCTAAATTCAGGCTTTCTTTAATCCTGGGAAGTCAAATATGCAAAAGAGTTGTTTTCTTTTGTCGCGTGTTTCGAGTGTGTATAAAGTTGAGTTGGATGATTATTGTTTAATTGCAGAGAAGGTTCTGTCGGGAGTGGCTTCAGCCGTATACCACTCCATTCTTTGTCGGTAAAAGGCAAGTGCATTCCCTAGATTGCGGCTAGGAGGATTAATCGATTGTTTGCTCTTAGCGTAAGTAATTGCCAATGCATACGCAGGAGGTAAGCCTTACTTGGATATAACTAGAAAGTGCTTCCTCTTATGGAAATGTTTATGATGATTAAAAGGTTAAGGGAATGGATGCAAGTACACCGTGTTATTGAGTGTGGATGTGTGTTTATATGTGATGCTCCTTAATTTAATTGTTGCTCTGTTAATTAGATGAACTCTAATTGAGACTGAGCTTTTAGAAAGGTTGATTATAGTGAGCATATTGTTCGAGTGATTGGGACTAACATAAGGTTGGTTCAAACGGTTAAGTCATTTATAAAGATAGTATATGTGAGCATTTAACTGCAAGTGTATTGTGTGAACATGGCTCGGTGGCCGTAGGATGTAGTTGCATGATAGAAACGTTGTTATGAGTTGCCATGCCTTATGGTTGAATCTGATTATACTAGTATCGCTAGTGACTTAGGAATGTGAGAATTTGGCTATATTTATGTATGTGGTTATGGCTATGTTAGTGTTGGCAATGAATGAAGGGTTGTACTTCATTCATGTAAATTGCATTGTGCATTCATTAAAGGAAGAGGCGACCCATTCTGATGCGGGCCTCTGTGTTCACACGTAGTGAACACGAAAGTCCTACCTCGTAGTCCCATTCATCGAGGTGAATGGGAGTGAGACAGTAAGAGTAAGCACCTTCCACGGGATGGAAGGGACGTGAGGGTGCACACCGACGGGTGGGCACTCGGCAGTACCGGTACGTGCATCGAAAAGAGCATTCATGTGCATTGCATCTTTAATAATGAGTGTTGTGGTAAATGGTGTGTCATATGGATGGTGATTATGGTAATTGAAGGGTGAGTCGTGGACTCAACCCAAAAAGGGGAGATTGAATTAAATTTGATGAATTAGGGCATTTCTTTGCCTTGCTAATTATGTTGTATGAATATCGTGGAGTGAAGTCGAGTTATGAACTCAAATTCAATTGATGAAAATAGTTTGAGTTGCAACAAGGGGTAGTTAAGTCGGGAGACGTTGTGATTTAGGGTCAAGTAATGCTTCTTTGTCATTGAATGGTTTTATTATCAAGTTGATGACTTGATTGCGGTGATTTTTGGTTTGGTCAAGTTTTTGCTTTAAATGGGTATAAATGCGTATTGTCCGGATGTTGCTTCCTTTGTATTACTTGCTCTTATGGTCAAGTTCTTGTTTTACTTACGATAAACTGGAATTGTTAAGCTTGTGTACTTTGTTGAGTCTTGGACTCACACTTGTTATTTCTTGTTTTAGGTGCTTTGAAGCTGACTCGTCGGGTTGGGAGTAGTAACACGTGCACGATTGTGGTCTCCACAATTTACTTAACCAATTCGTTAATCTGGATGTAATTAATGTGATTGTAATTTATTGTTCATCGTGATGAAATTTATTAATTTCTGTTGGGTGTGTGATTGATTAACTAAGGACCTGCTAGAATGATATTATAACTGCTGCTATTCTTTTGTCTGTTGAGTGGATGTCCTTTGATTTAGAGAGGTCATGCCGAAATTTTGTAAATTTTGGTGGCTTAGTTTCTAAGTCAGTCTTAAGAGTTTAGAGGGTTGGTAGCATCCGTGGCGCGTATGGGCTCTGGGGTGTTACAGAACCCTCACAATGTCGACAGACACAATTGTCAATCCATCAGAGCAAAGCTTCGACCCTGTAAGCCAAGCAAGGAAAATCACAGGATACACAGCACAATATGGTGTAATTAGCCAATCGAAACAACAAATAAGGAAAACATAGGGGAAGCCTTCATGTAAACCCTCAAGACGACACTTGGGAGCCCATTAGCACCACTGAGGGACCAAGCGAAACGATGAGCACATGGCCGACGTCGGCGCCCTACCACCGGAGAGCACGGCCTAGGCACACGGGCGATCACCGCAATACAGGGAAGATGGACGGGTGGATATGAAGTCGTCCTTGGTGGCGGCGGCCTGCAGGTCTGCCCCTCATCCAAACTCTAGCCACAGCATGGTCAGGTAGGCGAATTGGTGGAACGAGAGGGCGGCGGAGGAACTTGGGAAGAAGGTGTAGCTGGACAGTGCAGCGGCCGACATGCGTTCGGGGTAGTGCCGTAGCGGGTGCGTATCTGGGTTCACATGATTTTGGACCTCACGTGTATTTCTGTACTAGCTGTCTGTGGTTAGTGACTAGTATACACAGATACACTATTATTATTTATATACAAATTTAAATAAAGAACTACATTGATAATATTTTAAGCGGTATTACAATTTGGGCCTGGATAGCTGGGTACATTAAACAAAGTCTACAGTGAGCTGATAAATAAAGATTGTCTCAAGTGGTCTGTCATAACCCACAAGCAACTGACTAGGGTTTGCACCGTAATATTTGGTTCAATTGTCATCTCCAAATCCGGCGGAATAGAAGTACATCATTTCTGAAGCTTCATCTTCAACTGGTAAATTTTCAACAAGTAAAATGAGTACTTTCGTATTTGTTATTTTCCTGCTTTAGTGATGAGTTGCTTTGACAATGAGAGGAAAAAATTCTCTTTTGCATGCAGGATGAGTTAATCTTTTGGAGGAGAAACTTGGTCTTGTATTGCTTTTTGCATGCATGCATGCAGGGTGTTGCTAGCAGAGGCTGTGTGCATGCACGCACATGCAAAGGTAAGTGCGCAGCCTTGCAGTGGTTGGAGCCCAGTCAGTGTAAATGTGTGGCAAGACGGACACGCAGGCTTGCGTTTGGCAGTGCCAGGCTGTGGCGCGTGCGAGCGCAGTGCAAGCCAGGTGGGCCTGGGGTTTTAGGCATATAAAAGCGAGGCGATGGCAGCGAGAGAACTGTGCGTCGCAAGGGTTTCAATAGTTCTCCAGTGGTGGCGCACTGCATCTAGAGAGATGAAGAGAGCAAATCCAGAGAGCTGATTGAGAGAAAAAGTTAGTAGATTGAGAGAGCTGGTTAAAAGAAGAAATTAAGAGCAGATCGAGATCGAGAATGAAAAAGTGTGCTACAATGTAAAAAGAACTTTGTACATGATTGTTTTGATTAGTAAGTATGGGTTCTAATTACTTTGCATTCTTAGTGCTCGGGTAGATTAATTTCTATTCATATGTGCGTGTTTGGTTTAATCTACCTTTTTAGGTTGATTGCCTTCGTTAATTTTGTTAAGTCTCTGTTTAGTTTCTTTAGTAGTTTATTTTGTTCATCCCTATTGGAGCGCCACGATCCTTCAATTGGTATCAGAGCTTGGTTGCTCTAGGTTTAATCTTGCGATTAGGAGGTATGGTGCAAACTAGTTCTTTCTCCATGTCAAAACCCCCTGTTTTTAATGGTGATGATTATCCCTATTGGAAGGTGTGCATGCTATCTTTTTTACAATCTCAGAGCTATGAACTGTGGGAAATTGTGGAAACAAAATATGTTAAACCTCAGAATATTACCACCAAGGAACAAAAAGATCTTTACACACTGAACCAAAAGGCTATGAGTTATTTTTGTGGTGCTTTGTCTAGAGATGAATTTAATAGAATTTCTACATTGACAACTGCTAATGAAATTTAGGAATCTTTAAAAATTATTCATAAGGGTACTAGTGAAGTTAAAAATGCCAAGATTGAATTGTATACTCGTGAATATGAGCTTTTTATGATGCACCCTGGTGAGAAAATAAAAGACTTTTGTACTCGCTTTAATGAACTTGTTAATAAACTTGCTGCTCTAGGAAAAGTGCTTTCTCAGGAAGATCAATCTAGAAAATTGCTTAGATCTTTAGATCAAAAAGTGTGGTATGTTAAAGTAACAGCAATCAATGAGTCTAAGGATTTAAGTTCTTTAAAATTAGATTCCTTGATTGGATCCTTGATGGCATATGAGATGAACATAAATCAATTTGATAATCATGTTTCTCATGATACTTCCATTGCTCTAGCACTGTTGAAAAGGAAAAACAAAAGGATATTGATGACATGGATTTCAATGAACTTGCCTTTTTTGTCCAAAAGAATAAACAATGTCATGAAAACAAAATTTGCAAGAAATAAAGGAAATAATTTCAGCAAAAAGAAAAATGATCTTAGTGATATACAATGCTTTGAGTGCAATGAATTTGGTCATTATAAGAGCGATTGTCCCAAACTTGCTAATAAAAAGTCTAGCTCTTTCCAAAGAAATAAGTTTTCAAGTTCGAAGATGAAAAAGACACTTTAGAAAGCATTCTTGAACATGGTGGAGGAGCTTGAGCTTACAAGTGATTCGATGAGGATGATCCTTTGGCTACTCTTGGCAAGGATGATGAGATAGCGGATATTTGTCTTGTTGGGAGGGAGGTTGGCTTTGCATCTCAGGATGATGAGGACAGTGATGATGAAAATGAGGTAAACGAATCTAAAACTTTAGAAGCTTTTTATCAGCAAGAAAAAATTTGTAACTCTCTGTTTAAAAAGTGTAAAGAACTAAAATTGGAAAATGAAAAACTTCAGCTCATGACTAGCAAAAAGGGTGATAATTGTGATTCTTGTCTCAAATTAAAGACGAAACTAGATATTCCTTGCAATTCTTGTGAAATTATGAAAAAAAAATACTAGATCTTGAGAACACCACTTGTGAGACATGTGAACTTTATAGAAGTGAAAATGCATTGCTGAAATCTAGTTCGTCTTCTTGTGACAATTGCATAGTGATTCAAAAAGAGATAGATTCTTTAAAGAACTCATTTGAAAACAATTCTTCCACTTTAGAGAAATAAGTTCATGTGGTTGCAAAGGAATTTTCATGTGAGAATCTTTCTAGAATTAGGAAGAAATTCATTGAACTTGAGAAATGCCCTTACACATATCCTTGCACTTGATGCCCTGATCTTGCTCAACAAAACAACTACTTGAAAATGACTTTAGAGAAGATGACAAATGGTGAGAAAACTTTAAATATGATACTAGAGACTTCAAAATGCTCATTTACTAAGGAAGGTGTAGGATATAAAAAGAATAATTCCTCTCGAATTCTTGTTGTTAGTAAAAATGCTGATGGTTGTACTACTTCCTCAAATGTTAAAATTGTAAAAGATACTCTGAAATGTATTAATTGTGGAAAATTAGGACACTTGAAAACAAATTGATATGCTAATTTAGGTCCAAAATATTGGGATACTTTTCATAATGTGAGATGTTACAACTGTGGGAAATTTGGTCATTATGCTAGAAATTGTTTTGTTCTTCCTAACCATAGATTTGAGCCTAATGGAATTAATTTTTAGAGAAATAAAAATTGCATATTTTGGTTTTAAAAAGTCTCAAAAACATAAACAAATGGTAGGCATTGCATCATCATATGCTAGAAAACTTAGTGGAAGCTCATCTCTCTCAAATGGTGTCAAAACTGCCTGGATTCCCAAAAAATTAATAAAAAACAGCAAAAAGATTTTTAAAATTTGGGTGCCTAAACTTGCTCTTTCATCTTAGATTAAAGGTAGAGAACTTGAAAACAAGTGGATAATTGATTTGGGTTGTTCAAGACACATGACTGGCAATAGAAAATTGTTTTGAAGTCTAGAAAAAGTAAAGAATGGTGGTAGTGTGTTATTCGGAGATAATACCAAAGGGAAAATCGTTGCTAAAGGTACCATTCTGATTAACAATAATTTCTTTTTGAATGATGTTAGCTTGGCATCTTCTTTGAAATACAATCCGCTTTCAGTTCACTCTCTACTTGAGATTGGTTACAAAGCTTGTTTTCAATTTGGTGAATCTGTTGTTCTTGATAAAACTGACAATTTAATTTTCAAGATTGAACCATTAGGAAATGTATTTGCTGCCATTTTTGAAGCAAATTGTCCCTTACTTAAATGTTTGATTACTTCAAATGTTTCTAATATTGCTTGGCTCTAGCATAGGCAGTTGTGTCACATTGGATTTAATTATGAAGGACCATGTGGAGGTCTATCCATGTTTGCGATGAGTAATTGACTAGATTTGAGCTTGGTTTACTTTAGAATTGAGCTTGATTTGAATTGGATTTTTAATTTGAAGCAATTTGAGGTTTGTCTATTTTTTCCGGTACTACCAGCCTGGGGGTGGTAGCACTAGACCTTCTGAGCTAGTCTTTGATGGTTGCAAGATGACGGTGCTCGATCATGGTAAGGCGGAGGATGATCGGAACTAGGCGAGGTGCGTCGGACGTCCAGACGATCAGGGATCGCCGGAAGATGATCGGAGACGGAGTTAGTGCGAGCCAAGAAGACAAGGAAAGGCTGTTGGAACGTAGTCTAGTTGATAGGTTAGCGGGTCTAGATAGTATGCTTTAAAAACCATGCAAGACAACCCATTATGTGTGTGGATTTTAGGTTAGCCTTGTATGGTTGTGTGAGTGGGTTAATCCTAGCCCTTGGATGGGTGCTCTAGGGTTGAGAGACTTATACAAGGGTGGTGAGTGGCCCAAAAGTAGTATAAATAGATGGGTAGGGGTAGCCTCCTCCTCTTGAAGGTTATAGAGGTTTTTGTACATCTTTGAACTTTGCCCACTTTGCTGTGAGGTTTTGTAAACCTCCTCCTTCCATAATGCAAATCTTTTTCATTCATGCTTGAATTTACATTACGTACTTACTTTATGTCTTAAATTTAGCATTTAAATTCCTACAATTTACTTTCTCGCAATTTGGATTTGCCTCCCCTCCTTCTAAATTCTGCTGATATTGGATGTCTTGAGTGTGTTCATATGGTTTTACATTTCTTTTGCACTCTAGGATAGACTAGGGATCAACTTTTCTATCAAGTCGCAACTTTGTCCAGAACTTGTTCTTCGTGTAGTAGTCAGTGTTTCATTTTTAGAAAAATATTTTTTGAGTGATTCTTGTTGGATAAGGTGTGTATGTAACACCCCGGAGCCTAATGTGCCCAAAATGTCACCACAAACACTATCTCTAGCAACCATAAAGCAATTATAAGATTAAATTACAGCAAGTATGCTAAAGATTTAAACAAGATTTCGGCAGCATATACTCTCTTTTTCCTTGGTTTCAAGCATCAACAATATACTCATAACACAATAGCATAATAGACGACATCAATAGCCTGATAAACAGAGATTTCAGCACACGTCATGCCAAGAATATAAATTTAAACATCACATGATCTAATACGGATGAACATTTAAACATGGCAACCAAAACGACATAACCCGCAATTTAATTCAAGGTGATAAACCATCATATCTATGGCAAGGGTGTAACACCCCGGCACCCCACGTGCCCTGAATGCTACACCTCAAGCAAAACAATTACAAAACACTAGGATAAATTTTAGCAAAGCAAGCGAACTAGGAGGTTGCCAAACTTATTAAAAATTTCGGCAGCACCTCCCCTAAAACTTGGACATCCACTCGCAGATGGAAGAACAATAGTAGATCAATAACAATAATACACATAACTAAAAGGTCATGGTATCCTCTAACCATCATGACCCAGCTAAGCACAAGCTGTAACACCCCGGCACCTAGTATGTCGCGAATGTCACCTCACAGGATACTAATAGCAACCAAAGCACATAGTTAACAATAAATTACTGCAGCTACACTAATAGTCTAAACCAAATTTCGGCAGCACGCACATTATTTTCCCATGGTTTTCAGCATACATTTTAGAGACATAGCAAGATAGCATAAAAGGATACAACTCTAACATGATAATTAAACGATTTCATCAATTATTCACGTCCCAAGCACAATTTAACCAATTCATACCCAATGAGGGATAAACATTTATTCAAGACAACTAACGAGGCAATAAAACCAACGTTTAGTTAAATAAGATAACCATCGCAACTATGGAAGGGGTATGACATTGCTTAAGTGAGTGATGCTAAGTGATGACGTGAGTCTAGCTCCCTTTCCCACAAGCCGGATTCAAGGTACCTAAAAAACATTAAACAACAAGCGTGAGTTCATCACTCAGCAAAGTGTATTGTGATGAAATAAAACGATAACAATTCACATACATACAACTTACAGATCACCAATCATGGAAAACAATCCATGAAGACTTCCTCATTCACAATCTCATATACATCCTCATTCACATTCTCATTTATGCAATGCAATGCAATGCAATGCACCATGCCTCTTTGCTTAGCACATACCGGTATTGCCGAGTGCACACCCGTCGGTGTGCACCCTCTTTCTCTTCCATCCCGTGGAGGGTGCCTACTCTTACTGACTCGCTCCCATTCACAACTATGGATGGGACTACGAGGTAGGTCTTTCGTGTTCACTACGTGTGAACACAGAGGCCCGCATCAGAATGGGTCATCTCTTCCATTATGCATACACATATGCCATAAACATGAACAAACACGCATATAACTCGATCTCTAGCAATTGCATAACCATTTAACCATTCGTATTCATCATATCACATGCAAGTATCAAACATGGAAACTTAACATAACACTTGGATAGACTGCAACATTACGAAACAATATGGCCACCCAAGCCACAACCACTACAATACACTTGCCTTCAACCTCGCGAGACGGAGTGGCGAGATGTTGACGGCACTCCCGGGGTCACACCACCTGCACATAGGTAGATTCCACTCAAAATCATGCCAACGCAACAACTACAAAACTCAGTACAACAACAATTCTACACATCACTCTGAAAACCTGAAAACCAGAAATCTGTCCATCGGGACAGCAGACTTCCAACAAGCATAACTTGAGTTTAGCAACTCCAAATCAAATAAACGTGTACTTTTTCTCAAACTACATAAAATTTCCCATCTTTTTCTAAGTATACGGAAAATTTAATTCGGCCTCTAAGTTCCTCTAATTTGGAGATGAACACAGACTCTACCATTCGCGACACAGACTGGACAGTGCTCGGTACAAAGGCCATAACTTTTAAACGGCTGAACGAAACTTAGTGATTTCAGTCTTAATTGAAAGGTAATTTAATTATCTACAACGTTCGCAACAGCCGGATCCCCAGAAAATGACTTTAACAATTTCAAAATCGCGTCCGAAGTCGGTGACCTAATCTGCCCGAGAAACAGGACGCAGCACAGATTTGCAATCACCCTAAATTCACCCAACAACAGAACCTAATTACAGGTTTTTGGCATGATTTCCCCCATCTAACCAGCACCACAACCCTACAAAAGAATCCACCAAGGCATACCTCTTCTTGACGAATCAAAAGAACGACGAAATTCTCTTCTCCCGCCTACACTCCTCCTCCAAACCGCAGGGAATCGCTGGTTTCACCTCGATTGGAAGAGCTCCAATGCAAGAACAGCAGGGAGATGAAGTGGGGAGGGAGGGGCGGCTATGGGAGAAACCCTAGCTAGGGTGGGAAGGAGAGGGGCGCACATCCATGGGGAACAGGGGGTGCAAGGCAATGGGGGACAGGGGGCGGCGCTCAAGGTGGAGGAGGGGCGCCAGCCACCAGGGAGGGGCGTCGTGCAGCCACAAGGGGGAGGGAGACGGCTGCAGGAGAGGGAGGGGGCGCATGGGGGGTGAGGGGAAAGAGTGGGCTAGGGTTAGGATTAAATTTCTCCCCTCAAAAAGCCCAAAAGAACACCCCTAAAGCCCAGATTTGCTCCCTCTAGCCCAAAACCCTTAACCGGGTCCTCCAAAAGCCCAAGAGATGAATTGCAATAATATATTCTCCCCTAAAGTTCATTTGGAATATTACATTCTCCCCCCCTTAAAGGAATTCGACCCCGAATTCGAAGAATGCCAAAACCAACACAAAGTCCACAAGGGAAATAAAACTCCTTTGCGACTCAACTCATCCACGCAAAGACGCAAATGGATTCAAACGATAAACCAAATTCTCAATTTAACGATCGGCGAGAAGTGGTTTTACTTAGTTCAACTAAGTGCAATTTCTCACGATTCCACATTCCCCAATTTCTACTAAACATTTCGACGGATAAAACTCTCTATCATTCTAGATTCCCAAGAGCTTCCTGAACAAGGAATCTCACAAGATCTTTCTCGACCTTCATCCTCAATTATACCCACTTAAGGACTCAATCATAATAATTGATATGCCAACTTCCCGTATTACCCCGCCATCGCAAAATAATCCGATACAACTCAGAAAAGCTTCTTTTGGCATTACCTGCTAAGACCTCCATATAACCAATAAGAACATACTCCCCAACTTTACACTCAATTCTAAATTCCACCTTTAATTTCATTTTAATCTCCTGTCTTGAACTCTCTATCGCCATTCATCGTATTCATGCTAACAAGTATGACACGTGGCTTTTCATTCTATCATGCCTCTAAACCAATTCTCAACCATCCATTCATACCATCCGTTTAATCATCTCGGGTTCCAAACTTGAACCCTAGAGACTCAAATACACAAAATCCTATCCTTTCTACTTGATTGACCTTTTCAACAAAAGGATCATAACCAACCAAGGTCATCTAAGTACCTAGCCCCTATAGGCAATATCTTCCTTTTCCAACCGCATGTCCCCAATTATACAATTCCCTATTCTCTCCCAGGAATATCTCATACCCAGGGACAACTAGCTAAATTAAATGTTCACCACAGACCGCTCTACATCAACTTGCTATCACCTTCTTTACAGACAACGATTCTCCCCAAAAAGGATCTTGGATCGACATCACAAGGCTCCATCATAATCCACCTTTAACTACTTGCAAACACCACACATATTTTCCAATTAAAACCAACTCTAGTCGCAATAAAGTTACAAACTGTAGTCACAATAGAGTTACAAATTCAGTACTTAACTCAAGGGTTTCCAACACAACCCACTATGTCCATTTACTTCCTTTAAGTATTGTTCCCAACGATAATTCAGTTTGAACGCGAAAGAACGCGATCCACTCATATACTTATGGGTGAAAAAAAAATCCATACTCATAACATAAGCTAAACCAATTAGACAAAGCCATCGATTGGCATGGTTCAATAGCATACACATTCTGGAATCCATCAACCGATTACTTCCAAGACTACTCTTTCATCCTCATTTTCGACCATCAAAGCCAAGTCCACAACTTGACCAAAAATACAACTTAATCAAGGGAGTTCTATTGCCCACTAATTAGAACGTCCTAACAAAAGGCATGCACTCTTAGAAAATCATACAATCAATCGAATCCGCAAATCTCTCAAGAAGGTTCCACCCAAATCCCACTATTTATAGTACTCCAATACTCTAGCCAAGATTTCATATTCACCATATCCTGAAAAGTCCAACACTTTTAAACATAAGTTACAACATCCAATCTTTGTTTAATTACTTTCTACGATTCACACAACCACTACTGGTCATATTATCATAAAACTCCAAACCATTTCTATCTTATGATAATCCAACATAAGACGCGGGTCAACATTTTTTCTTTTAGTCTACTAATCGCAAGGTACCATGATTCATACAACTTGTTTACTCCCAGCTTAAAACACATCTCTTCAACATTTATTTCGGCAGAATCAACAAGTTCCTTTCGCACAACCCCTAAGTTATATATTCAATATCTCCAATTCATTCAACCAATAGATAGTTCTAACCACTCAATACGATCTCCACTAGGCATCATTTATAAATACAGATCCCAGACAAACATTTGTCAGGGACAAATTCAACCTTTCATACAATCATTCCATATCCCTATTCTCTGATTACACATCGATCAAGTCGTTCTGTCAATCCACAATTTAATTGACCCATAAGCAACATAACCAACAACCCTCATGTCTTTGCACCATCATGCTCCGGTGCTTTACTCCATCACCTTGCTATAATAATCCCTCAATTAGAAGATTCTAGACCTTCTCAATCAGGATTAATACTACAGTTCTTGAACTTCAAATTAACTCCAAGACTTACAACACTTTGCATAAAATACTACTCAACTTTCACTTTAGATCACTTTATCCTCAATAACAACTTACCTCATCTAAATGTTCCAACTACCCATCACAACTTAAGGTCTCAAATATTCTCGTGGGTCACATACCCAACCTTTAAGGAAGCCACAGTTCTTAAGCATAATCGACACCACTAAACATCTTTCCTTCCAGAAAACCCAATCGTAAATCACAATAGAACTCGACTCCCGAATTCCCAAATTCTAACATTCAATTACTCCTCAACATATCTCAAGGTCTACAACTTCCACGAAGGAAGATGGATGCAAGGGGGAAAAACCCAACGATCAACCACATCTTTTCCAATAAAACCTTAACACCAAGAATCCACAAGACTTAAGTTTTACATCAAGACTTCAATAATTTCTTTTAAACTCGGAGAATAACAACACAAGAATAAATCGATAACTTTCTCTGTATGGCAACCCACAAAGCCGGCGTCAAAGCTGAAAGGGCAACCAAAAAGGTGCCACACTAAACTCTTCTTCTCTGTCTTCAACCAAAGTAGGCAAAACCAAAAATCATCAAAAGAACAATCAGCGAATACTCATTACTAAACACCTTTGCTTTGCGTCCAACCAGTAAAGACCAAAATAAATCAACCAAACCGATCGTCAGAACGGTAAAAGAAATCCTAAAGGATCCACCACCAACTTTTCTATTTGTCTCCAAGGAATGAAGCCAAAAGAAACCGACCTTCTCCACTCACTCGACTGTCGTATTTTCCTTTCCAGAAAAGACAACCAAAACTTCCAAAGAAGCTCGACTCTCAAAAGATTTAGAAAATGACAGGACTCAAGCCTTGCCATTCAACAGATATCCAAACCAATCATCAAACTCCAAAATTCCAAAAAAAGAAAGGAGTTACACAAATAAATTCACGAAAAGGAAAAGCGAATCGGTCGAATAACACTTTTTCCTTTAAAGCCCCAAACTTTAAGTTCTCACGACTTAATTTGTTCACCAAAACTTCAACTTGGAGAACGACAACATGAAGAAATCCATGTCATTCCCCGCCATCAACCAATGGGGCGCAACACCAAACCCTTTTTCTTGGACTTAAACCCAAAAAGACCAAATAAGTCAAAGCACGGAAAACTTACTCCATCCATTCTCCAATCTACAACAGAAGAACAACGACTCCTTTTTAAACTGGGAGAATGTCCAACACAAGAAGGAATCCATAACTTTCTCCGCAAAGCAACCAAAAGAGGTGCACAACGAAACTCTTTTCTTGGTCTTAAATCCGAGAAGCCCAAAGAAGATAAAACCCAAAACAAATTCCATCAACTCTCTAATCTACGACAAAGGAACAATGACTCTCCTCACACAAAGTTATGAGTCCTCCGGTGCTGGTTCTAAATGCCGCACCGACCAACGCAGCCTTAACACGGCCCAAACGAACAAACCAAATCTTTCAGCACAAAGAGTCCCACCGGACCCCACTAAGCAATCTACCACTTCAGAAGCATAGCGGTAAATACTACCATAGCCTTATCAAACTAACAAATGACATAACTACAAGTATCAACAACAAATAAGCATTGTAGCACAATGCAACGGTAACCCATCCCTTTCCTACTGTGCATCAGAGTGTGTCAAGTTTTAAATTACTTAACCATTCTATACCAAGTTTTAAGGTTATTGCCCTAGGGCCACATTTTAAAGGTTCAACCTAAACCATGTTTCGACTTTCATACAGCAAAATTTTAATTCATTCTAGAATTACTCACTACATTTGAACACCACGGACCTGAAGCCCGCTCTGATACCAACTGTAACACCCCGGAGCCTAATGTGCCCAGAATGTCACCACAAACACTATCTCTAGCAACCATAAAGCAATTATAAGATTAAATTACAGCAAGTATGCTAAAGATTTAAACAAGATTTCGGCAGCATATACTCTCTTTTTCCTTGGTTTCAAGCATCAACAATATACTCATAACACAATAGCATAATAGACGACATCAATAGCCTGATAAACAGAGATTTCAGCACATGTCATGCCAAGAATATAAATTTAAACATCATGATCTAATACAGATGAACATTTAAACATGGCAACCAAAACGACATAACCCGCAATTTAATTCAAGGTGATAAATCATCATATCTATGGCAAGGGTGTAACACCCCGGCACCCCACGTGCCCTGAATGCTACACCTCAAGCAAAACAATTACAAAACACTAGGATAAATTTTAGCAAAGCAAGCGAACTAGGAGGTTGCCAAACTTATTAAAAATTTCGGCAGCACCTCCCCTAAAACTTGGACATCCACTCAGCAGACAGAAGAACAATAGTAGATCAATAACAATAATACGCATAACTAAAAGGTCATGGTATCCTCTAACCATCATGACCCAGCTAAGCACAAGCTGTAACACCCCGGCACCTAGTATGTCGCGAATGTCACCTCACAGGATACTAATAGCAACCAAAGCACATAGTTAACAATAAATTACAGCAGCTACACTAATAGTCTAAACCAAATTTCGGCAGCATGCACATTATTTTCCCATGGTTTTCAGCATACATTTTAGAGACATAGCAAGATAGCATAGAAGGATACAACTCTAACATGATAATTAAACGATTTCATCAATTATTCACGTCCCAAGCACAATTTAACCAATTCATACCCAATGAGGGATAAACATTTATTCAAGACAACTAATGAGGCAATAAAACCAACGTTTAGTTAAATAAGATAACCATCGCAACTATGGAAGGGGTATGACATTGCTTAAGTGAGTGATGCTAAGTGATGACGTGAGTCTAGCTCCCTTTCCCACAAGCCGGATTCAAGGTACCTAAAAAACATTAAACAACAAGCGTGAGTTCATCACTCAGCAAAGTGTATTGCGATGAAATAAAACGATAACAATTCACATACATACAACTTACAGATCACCAATCATGGAAAACAATCCATGAAGACTTCCTCATTCACAATCTCATATACATCCTCATTCACATTCTCATTTATGCAATGCAATGCAATGCACCATACCTCTTTGCTTAGCACATACCGGTATTGCCGAGTGCACACCCGTCGGTGTGCACCCTCTTTCCCTTCCATCCCGTGGAGGGTGCCTACTCTTACTGACTCGCTCCCATTCACAACTATGGATGGGACTACGAGGTAGGTCTTTCGTGTTCACTATGCGTGAACACAGAGGCCCGGATCAGAATGGGTCGCCTCTTCCATTATGCATGCACATATGCCATAAACATGAACAAACACGCATATAACTCGATCTCTAGCAATTGCATAACCATTTAACCATTCGTATTTATCATATCACATGCAAGTATCAAACATGGAAACTTAACATAACACTTGGATAGACTGCAACATTACGAAACAATATGGCCACCCAAGCCACAACCACTACAATACACTTGCCTTCAACCTCGCGAGACGAAGTGGCGAGATGTTAACGGCACTCCCGGGGTCACACCACCTGCACATAGGTAGATTCCACTCAAAATCATGCCAACCCAACAACTACAAAACTCAGTACAACAACGATTCTACACATCACTCTGAAAACCTGAAAACCAGAAATCTGTCCATCGGGACAGCAGACTTCCAACAAGCATAACTTGAGTTTAGCAACACCAAATCAAATAAACGCATACTTTTTCTCAAACTACAGAAAATTTTCCATCTTTTTCTAAGTATACGGAAATTTTAATTCGGCCTCTAAGTTCCTCTAATTTGGAGATGAACATAGACTCTACCATTCGCGACACAGACTGGACAGTGCTCGGTAAAAATGCTGTAACTTTTAAACGGCTGAACGAAACTTAGTGATTTCGGTCATAATTGAAAGGTAATTTGATTATCTACAACTTTTGCAACAGCCAGACCCCCAGAAAATGACTTTAACAATTTCAAAATCGCGTCCGAAGTCGGTGACCTAATCTGCTCGAGAAACAGGACGCAGCACAGATTTGCAATCACCCTAAATTCACCCAACAACAGAACCTAATTACAGGTTTTTGGCATGATTTCCCCCATCTAACCAGCACCACAACCCTACAAAAGAATCCACCAAGGCATACCTCTTCTTGACGAATCAAAAGAACGACGAAATTCTCTTCTCCCGCCTACACTCCTCCTCCAAACCGCAGGGAATCGCTGGTTTCACCTCGATTGAAAGAGCTCCAATGCAAGAAAAGCAGGGAGATGAAGTGGGGAGGGAGGGGCGGTGGGAGAAACCCTAGCTAGGGTGGGAAGGAGAGGGGAGGGGCGCACATCCATGGGGAACAGGGGGCGCAAGGCAATGGGGGACAGGGGGCGGCGGCTCAAGGTGGAGGAGGGGCGCCAGCCACCAGGGAGAGGGAGGGGCGTCGTGCAGCCACAAGGGGGAGGGAGACGGCTGTAGGAGAGGGAGGGGGGCGCATGGGGGGTGATGGGAAAGAGTGGGCTAGGGTTTGGGTTAAATTTCTCCCCTCAAAAAGCCCAAAAGAACACCCCTAAAGCCCAGATTTGCTCCCTCTAGCCCAAAACCCTTAATTGGGTCCTCCAAAAGCCCAAGAGATGAACTGCAATAATATATTCTCCCCTAAAGTTCATTTGGAATATTACAGTGTAACTCTCATATTCATCTGTGAAAAAATTGGGGAGTCCACTGGTCGCTCCATTTGGGCTCCATGAGGTGAATACCGAGCCCTAAACTTTCTACTCGAAGTTCCTGATAGTCTGTGATGTTTGATTTTTTCTGATTTTTCTGCAAGGAGTTTTGAGTTAGCCTTTGGTGGAGTACTTCACGACTCATCTTCTCATAGGGAGAAAAATTCCCAAAATTTCTAAAGCACCAAAAACCTACCAACCACTTGCTCCAAGTGAGAATAATTTCTAGAAAATCTGTTTTTGCTTTTCAGAAAGTGACTTTTGTGATTTGGCTTAGTCTCCTTTCTAAAAGCAAGATTTGATTTGATTCTTTTTTATTTGGACACTTGACAACCAAGATTGTGATAAAAAATTCCCCATATATTCCATGGTTCTCATCCATACAAGTTAGGGGTACACATAGTTGTCTAGTTATTTGGGTTTTAGTGAGTTGTTGAATTTGATTTGAGGGATCTTTTTGAGGTCTTAGTTGGAGTATTTTTGTGGGGAAAAATTTTGTTTTGTGACTATTCACCCCCCCTCTGTTCGCCATCTCAATCCTTCAAATTACTTAGCCAAAATTAGTTCTCTTGACATTGTGACTCAGTTGCCTAAGATTAAATTGTTAAAAGATGTTGTATGTCATCCATGTAAAAAGGGTATGCAAGTTGCTACAGGTCACAAATATGTAAATGAGGTAAAAACTTCTTGACCTTTTGAATTGTTACATATGGACACAATGGGCCCTGCAAGGTGCAAGAGTATTGGTGGTAAGCTATACTGCTTTTTCATTGTTGATGATTTCTCCAGATACACATGGGTGTTCTTCCTTGTTTCAAAAGGTAGTGCCTTTGGGCTTTTTAGAGCTTGGCTATTGAAAGCTCTGAATCAGTTTCAAGTTAACATCATTCATATTCGAAGTGATAGAGGCACTGAATTTCTTAATAAATGCTTTGAAGAATTTTGTGATGAAAAGGCTATTTCACATCAGTTTTCATCTCCCTACTGTAATACCGCAAAACGTTCCTCCAGGGTTCTTAGCCAAAAAAAGAAGTTTTGAGTTTTGCCGAGTGCTTGTCGGAAGGGAGTTTTCTCTAAGCCGTATATTTTCTTTTCTACGGCATGTTTTACTCTAAGAAATTTTGGTTTCATCGAGTTTTTGGTTAGTCGTTGGTTTGTGTTCTTTAGAATTGTTGTATAGTTTTTATATATATATTTTTTCCTAACCCTAGAAGCCACCAACAGTAAAAGGGGGAGCTAGCCTTTTTCCCCAAAGCTCCCAGCCGACTCCTCCTGGCTCCAGCCGCCGTCGCCTCCGGGCTCCCGCCTGTCGCGCGCCTCCTGGCGTCCCGGCGCCGCCCTAAGCCGCCTACCCGACGCCCTCACCACCTCCGGCCTCCCTACTCCGGCCTGCGCCCTTGGCTGCCCGAGCCCCGGACGCTCGCTGGCGCTGCCGCGCCGCCCTAGCTGGCTCGGCGTCTCTCCCATTGCGTCGCCACCTCTGGCAGCGTGCTCCTGGCCGTCGCCCCCATCTCTCTGGCGCGCCCCCAAGGCAGCACCTCCTCCCGCCCGACCTTCCTGCCGGCGCCTCCTTCCGTTGTCTTGCCCTCGGTCGGCGCCAAACATCCGCAACAAGGCAAAGCAGAAGATGGCAGCAGGCTCTCCCCACCTCCCCCCTTCCTCCATGGCTCCATGAGGAGGTCTTTGAGGTATATTCTTCTTGGGGTCCAACTTGCATGCCAAATGTTTGTGCAAATGCCTAGCTAGAATCCTTGTTTTGAGATGCAATTAGTTGAGTGGATCCGGATCCTAGATATGTGTATGATATTTGCTCGATACCAATGGTGATGCATGTGGTATGAATCCTAGTCATAGTTCTTGGATGCAAATTTGAATCGGATTAAATCGAACCTAAGCTTGTTAAGGGTATGGAGTTCGTGTTCGCAGAGAAATTAGAAGAAAAGGTAACGAACCGCGTTTCTCGTGACTATTATCGTAGTGTAGAAACGGTGAGTTAATTGATGCGATCAAAGCTGCAGTGTTTTAGGGCTCAAAGAAACTTCATCACAAGGAAAAACAGTTTAAAGCTACTTGCTATTGAACCGAATCTGTATATGTTGATGGATTTCTCTTTTTCGCGCCTTGTAGCTTGCCTAGAGTACGCCAAGAATTTGAGGGGACTGGATAAGAAATGTGTTTCAACAACCAATCAACTTGTGCAATCTAATGTTGTTAGTTCGGTTGCTCTACTTTTCATTTAGGATTTATCGATGAAGACTTTCATGAAAGTGATTTTATAGCAGTGTTACACATATGCTTGCCTTTCTTTCCTTGTCCAAATTATTAGCTTTAGTAAGTGCCATATTGGCACTACTCTTAATGTATGTGACATCTGACCTATTGTCTTGTAGAAATGTTATTGTTTGAGATGGCACCAAATCAAATACTTGTTATGCAGATATATTCACGCTTATCTGTGTAATGTATCAATGACTTCTTTTAAATAAGATATCTTCCATCCCTAGGCACAAAATCAGCATGTGAGTTTAAACTTCCGTGGAATAAACTATTCAGCAGAAGTGTAATTGAATGGGTACAAAGAGGTACTTCCGAAAGGAATGTTCAGAAGGCACACCCTTGATATTATTGATGTTCTTCATCCTGATGGTGACAATCTGCTTGCTGTCCTTGTGTTCCTCCTGATCACCCTGGTGCGATTCCTCCTCAGGGAGGTCAAGGTGGTGATCATGAGAGGAAAGGTATGAGGTGTCAATGGGGAAAGATGGGAAGAAAGGCAAATGGCTGTCCTCTTTCTATCACATTGCGTCATTGCTACCTCTCAAGCTCAGGGAAGGTTCTGTCGGGAGTGGCATCAACCGCATGCCACTCCATTCTCCGTCGGTAAAGGCAAGTGCATCCCCTAGAACGTTATTAGGATGTTAAATGCTTTGCTCGTGATGAGAGTATGAAAATTCTAATGATTTGGTTGTGTTTAATAGCATATCTAGAAATGGTTCTTAGTACGATGATGAAAGCGGAAAGAGATCATTTTAAGCACATTGGCATGATGCATTGCATGACAGGTTTTCACAGGAGACATTGGAATAAGATTTACCTCTTGTATGGGCTTGAGAATAGTTATATGTACTAGTCGGTTAATCTTTGGTATGTTCAAGAATTTCCCTATTGTTTCTATGTTTATGCGATTTGTTTTTGGTCATGGTTACGAGCAAATACTTGTGATGCCGTGTATGAATTGTTTAAAAGCATCATTTGCATATGTGCATTCATTACAGAAGAGGCGACCCATGTTGATGTGGGCCTCTATACTCACACGTAGTGAGTACAAAAGTCCTACCTCATAGTCCCATCCACGGATGGGAGCGAGTCAGTAAGAGTAGGCCCCGCCACGGGATGGTTGGGATTGAGGGTGCACACCGACGGGTGTGCACTCAGCTATACCGGTATAGGCTAAAAGGTTGCATTTTGAGCATGAAAGCATAAATGCATTGCATTGCATTGTGTGTTGTAATTGATAAATGCTAATTGATGAGAATGGAAATGACAGGTCGGGGATTGAGTCGTGGACTCATCCTGAATTGTTTATTGAGGCATCATAAGGTTAGTTTTGTTTTCGAGTTGGTTGTAATAAGCTGAGGGATTAATTACTGCTTCTTGTCCTTGTTGATTTCATTTAAGTAATGGTTATATTAAGTTCTAAGTAAATGTAATTCGGTTTAATTTATTACCTTTCATTATTGTTGCACTTGCTGAGTCTTGGACTCACGCTTATTTGCTTCCTGTTTTAGGTACCTTGCAGACGACTCGCTGGGTTGGGAGTAGAAGCACGTGCACGACTTCGGTCGCCATCGCATTTAATTAATGCATAAAGCCTGGTTGTATTAATTGTGGTTGTAATATGTTGTTCGTCGTGGTGTAGTTATTAATTTCTATTGGTTGTGAGTTTGGTTAACTAAGGACCTGCTAGAATGATATTATATAACTGCACTGTTTTCTGTCTGCTGAGTGGATGTCCTTCTTTCTAGGAAGGTCATGCCGAAATTTTGAACTTTTTGCCGGCTTAGTTTTAAACTGATTTTAAAGTTAGCGGTTTGTTTTAGAAAATTCTGTTGAGTTGTCGTTGAATGTTTAGAGTTTTGGGTAGCATCCGTGGCGCGGCTGGCGCTAGGGTGTTACAGTTGGTATCAGAGCGGGCTTTAGGTCCGTAGCATGTGAATTTAGCAAATTAGTCTAGAGTAAACTAAAATTTTGCTGCGTGAAAGTAGAAACATGCTTTAGGGTGAACCTTTAAAATATGGCCCTAGGACAGTAACCTTAAAACTTGATGTAGAATGGTTAAATAATTTAAAACTTGACACACTCGATGCATGAGGAAAGGGATGGGTTGTCGCTTGCGATGTGCCGCAATGCTTATTTTGTGATTGATGCTATGTTATATGTTAGTCTTGCAGAGGTTTGATAGCATATATTATTGCAAAGTTTATAAAGTTATTGGTTTGACTAGTAGGATCATTTGAGATTCTTTTGTGCCGAAGGATTTGGTTTGTTCGTTTGGGCCGTGTTAAGGCCTCGTTGGTCGGTGTCGCAGTTAGAGCCGGCACCGGAGGACTCATAACCTCGTGTGAGGAGAGCCATTGTTCCTTTGTCGTAAATTAGAGAGTTGATGGAATTCGTTTTGGATTTTATCTTCTTTGGTCTTCTTGGATTTAAGTCAAAGAAAAGAGAATCTTGTTGTTCCTCTTTTGGTTGCTTTGCGGAGAAGGTTATGGATTCCTTTCGTGTTGGACGTTTTCCGGTTTAAAAGGAGTTGTTGTACTTACATTGTAGATGGGAGAATGGATGGAGTAAGTTTTCCGGGCTTTGACTTATTTGGTCTTTTTGGGTTTAAGTCAAAGAAGAGGGGTGTGGTGTTGCACCCCATTGGTTGATGGCGGGGAAAGACATGGATTTCTTCGTGTTGTCGTTCTCCGAGTTGAAGTTTTGGATTTGGGGCTTTAAAGGAAAAAAGTGTTATTCGACCGATTCGCTTTTCCTTTTCGTGAAATTATTTGTGTAAGTCCTTTCCTTCGTGGAATTTTGGAGTTTGAGGTTTGGTTTGGAGAGTTGTTGAATGCCAAGGCTTGAGTCCTGTCATTTTCTAAGTCTTTTGGGAGTTGAGCTTCTTTGGAAGTTTGGTTGGCTTTTCTGGAATGGAAAATGCGACGGTCAGAGTAAGTTGTAGGTTGATTGAAGATCTTCCCATATGAGATTGGTAAAATGATTGAGTTGTTAGGCTGGTTGACCCTGTGGTGATAGATGACAGGAAATTTTATGTTGGTCATGGTGATCCACGATTAAAAGTAGCGATGATGATGAAGGAATAACATGTTTGGTTGCGGAACCTGTTTTACTAGGGTGATGGGATTAATTGTTTCGAGGTGTTTTCAGTGGTCGGATTGTGTGGAGTAATAATAAGTTTTTATAAGGTGTGGCTAGTATAACCTAAGTCGAGATTGTAATTAAAGTGCGGAGAATTATTGGATGGAATATTTTGGAGCTTGGTTTGCTCTTTAGCAGCGGATGGCCTTAGAGCCATTTTTGGCGATTTATGTCGCGGGGAGACATTGTCTAAATTAGTGGGGACTTGAATAGTTGCTCTAATGTGTTCCTTGTGTTATTGTCAAATAGGAAATTGAGGGCAGGCTAATCTTACTAAAGGTTGTTCTGAAAAGCGATCACCTAGAAATAGGTTAAGAAGTGGTGTTGATGGACATGTTGATTATGGATAAAATCTCAACCTGTTTCCCCTTGATAAGCATCTTGGGGGAAGAATTGGTTCAGCGTAAGTAATAACCTTTTTAAGCGTGGATGTAATCAATGGATGAAAGATTATAAGGAAGAAAGAGTTCTTAATTATGATTTGGTGTGATGATAGTTTTGGACTACTCCAGTTCATTGAATTACGCCACTCCGTGGTCGTGACAAGTTATTGGCTCAAGATATAATTGTGGAATCTACACTCAGCATGTATGAATGGATTGTGCCTTTTTAGCACCTGGACTTTGTTGTCTTTGAACTTGTTATCTAAAAGAAATGAATAAATGTAGCGGAAAGCGTTGGAAGCTCTTGAGTGAGAGATAATGGTATCAATAGCTCGATTGGAGTTGGATTTAAATAAAACAGGAATGATCTTTGTGAGTGTTCCAAAAGATGAAGTCTCTTGTGGGTATTAAAAGAGATTCTTATTGGTGAAATGATTTTTCGTCTGGGAAATGAAAATTTTCCCTCCCTGTTGGGGGAAAAGTGTTGGTTATTGGGTGATATCTTTCTTTTGGTGAAAGTGGAGTTTTGTTGTGTTGTTCTTAATCGAGTGTTTCCTCGATGTGAAGTTTTCCACCATGGAGTTTAAGGTGATGGGAAATGCTTTATGTTGTTAGTGAGAATTTAGTTCTCCCCAGTCATTCTATGACCGTTTTTGAAGAAGAATTGTGTGAAGTTCCTCTTCTCAGTTGAGTTTTCCCCTTGTGCATTCTATTGCATTGATTTCAAGTTGAGGAGAGTGGTTAGTTTTTGTAAGAGAATCGAGATTCTCTTTGCTTTCTAGTGTGAGGAAAGAAAATGATTGGATGTGGATTCCTTGTTTGAGTATAAGTGAGATTATGCTCTTTGTTTTGGTTCTTTGGGCAAGATCATCCTAGAAGGAGAACCAAGTGTCGAGGGGTTTTGATGAAAATCCTAATCGGGGTTAAGTGTTGATCGTGCATGGATTCAGAGTGGATGAATATGTTGCTACTGCTAGTTGTTGTGCTCAATTAATTTGGATGAAATCTACTTTACTTGATTATGGTCTCAAATTTGATTCTGTGCCATTATTGTGTGATAATCAAAGTGCTTTGAATATGGCAAAAAATCCAGTTCATCATAGTAGAACAAAGCATATTGATATTAGACATCATTTTATTCGAGATCTGTGGAGAAAAGAACTGTTGAATTAATCTTTGTAAAAACTGAAAAACAATTGGCAGACATTTTCACTAAACCGTTGGCGTACCGTAACTTTGCATGATTACGAGGAGAGTTGGGTGTCATGCATTCCAATAATATCAGATAGAAGATTCTCATTGGTGGTTATGCATTTTATCATTTAGTACAAGCTTTGTTTATTATCCTTGATGAAAACTTACTTTTATAGTAGTGATCCTTCTCATGACTATTTTTCATGACAATGCCAACTTAGTTGAGTTGTTTTCTTACTAGTAGAGAGTAGGGTTGCAATCGGATCGGATATTTTCCGTCCGACCGACCGACCGGACAGGTTCGGATCGGATTCGGATTTTTTTTCCGGATAATTTTCGGATTCGGATTCGGATTCGGATATTTTATTTCGGATTCGGATTCGGATTCGAGAGAGTACTATCCGTCGGATCGGTATATTCCGAGAAAATTTTCGGATATATCCGAATTTTATTTCTCGGATATCCGACCGGGTAATCTCATATTAATTCTATATGTCATACACTCACTCATACTCTCCACTCTCCAGCCCTAGCCCTAGCCGGCCTCCAGGCTCCAGCCCTCGCCCCCTCAGTCTCTACCGCCGCCGCTGCCCCAGATCTGAGCCCCTCTCATGGTCCGCCGCCACCGCCCTACCGCCGCCGCCCGGACCGCCACCCTTCCGCCCGCTGGCCGCCACCCTTCCGCCGTCGCCCGGGCCTCCTCGCAGCAACCCGAGAGCCCATCTCCTCAAGACCTCCTCCACCGGAGCCGGCGAGCCCTCGGTGCCCTCTGCTGCTGCCGTCCTTCCGCTGTCGCCCAGCTCCATGCAGTCTGCAGACCGATAGCAGAGCCCTCCTCCGGTCCTCCCTCATCGCTTCGAGCAGTGAGCCCCTCAAGACCTGCTGCTGCCGCCCTTCCGCCAGCGAGCGCCTCCTCCGGTCCTCCCTCAGCATCCGAGCCGGGGAGCCCCTCAGCGCCTCCTCCCTGGCTCCCTCAGCGCCGCGCCCGAGCCCATGACCCAAGGTTTTCTATTTGTTCTTGTTCTTCTTGTTCTTGTACAAATGCTCTGTGAATCTGTGATGCTTGATCTTTCATGCTCTGTGATGGTTGATTTGTGATGGTTGATCGTTCATGCTCTGTGATGGCTGATCTGTGATGGGAAAAACTACAAATGCTCAGTGAATTATGTTGCCATTATGTTGCATCTGAACAACTACAGATGGTCAGTCTAATATTCATGGGAAAAAATATTCATGTGAACAACTACAAATGCTCAGTCTAATTCATTCTGCATTCTACTGCTATTATGTTGCCAACTAACGATGGTTCATTTAATTACATTCTGGATGACAATCCAAATACTAAATGTTCTGCTCCAAGATATTTGGGCACAAAAGGTAGAACCCAGATGTTCTTTAAGCCACTAAAGTTCATCAACAAAAAATGTTTGCTATTTAAGAGATCATATGCATGTTTTCTATTCAAGTAAATGTGTCGGTACTATATAGCTTATGTCAAAGAAATGTGTGGGAATAAAAATAACTAGATGGACTTTGCTGGATAAAACAGCACTGCACATCTATTTTCTTTTTCTTTATTTCTTGATCCAATAATGGTATGCACATTTAGATGACATGTAGTGATATGGATGGATCAGACAAGATTATATTAGATGACATGTAGTGATATGGATGGATCACCAGCCGGCCTGTGTTTCTTCCTTAGTGTTTCCTGGCACTCCAGATTAGACTGCTTCCTTAGTGTTTCTTCCTGCAAAAGATTACATCATTGTTGAAAATACTGGTTGTCTCCACAAGAAGTGAGGACAAATCATACTAGATGGCAATAACTTTAGATGTATCATGTACCTTTGGATATGCCAATCAGCAAAGAAGGCCTAAAGTTTGGATATTACAATTTGTTCAACTGAATATTAGAAAAAAAGGGGGAAGCAACCATATACAGCTTGTTTTTTTCTTGACATTCCATGGTATGCACACTTGTTTATTTCTTGATCCAATACAGCTTGGTCTGTTATTGTGTGTGATTGGCATGCACTATGTGTTCTGTTATTCTGAACTTCTGTACTTAGTACAGGACAGAATAAACTCAACCTTCAGCACACAAACGGTAGCTCCTGCCGAAAGGCCCATAGGGCAATTCCTTGTTCAGATTGTAAAAAAAATTGCATGCTCTTGTTGATAGTGTACAGATATCAAAGTCGGCAAACTCAGTAAAAGGGTGATGAGTCGTGGTGTAGCTGATGAGAAATGTCAAAACATTTCTAATTTGTTATTCTCTGGTCTCTAATTTGTTAGTTACATTTCTAGAGATGTCTCCTCTTGTTTTTTTTTGTTGTTAATTACACATGCCTATTCTCATGGTTTGCATGTTAGGTTGATGAATAGATTGAACTGTTACTGCACTTAATAATCTTGTGAATTAATCAATCTTATAAAGCTTCAATTTCAAGTTCACAAGATTGTTGTTGTACTGACACTTTTTAATTGCTATACTTTCCATTTTAACTTTATTGTTACCTTTTGCTTTGTAGGATGAGACTATGGTGGCAACTGATAATGATTGACTGCTTCAGATGTTGCTAGTCTAATTTAGTACTCATTAGTCTCCTTATGATGTAATCTAAATATTATTGACTTGTCGTATTGTCTTTTTATGAAACATAGAGTTGTATTGTCTCTTTATGAAACATGGAGTTGTGGACTTTATGGTCATTTTATCGACTTATTGTAATATTATTTATGTATCATTCTATGTTTCGAAACTTATCATCAGCTGGCTAATCATTGTTATATGTGTGCTTTATGCGGTATCTGTTTTTGCGCGTTATCCGATAAAAATTATTCGATACCGTATCGATTCCGCTCCGTATTCGATCCGAATCCGCTACCGATATTATCCGCGCCGTATCCGTATCCGGTACTATCCGAATCCGATTCCGAATCCGACAAAAAATATGGTTTAAGATATGGAAAGAGCGATATCCGACCGAATCCGATCCGATTGCACCCCTAGTAGAGAGTGGATTGTTTTATGAGCTTACTATCTTCTACTGGATTGGTTGAATTGGTCATGAGGACTTCTCTTCAAAAACAAAATTGGCTAATGTGATTCTGTGTACTGTTTTTGAGCCTTATGTTGGTAAGTCAGATGATCATGATGAGTCCTTGGCACGGCTTGGGAAATAAAACTACTGGGCAAAAGATGCAAGACTGACTATGTAAGTCACTTGCCAAATTAGAAAAAGATGTGAGGTCAACCTTACCATACCTGCATAATACAAGATGCAAATGGTAATATTTGCCATATAGGAAAAAGATGCAAGCTCAACCTTGCCATATTTGTATTTTAAAAACAAAAAAATGATGAAGGAAGCGATAAAAAATTTCAGTTGCCTTGGACAGATAATTGTGAGTCTAATGTGCTCTTTGTACTCAAATCTAGTATCTTTTTCATAGTGGCATTTTTTTCATCTTGTTATATCCTCCTGTCCAAATGTACTTATTCTCCTCTCCATGAGAGCATAGTAATCATATAGATAGTCTACTTGAAACTGGTGGTTTCTCTTAACTATGGGGCAGCTCATGGATTTTGGTATGCGAATGATAATTGCTATCAAATCAGTATTCATCTTGTATAATCCACATTGCTTTTAGGTTTGCATATCATGGATTGCTTGATTTTAAAGAAAAATAATACAAAAAATAAGAAAAAAAACAAAACCAAAAATTTCCTTGATGTGTGTTTTGCCAAAGGGGGAGAAAGTTCAAGCATATATTCAGGAGGAGAGCTTATGTTAAGGGGGAGAAATTCTTTGCTATTGTCAAATCACTCATAAGGGGGAGGTTGTTATTTTCCTGCTTTAGTGATGAGTTGATTTGACAATGAGAGGAAAAAAATTCTCTTTTGCATGCAGGGTGTTGCTTTTTGCATGCAGGATGAGTTAATCTTTTGGTGGAGAAACTTAGGCTCATATTGCTTTTTGCATGCATGCAAGGTGTTGCTAGCAGAGGCTGTGTGCTTGCACGCACATGTAGAGGTATGTGCACAGCCTTGCAGTGGTTGGAGCCTAGTTGGTGTAAATGCACGGCAAGACGGACGCGCAGGCTTGTGTTTGGCAATGCCAGGCCGTGGCGCGTGTGGGCGCAGTGCAAGCCAAGTGGGCTTGGGGCTTTAGGCATATAAAAGTGAGGTGATGGCAACGAGAGAACTGTGCGTCGCAAGGGTTTCCTACCAGAACAGTTCTCCAGTGGTGGCGCACTGCGTCCAGAGAGATGAAGAGAGCAAATCCAGAGAGCTAATTCAAAGAAAAAGTTAGAGCTAGTTAAGAGAAGAAATTAAGAGCAGATCGAGATCGAGAGTGAAGAAGTGTGCTACAATGTAAAAAGAACTCTATACATGATTGTTTTGATTAGCAAGTATGGGTTCTAATTATTTGATCTGCGTTCTTAGTGGTCAGGTAGATTAATTTCTATTCATGCGTGCGTGTTTGGTTTAATCTACCTTTTTAGGTTGATTGCCTTCGTTAATTTTGTTAAGTCTCTATTTAGTTTCTTTAGTAGTTTATTTTGTTCATCCCTGTTGGAGCGTCACAATCCTTTAGTATTTCACAAGTCTTTTGTAGATACTATTAACTACATGTATGATCAGTCAACGAAAGGATATATGTCTACTTTTCTCAAAGCCAATTTATGGATTCGATGCAAATAATAATAATTTCCAAAACAGCAATTGTAATAGCATTACTTCAACAAAATGTAATTATAAAATAAGTAATAAAGATTCATAGTAACTTTGAGAAGGTATTGTCCATACCACTCTGCTAATATGGTAACACAAGCCCGTTAGTATACCACATCCAAATATATCCATTTTGAGTCCCACAACCTTTGTTAAAAAAAAGTTTTCAAAGCCAACAAAATCTAATCAAGTGTGGCCTTTCCTTGCAATGCTATGATTGAGGGCACGACTATTTGAATATAATGATTTATTACTCTACAGAGAGTGTATAACTATACCACAAGATATAATCATCTCGTATTGTCTATGCAATTTACACTCAACAAGATAGAAAGCCACTCCTGGGATTATAACAAGGGCTTTTACAATGTAAAGCCCTAACGTCACCCTGCCCAATGACCTCTCAATGTGTTGATGCCTGTTCCACCGTTCGCACACCCAAAACCACCTATGATCTACAGCCCACAAGGATAATGCTAGCTCTTAGTAAATTATTCAGCCAGGTTCTACCCATAAGAACATGTGGTTTGCATGATATATGCCAGGATCAATGGCACTTAAATTTGGTCCTTAAGTTACTTGAGTGAGACAAACACATACTCGCATCTCGTGCACAAGCACTGATCCCTAGAACCATTTGCCCAAGTCCAAAATATATTTTCCATTTTACCCACATAAGTTTTTTCAGAGTCTAACCATATCCAAAGTATGTCATGAGAATTTCTTCAAAGTATATCACTGTAAGTTAGAATTTTTGAAAATGCAACTATAAGCATAACTAAGCAATTTCTAGATATATTTTTCAAAGTCTTACCAAATTTATTCAAATAAGGGGAATATCCCTATTCCTATGGTGACAACGACCGGGGTATTTTAATATCAAGGTAGCTTTTGGTTTCAACAATTGGCAATAACTAATTACCACGCAAAGATATAACAACTTTATTTGAATTAAGCATGCACAAAATATTTATAACAAAAACAACATAGCCTTTGAAAACTAAGATCAATATAATCAAGGGGGTGCTTGCCTTTCTCGTCAAGTGCTTGTTCTTGATCTTGTTCAACATCAATCGTGGCTAGTACAGTGGCATCTAAACGAGAAAACCAAATAGCACAAATAAATTCCAAATAATATCTAAATAAAATCTAAAATTTACAAAACAAATTCTGAGAGAAAGATCTTGAATTTATAAAAATTTAGGAAAAAAAGGTTATTTGGAGTTTGTATAAAAGAGAACGGGCCATCATAAATTTTACTAGGAGAGAAAATCAAGAAAAAGAATAGGAAAAATACTATGTGGAACTATTTATAATTATTTTCTTTAATTCAAAAATTCTGGTTTATTGGGCAGAGGATGACGTGTAGTGCCACGGTTCAAATAAACCAGTTTATTTAAAAATTAAACTGACCCATAGGGCCCATACATTAATGACTGAGATTTTGAAATCAATTTTTAAAAGAAAACCGACACGTCGGGCTGGCTTGTCAGTGACTGTGTGGGGGTAGAGACAAGGGCGTCTAACACAAGGCTTGGGGTAGCAAGAGGAAGTGGAGGGGGACCTCGAGGAGGGTTGGTGATGGTTAGGGATGGCCAAAGATGGCTGGCGACACGAGATCAGTTGCAATAGCCATGGCAGACGTTGGAGATAGAGAAGCAGTGGTGTTGGGGTGTGGAGGGGAAGCATAAGGGAGGTGAGGAGATTCCATTTTGGGATTGGTAGTGATAGAGGTTAACCGGAGAAGCTTGACGACATTGACTTGAGGCGGCGAAGGGAGGTAATCGTGGCGGTAGTGTTCCAGTAGAGTAGGTACTAATGAGGAGGGGAAGTGATCAGGGCCTGCTAAGGAAGCTCAAGCTCAAAAAAATGTGGAAATGGCTCACTAAGAAGGAAGATTGAGCTCAATTTAGCTTGGTTGATTTCAGGGCTATGAAACTTTATAGAGGCATTACTACGCTGGGCATTGGAGAAGGAGTGACGGGGAGGAGAGTGGAGCACAAGGCAAGGCTCTGGGTTGCTTTACAAGCACAGGAGCGAGCTGCCTCAGCTTGTGCTAGAAGGCATGGCTCATTGGCTAGGGGAGGAAGTCAAATGCTTAAGGAAGATGGTGATGTGGCAGTGTGCAGGCTTTGTGTCGAATGGGACGGTGTGAGGCACTGCTTTCAGCTTGTGTCATGTCAGACCCTTGAGGAATACTTTTGAAATTCTCTATGTATCTTGTACTAGTCTAGAAAAAGCTAGTACACATAGCAGAAATGTTACCACAACATATCCAATGCATTTTGTTAATAATTAGAGTTTACAATAAATTTGGCACGCAGGCCAAATAAAATATTACAGCAGAAGCAGAATAAAACCAGCAGTAACACCCAATAGATTCGCTAGGCAATCAATTGGGGTAGCGACCTAGTCCATTTGTTCCTCACCATTGTTGAACTCCTCCTCTGAATCAGTAGAGTAAGTAAGGGTGAGTACAAAAATACTTGGTAAGCCACACATAAAATGCACTAATAATGTAGGGGATACAAAGAAAGGTTATATTATTGATTTTACTATAAAGCAGCAAGTTGTTTCAATATTATAATATTTTTCAAAGGCATAATTTTAAGAAAGATATTCCTTTAACAAAATTTTAGCACAGGAATCCCTCGTGGAGTTACCCGACATTTCTCGATCAATGGAATTACTCCAATAATGGAATCACTCCATCCGAAATCACCTTTTTAAAGTTATTTTTAAAAACATTAAAATCTAGTCCGTCGAAGGCTTGCTCAGCATTCCTATGACCGCAGGCATGGTTAATCGATTAGTTTTACACTCTACAAAGGTTGTATAATTTTACCCACAAGACATGATTGTCTCCTTTTGCAAACTACACACTTATTTTGGTGTGCTGGCAGAGAAAAATCATGGCAAGGCTCCTATAAAGCTATATCCACGTAGTCATGCCCACTAAAGTTTCACCATTGGTAGGGTTAAACCGCCTAGTCTAAAAGCCCCCTCTTGCGCTAAGTAGTAACCTTACACTCACTACCACTTTCAACATAATGGTACAACTGTTCATAGTATATCGCAATACGGATAGTTAGATCCGTCCAATTTCAGACTTGTTGGCAGTACGTTAATGCTTTACATTCAGCGTAACATAGACCGGTTCTTAATTGACTAGATGAGTTTTCCACAACCCTTGTGCCTCACACACCCACCTGCGAACCGTTCTCACCCTGTCTAAACCACATGTTTAATTTTTAACTTGATGTCACAAGTATCATATAATTTCACAAAAAATGATAAAGACTTTGAATAAAACTTTATTTAGCTTAAATTCCCAAAAGGTCCTAATCTCAGTTCTAAGAATGTCTAAGTATATTTCTAATTATTTTGATATCTATATATATGTTTTAGGGTTACAACAGAATAAGGTATTCAAATTTCCAAAGTAGACTTAATCAATTTGAAGATTAGCTATTTTAATTAAAACCAGGACTGAAATTATGTTGCTAAAATTATACATGCAATAATTTAAATTCAAAATATAATTTAAAATCTAGGATCAATACGTTCAAGAATGTGTAACTTGCTTTGATCGAAGGGTTGATGCTCGAGATTGTCGACAGCGAACTCCTCTGGCTCTCTGAAATCTATACGCATAAACATCCAAATTCAAATAAATTTGAATGAAATATCAAACAAGCATAAAAAGTGAAATTTAAAAATTTAGATAAATTTAGAAAGAAAAATGGAGCTAAACGAAGTTCGAATGGACGAAAACGGGCTCACGAAAATTTAAAACGAAAAGAAAATGATTTTTCTGAATTTTTGGATTTTTTTCGATTTTTGAAATTCCGAATGACTGTACGTCATTACGTCAGCAGCCAGCAGCTGCTCTCTTTTTGTTTTTTTTTTCTTCTCCACGCTGGCTGGCTCATGCTAAAACAACAGAGCGCTTCGCTCTCTGTCTTCATGGCGCAGGGGAAAAATGACCGGGGGATGGGGCGTCGGCCTGGCCCGGCTGGTGGCGGGCGGCACGGCGGGGCCGGTGGGGCCGGCGCCGGCGTCAGTGGCGCCAGAGGAAGCTGGCCGGCGGCGGGAGCCGGCGAAAAATGTGGTGGCCGGAGCAAAATAAAGAGCAACGAATTTTGACTTTTTCCGGGAAACAACGGCGAATTAGCTCGGATAAAGTGGCAAAATGGATATAGAGTTAAGTACCACACCCAGTGATATCTTTTATACCCCGAGAGGAGGATCGGAGGAGGCGTATTTGAAGCGGGAATGGCGGTGGCCGAAAATGGGGGGTTAATGGAGATTTGGGGCAAATTGTGGGGTTTTAATTTGAGTAACGGCTTTTAGAACATGGAAATGAAATGGGAATTTGATTGCACAATTATTTGGAAAGAAACGGTAGAAAAATCGTGGAGAAATGAAGCTTTATTGCAAGCCCTAATGGAGGAAAGAGAGATTAGCTTGTGCTGGATATGGACGGAGGTTGAAGAAACATATGACAGGTGGGGTCCTTATTTTTGGATTTATTTAAGCTGAAAGAAAAGCGCGTCTGATAAAAACAGTAAAATGGATCTAAAAATCTTGGAAAAATTCTCAAAAATACTTTGGAATATCTGAAACCCAATAAATTTTTTTTAGTAATTTTTAATATTTTAAAGTTTCTGCAAAAATTCTTTTATTAAATCTGAAAATAGCAAAAATATTTATAAAATGCTGAAAATTCAAGGAAAATTGCAGAAAATTAGAAATAAAAGATTAATTAATAATTTATAAATTTTTAGGGTGTTACAATCGTCACACGGGTGCATGGCATAGGGTGACGGTTGTGTTCGTGCGGCAACATGGCGTATTCGGCTTGAGTGCGTGCAAAGCCACCGGGCCAAGGACATGTGCAAGCTGGTGCCTGGTGTGGTCTGGAGCGTGAACGTAGCATAGGCCGGCGCGGGGTTTGGGTGAGCCGAGTGCGAACGGCGCGCGGTCGCATAGGCTGCAGCAGTGCACGAACGACGCTGGGCTAGCGTGGCGGTGTGATCTGGCTTGAGGGACAGGGGACACATAGAAGGCGTATTCTCTAGAGTACACCAACTGTGGAGGAAGGCAGAAAGAAGAAGGCAGTTTCGAGGTTTGGAAACGGGCCGAGATGTGGGCCGGAAGGCCACATAGTAACAGGCCAAGCTTAGAAAACAGTCATGAGCTAGAGGAGGAAATCGGCCTGGTAGGACTTTGTGATTAAAAATATTTCAGCATAAAATAATGAAGGAGACGGCTTCAAATTTTAAAATTAGTAAATTACTTCCAAAAATTCCAGAAATTTTGAAAGAAATAATTTGGAATATTTGGAACATAGATAAAATATTTTCAAACTTTGAAATTTATTTTTAATCTGCAAAAACTAAAAAGGGATCGAAACAAAATACGACAAAAAAGCAGAAAATTTAGAAAAAACTCAAAAATTGAAAAATGCATTTTAACTAATTAATATTCACAAATCTAAATGTTTAGGCTGTGACGGTCAGGGAGCGCTCCTAGTCCCACTCGCCAGCGCATGCGAATATGAAAGGAAGGGGTGATACAATTGTCTCATTATTAGCTAAGGCATGGATGCACGCTTAATTATTACTTGTTGCCTAGTCGTCAGAAGTTGAAGAAGGCTGCAATTGCAAATCTGGTCCTTCGTTCGCATGTGACCAGAGTGGGCCATCTGACCGCATTTACGGCCCATTTGAGGAGGCCCGTCAAGTACAGAGTGGGCCCATCGCCGATGCTCCAGTAGAGGAGAGTATTCTCGCGTGTCGCATATTCGCCACCTCAGCGGCCTGCCTGTCCCATTCTCCGTCATCCTAGGATGCGATTGGATGAGTCTTTTTTTTTTATCTATTCTGTTATTTGGTTAGACGAGTAAATAAGATCGGCTAACTCTTGGAGATTTTCCTCATAGATACTAATGAGCTCATCTCATAAAATTAACTCGATAAGTTCATTTAACTTTCATTTCACCCATTTCATCTCATCCCTTTAGATTTAAACTTTTATATCTCATCTTATCCACTATTCAACTCTTGCCCCCATCCAACTCTCGTGTTTTCAACCAAATAAATAATTTTTTCGATTTATTCTATCTATTCTTCATCCTTTGATTAAACATAAATTTAAATTCATCCCGTCAGAATAGATGTCTGAGGCCCATCCACCCTTCACCATTCAACCAAACCGACCCTACCTCGCGCGTCCGCTTACGCCGGACCTGCGCTTCACCGCCGCCGCCGGCCTCGGCGCGCTCTCCTAGCCCAGCCGCATCGCGCCCTCCCCGCTCGCCTCGCTCGCGGCCCCTTGGCGCCGCCGTCGCCCGTCCCGCTTGCCCTCCGACTCCAACCCATCCACCGCCTCCGACTCCGTTTCCACTGGTAAGTTTCCGCTTCTCGTGCGGCTCTGTTAGTCTAGTAGTGATACTTCCCTGTGCTCGCTTGCTTACCGAATGGGATGGGGCTCTCTGCAGGCGGGGCGGAGGGGCAGATCACAGATGGAGCCGGAGTGGAAGAAGGTGAGCGCGAAGCAGTTCGGGATCAAGGATTCCATGATCAAAAAAAGAGGCGTGGAACGTCCTCCACCGCCTCCGCAGCAGAGATGCGGCCCTGTCTCGCTGGCTTGGTTGTTTTGTCGTCGGAAGACTGTAATGTTACTGTGGAACTGAAGCACAAAAAATGTTTAATTTCTCGTGCGGTTTCTGATGAGATTCTGTGGTTGCAATTGTTGCTGAAAACATGAGGGTAAATGATCATTTTGTCGCGTTGTAGATATGTCCAGCGATAGCGTTAAATTAATCTCAGTTATGTGTGGTGGGAAACATGGGTTGACATACTGAAAGGTTTTAATAGTAGCGAATGATCTTTCATTTTGATCTCATCTGTTCATCTATATTTAGTGCGGAGGTGTCAAATTGATCAATATTCCTTATATAATGCTAAAAAAATTATTTACTGTCGAAAGATTGTTCCTTTATTATATCCTTGTGGTAATTTGCAGTTCCACTATTACAGTATGTTAGTGTAGTGCTAGCATTTCTTCAGATCTGATGTATGGCTTGGAAGAGAAAGTTAGAAACCTTATTGCATATTGCTGTATCTAACAAATAATTTCAATTATGTGCTTTCCGTTCTGTTAACTAGGTGAAAACATTTAGTGCTTTTGGACTAGATAATTTGATTAAAATTGTTTTTTATATCTTCTAATTTATAAGGCCACTGTGATAAGCTAAGATTTTATGTGTTCAGCTGGACTACCCTTTTAAGTTTTGCTTTTTAGTTGTTGCACTGATGATACGTCTCTTCTTTCTGCAGGATATGATGTCTACCTGGTTGGTGGTTGTGTTCAAGATATCATAATGAAGAAAATCCCAAAAGATTTTAACATAATAATGACATCTCATCTTAGGCAGGTTATGACTCAAATTAACGAGCATGCTATCCTGATGTAGTGATGTTCTTAAAATGGAATTGGCTACCAAGTTTTGAGGCATACTGATATGGACTAGGGCTTGAATCGGCAATAGATGAGAATCAGGAAGGATAGAGGCTGCCAAACGCCCTCCTCGTCCAAGAGCTAATCCTCTGGACGTAGGAGGCTCTACTCGCAGGTTTGGCTAACTGATTTCTTTATTACCTTCTCCAAAATAACAGGCTTCCCCTTATATACTAGGAACAGCCTTCCACAATTATTATTCAAACTCTAACTGGATACGGATAACCCATATCCCTAACAACTTAAATAACTCACAGATAAGATATAGCTAACCACCCTGGCTAACCTTCTAGACTGCCTCATACTTTCTAAACAGTCGCACTACTAGCACTAGCACCAGACATGGTTGCGGCGTCTTGGACAGTCTTGCGGCGACGACGCTCATAAATCCTTCCCACAAAAGCATCCACAACATTTCCACCTGCCTGGCGAAACAACTCATCCTCGAGTTGGAACTGAGGGTACCGCTCCTTGAAGATGTCCAGGCTGATCCATGTGGCATCGACAGCAGGACATCCCTTCCATTGGACCAACAATTCCCAAGCTCCCCGATTAAGACGGGCTCGAAAAATGCTGCTGGGGGAAGGAACCACCTGGCCATGCACAAAATCCGGCTGTTGTACCTCCGAAGTTGGAGGCTTTCCTTCAAACTTCTTCAATAAAGCCACATGGAAGACGTTATGGATACGAGCCTTGGCAGGAAGTTGGAGGTGGTAAGCTACGGATCCAATACGCTCCAGGATGAGGGAGGGACCATAAAAGCGCGGGGCCAGCTTGGAAGAAGAACTGTCCTTAACCCCAGAAGCCGTCCGATGGTGCAATCGGAGCCAGACCCACTCGCCGACTTCAAAACTGACATCACGATGAGATTTGTCATGATATTGCTTCATCTGGTCCTGAGCTTGACGAAGACGTTCCTGAATTTCGGCCAAAAACTCATCGCGGTCCTACAATTGACGATCCACCGCAGCCACCCGAGCCGTACTGGCCTCATATGAGACAATGGTTGGTGGTTCCCGTCCATAGACTACCTGAAAGGGAGTTGTTTTCAGGGTTGTCTGAAAGGAGGAATTGTAGCAGTATTCTTCCCATGGGAGCCATTGAAGCCATTGTTTTGGTCTGTCACAAGATAGACAGCGAAGGTACATGACAATAATGCGGTTAACCACTTCTGTTTGTCCATCACTCTGTGGATGAAAAGCTGTGCTGAGATGCAATTGAACGCCCGAGAGACGGAATAATTCAGACCAAAAGGTGCTGGTGAAAACTGGATCACGATCGCTAACAATGGATGATGGAATCCCATGGAAACATACAATGTCATTGAAGAATGCAAGACTCTTGAATAGCAATATAAGGAGATTTTTTTTTAAATAATATATTTTTTATTTAGAATTTCAAAAATATACCACGGAAAATTTTTCTGAAATATACCATGCCTTGGATTGGATGGGCGATGTGGGGCTAAATAACAAAAAATAAGCGCATGACAGAGGCCATATCACTGACCTCTGTTGCCCAATGAAATGGCGACAGAGGTTAATTTGATTCACGTCGCCTAATGAAAGGGCGACAGAATCAAATTAGCCCATGTCGCTAATGAAATGGCGACGAGGCTAAAATTGGCGCCTGCCGCCTGGATGAAATGGCGACAAAGGCACGCGCCACCTAAACCGAAAATCGTGGCCACTTAAGGGTTGATTAGCCTCGCCGCCATTTCATCCGGCGACAGAGGTGAAAGCGGACGTGGCCTCCATGTCGCCGTGTATTTTTCTATTTAGGCCCGCCTGGTTAGACGCGAAAGGGTATATTTCTGTAATTTTTTTTTCGGTGGTATATTTTTGAAATTTTGAATAAAAAATGTATTATTAAAAAAAATAATTCGTATAAGGATGTCCCAAGGCAATGAAGTGGGCGTACATGGAAAACTGATCAACAACGGACAAGATCACCGATTTCCCTCCTAATTTGGGGAGCCCCTCCACAAAATCCATACTGATGTCTTGCCAGACACTGGTAGGGATCGCCAATGGCTGCAAGAGACCTGCGGGGTGCAGATGTTCTGTTTTGTTGCGTTGGCAAACTGTGCAACCTCGTACGAATTCTCGCACCATCTTGGCAGCACGTGGATGATAAAATGAGGAACGGAAACGATGAAGGGTCTTCTGAATACCTTCATGCCCGCTGCCGTGAGCTTCCGACAACAACTGAGGCAACAAGGTGGACTCTGGAGGAATATACACTTTGCCATCATGGAGAAGAAGATCATCTACTAGTGACCACGCTGGTGTAGCTGTGCCCGCAAGGATTTGGCCCTTCAACTCACAGGCTATTGGGGAGGACTTTAGCTCACTCCGGATTTGATCGAATACAGCGAATGTTGGAAATGACAGTGCAACTATCACCGGTGTAACTTCCTGCCGTCGGGAAAGGGCATCTGCCGCTGCATTCTGTCTTCCCGGCCGAAACTCCACTGTGAAGTCATATCCCAAAAGTTTGCTGACCCATGTATGTTGTGGAATAGTTGATAGTCGTTGGTCCAAGAGGAATTTGAGTGTGAAGTGGTCAGTTTGAATGGTGAATGCTCTTCCCCATAAATATTGCCGCCAATGGCGAACCGCTTTAACTAGACCAATCAACTCCCGCTCGTATGCCGCCAACTTCATGTGGTGTGGCGCCACTGCCCAGCTAAAGAAGCCTATGGGACCGCCCCCTTGGTGTAGTACTGCACCAAATCCGGTTCCTGAAGCATCACAATCTACCAAAAAGCGCATGCTGAAATCTGGAAGTTGCAGAGTAGGACCGGTGGTTAATGCTGCCTTGAGCTTTTCAAAAGCATCTACGGCTTTTGATGACCAAGAGAAGGCCTCCTTCTTGAGCAATTTGGTAAGAGAAGTTGCTATCTCACCATATGATTTAATAAATTTTCGGTAATACCCGGTTAACCCAAGGAAACCTCGTAGTGCCTGCACAGAAGAGGGTGTTGGCCAACTGTTCACAGCTGCAACTTTGTTCTGGTCCATAGTGACGCCCTAAGCCGATATGATGTGCCCCAGATATTCCACTGACTCTTTGCCAAAAAGGCACTTGGAGTGTTTGAGCACCAAATTGTTATGGATTAACACCTCAAAATTCATTCGAACATGTTGAAGATGTTCTGACCATGATGAGCTGTAAATTAAGATATCATCAAAGAAAACCAACACAAACCGACGTAGATAAGCCTTTATGACATTATTCATAAGAGCCTGAAAGGTAGCTGGGGCATTAGTCAGGCCGAAGGGCATGAACATGAATTCATAATGACCTCGGTGAGTGCGGAAAGTCGTCTTCTCAAGATCATCGGGGTGCATGCGCACTTGATGATAACCACTACGAAGATCTAGCTTGGTGAAATAGCGAGCGCCCTTGAGCTCATCCAGAAGTTCATCCACAACGGGAATGGGGAATTTATCCTTCACTGTGTGAGAATTGAGGGTCCGATAGTCCACACAAAACCGCCAAGAATTATCCCGCTTCCGAACCAATATTACTGGTGAGGAGAAGGGTGACGTACTTGGCCGAATGATACCCTGATGGAGCATTTCCTCACACTGTCGCTCGATCTCATCTTTCAGCAACTGCGGGTATCGGTAAGGCCGAACAGCTACCGGAGCCATCCCTAGGAGCAGGTGTATGTGATGGTCACAGCTACGCGGGGGAGGAAGAGAGCAGGGAGATTCAAAAATAGCTGCGAACTCCTTCAGTAAACAGTCCATCAACTCATCACCTTCAGCCACCATCACTTCGAGTTGATGCTGCTCCTGACCCATACCATGCCAAGTTACTTGATGGTTTGACAACCAAAAGGTCATGGTTAATTGCTGGAAGTCTCACAATATAGGGCCTAAAGTGCGAAGCCATTGCACCCCTAGTACCAAATCAAAGCCGACCAAAGGAATAACAAAGCAGTCAAGCACAAATTCCTCTTGGCCAATTGCTACCGAACGGACCGGCACCTTCCTTTGCTGGAAATTCGGTCGCCGTTTGCTACTGCAACACTAATGCCTTCCGTTACAGCTGGTAGCAAACCCAGCCGGTAAGCTGCTTCTTCTCCCACAAAGTTGTGAGTAGACCCAGAGTCCACCAGAGCACACACCTCGGTTCCTTTAATCTTGACCTGCAGCTGCATTGTTTTGCCCATACGAATGCCTGTAAGAGCAAGCAAAGATATCTCAATGTCTTCCTCCAGTGATTCCTTCGTCTCGTCTTCTTCCTTTAGTTCCAGTAAGTAAATTCCCTTCATAGAATATTTGCCAATATGATTCTTGGAGAACTTCTCTGGGCAGTTGAAACATAACCCCTTAAGTCTCCTGTCAGCCATCTCTGCCGCGGTGAGAAGCTTGCGCCCTCGGGTATATGGATCACAGGTATCTGCAAGGCAGGCCTGCGAGGCCCAACTAATCCTCAACCAATCCAACTCGGCTCAGACGGCTCTGATTGGGACAGGGCTCGATCGCGAATAAGAAGACGCGCTCGTCACCTTTCTTCGGGCAAACCGGGACATTTTTGCATGGAAACTTTCCGACATGCCCGGTGTTCCTAGGGAGGTGATCGAGCACTCTCTCAATGTTGACGAGAAGGCGAAGCCCATCAAGCAGCGGCTCTGACGATTCGCCCAGGATCGTCGAGAGGCCATCAGGGAAGAAATCACAAAGCTTTTAGCCGCAGGCTTTATAAAAGAAGTGTATCATCCCGACTGGTTAGCGAACCCAGTTCTTGTTCGCAAAAAGAATAAAAGCTGGCGCATGTGTGTTGATTATACCGATCTTAATAAAGCATACCGAAAGATCTGTTTGAAATTGCCAGCGCATCGATCGGTGGTAGATTCAAGCTGCAGTTTGTGAGCTCTTAAGTTTTTGAATGCCTACTCGGGATATCACGGATCAGTGAAAGAAGAAGATCATATCAAGACCTTGTTCAAGACTCCATTTGGAGCATTTTTCTCGTCACAATGCCATTCGGTTTGAAAAACGCAATGGTGCAACCTATCGCATTAATACAATCTGGTGTTTTCACACTCAAATCGGACCATAGCGTGGAAGTATATGTTGATGATGTCGTGCGTCAAATCTCGCGCAAGAGGACCTCATATCCGACTTAGCCGAGACATTTGAGAGCCTGAGGGCCTACAAAATGAAGCTCAACCCTGAAAAGTGCGTCTTTACAGTCCCCTCAGGAAAACTACTCGGATTCATTGTGTCGCAGCGGGGCATCGAAGTAAACCCGGAGAAAATCAATACTATCCTGAAGATGAAGCCACCGACTAGCCAGAAAAACGTCCAGAAGCTCACGGGATGCATGGTGGCACTCGGCAGGTTCATTTCCCGTCTAGGCTCGCGGGGGATGCCTTTTTTCAAACTTCTGAAGAAGCAAGGCAATTTTCAATGGACTTCCGAGGCGCAGCAAGCTTTCGAGGACCTCAAGGCTTTCTTGTCGTCGCTGCCAGTACTGGTCTCGCCGATACCCGAAGAACCCCTTCTGCTTTACATTGCTGCAACGACTCACGAAGTCAGCGCCACAATCGTCGTAGAGCGGGAGGAAGCAGGGCACCTCCAGAAGGTTCAGCGGCCAGTTTACTTCATCAACGAAGTATTAGAAGAATCCAAGGCATGGTATCCGCAGGTACAGAAACTGTTGTACGCCGTATTGCTTACATCTCACAAATTCAAGCATTATTTTCAAGAGCATTCAATTTCGGTGATCACCGGGAGAATTGCCAAGTGGTCGGTTGAACTCGGAGCTTTCGAAATCTCCTTCAAGCCGCGGACAGCGGTAAAATCTCAAGTACTCGCCGACTTCACCGCCGAGTGGGTGGAACTGCAGACTCCCACTACTTCCGAAGAACTAGAGGATTGGACAATGTACTTTGATGGATCCCTCATGCTCAGCGGCGCGGGGGCTGGCGTGGTGCTCATCTCTCCGACGGGGGATCATCTGAAGTACGTCCTTCAACTTCATTTCCCAGCATCAAACAACGCTACCGAGTATGAGGCACTCATTCATGGACTCCGTATCACCATATCTCTCGGCGTCCGACGACTGACAATCCGCGGAGACTCCATGTTAGTAATCAACCAAGTGCGAATGGTGATCGTCGTCGCCGAGGCTGACATGGCCGATATTGCCGAAATCTGGAAGCTCGAAGACAAGTTTGACGGGTTGGAGCTCATCCACGTACTCCGCCGAGACAACGAAGCAGCAGACGAGCTCGCAAGGCTAGGCTCCAGTCGGGCAACGATACCGGCTGGAGTATTTGTCGAAGAGCTTCACAAACCTTCAATAAGTCGACAGCAGGAGCCAAGCAAATTTGAAGAAAGACCAGTTGAAGAGAAAGTTTTAGTCATCAACCTCGACTGGACAATTCCATTCTTGAACTACCTATTAAAGGATGAGCTTCCCGAAGACCGCGTGCAGGCAGAGCGCATCACACGCCGATGCAAGAGCTACGTGGTAGTCAGGGAAGAACTCTTCCGAAAAAGTGCCTTCGGAGTCCTGAGGCGCTGCATATCGGAGCAGGAAGGGAAGAACCTTCTCAGAGAAATCCACTCGGGAATTTGCAGGCACCATGTAGCATCAAGTACCCTGGTGGGCAAAGCTTATCGTCAAGGCTTCTTTTGGTCGACTACTGTGTCAGACGCAGAGGATATTGTTGTTAATGATATGCCCTAGAGGCGATCATGTGAGATGATTGTATCATACGTCTATGTTCATGTACTTATCAGTTCCATGAATAAATGTCACTCCTTTGTTCATTGAGTATGACTTAATTGTGAAACACATTGGTTATATGATATTATTCTAAACTATCCCTGGTCACATATCATTATGTGGGACAATAGTGATCTGACCAGCACGGCAGCACATGTATTGATTGATGGTAATGTTTCACATACCATTGATATGGAGATATCAAATCAATAATGTGGGCACATGTTAGAGAACATGGGGTTGGATAGACCCGCTCCGAGACGCTGATGAGATTGTTATCTTAGAAGTGCCATCAGGGTGTAGTATCGAGTGGTATATTTATACGATCCTTTGACCTGAGATTCTTATTGATTCTCAGCATGTGTAATTGTATATTTTGGGGCTATCAAACGCTTCTCCGTAGCAGGGAAGTTATAAAGGTAGCTTACAAGTATGCTATGAAACATGACGTGAGATATAAGAGATCAAGATGGAATTTGCCCTTCCTTGATAACAGGAGAGATATCTCTGGGCCCCTCGGTGTGGATGGATAAGGAAAAGTGCATGGCCATGCCAAAGTGATTAAAATGTTAATCACGAATTATATCCATTACATTGACGAGTGAATAGGTCGAGCTATCACAAGGATGGCACGCATCTTGCCTTGAGCTTGACTGGTATCGCGTGGCAAAAGGATTGGTATATGAGTATATCAAGGTTCAAACCGATCGATCACTCTGTGCATTCGGGGACAACATGTCTGCTAGGAACCACTATTGTCGATGGTTTGGAAAAGAGGTTTCGGGGCCATGGCCGTTATGCATGAACCTAACGGTCGCACACTTAACGGGTTGGATCATGTCCGATGGATTGGATCCATTAGTGGGTTTACAGTTTGGATCTGTGGCGTCTTAATGGATTTCTCTTGTAGAAGATCCATTAGTATGAGTCTAGTGGGCTTCTATCATAGAAGGCCCATTAGTGCACTCTATATAAAGGGGCGTGGGGGGTGTGCGACCATGAGGTCCTCCCCACCACAAACCCTAGCCGTCGCCGCATCCCAGCGCCCACAAACCCTAGCGCGCAGCGTGGTGCTAGCACACCTTGTGTGGTGATCCTACTCGGCGTGTGGATCTGGTAGAGCGGCGCTGCATCCGCCTCGGCTGATTGGCGAAACGTCTACTTCTCTACGGCGTTGCGCACCGCGATCGCGAGAGAGCGATCAACTCCGGCATCTACTCTGTGACTTTGGAGTCTGTGAGGACGCTTCACCCGCTCTTCTTCCGCCGCTAACGTGCTCCAAGGTAATGATCCATGATCCACTACTCGCATGTATCTGGTTGAATGCGTAGAAAATTTTGTTTTCGGCTAGCGTAGTTGTAACGTCCCAAAATTCGATCTAAATTTTTATTTTTGGAGTTAATTGAATTTTTGTGGATTTTTGGGATTTATTTGGATTTAAATGAAATTAATTTAAATTATCCTTCTCTTGAATAATGAAATATCAGAAAAGGTAATTGTCAAAAATAAATAAAAATATTTTATTTAGGCTCTAAATGCTCTGAATTATTTTCTGGAATTTTTTTAGAATTTTTCGGGCATTTTTAGTGCCCTAAATAATTACTTTGATTTTCTAGAATTATTTAAATTGTTAAAACCGGAAAAATGCCTAGCTACGATGATTGGGTCGAGCAACAACGTGCTCGCGCCACCAAACCCTAGCTAGCGCTAATCAAGGCCGTGCGATTCCGTCGAGCAGTGCGTGGATGTCTGCGTCGCTTATATCTCGTGAGTCATTGGATCTCGGTAAGTGGCCGCTAGGATGTTGCGGACGTGGCCGTTTAGCCAATTACTATCATTCGAGCCGTTAGATTGCGATCGAGCGGTGGGATGTGACCAAGCGCATCGGGAGGAAGCGATCGTCTTGCCGTCGCCGGTAGAGGCTGTTGAGGATTTGGGCGGTGGATTTGCGCGCATATCGAGGCATGTCCGGGCCGGGGTTATAGTCCACTGCATGCAGCACCCTCCTCCGCTCATTTCGCCCACTCGCTCGTGCTCATTGTTCACCAGAAGCGTCTTGCCGAAGCTCGCCAAGTAGCAACTTCCTCTCTCGGTTCTTCCTCGAGTTCGTAGTCATCCCTTACTCCTTCACATCTAGGCCCTCTCCAAGTTCGCCGGTGCACACGCGCGTCGTTGGAGCCACTTCTTCCGATAGGAGGCGCCTCGGAATCGCCGTCGACTGCTTCATCTTCTTCAAGTCCGGCGACGAGCACCGCCATCTCTTCTTCGAAGCATCGCGAGCATCCTCGGCCGTCAGATCCCCATTGCACTTTCGAGGTAACGCCACGTCTTTCCTTCCTGTAGCGCTGGATTCGAATAACCTCGGTAGATTCCGACCGTAGGATCTTGATCTGACTGTCACCATATCGCCACGAAGTCATAATAGATTCGTTTGAAAATGGCCGTCCGATCTGTGATGACCGGCTCGGGTTAGGCCACGTAGGTCTGGTGAATAGGGAATCGCTCGGTATGACTTCCGCCGTTGGATCTTCATCCAACCGCGCCTATGAGTTCACGTAGCTGCGTGGGTAGCGTTTGAATAGGACCGTTTGAGGAGGAGTTTAACGAAGGTCTGGAGGATTAGGGTTGAGCCTCGTCGGTTGCCTGTGGCTATGAGGGGTTTCATTATCGTACTTTTGCTTCCGCTATTGAACTTGTGCTACTGTTGCTATTTATCGCCCTGCGTGGCGAATTAATGTAAGGTGACCATAAGGTCGTGTAACTCGTTTATATTCATGTTTGAAGTACTTTATTATTAATTCCGCTGTGTATGATTGTGGTACTTCAACCTATTTATCCTGTGTGTACTAGCGTGATCCTGGTCTAGTACAGAATACACAGAGGGTCCGTAATTGCAGATTCGGGTCCCGACAGTAGCCTACGCGTTCTCCTACAATTGTTCGCACCTGCGAAGGTTGTCAGTTCTTTGCTCGTCAAATACATGTGCCGGCGCAGGAGCTGCAAACCATTTCGATCACCTGGCCATTTGCAGTCTGGGGGCTCGACATGGTCGGTCCTTTGAAGAAGGCTCAAGGTGGGTTCACCCATCTCTTCGTCGCCATTGATAAATTTACGAAGTGGATTGAGGTAAAGCCCGTCGCCACGATCACGGCGGCCAAGGCCAAAGAGTTCTTCCAAGAAATCGTGGTAAGATTCGGCGTACCAAACAGGATCATCATAGATAATGGAACCCAATTCCGCGGTGAAAAATTTCAAGACTGGTGCGATGAACTCGGCATCAAGATTTGCTTCGCTTCCGTGGCTCATCCAAGGAGCAACGGCCAAGTGGAGCGAGCAAACGGCATGGTGCTACAAGGGCTAAAAACAAAGATTTTTGATCGTCTCAAGCCTTATGCTACACGATGGGTAAAAGAATTGCCTTCGGTGCTCTGGGGATTAAGAACCACTCCTAGCAGGTCCACCGGGCAGTCACCTTTTTTCCTGGTATACGGCTCAGAGGCGGTCTTACCCCCCAAGTTGATGTTCGGATCCCTGCGGGTTCGGAGCTACAAGGAGGCCGAGTCGGAGGAGAACCGGATAGAAGACCTCGACCGATTGGAAGAAACCAGGGAAATTGCAGCGATCCAGTCGGCCAAATACCTCCAAGGCCTGCGCCGCTATCATGATCAGAACGTTCGGGGCCGTGCTTTCTCCAAAGGAGATCTGGTCCTAATGAAGAATAAAAAAAGTGAGCACAAGCTCTCCCCAAGTTGGGAAGGCCCCTACATCGTCAATGAGGTGACACACCCGAGGGCCTACAGACTCAAGCGGGAAGATGGCGTGATCATCGGCAACTCATGGAACATAGAGCAGCTAAGTCGTTTTTACTCTTAAATCTTGTACATTAGTTGTGGTATTCATGAGTAAAACTTTTCTTCCTGACTTGCTACTCAATTGATGCTCAATTAAGCAGTAAGTCGGGGGCTACACCTAATAGTGTTGCGCATGAGCAACCCTTCTTATGAGTCATTTTTTACCTGTTTTTCCCTATTGATTGCGAATGAGCTTGAGTGCGTTAAAATCCAAATCGTGAAACTCTGACCCCACGAACGACAAACTCCAGCCTCTCAAAAGCGCGTGCCTGGGAAAAATGGCCATGAGCCGACTCCCGACGCCCGGGGGCTAGAATAGTCGGGTAGAGTGCTTAAACGAAAAAGGAAAGAAACCACTTGGGCAAACTCTAAATCAATAGGGAAGAAAGATTAAGCAACGTTAAGACTTCATTAAACATACTCAGGTTTGGATACATCAATGCATTACACGAGAAATTTGCAGGAACTTAAAACCTAAGTGCGGCACGCGCGTCCTACTGCCTCGATAAGAGCGTCCCTCGCCCTGACAAGCTTCGGAATGGCTTCGATCAGCGCGTCGACGGCGACGACATCGCGGGCTACAGCCTCTTCCTATTCAAGCTCGGCCTGCGCGAGCTCATAATCGGCATAGAGTTCGGCGAGGAAGGCTTCCTCCTCATCAGGCGTCGGCAGAGCCCCATCTTCAAAGTCAAAGATTGGCCCCTCCGCCGGGGGGGGGGGGATGGTGGAGCCTCATCGCCAGAAGAAGATTGGGATGAAGAAGCCATTAAAGGTTCAAGGAAGAACGTCGAAGGTTGCTGAGAAGGGTTTAGAGACGGGTGATCGCTCAAGTAGTGGTGACACTTTTATATACTCAAAGCATGGAAACCGAACGGTCTTGAGTAAATGTTAGCGCAGGAAGCCGAAGCGGCTCTGAAAGATGCGCTGGTACCAGAACTCAAAGCGACCGAGAAGACGTATGGCCGCAGGACACCAAACCAGACGCGGCGCATGCAAGCATTAAATCAAAAAAGACTCGTAGGACACAGTGAAGCAATTAAAAGCAAAACATGCCTTAGTCGCCAGGCGTTTTTACCAAGGAACAAAAGATTGATTACAAACCAAGTCTCAACAATTGAACGTTCACACAGAACCCAAGTCCAGGTTTTCGACTATAGCGGCGGAGGTATCCCTAACCTCGTCAAGCAGAGCAAGGGTTTGGTCGTCATCGACGGTGCAAGCGAAGCCCTCCTTGATGGCTTCGAGCTCTACCCGCGGATACAAGGACTTCACGATGGCCAGAGCTTGACTAGCGCTCGTGATCGTCGTCTCCTTCAGGTGTGCTACCAGTGTCTTGGGCCCTTCCGCCAGTCGCTGGATTGTGGCGTCCGCATCATTGGGCACATCACTGGGCCTAGCTTCGCCAGGACTCAGGATTCGCAACAGCGCCTCAGAGCCTTCCTGGAGCTTGCTGACTCGCACTTCAGTGGATTTGATCTTTTCATCAAGGACGCGGTACTGGGCTTGCGACTTAGTCCGGTATTCTGCAAACCCAGTCGGATTAGCCCAAAGACGCAAAAAAGCGCAGCAGGGTCAAAGGACGAGTCGGGAGCAAACCTTCCAGCTCTACTTCCATCTTGTCCGACTTGGTTTGGTCATCCTTCTCGGATTTCTCCAGTTCTTTGACCCACTTCTGGGCGGTTTCGAGCTTTCCCTGAAGACCTGCAACAACGAAGACCGAAACCAAGATAGGAAGAATGAGTTAAGGGATAGAAGACTAAAAAGGTGTTCTAAGGCAGTCAGATAAGGCAATTACCGCAAAGGGAGCTCGTCAAGTCCAGCCTTTCCACCTTGAAGGCTAGAACCTAGGCCCGGAGCCTTTCCAGCTCCGCTCGGTTCTCGACCCGGGCCCTGCCGAGTTCCTCCTGTAACTCGACACGGACCCGCTAGACCTCGGCCTCATAGTCCCTCCTCATTTTGGTCTTCGGGAGTATCTCCCGGAGAAGGGCATCCCTTTTCTTGGCGCGCTCCCCCAGATGCTGAAGGCAACAAAATGAATGACAAAGTTACACTACGCTCAGAAGAAAACCTCTAACCAACTCGGCACAAGAAACTCACGCGGGCCAACCGAGAGCAACCAAAGGCGTGGTCCAAGAACACCTCCCATTCCTTCTCTTCATCCTCGTCGTCAAAAGCCGTCCACTCGCCATCCTCGCCGAAGAAGGCAACTTTGCCTGCAGATTTGGGCGAGGGCCGAGGAGTTTTTCCCATGGGACGAGGGGCGGATCAGCGAGCCTCGGAGGTACAATCTGGCCGTGGGACCGAGGAGTCTTGGCGGGCTGGTCGATCCGACCAGACTCACCAAGGCGTCGTGGTCTGGAAGCGATCGAGGGGGTCGTGTAGCTAACTCGTGGGCAGCCGAGGTCGACGGGCGCGATCATCGGACACACCTCGATTCTGGCGGTTTGAGGCATCTTCAAGAAGCGCCTCCAGGGCTCCTAGCGTAGCACATCCACGGGAACCTCATCGACAGGCTTCTTGGAAAAAAGAAGCAATCAGGGCATGACTCGGAAAAAAAAGGAAGAGCTAACAAGGAAATCAACCTGTTGGATCTTGTTATTTTTATCCCCGAGCCCTTCCGAGCAGAGGGTCCGCCCGCAGAAGAACCCGACTGCATGCCGGGCGCGGGGGACGATGTGTCTCCGACCGAACTCGGGGGAGGCGGTGCCACGTCAGCCGATTGCCGGGCTGGGGGCTTGTGAACCTTCGGGGCCTCGGACTGGCTCGATGACGAGGAAGTCATTGGAGAACACGTCTTGGTGCGAAGTCCCGAACCTTGGGGCCTCCGATTAGGGCGACGTTAGTTGTCGGCGCTTCTCTTCTCCTTGGGTATGTAGACGGCAGCGTTTCCCTTCCCAAGGGTCTTGACCTGTCGTCTTGTCCTTCTTAGCACTCGGAGCCGAGGGCGAGGCGCTAGCAGGGTGTTTTCGCTTGGCGCTTTTGTCTTTGAGAAATTAGGCGATGGCGCATCGCAGAGAAAGAAAGCGTCGCGACTCGCAATCTGAGTAACAAACACATGCTCAGGCGCAGCTACTCAAGAACCAGAAAATCCAACCTTGAGAGATGAGAAAAGCATATTACCGGAGGCGGAGGACTCGTCCTGTTGAAGGGCTTCGAGCACCCAGTGTTGACGATTTGGGTGCCCTGAACGAAGAAATCGCCCAGGCGTCCAAGGAGAATGTTCCTGGGAACCGGCTCAGGGGCTTCCCGGGTGGTGTCGCGTTCCCCTTCATAGTCATATCCAAGATGGACTCGCTCCTTGAGGGGCTGCATTCGGCGAAAGCAAATATTGAGGATGATCGCGACTCCGGTTAGTCCGTCTTCCTTCAATTTGGCGATCATCCCCATGAGCTCGTCCACCTGGTCCGCCCCGCCGTCTGAGGGGAGCGAAGTCCAGTCCATTGAAGGCTTGGGCGGGACTCCGGAAAAGGAAGGAAGAGAAGGTTTGGGGTTGGCACAATAAAACCATTCCTGATGCCAGCCTTTGTTGGAGGTTTTGAAGGGAATTGCGAAATAGGACTTCTTCAAACTGTCCCTTAGTTGGAATCCAACACCCCCAACTGCCTTGGGAGAATTCTTGTTTGGGAAAGGTTTGAGAAGGAAGAGATGGCGGAAGAGGTTGAAATGTGGGTGAATGCCAAGGAAAGCCTCGCAGAGATGAACAAAAACGGTAATTTGAAGAATGGAGTTTGGATTGAGATGGGTCAATTTGATTTCATAAAAATGGAGAAGACCACGAAGAAAAGCGCAGGCGGGAAGACCGAACCCACGCTGAAAGGACTCAAAAACAACCACCTCCTCAGTGCGGGGCGTGGGGCAAGATTCACCCGCAGTAGGGCGGGCGGAGAGCATCACCAGTGGTGGGAAGACGCCGCCGGCGAGCAACTCCTCCAATCGCTTTTCCGTCGTCACCGAAGTGGCCCAATCCTTGGCCGAGGCTGATGAAGGAGCGTCTTTGGAGGAAGGAGGAGACATTTTTGGGCGAAGGAATTAGCAACTGCGTCGGATTGGGATCGCAAGAGATGCTAACCCTAGCTGCGGAGATCACAGGAAAAACGCCGAAAGTGAGAAGATGAAGGGGCAAATGAGAACAGTGTGCAGAAAACCGCCTCTCTCGCACCGGGTCTCATATTTATAGGGAGCGATGCTAACTTTCACCTTGAGCGGGAAAACGCTTCGCCTTCCGCATGTACTGAGGTTGCTCTAGGGCACGTCTCAAGATGGGCCAGTGGCCATGTGCAGTGATCACTGTACACAGGCACAACTGGGCCGAATCTAATTTGGGATATGGTATGCCCCATGATGAGCCAAGGGCCAATGACCGCACCAGGCGGAATTTGGGTACCCTCCAAACTAAAATATCCTCTTATGATATGCCTCATGTCAGGTCGCTTACTGGTCACCGTTCAAAATGGAATAAGATATCATAAGTCGATTCAAAACAAATATTCAAGAGGTATGCCTCATGAAGGGTTATTAGCCGTATGCTGCAAAAAGCAGGTACGGATACCGCTTGGATAATTCGTGGTATGCCTCATGACAGGTCAAAAATTGTGTGCCATGGCACACAGGTACCACTCGGCTAAAAGCCAACCTAAACGAAGATATACTCCATAACGAGTCGCGTGTTGGCCCAATAAATTGGGCCGGGAATCACTCGGAATGATTACGCGTGGAGCTCTATCGAGTTCTTCACGACCTCCTTGCCTACAACGGAGCACCCGGCTGGACAGAAAACCAATCGGGAAATCTTTTGAGAAGGCAATCTGATCGCAAAGCACTCGGGGGCTACTGTGGAGTATATGGATCACAGGTATCTGTAAGGAAGGCCTGCGAGGCCCAACTAAACAAGACCGGGCCGAGCCGATTGCAGGGAAACAGAAGCTACTAGGGTTGCGCCAGACGTGCGAAACAAGGAAGACCTGAAGATAGCAACTGATCCGGATTAGGTAGGATATAATTGTAATCTAGGCCGTTACCTAAACGGATATGTACGTAAGATATGATTCCTATTCTGTATCCGATCAGGATTCTTCTATGTAACCCGTGCCTCTCTGCTATATAAAGGGCGTGCGGGGGATCATCAGATCATCTCATCAGCAAATTAGCTAGTCACATATATAATTCCAGAGCACAGGATTAGGGTATTATCTCCTCCGTGAGAGCCCGAACTTATATAATTCTTGCGTCTTGTGCTACCATCGAGTTTGGATCTGACGCCTAGCCCCGTTTTCATTATTGCCGACAATAAACGTCGACACTTGGGGCCTTCGGGTTTGCTGGAACTGGTCCAGAAAGAATAGCTCCTGGTGTTGTACTTGAAGGCATACTCCGGAACCCTGTATTAGAGCTCATTGGATTAGTGCTGCTCAACCCTCAGCTCAGTGCGACAGGCTTGGTGTTGGTTATCACCTTGGCTGGAGCTGTAGAGCCCTCTTCATCATCCACTTCCAATCTCTTCTCGTAAGCCCTTGTAAGGCTCATGGCCACTTCAAGCGTTGCTGGGTTCTGCAACTCCACATTAGTTCGCAATGGATTGCGCAACCCTTTGGTAAAGATCTGCACTTGCTGTTTTTCCGTCATATCCTCACAGCGACATAAGAGAGCAAGGAATTGCTCTTGGTATTCGGCCACTGATCCAGTTCGTCGCAGCTGGATAAGTTCACCCAATGGATTGCTCCGAATAGAAGGATCAAACCGGAGATTCACATGATCCACGAAGCGTGGCCAAGTAGGAACTCCCTAGTTCTTTTCCAATCTGAAATACCATTGTTGTGTTGCTCCCGTCGTGTGATACGACGCGAGCCACACCTTTTCTTTTTCTAAAGTCCGCTGCCCAGCGAAGAATTTCTCACATCTGTTTAGCCATGGCAGAGGATCTTCTTTGCCATCATACACTGGAAAAGACAACTTATGAAATCTGGGTGCTCCACGATTTCCAGAATGCTGATCGTCCTCCTCCTCCTTCCATCTGTCCTGAATTCCCTTCTCCTTTCCGCCGCTTGCCTGTTCAATTCCAATATGAAGCCTGGCAACCATTTGCTCCAATCTTTCCACCTTCTCCAACGCAGTTGCCATGCGACCCATTATCTGGAACATCTGTGCCATCTGTTCTTTCTCCGCCGGATCCATGGAAGAGGTGGTGAGTCGGCTCTGATACCAAATGATATGGACTAGGGCTTGAATCGGCAATAGATGAGAATCAGGAAGGATAGAGGCTGCCGAACGCCCTCCTCGTCCAAGAGCTAATCCTCTGGACACAGGAGGCTCTGCTCGCAGGTTTGGCTAACTGATTTCTTTATTGCCTTCTCCAAAATAACAGGCTTCCCCTTATATACTAGGAACAGCCTTCCACAATTATTATTCAAACTCTAACTGGATACGGATAACCCATATCCCTAACAACTTAACTAACTCACAAATAAGATATAGCTCACCACCCTGGCTAACCTTCTAGACTGCCTCATACTTTCTAAACAGCCACACTACTAACACTAGCACCAGACATGGTTGCGGCGTCTTGAACAATCTTGCGGCGACGACGCTCATAAACCCTTCCCACAAAAGCATCCGCAACACATACATATTTAGGGAGCTAATTTTTGTACTGAAATGTGGATATAGTAAGTTGTCTAGAATAGTTTTGCAAATATCAACTACAACGAAAACATGTAACTATTTGCTTGGTATTGTTGACAAAGCTACTCTCCATTTATTAGATGCATGCAAATTTTCATATTCTAAAATAAAGGGATACTTTAAGCATGCGTCTATCCATAATATGTAAGGACCCACAAAAAACTATATTTATAATTTTGCTTTAAACTGTACTTTTGTTTGAGGAAAACCAAATTGTTGTTCTTGAAAGAAGCTTCACATATGTTTTGTCATCTTTTCTAGTCATGTTGCAGCACATGCAGATAATGGATTCTTTGTAAACGAACTGCACTACCAAATGCACCGAAAGTGCTCTTTTTTTTAACATATGTGTTAGAGTATATTAGGCAGCACCAGATATGGTTAGTTTAGGATTGATTGTAATCCCGTGATAACCTTCCTTATCTCTAGGAGAGGCATCTTGCCCTCCAAGCCATGTACTCCTATATAAGCAAATCGAGGCTCAAGAATACATCATCCCACGCATTATACAATTCTCTCTTTTCTACATGGTATCGAGCATCTGTGGCGATCGATCGGCCAAATTCTGTTGTGGGGGATGTCACTGCTCGCTTCTTCTACTGATCTCATCGTCTGCGCGCTTACTCCTGTTAGGATATTGCGGGGGATGTTAGAGTATATTAAGCAAACACGGATATGGTTAGTTTAGGATTGATTGTAATCCCGTGATAACCTTCCTTATCTCTAGGAGAGGCATCTTGCCCTCCAAGCCATGTACTCCTATATAAACAGTCTGAGGGCTCAGCAATATGAAGTGAAGCTTATAGCACCATGCTTTTTATCGTAAACACCACTTGCAAATCACTTGTAGCTGGATCTTTGAGTGTCTAAGTGGTCCATGCTCGGCAATACCAGTCATTTCATTCGATTGGTTGTTATGCGCGATTGCTGGCCCGTAGTGTTGAGCAGGCGTCGGATGGGTGTCTTAGTTGTACCGAAATTGGTCTTGCCGTCATGGAGATAATGGAGACGCTTCGGCGGCCAGGAGCGCCTTCGAAAACGCAAGAGTGGATGGAAGGATGGGGAATTGTGATCGCTGACGTGGCCGGATGTCTATGTCGGGAGAAGAATCAACAAAGAGGTGACGGAGAAGTCTGAAGATTTTTTTTGGATTTAGCTTTCTTTAGATAAGATGGGAGCGGTTTAGGTTAGGAAGTCGTATTCGAGTCAAACTCGTAAAAGAGACCTATATAATTAGCCCTTGAGGCGAAATAAAGTAGCTTGCTTGTTGGAATTTAATCAAAGGCGGTGGCTCGATTAACACCACTATCTCGATTTGCTCGCTTGTTAAATCGGCACGGCCGTTTCGAAGCTCTGTCACGTACGGTGACTTCGTGCGTTCGTTTCGTGCAAATCTGCTTTGGCTCGATTCACTCCGGTGGAGCGAGAGTCAAGGAAGCGAGGGAAAGAGGCGCTACAAGTTGGTATCGAGACAACCGCCTCTGGCGGGATGTCCACTTCCGTCGTCAAGAGCGCGTCGCAAAGCTCGAAGCGGCAATAAGAAACACATCACCATCTTTGGATGTGGTGCTCAAGCAATTAAAGCCAAACAATTAGTGCTTGACAAATCTCGACAAAAGGTTACGGCGATGAGACACGAACCAACCACAACATGATTCGACCGCAGGCGGGATTTGAGGTCTGCCACCTAGAGAACGTGGGTCGGGCGCAGGATGGGGTCCGCAAGGAAATCGTTGTCGTCCGGGTCAAGGGCGGGACCAGGAGGAGGATGAGCGGCGTTGGACACCGCGGCCTCCCAGGTTTGAATTGGCCAAATATGATGGCACTGAGGATCCTTTGGGATGGCTGAAGTTCTGTGAGCGCTTTTTTCGATTCCATCGAATTCTGCGATGAGTACGTGGAAGCGCCGCCTTCATTTGTCTTGGGAAGCCTTGGAAGTTCTGGATAACATGCAACAGGAAGATCCTTGGATTGCTTGGGAAAACTTTTATGACTCGTTCGTCCAACGCTTCACCAAATACTACAGTATGGGACCACTGGGCGACCTCGTCAATTTGAAGCAAGGGACACTCGTGGGCGTATCTGTGCCAATTCCGAAGTTGCTAGCAGTACTCACCGGATCGACGGCAAGACCAGATTAAACTTTTACCGGCTTGACAACAACGTTAGCGAGAGAAATCTGGCATGAAAGGCCACGGACTTAGCGAAGCCATCGATTTTGCTTCACGGTCAAGTTCGACGGGATCTCTGGTTGGCGGAGGCGCGTCAAGGAGCTACCATGGTTGGCCGTCCCCGTCCTCCTTTTAGCAGGGGAACACCTACTTCCTTACCGGCTACAGTCCCGCAACCGACAACAGGGGGGCGCATGGGTGAAAATTCTCTGACAACTATCGGAGCGCCAACACAACAGACCGCCCAAAGCGACTCCACTGCGGCAAGCAAAGTGGGAGGAACATATTTGCATATGCCAGCATGGCGTCGCTTAACAGCGGATGAAGTTGCTGACAGGCGGGCAAAAGGGTTATGCTATAACTATGATGATATTTTCACTCGAGGTCATCGATGCAAGCGATTGTTCTTTTTAGAAGTGGAAGATGAGGCATTGACTCCGGAAGAAGTGGCAACTGATGAGGATCCATCCTTGTCCATGTTAGCAATCTTGGGACCGAAACAAGGAGACACCATGCAGATTGTTCTCACCGCTCAGGATCGACAATTGCATGGTCTTGTGACGATGGCAAGACACACAATTTTGTGAGTAGCTATGTGGCCTCCTTCTTGAATTGACCTCAACAAACCGCCTTCATCGATTGCATGTGATAGTCATAGGGTGTCTGGTGTATTCCACTGACAGGCCCGATCCTACTGACCGGTTTTGTTCGACAGGGGTGGCCGGTGAGTTGGCTAACCTAGCAGAGGGAAACCCCAAGACCTCTCACACTAACGAGCTCGGTGTCTAAATTGAGATGAACACAACGATTTTTACCTAGGTTCGAGCCCCCATGGAGAAGGGTAATGACCTTACTTCGCTTGAAGTTGGATTGCCTCTCGAAAGGGTCGTTACCAAGTTTGTGGGTGACCGGCTCTTCATTCGGTCCCTCCTCTCTTTCTTTCCTCAAGTGCCCTTATATGCGGGCTTACATGAGCCGGATTCGGAGAGAGGTCATCATGCCTATCTTACACGCATTTATTACACTCTTGCCGTTGTCCGTTCCTCGGCGCTAATTAATGCCGGCGATGCCTTCGCTTCGGTTCTTAGGAATGTGACCTCTCGGATGTAGGTGAGAGGTGTCGAGAAACGGCTTGTGGCGTAATTCCTTGGGACCGACATGCCCGGTACAACAGCTCGCTTCGACACAAGACGGTCTGGCGAAGAAACTTCGTGACGGCCACCGCATTCCACCCTTTTGCATGGCGGCGGAATAAGCGAGTGTGCTCGTCCGCATGCCACGTTATCGGGCGCCGGGCGAAAGTGGCGTGATCGCCACCGCCGCTTCGCGACGCCACGTGGGCCGGCACCGGGCGGGCGTGTTCGCCGCCGCTTCGCCAAAGCCGCCACGCTGTCGCGGCAAAGGCAGTGGCGTGATCGCCACTGCCGCCCGCACGCCACGTGGCCGACCGGAGGGCGTGGCGTCGCCGCCGCCGCCTGCCGCCGGCCGCCATGCGTGGCGCCGCGGCAGGCGTGATCGCCACCGCCGCTTCGCCCGACGCCACGTGGGCCGGCACCGGGCGGCGTGCCGCCTTTGCCGTTAGGCCGCCACGTTAATGGCGCCCGCAGCAGGCGTGATCGCCACCGCCGCTTCGCCGCCGCGCGTGGACCGCACCGGGCGGCGTGCTCGCCGCCGCCGTCGCCGCCGCCACGTTAGGCTGGCGCCGGCGAGCAGTGGCGTGATCGCCACCGCCGCTTCGCGCCGCCACGTGGGACGGCGCTTTCGGAGGCGGCGTTCGCCGAGCCACCACGTTGGTGGCGCCGGCGCAGCAGGCGTGATCGCTGCTTCGCCCGCCAAGACGCCACGGACTAGCATCCAACAGACGGTGTAAGCACCACCCGCTTGCTAGATCGCCACGTGGGCCACGCTTTTGTGCGGCGAAGAGGGTACCCTGGTGTATTGTACGCCGACACCGGGGGAGGACAACTGCCTTGCCTCGGCAAGATACCTCATATGGAGTTTTCGGTGAATGAGCACACTTTTTCAAACCCATTTCTTGTGATCCCACTCGACGCTTTTGATGTGGTATTGGGAGTGCGATGGGCTGCATGCGCTTTAGGCGATATTGATGGAACTTTGCGTGTGACCATGTCATTTTCTCACAAGGGCATTCGGTCGGACTTCAAGGATTGTCAAGAACAACGGACCCAATTGTTGTCTACACACTTGCAGTGAAACACCTTCCTTACACCAATTACTGGACACTTATAGCGATATCTTTGCCGACCCACAGGGCTTACCCCCTCCACGTTGTTGTGATCATCGCATTTGTTTGAAGGAGGGCACCAATCCAATTGTGGTCCGACCCTATTGCTATCCCTTTAAGCAAAAGGATGAAATAGAAAAACAATGTGAAGTGATGCTCCAACAAGGTATTATCCGGCCCAGTCGCTCACCCTTTTCTTCTCCGGTTTTATTAGTCAAGAAGGCAGACGGCACTTGGCGTTTCTGCGTCGATTATCGGGAACTTAATGCCCAAACTATCAAAGATAAATTCCCAATCCCGGTTGTCGAGGAACTTTTGGATGAACTGCGTGGTGCAAAATTTTTCACTAAATTGGACCTTAAATCAGGTTATCACCAAATTCGTATGCATGAAGAAGACATTGGCAAGACGGCCTTTCGCACACATCATGGACATTACGAATTCATGGTTATGCCGTTTGGGTTATCAAATGCTCCCTCAACTTTTCAGTCCCTAATGAATGAGGTATTACGTGAGTTTCTCCGAAAGTTTGTTCTGGTGTTTTTTGACGACATATTAATCTACAGCCAGGCAGAAGAGGAGCACCTTGGCCACTTACGCTTGGTGCTGGATACTTTACGTGCTCACCAGCTATTTCTCAAAAAGTCGAAGTGTGCTTTTGCCCAAACGCGTATTGGATATCTGGGTCACATCATCTCGCATAATGGAGTTTCGGCAGATCCTCTCAAGCTTTAGGCCGTGTCTGAATGGCCCCGACCAGAGTCTGTTTCCGCCTTGCGAGGTTTTCTAGGGCTAACCGACTATTATCGGCGCTTCATTAAAAATTTTGCGTCTATAGCGGAACCATTGACAGCACTTCTACGGCGCAAAACCTTCGGATGGAATGAAGCAGCGGAGCAAACCTTTGTGGACCTCAAGCACATGTTAACAAAGGCACCGATCCTACAGATGCCTGATTTTTCGGCTCCATTTGTCGTTGAATATGATGCATCGGGCTCGGCCATTGGAGCCGTCTTGCAACAATTTGGGCATCCTATTGCGTACTACAGCAGGAAATTGGCCGACCGACACATGAAACTGGCCGCATATGAGCGTGAGCTCATTGGATTATCAAAGGCAATCAGACATTGGAGACCATATTTATGCTGCCATCCATTCACAGTGCGCACCGATCATGGTAGCCTCAAGTTTTTATTGGAACAAGCATTGGTAACGCCTCCTCAACAACACTGGCTTAGCAAACTAATGGGTTTTGATTTTCAAGTTGAGTACAAGCCTGGGAAAGCAAATGTCGAGGCTGACGCCTTGTCCAGGGTATTTCAACATCAACCAGCTTGTGCTGCGTTGTCGGTTCCTTATACCAGCTCGGAAGAAGATTGGCTGGCAAGATTGCGCGCCGACCCGGAAGTGCAACGCAGTGCGAGAACTCCTCGCATCGCTTCGCGCTCAAAACTCTACGGAAATTCGCGACGTGGCGAACCTTTGGATCGTCGCGATGGTCTCTTATATTATAAGCATAAGATTTTTGTTCCAGAGGACTCACCGCTAACTGAGCCTTTAATCGCTTCGGTTCACAATCTCACACATGAAGGTAGTTTAAAAACATTTCACCACCTTCGCGCATTATTCTTTTGGAAGAATTTGCGCAAATCAGTTGAACGCTTTATTGCATGCTGCGGGATCTGTCAACGAGCTAAGCATAGACATTGTCGCCAGCCGGGTTGCTTCAGCCTCTTCCAATTCCGCGCCAGGTTTGGGCTGATATTTCTATGGATTTTATTACTTCCCTACCGAAATCACAAGGCAAAACGGTGCTCTTGGTTGTTGTGGATAGATTATCCAAGTATGCGCATTTTATGGCCATGACCAAACCATACACGGCTGCTTCAGTTGCAAAAGTTTTCTTTGATCAAGTGGTCCGACTACATGGGATTCCTGAGTCTGTTGTGTCTGATAGGGACCCGGTCTTCTTGAGTTCTTTTTGGCAGGATTTATTTCAGAGATGTGGTACTACACTGCTATTCTCTTCATCTTACCACCCGCAGATGGACGGACAAACGGAAGTTGTTAACAGGACAATTGAAATGTATTTGCGCTGTTTCATCGGCGATCGTCCCTCTACTTGGGTATAGTGGTTGCCGTGGGCCGAATTTTGCTACAATACATCATTCCATTCAAGCCTTAAGATGACTCCATTTGAACTGGTTTATGGCCGGGCACCACCACCTTTGGTTCCATATCAGCAAGGCTCGTCAGCCATAGATTCTATTGACTGTCAAATGGTGGACAGAGATGCTGTTTTAACCCAAGCAAAGCACCATCTTGTTCAAGCACAAAATAGAATGAAGCAAAGGTATGATAGCCATCATCGGGAAGTTCAATTTGAAGTGGGATCATGGGTTTGGCTTAAGTTGCAAAAGTACCGCCAAGTCTTAATGCGATCTCAACAGTCCCATAAGCTGGCACCACGTTTCTATGGGCCTTTCTTGGTAGAAGGATGGGTGGGTTCTGTTGCTTATAGATTGCAATTGCCGTCTGAAGCTCGCATTCACAACGTCTTTCATGTATCCCTCCTCAAGCCTTTCAAAGGAACTCCGCCCGCGCAGGTTCCTGCCTTGCCGAAAGATGTTGGTCCGACAACAGATGTGGCAACGCCTAAACCTTACCGACTGCTGGCACAACGGTTTGTCAGAGGTCATCGCCAAATCTTGGTTCATTGGATGTGCGAATATGCAGAGGAAGCGACTTGGGTTGATGCTCGGACTTGCGTCAGGCGCACCCTCCTTGTAAGCGAGGACAAGCTTAATTTCGAGGAGTATTGATCGCTGACGTGCTAGACCGTGTCTATGTCAGGATAAGAATCAACAAAGAGGTGACGGAGAAGTCCTGAAGATTGTTTTTGGATTTAGCTTTCTTTAGATAAGATGGGAACAGTTTAAGTTAGGAAGTCGTATTTGAGTCAAACTCTGTAAAAGAGACCTATATAAGTAGCCCTTGAGGCAGGAAATAAAGTAGCTTGCTTGTTGGAATTTAATCAAGGCGGTGGCTCCGATTAACGAGCGACTATCGATTTTTCGCTTGTTAAATCCGCAACCGTCTAGCTTAAGCTCAGATTCTGCCGCCACGGTGACTTCATCGCGTTCATTCGAGCAAATCTGCTTTGCTCGATCCACTCGAATTTGGAGCGAGAGTCAAGGAAGCAGGGGAAGGAGGCGCTTACCAAATTGTTGGGTAAAGAACAGTAATGATTTTGTTCCTTTCTTACTTTATTGCTTCTTCTAATCTCAACTCTTATAGTAAATCAGAAACATAGAAAGCTTCTAAACATAGTAGTTACTTGATGCTAATATAGAAACCATATAAAGTAATAATAGCTAAACGATAAACTTCCAAATCCTCCATTGCCGTTTCCTTTCACGCAATCGCGGCCTTAGGTCATGTATTGTCGAGTTACGGCGGCAGCGTATAATGCGCACCGTCGAAACGACATCTCTCTCCTCAAAAGCATTTCGTCATGGTGAAAGCCGGATAGCGCTGCTGAAAATCGTTGACGTACTCCCAGGTGGATTGAGAAGCCGGATGATCCTTCCAACGAATAAGCACCTGACGTTGACCCCGCACCACTCGGCCTCGAAGCACGTGCTCAGGGACAGGAATAGCACGGCCCCTAAGGAGCGGAGGTAAAGGCGCCAGCTCCGTAGGAGGCGTACCATGAAATTTCTTCAGGAGGCCCACGTGAAAAACATCATGTATACGAGTCCCGGGCGGAAGACGAAGGCGATATGCCACTGAACCAATACGCTCAGCCACCTGATACGGGCCATAGAATCGTGGACTGAGCTTGCCTGGTGTAATCACAGCCAATGAGGAGGCCGGGCGCTGGGAAATGCGTAGCCAAACCCAATCATCCACCTCAAAAGCCACCTCCCGATGAAAACGGTTATAGTAAGCTGCCGCCGATGACTGAGCTTGAAGAAGACGATCACGCACTTCGGCAAGAAACATATCCCGTTCCAATAACTGAGATTCGACAGCCGGTGCATGAGCCTCCCCTTTGATATAAGTGCGCAAACTAGGTGGATCCCGACCATAAACCACATAAAAGGGAGTAGTCTTCAGGGATGATTGGAATGAAGTGTTATAGCAATATCCCGCCCACGAAAGCCAGCGAATCCACTGCTTCTGACAATCCCCAACAAAACAGCGGAGGTACATGGCGATGATTTTATTAGTGACTTCCGATTGACCATCCGACTGAGGGTGATAAGCGGAACTCATGTGCAGACGAACTCCGGCCAACTGAAAATGTTCCCGCCAAAAATTGCTAGTGAAAACGACATCCCGATCTGTCATAATAGACGTGGGAATGCCATGAAGCCGCACCACTGTATCAAAGAATACCCGGCTCACCGACGCTGCAGTATATGGATGTGCCAATGGAATGAAGTGCGCAGCTTTAGAGAAACGGTCAACCACTGTAAGAATGATAGTTTTACCGCCGGATTTGGGAAGACCTTCAATGAAATCCATAGCAATATCTGACCAAACGACGCGAGGAACCTCAAGTAGTTGAAGGAGGCCCCCCGGATGGAGGTGTTCCGTCTTATTGCGCCGACATGTCGCGCATTCGTGGATGAAGGCTTGAATGATTTGACAGGTCTTAGGGATATAAAAATCCGCACAAACCCGGTGAAGAGTCTTCTGCACTCCTTCATGACCCACGGCATGGCAATCAGCAACAATGGTGGCCACAAAGGGTGAAGAAGCCGTCACAAAGATCTTGCCTTTGTGCAATACCAAGCCATCGCAGATGGACCAAGGAGCCGTAAGACGCCCTTCTTGGATGCCCGTGTGAATGGAGACCCAGTCGGCTTCGGACGACAGAGCATGGCGCATATCGTTGAACAATCCCAGCGATGGAATAGTGATGGCATGGACCGAAGCGGCTGGAGCATCACTGTCACGGCGAGACAGGGCATCAGCCATAGTGTTAAGTCGGCCAGGACGATATTCGACAGAGAAATCGAAGCCGACCAATTTGCTTGCCCACTGATGCTGCGGAATAGTGGACAATCGTTGATCCAAGAGAAACTTCGGGCTGTAGTGGTCGGTACGGATGATAAACGGGCGGCCCCAAACGTAAGGCTGCCAATGGCGCACGGCCTGCACCAACCCAATGAGCTCACGCTCGAGGCGCATGACCGTATGCGGCGATGAGAAGCGACTATAAGCGATAGTCCAAAGACCTTAGTGAAGAAACGGTACGAGTCCGGAGCCGGAGGCATCGCATTCAATGATGAAGGGACGACCAAAGTCCGGTAGTTGAAGGACCGGGGCCGATGCGAGGGCCTGCTTCAAGGCGTCGAAAGCATGAGCGGCCTCATCGCCCCACACAAACGCCTCCTTGCGCAGGAGACACGTCAAGGGGGCAGCAATAGCCCCATAATTGCCGATGAAGCGACGATAGTAGCCGGCGAGTCCAAGAAAGGCTCGAACGGCCCAAACTGTAGTGGGAACAGGCCAATCTTCTACCACCATAACCTTCTGCCGGTCCATGGCCACACCCTCGGCGGAGATGACATGGCCGAGATAAGCCACCGAGGATGTCCCGAATGAACACTTGGTGCGCTTCAAAACCAGACCATGTTTTTCGAGTTCCTGCAAGACCAAACGCACATGGCAGAGGTGTTCGGCCCACGAGGGACTATAGATGAGGATACATAAAAAAAGACCAGCACAAATCTGTGGAGGAAAAGGCCCAGAACATCTTTCATGAGCGCCTGAAATGTGGCTGGCGCATTAGAAAGACCAAAGGGCATTACTAAAAATTCAAAATGGCCATGGTGAGTGCGAAACGCGGTCTTGTGGATATCGTCAGGGTGCATGCGCACTTGATGATAGCCCGAACGAAAGTCCAGCTTGGTGAATAATCGCGCCCCTTTTAATTCATCCAACAATTCTTCCACGACTGGAATGGGAAATTTGTCCTTGATCGTCTTCTCATTGAGGGCGCGATAGTCGATGCAGAAGCGCCAGGAATCGTCCTTCTTACGGACCAACAACACCGGAGATGAGAAGGTCGATTTACTGACGCAAATGATGCCTTGAAGGAGCATGTCGCGACACTGCGCCTCGAGCTCATCCTTCTGCAACTGCGGATAACGGTACGGTCGGACCGCTACGGCGTCAGTCCCTTTGATGAGATGAATCCGATGATCATACGCGCGAGATGGCGGCAGCCCTTGTGGTTGGGCGAAAACCGTTTGATGTTCTTCCAACAGCGCAGCCAACAGGTCCGGTTCCTTGGTCGCCCAGGCAGCGAGGGCAGGATGCTAAGGCGCAAGTCCTTGGAGAGTGATCCGGCCACCCCCATGCCAGAACATCATTGTCAGCTGCTGAAAATCCCAAGTTATGGGTCCCAACGTCAACAGCCACTGTACTCCGAGGACAAGGTCGACGCCTGGTAATGGTAAGGGAAAGCAATCCAGGAAAAATTTTGCTGGGCCGATGCTGATGGGCACTTGAAGACATTCGCCTTTGTTGCCGATGTGGTCGCCGTTGGCAACAGCGACACGGATGGTTCGGTTTGGTTGCAACACTTCAATGCCCCCACGCTCCACCACCGAATCAGCGATGAAATTGTGGGTGGAGCCGGAATCGACGAGCGCGACGAGTTGGTGGCCACCGAGAAGAATAGGAAGCCACATGGTGCGCCCCGCCATGATGCCAGTGAGCGCAAGGAGGGAGATGGACATTGTACCATCACCCGCCCCCATGTCGTCAGTAGTCGGTTTGTCAGGAATTACTTCCAAACAAAAGACCTGCTGGCATGTATGTCCCAGAAAATACTTGTCATCACAATTGTAACATAGGCCTTGACGATGCCGCTCATCCATTTGCACCCGGTTAAGTTTTTTGATAAACTTATTCCCGGGAGCGATGCTGTCCCCTCCTTTGCTCGGCGGTGTGGGTGCCGGTGCGATGGTTGCGGTTGTTGTGCTGATCGCCAGTTTGGTGCTACTCCCTTTTGTGGTGGTCTTGGCCCCCAACTTGCCATCGTCGACATCGGGTTGCTGCAGCCGCTCGTGTGCTCGTGCTAGGCTCATGGCCATGGCTAATGTTTGGGGTGCAGCCATGTCCACGGCGATGGCGATCCTTCCCTTCAAGCTGGCGGTGAACATCTCAATTCTCTGATCTTGCCGCAGATTGGCGCGGGGAAGTAGCGCTTCAAACTCCCTCTGGTATTGCGCCACAGTCCCGACCTGCCGGAGCTGCTTGATCTCTGCGAGATGATTGCGGCGTGTCGGCGGTCCGAAGCGCAGGTTGACGATATCCTTGAAGCGCGTCCAAGATGGTTCCCCTTCTTCCTCCTCCTGCCACATATAACATTGTTGGGCCTCCCCTCGCAAATGGTAGGCTGCGGTACGAACTTTGTCTTCCTCCGTTTGCTGCCCCCGAAAGAAAAGTTCGCAAAAATTGAGCCAGGGCAGCGGATCAGTGGTGCCGTCATAGATCGCGAACTCCCAGCGTTGGCTTTTGGGCGGACGTGCTTCACCGCCTGCCCAGAAACCTCCGCCCAGGCCACTGCCGTCGCGGCGGCCAGGAGGCACGTATATGAGATCTTTCTTTGCCTTCCCCTTGTCCTTCTTAATGGCGCCTGGCACGGTACTGACGAAGTCGTCCACCTTGGCGATGCGTGCATCATGCCTATCCAATCGTGTGGAGACCGTGGCGAGTTGCGCGGTATGGCTGTCTTGAACCATCGCCATTTCTTCCAGCTTGCGGAGGACGTCCTGTACCATCGTCTTGATTGTTACCTCCTCGGACCGTTCACCATCGTTGGTGGCCATGATACCAGCAACGATGGGCTCTGATACCAAGATGTTATGTGCGCGACTGCGAAGCCCGTAGTGATGAACGGGGCGTCAGATGGGGTGTCTTGGTTGGCGCCGAGCTGGTGCCGTCGCCGGAGATGGTGGAGGTGCTCGGCAGCAGGAGCGCTACCGAGCACGCAAGAGTGGATGGAAGGATGGGGAATTGTCGGGTAAAGAATAGTAATTATTTTGTTCCTTTCTTACTTTATTGCTTCTTCTAATCTCAACTCTTATAGTAAATCAGAAACATAGAAAGCTTCTAAACATAGTAGTTACTTGATGCTAATATAGAAACCATATAAAGTAATAATAGCTAAACGATAAACTTCCAAATCCTCCATTGCCGTTTCCTTTCCTGCAATCGCTGGCCTTAGGTCATGTATTGTCAGGTTCTGGCGCGGCGCGTATAATGCGCACCATCGAACCTGACAGTGGTTCTATCTATTAGTGCTGCTATAGTCCTCTTTTCAGGGTTTTTTTTTGGTGGAGATGTGAGGATGCCTTGCTTGGAAAATGAGAACGATGATCCAGTTTGTAGAACTACTTTCTTGGCTGCATGTTTTACTGTTTCTTTTTATGCGATTGCATGGTGGCCAGTGCTGCATAGACAGTTCTACTCGATGACATACATGTCTAGTGATTCCTCAAAAAATAAAAATAAAAAATACACACACGCACAGACACACACACGTCTAACAATTTTGGATACCTGAGATGGCTCTGGCTCATATTGGAGAAACAACGGTGTTTTGGTTACAACTTTAACCTGAAAACCACATGATTGATATGCAACCTAGGATGTGATTCAAAAGATGATGGTATCGTTAGATAACATATCAATGTGGCACATGCTTAAATTTTTGTCTACATATTTATAGCTTTAGTAGTTATGTAGTTCAGGGGGAAGTGCATGTATATTCATTATCAGATCACAGGTGGGTCACTGTTGGTTTAGTTCAACCTAAATGGTGTTACTGTCTGACCCTTTACTCCTTTTCAAGTCTTCATGATTGTTACTTGAGATGACAAAGGAAACTTTGCTGATACAGTATTTACTACTTTGTACCGATTAAGAATATTAGTTTCAACTCCTGCAGGTGCAAGACACTTTCTCCCCCTTGGATCCATCCGCGCCGCCCCCTCCCCCGATCCATTAGGCGACGCAGAGGAGGGGCAGAGGCGGAGGGGATCTGGGGAGGCCGGAGGCGGACAGGAAGGAGGCGGAGGCGGAGGCGGAGGAGGAGGGGAAGGGATTCTTGGCGGCGGCACGATTCTTTGGCGGCGGCGCCTGCTAGGGTTTCTTCACCCGTGATCGTGAGTTCTTTCCCAAACCTCCTCTCGATCTGTGTTTTTGGTCGCAGACTCGCAGCCCTCTGCCCTCAAATACCTCCCTCCTCAGCTCCAATCGGCCGCTCGGATGCCAGACCGACGCCAAGTCGACGACACCGCGATGCCAGGAAGTCCAGGTGGCCGCCTGGCCGTCTTTAGGCTAGGCGCCTCCGGCCGGCCTCCTAGACGCCTAGTGACAGGAAAACAGAACTTTGAATCTGAAAAAGAGAAGAACTGAATTGAAGTTGGCGATGGATGGCAATCTGATGGCTGAGGAAGACTTCACAGGATTATGAAGAATCACCGGTGGGAGATTCAAGATGTCGTTTACTGAAGTTTTGGACGGTTTAGATCATTAGTAGTAATTACTATTTACTGTCAAGTGTTTATCTGTTACTTTTTACCTTGTTTTGTCGTCAAGCTGCGGCTATATAAGCAGAGAAGATGTAATCGGGAAAGATATCAATGAAGATATACCATCTACTTTCCCCATTTGCGTTTTGTTATTTCTCTCCTGTTATTCCTCTACATTCTTGATTTTGCTGCGTGATTTTGACCTAAAAACCTGGACAATCTAACTTGTGGTCACTTAGACTAATGCATTGCATCCTAGCATTTCCTGAATAGACAGTTTTCCTCTGATACTCTTGTGACTTAGTTATAGTTTTTTTTTCCTCTTTTTCTGTGCACAACATTGCTATACTTGGTAGAAATGAATTGAATTTTTGGCAGCACTGCTACGATTGTTTCTTATATTTTAAAAAATAAGTGACTGATATTAGTGATGCTACTGGCTGTGCTGATGCTGGTTTCCCGGAATGGTTAGAACATTAAATAGACCAGTGCAGCTGTTTACATCATTGTTCTGTGTATTTCCTATTAAGGAACCATATCTTGTATATTTTAGGTATTTATCCCACCACAAGCATACCTGAAGGTTCTCAAATTAAAGGAGGAGCATGGCTACGAACCAAAAAGTGATGGAAATATTGATTATCACAATCCATCTTATGGTACACCTGCAGAAGGAAGAAATGTCTTTACATTGGTTGTCTTTGAGACAATATACCCCTCAGGCCCTCACACCGGGAGAGTCAACATGACATGAGCCCTTGAAGATCAAGCTTTCTGGGCATGAACAGTGATGAATAATTCAGGGCTTCCGTAAGGGACCTGATGCTGCCTGCAGCTTACACTTGCAGATTGTAGGATGGCTTTCTGTTGAAGCTTCCAGAGCTTGAATGGCTTGAACTGTTCTATCAAATCAAGGCAGAACAACAGATCTTATTACTAGATCTGATACTGTGGGTATGATCTCATCTTACGGCGATAGGTTTTGTCATCGGCCTATGGTATGCGCATAACTGCAACATGGCAAGAGCTTTGGGTTTCTGTGTGGTGTAGTTCTTCCTAAAGTTATCAGATATCAACATTTCTTTCTGAATAGTTGGAAATGCTGTTAAATTATGGAAGTTCTGGAAATGATTTTCCGTATTGCTACTCGGTAAGCAATGCCCCTTACGTATGATCCATTTTCTTTTCTTTTCTTTTTTGTCCGAATAGAGGTTGCAATGCTTGCTTACGTCAATTCCCAAAAGCCTTACGATAGTTGCAAATATTTCTAGCAATAAAACTGTTGTACACCTTGCATTGCCCATTTTCTGTTTGTAGACTTGTTTTCCTGGAGCAATGCTATTTTTGTGCGGTATAATTTCCAATTATCCCTATTTCGTAGTCCAGTGTTTCTAACTTAGGATTAATTCCTCGCATGCCACTGAAATTTGGTAGAAATCCATTCCGTGCTGCACCATATGAACTACGACGGGTGACACATGCCAGGTGACACGCTTGCCACGTTGCAATACACTTGTGCAATGATGGTGTATGTGAGAAGTAAAGAATCTCAACTGAGCTGTGTTGCATATATAATGTAATTACGCGCACAAAATTAACGTATGGTCTATGACAATACCATTCTATATAAACTAGAAGGTAACACATGTAGAAACCTAGCACCTAATAACATACCATTACATAACATGTAACAAAAGATAATGGTTATGCCACCATGTACACATATTCTTGACAATTGACAGAGCATGATCACAGAACACAACATGAATTTGAGAGTGCAGAACCGTACTGTAAAGAATAACCCAGCCATACTTTAAAGAAAATAACCCAGCCACCAAACGGTCTAGTAGTTTTTCTTACAACCATACTTTGAAGAAAATAACCTAGCCACCAAATGGTTCGTATCATAACTACTACACAAAAGCTCTAGCATAATTCTTGAGTCTACTGGTACATTTTTAGCACCCATGACAAACAAAAGATAAAAGCACCCGTGACAAACAAGAGATGAAAAAGAGAAATATCATTTCATACATATTTTTCTCCTTGTCAGATACAAACAACCTTTCCATTCTAGGAACAAAATGGTGCGAAATAAAAAAAGAGAACCACAAATCTGAAGCCTGATCCTAGCTAATTATGAATCTAATAAATGTGAATGAAGCTAACTGCATGTTAATTTACGTCAGAAAAGAATAACAAGCTAGAAATGTAAATCTCCTCTCTAGGTTAGCGCTATGCAACCTCGCATGCTGGCGTATGGTGCTACTGAAAAACTATACTAGCATGACTAATGGATTATCCTGTATTATCGCTTAAGTGAAGCATAGAACATAAATACAACCTAGAAAATCATTTAATTCTTCTTTGTGTTTTCCACACCCAACAACATTAGCATATACATAATATCCTATTTCAGAACATTTTAATTTAGAAAAAGGTTATTTTTTGCTACCAAAAACCAAACAATGGCCAAATTAACATTGGTAGCTATTAGAAGGATCCAACTATATACATACAAATGAATGAATGATCAGCCAATCAGGGAGACTTGGACAACATCTACAAAAAGTAGGATGGCACACCTAAACAGAAGATAAAATGCTAAGTAAACCGTTAGGTATGACATCCTAGTGCGAGAAAGCTAGAGAATGCAGCAACATGTGTCTTTGAGAACAGGAAATGCAGGTCAGATATTATGCATTAAAGAAAGGATTTATCATCTCCATCTATACAGGGCATCCTATAAAATAAACCAGAACAATACCTTCAACAATATGATGGAAATCTATGAAAACCATTTGCAATTTCTCTGTAAGTAGAAACTTTGTATTTGCACTTCAGACTATGGAAGTGCAAATATCAAGAACAATTTTCTAAACTACTATCCATAGTGTGTGCTCTAAAAAATTAATACCCACCCACATCGAACAAAGCTGCTAAGGCAGAATGTATATTGTCCATTCCAGATAAAATGAATGATCTCTATGAGAAGAAGCACAATAGATTTTATATGGAAAAATCTCAACCAAGGCTTCCTAGATGTTCTGAGTTCATATTTTGCATAACCAAAAACCTATCAATGGCCTAATGTAGTTCTAACCAAATATGTAACGGGTGAATTTAGGAATGAGAAGATACCTTCCCTTAGCCTGTTTGTAGCTGGGTTCTGTGAACACCGCTGTACCTAACATCAAAAATAAAAAATAGGAATCTAAACCGATAAAATTGCAAGAAAAGAGAAAGGAATTACCTAACATTACATATGCAGAAAACAACACCGATTTCACCAACCTGCCATCCCAAACCTTTGCTAACCAAAATTCACACCCTCCACCCCTGAAATAGAGGGCAAATCATCCAGAGAAACACAATAGAGGCTCGTATCCCAAACTGAACATCAAGTCAGATGGTTGTTACCACTTACCACAGCCCTTCTGGCATGTTAAATACAGATATGGAAGGAGAGAAAAAAGTAGAAACAAAGATAGACTGGCACCTAGGAAACTTGCTGGAGATCAGTGGAAGGATTTGACTTGGAGCAAGAAAAAGTGTTCATTAAGATTCTAGGCAATGCTTCTTTTCCTATAGGAATAATACCTTTCCTAAATGTTGAAAGGTTGCCGGCCTCCGCTTCGTTTGAGCTGAAGCTCGGCTCAAAAAAAAATTTACGTTTTAGTCCTTTTATAAATTACGAATAGGCTTTTCGTGATTTTTTGTGAGTGCAAGATTTTTTCCTCTAAAATCACGTTCGGGTGCCTCGTACGCCATTTTACGGAAAGAACCTCCCGTTAAATTCAAATCACGAACAAGCCCTTTTCTAATTTTTTCAGGATAGCGGACAGATCCAAAAACGTAACATTCAAGTCATTGCTCCTTACGTCTAGGTCCTTTCTCCGTTTTTCCCGGGAAAAAATGTTTTCATCACTAGAAATATCTGCGCGGCTCTATCTCTAGACTTTTTTCCCAACTCGATTTCCCATCTCGATCTCTGATATTTTTTAAAACATGTATTATTACTCGGTGGGCGCGTAGAGTGTTAGACTCGGCAAAAGAAGGTTGTCATCTCTAATAATTTTTCGCCCTTTTTCCTCTAGACTTTTTCCCCGCCGCGGTTCTCCAGCTCGGTCTCCGATATTTTCCAAATAATTCGTCGAAAGAGATGTTTCTACAACTCTATCTCTCTATTTTTTTTTCCCGTTTCGCTCATCGATCTCTAATATTTTTTAAAACATGTATTATTACTCGGTGAGCGCGTAGAGTGTTAGACTCGGCAAAAGAAGGTTGTCATCTCTAATAATTTTTCACCATTTTTCCTCTAGACTTTTTTCCCTTGCGGTTCTCAAATTTCGATCTCCAATGTTTTCCAAATAATTCATCGAAATAGATATTTTTACAACTCTATCTCTCTATTTTTTTCCCCGTTTCGCTCATTATTTCGACGATTTAGGAAATAAGACGCGGCCGAAAAAAAAACATTTTCTTACAAAAAAAAACAACGTCGCGCGGCGTGTTACGCCGCGAAAAATTTTGTGTTTTTTCAGCCGTTTCGCTCGTTGTTTCGACGATTCAAAAAATAAAAAAACACGCCGGAAAAAAGAGGAAAATTCCTACAAAAAAAATGTCGCGCGCAAGCAGTGTGTTACGCTGCGAAAAATTTACTAGTGGTTCCTATCTAAAGAAAAGTTGGTTAGCTTTCTTTTTCAGTACCAATACTGTTGCTGTGCTGAGAACCAACTATTTCAGGAAGTTTGGAAGACAAGTGTATGCAGCCCTTCAAGGTCAATTTATGAATGGACATACTGGAATAGGTCCGGTCAAGATCACTAGTCTCTCCTCCTCTTGCTGCAAGTAACATTCTTATCCAGTTGAAATGTTTCTCATCATTTCTTATCATAAACCAACCTATAATGTCAGTGGATAGTACTTTTAGAAAAAAACATCAGTGGATATTGATGGGATGTCAGTGTATAGTGGAATCAATTATTGTGCATCGATTTCAATCACTGACCAGACGCACTACGGTAGAAGAAAAAATGATAATTTACCTCAATGTAGCCAGCCAAGGCCTTCGGGACCAAGTTCCTCCATGATCAAGGCATATTATGCTGCTTACTCCTTAAGCCTCGACAATTTCATTAGTAGAAGCACTTAACATAATGATCCTAGAAACAAAGCAATTGATCACAAACAATATGGGGAATGTTATTTGTCACAGGCGAACTCCTCCGACTCCATCATCCCTGCATCTCAAATGCGATTAGGAACTAAGGCCATTTCCAGTGGAAGTTTCATAAGGGTTTCATTCCCATTAAATAATATGACACATCAGCAATTTGGATGACATGGCATGATAATTATGAAGAGAGGGAGGGAATGAGTTTCATCAGGATGAAACTGGATGTACACTGTTTACAAGACTATGAAACCTATTGAAACTAGCACTGGGGGTTATAGAGTTTCATTTCATCCAACTTCGCCCAATCTTGTGTCTTGTAATTAAATGCGATGGTTAGCATATGAAACCGTGAAATGAAACTATGCATTGTGGCCCTTGTTTCATTCATCTACTCAAATCTCTTTAGATGACATGGCAATCTTGAAAACCGTGAAATGAAACTCTCCACTGGGAATGGCCTAAGAAGGGCAAGTTTTTTGGAAAGGAATGGGGATTATTGAGGCATTAACCTATGCATTGCGGGAAGTAGTCACGGGCGAGGCGGTCCAAGTTGGCCTGGACCTCAATCCGGGCGTCGTTGGCCTTGTTGCTACCGCTGATGAAGCGGAGGTTGCGGATTGCAGTCTGAGCGAGCTGCAGTCTTGGTCGAGTCGCTTCCACGCCATCTTGGCGTGCCGTGTGGGTCGCGAATGAAATAACCCAAAATTTTAAAAATGGATTTATTGAATTTATTTGGATTTTATTTGTTTTTTTTTATTTTTCTTGAATTTATTCGAGCTGTTTTTGGGCCATTTCCCTTTCTGGCATTTCCCCGAAATCCACTTTCCCTTTTGGGAAAGCCGCCTTCTCAAACTTTGTTGGCCTCGGCCCGTACCTAGCCCATGACCCGCCTCCTCCTGTGTCGCTCAAGATAGTGCCGGGTCGCGTGGCAATTTGTATGGCCCACCCTGGTTTTCTTTTTCCAATTTAATTTTCGGATTTTAATTTTCAAATAAATCCGAAAATTAATTAAAAATTTCCAAAAATTTCAGAAAAATCCCAAATAATTCCCAAAAATCCAAAAATACCCAAAAATAATCTCTGTTCCACCGAGTCCAGTCCCTAAAATCCCCAAAATGCCCTTTCAACCTATTTCTGGCTATTTTCCCTCCAATTCTTTTTGTGTTGTCTCTCTCTTGGTTGTTTTTATTCGTTTATTTATTGGTTTTATTTTTCTCATGCTAGATCCAACGTTAGAGCAGCTTCTCAGAGCCGTACTTGGAGTAGGAGCAGTTCTTGGAGCCGTACCAGGAATAGGTGCCTTTCGGGACGGGACGCGACCTCGACTACTTCCCTCTAGGAGAACCTTCGACCCCGCAAGGCAAGCCACACCTTTGAACATATTGAACCCAGTTCCACTACAGTATATGTATATTTTCTGTACCGTATTATTTCTGGTATTTTATAAAACTAGAAAAGAAGATAGTTTAGAATGACATGATTAATTATAATCCCAATGTTAAACTTGTTGTTACACCTTAACTCCTTTTTAACCTTATGCTATAAAATATTGAACCATCATAGATTAGCAGATAATATAAATTCACCTTTAGTGCAAATTGCTTAAAATCTCCGAGAGATGGCTCAGGTGATTTTCAAAAATTGCTACGGTTAGAGGAACAGTGTTGGGCTACCCACGGGAGGTGGATGTTGGTCCGACCCCCAACCGATGACAAAGCCAGGATGTGGTATGGTGGGTACCATGGCTTGTGGTATGTAATTGGTTGAGTCTCAGGCACTTAAGGACCGATGTCTTGGGCAAAGTAATAACTTTAGTTCCCGTTCAACCATAAGTTGGGCCGGTCAGTCCTGTTGACATATTCCAACATAGCTCAGTACATTGTACTTTCCTTTAGAATACCTATAAGAGGTAGCTAGATGGTGCCAGACTCGATGCCAGATGGTGCCATAGCGGACTCGCCCTTACCAGCGAGATCCGATCTGCACAGCTATGGGTGCGCATGAACCGCTTGGTGAGGTCCCGTGAAAACTGTACGACGACGTTTTGATCATGGCAAGGGAGGAAGCAAGGGCGTAGGGAGAAGAACATGAGGAGGCGTGACTGACAGGAGGATGGACGGTAGCGTTGCGAGTGGCGCTGTGGTGAATCGGCAAGAGGAAAAGAGATGAGGTGGGTGGAGCAGCGGCGGTGCCTAACCATTGTGGGGGTGCCAGATGTGTGAATAGGCGGGAGGGGAAAGGTTTAGGAGCCCATGGCTATTACCGTTGGATCTGGCCCTCCTTGTTCGGTGAGGAGCCAGAGCATAGTGGGGAGGAGGAAGGGCGGCAGTGAGGGAACCAGGAGCCAGTAGAATAGAGGAGAGGAAGGGAGGAGGCAAGGGCGAGAGCACGGAGGTGAGACAACGACCTTTGTGAGGGGAACGGGAGGGGCTAGGGTAATGTGAGATCATGTGATGAAAAATTGGTTAAATGGTGAAATTGGCATGTAAAGTGATTTTGGTTATGGCATGTGTGGTGCTTGTGCATGTGCTATGTTGAGATGATTATCATACTGGTGATAGCATGATGGAGTTTGCTTGATGCAATGCACTCATGTGAGTGGTTGCATGGGTTGTTTTTGAGGCAAGTGGTGGACTTGTGCTCAAATGTTCATTTGATTATGTTGGGGATAGCATAATGGTTTTGCTTAATGCAATGCACTCGTGTGAGTGGTTGCATGGATTAATCTTGAGTCAAGTCGTGGACTTGTGCTCGGACGCGTTGTTTGTTACTTCATGTGCAGGTGTTGCTCGAGGGCGAACGTGGTCGATGACGGGACCGGAACTAGGTTCATGGAGGAACTGAGGTTCGAGACTAGGTTCAGGGAGGAATCGAAGTCTTGGTGGTCAAGGAAGTCATGCGCAGACGTTCGGGCTGAGAGAACATGCATGTGAAGGTCGGTTAGTCACGTATGCGGCGGGCAGGGCCGATCATGCGTGCAAGGTTTTGGTTTTAGCCATGTTGGGCCAAGTTGAGATAGATACGAACTCTTTCCATGTTGAAAGTGGAGTTGTAGTCAATCTCTGTGAGTTTGCTCTGTATAAATATGAGGAGGTGTCTCCTGTTTATTGTGAGCAAGATTTTAGGGTTGTACTCTTTTGTTTGAGTACTGTAACCAGATCAGAAATAAAGATCCTTCTTGCATCTTCAGCGGCCGGTGATTTTTGTCTTGCTCTTGGCTTCGACATAGTTGATCCATCGCTTGAAGTTTTGTTCATCACAGCAATTACGAAGTTCATCACGGAGTTCGGTTCTTTGCAAAGGTATCATCTTGCGAAGGTAATATCTTTTGATTCGTAGATCCGATCGGATTGATTCTTATTGGGTTTGATTTGTAATTGAATCTAGTTTCTATAGTTAAAATTTCACATCAATCCAATGGTTAGATCTTCAGTAATTTGTGGTCACCCAGCTGTTAGATCGCTAATTGTTTTAGTCATCTTGTGAAAGTCATAACTTTAGATCCGTAGATCTGAATGACCTGATTCCTTTTTTGTTCACTTTGGAATTGAGTCTAGTTTATACAATTAAAATTTCACATCAATCCAACGGTTAGATCTTTGTTAATTACTGCTCACCCAGATTGATGTCCTGCTTGCCCGACTGCTCGCGTGGTCGCCCGGATTCAGTCATCTTGCGAAGGACATAACTTTAGATCCGTAGATCCGATTGACCTAATTTTTTTTGTGTTAGCTGCGGAATTGAGTCTAGTTTCTACAGTTAAAACCATAAGTTGGGCGGTCGATCCTGTTGACATATTCCAACATAGCTCAAGACATTGTACTTTCCTTTGAAATACCTATAAGAGGTAGCTAGATGGTGCAGACTTCGATGCGATGAAAGTGCCACAGCCAATGACTCGCCCTTACCAAATGAGATCCGATCAAGACAATGTGGTGTGCGATGAACCGCTTGGTGAGGTCCTGCGAAAACTGTATGACGGCGTTTTGATCACGGCAAGAGAGGAAGTAAGGGCGTAGGGAGAAGAACATGAGGAGGCGTGACTGACAGGAGGATGGACGGTAGCGTTGTGAGTGACGCTGTGGTGAATCGGCAAGAGGAAAAGAGATGAGGTGGGTGGAGCAGTGGCGGTGCCTAACCATTGTGGGGGTGCCAGATGTGTGAATAGGTGGGAGGAAAGGTTTAGGAGCCCAGCGGCTATTACCGTTGGATCTGGCCTTACTTGTTCGGTGAGGATCCAGAGCATAGTGGGGAGGAGGAAGGGTGGCAGGGAGGGAACCGGGAGCTAGTAGAATGGAGGAGAGGAAGGGAGGAGGCAAGGGCGAGAGCACGGAGGTGAGACAGCGACCTTTGTGAGGGGATTGTGTCGCCTATTTCACATCAATCCAACGGTTGGATCTCCAGGAATTTTAGTTTTTCTGAACTAGTCGCACTGTTGATAACGGCTGTCTTTGTTATCTTAGTTTCACGCCTACTTTTGTGTTTTGACCGAATGCTTTGCCTGGGTAAAACAATGTAAATCGGCAGGCTATATAAGCCCTGATGACGTGAAATAGAGGCAGACAAGCATCTGCTATTATCTAGTCTAATTTACTCTTTGGTAGAACCTTAGGGATTCCAGTAGCGTAGTGGATTTCCAGTCGAAATCAGAGTGCAGGTCTGCATCTTTGGGGGAAGTATTGTTGGGATCACTTCGGGGTCCTGACAATAGTGGTGTCAGAGCATCGTTCTTGGCTTCCGATCGGTGGTTTCTCTGTTGTGGGGCTCCGAGAACGCATGGCTGATCTGGAGTTTTTGAAGGGTGATGTTGCGGAGATGAAGGGCGATATAACGGAGATCAAGAGCCTGCTTCTGGCCAGAAATATTCCCATGTCTCACGTGATGGATCGGAACAACCCGTCAGTCAATGCTGGAGGTAACCTGCCATTACCTTCCTCTGAGTTTAATCGGGTGGGTTTTCCTTTGGGGTTTTCTGGTGGTTCTTTGGAAATTTCGGGAGTTACTGGAAATCAATCGATGGGCAATCTACTGCCTTCCATTTTTTCCCCATCCATCAGAACATCATCTCATCCGTATTACAGAGGAGGAAATGGAGGAACGGCGGTGGGACCTCAAGTTCCACAGCCCACGCAGACAGGACCTCATACTGAAATGGGAGGTCCATCTGTACAGGGGTATTATCATCCTGCACTTTCCCAGTTTAATCAGACAGGAAATACTCTTGGAGGGGTTACTAGGGATCCGAATATGCCGACCCAGAGTCATGGTGTGTTTGGGCAGGGACCGAACTTGTATCAGCAGATTAGGTCTGGCATGGCTGAATATCTTCCTCAGGTTCCTATTTATCAACATCCAGTTTTGACACACAATCAAGGGACTGGGGACAGAGGGCCCAACGGAATACCGAATCCAGCTTACCATTACCCTGGTGTTCAGTTAATTGATACCCAAAGAAATATGTATGTGGGGGATGTTGGGGTGGTCAAGATGATGAAGCAATTATTAAGGGCCCAAGCCGAACTATCAAGATTCTCGTGTGATAACCCGATTGGGTGGATTGATCACAGAGAAATTTTTTGAGATGGCAGGTACTCCTCTAGATCAGTGGGTCAATCTGGCAGTAGGACATTTAACTGGTCGTGCTGGTACTTGGTTCCGGGGCATAGGAATTCCATGGTATACCTTGACATGGCATCAATTCAGTGCTTTATTATGTGATCGCTTCTCAGAAGCTAGTGCTCATGAGGCCGTTGAAAAGCTGCAAAGTATGAAGCAAATGACTACAATAGCCAAATATATTGATTATTTTGAAAAGTGTGTGGAACTTGTCAAAAGAGATCATGCATATATTCAGGAGAATTTCTTGTTGAGTTGCTTTATTGGAGGGTTAAGAGATGAGATTAAATATGACGTGAGTAGTCATCAACCAAAAGGTTTATTGGAAACATATTGGTATGCTAAGTTGGTAGAGAAGGCAGCCATTGCTAGAAAGTCAAATCATTCTGGTGGTACTTCTAGAGCTAAAACACAGACTAATATTTATGATCCATTGATAACAAAGGAACTTGGAACTGAAATGGTGGAGAGGCACAAGGATAATGCTCAAGATAAGAAAGGTCGAACCTGTTGGCATTGTAACGAGGCGTGGACTCCGGGGCATAACCAACATTGCCGGGTGAGAAATGCACTTCATGCTTTGATGATACAGGGAGAGGAGAAAAATGTAAGGGCTGAAGAGGATGACATTCCTGTGAAGTCATCGGAATTTATTGCCGCTCGGGAAGATTTTGAGAATGATGGCAAGGTAAAACTCAAGAGCAACTAATGCAAATCTCATTGATGCAGCCCTGGTGTGTGGATTGTAACTTTATCTCTGTTGGTGAATATTCAAGGCCAATAAGCGGTAGCACTTGTTGATAGTGGGAGCACTCACTCTTTTATGGATTATAATTTTGCCGTGAAAAATGGATATTCTTTATGCTCAAGGCCAGGCCACAAGGTGACAAGAATGGAGGGGAGAATTAATATCCGATGTCAGTGATTAACAATCGCAGACACGAAATTCGAATATAGATTTTATCACCACCTTTAAGCGTTAAATTGGCCAATTTGATGCAATTTTGACTTTCAATTGGGATATTTGAAGTTCAAAATTTTGAGTTGGATCTCCAGGCTAAAATGCTCACCATCTCGATTGCTAATTCAATTTTAGATTGTTACCATCCCGATTATAATTACCGATCAATACAAGTGATCTTTGAAGGTAATGATGATAGGGATACGCTGATGTTTTTGTAGAAATGGGAGGATTATCACTTAACGAGATCGCGATCATGTCCTTCATCCAAATCGATGCGTAACTTACAAACTGCAAAGACTACCAATGATCAAGATTGGAAAGAATCATCTGGGAAATGTTGGAAACAGATCTTCTGGATGAGCTAAATGGGGCCGTGATTTTCTCAAAGCTGGACTTTAAATTAGAGTATCATCAAAATCAGATGCAAGCAGAAGACATATTGAAAATGGCTTTGCAAGAACGGAGGGATAACCAGTTATCTGGCAAACGGACCAACTGTGCTTTTGCTGTGAACTCTATTGATTATGTGGGCCATATCACTAGTTTTCCTGGGGACTCAATTAATTCGAAGAAGGTCATCGGATATGGGCTGGTGTGCCGATTGATAATTGATGTATTAAAGGAAACTTTGCCTGATTTCTCCAAACTTTTCCAACGGGAGACAGATGCAAGCGTGAATGGGCTTGGAGCTGTACTTATGCAAGCGGGCAGATCTATTCCTTATTTTAGCAAGGCCCTGGGAGTGTGTGTAGCAGCTAAATCAATCCGGGATAAGGAGGTGATGGCTATTCTAGAAGCCCTTGAGAAATGGCAGAATCTGTCAGATGAGGAAGCTACATGGGAGGATGCTGGTTTCAATTCAAAGCATTTTTTTCATAGTTTTCGGCTTGAGGACAAGCGCTCAGTCAAGGGCGGGGCAATGTCAGGCCTTGGCAACGTCGAAGAAGGAGAACAGAAGACACGGCAGCTAATAATACCGCTTTACCGATTTCACTTAAAGAAACCAAGAGCCAGGATTTAATCATTCGGAAGGAGGCGCATCGGACGGTGGATTGACCAGGAATAGTTTTACTGCATAACTAGTATCTATGTCACTGTTGTTTTCGGTTGCTGTTATCTTAGTTTCACCGTTACTTTTGTGTTTTGACTGAATGCTTTCGGTTACGGGTAAAACAATGTAAATCGGCAGGCTATATAAGCCCTGATGACGTGAAATAGAGGCAGACAAGCATCTGCTATTATCTAGTCTACTTTACTCTTTGGTAGAACCTTAGGGATTCCAGTAGCGTAGTGGATTTCCAGTCGAAATCAGAGTGCAGGTCTGCATCTTTGGGGGAAGTATTGTTGGGATCACTTCGGGGTCCTGACAAACGGGAGGGGCTAGGGTACTGTGGTCAGAAGACGCACACGCCACCACAGCGCAAAGGCTCTTCCTTCCGGCATGATCAGACGGGCAAAAGATCGTAGGGTGAGAGCATGGGGGTGAGACGGCAACCTTCATGAGGGGAACGGGAGGGGCTAGGGCACCAAGGCTGCAGCATGCACACGGCCACACGAGCAAGTGGATCCTCTCCCTCCGGCGCGATCAAACGGGCAGAAGATCATAGGGCGAGAGCATGGAGGTGAGGCGGTGAGACCTTTGTGAGGGAAAGGAGGGGTTAGGGCACCAGGGCTGCAGCATGCACACGGCCGCACGGGCGAGCGAATCTTCCCTCAGGCGTGATCGGACTGGCAAAAGATCGTAGGACTTCAACGCAATTCCCTAAAATCACAAGGACTTTTCTAAAACATTTTGAACGCAAGAGACTTCATGGGGCAGCTTGCTGAAGACCCTGCCTTGATTTCAGAAGTCTGGGGGGCCTTTTCGCAGTATGGAAGGTTCATTTGTTACGCCGTATGTTATAATATACAGCTACCAACCGCACTGACATATTCACCAAGACGATTAAAGTTTATACCCATGCAAAGGAGGTTGTGGATTAAATTCTTTATCTCCTCAAGTTTCATTTTTTTCTTGTGTAACCTTCAACCGAGAAGGTTCTTGCTAGCTTCCCCGTTTTACCTTCTTGTTCCTTTTTGACTCCTTGGATTTGCAAGCCAATAGTCAGTTGATCCAAAGAAGGTTCTTGCTAGCTTTGCCTTAATGGAAGACTCGATTGCCCTAACCTTCAACCGAGAACAACAAATCAAAACATGTAAAACGGGCGAAAGTTTTAGGCCCCGTGAGGGATTGAAAAACCAGTGACCGAGTGACAGAGAGCTGCTTTGAAGTCCTGCGCCAACTACGAAAATAATACTAGTACCTTTTCTGGCACGTGTCAACGATGACCGGACAGTAGAGGACAAGAATATTCTCTTCTATCTCCTTTCGATTTTGCCCATCGATTGTCCAACAATAACAAATTTCCTCGCATGATTATTATTATTATTATTATTTGTAAAAACTCATCTGTAAGTAGCGGAGTCTGTCAAAAGATGCATCTGTATATTAAAAGTATGCAAAAAAAAGTTCTATATAGTTGCAAATTCCACCTAATAGTCAATTTACTTGCTGAACCTTTTACAAAGCATTTGTGCGACAATCCCAATAGATTAGTCTTGTGGACTATAACTATAAGTAAAGAAGATGTGCCATAAAGCACATGAGATGAGCGTTGGAGAATAAAACATGACACAAGCGTGGAAGAATAGGGAGATAAGGAAATAGGGCGATCAATGACATTGCGGTCACCTAAGAGGATTCATGTGGTTTGAATGGGCTCGGATGTGACCTTCTCAGCGGGAGATAGCCTAGTTAGTGGTAACAACCTTCTAGGAGCTAGTTAGATTGCCACAATCTGTTGTTCTGGGTTGGGAGTTCATGCGTACGATCGGACGTTTTCTTCCACAAGCTAGAGATCGGATGATCATCAGGCTTGGCAGGGTGAAACTCTACCAAACTACATGCTCCATGGCTAGAGATCGTGTTGGCTGCGAGAGAACGCGGTGATCCCAACAAGTCTTCTCAGAGTCTCATTTACGAAGCAATATCAAGAAACAACATGGAAGCAGGCCGGCCGCATCGTCCAGGTACATAGTATACATGGCTAGCTAGCAGCATTCCATCAGCTGGGTGTGTACCAGTGCGATTTTACTTGTCTCTTAGCTATACCATATCAGTAAAATCCTACGTGAAAGAAAGAAAAGGTGAGATTGTCTCTTACTTAAAAGACAACCTTATAATACAAACCAATACAAATAATGATATAGTGTGAGGGGGAAATATGATGCAAATAATATAAAAGAGTTAAGAGGCATGATTTTAAAGACAAACTATTAGAGATTTTATATTTAGTGACATCTTTAGGTGAGTTGGAATCTTTAAAGACAATACTAAAAATAGACTATTGTACATACTCTTATACTCGTTTTTGTTGTTAACATGGTCTCCATAATACACATTGTTTTTTTAAGTTGCTCGTATATCAGCAAAAACAATTTAAAATGTGATGATAGTATGGTATTTTTTTTAAAGACAAATATATTGATGTACCATTTTCATATAGAAAATTTGTATGTATAAATATATCCGTAATCGAAGTTTTACAAGGTTAACCGTATGTCACGGAGCTATATCTATTCAAGAATTAGTACAGGTAAACCATGCATGCACATGCAATGCCTCGTTGGTTAACGAAAGAGATTAAACATAGGGAGCATCCCATTAAACATTCAACACATGCATGCATTCAATTAACTCGATCAATTAAACTGATCGTCGCACTCAGTGGTACATTATGATACAATTAAGGAGCAAGAATACATATGTACAACACATGATTACCCCCCAAAAAACCAAAGGATTATTGTAGAACAGCGTATATATTCGTACGTACTGACGTACAGCATGCGTGCATGCATAATATACTCGATCACCTTCTAATTAATCAACTCTTAGGTTAACTCCTTAACTGACCCATCTGTAAAAATATCAAACCAACCTTTCTCTGCGGCTACGAATTTTTTGTACTGGTGTTTTACACACATTGAGACATACATGCATGTATATAATTAATAGTCAAATAATCGATGACTAATACATATAATCAAGAGCACCAAATTAACAGTAATCAAGCTAGTTAAGCTAGTTAACTAGTTTGCTTCTGCTTCCTTCTTCACGTGAAAAGACTTGTTGGTGTTGGTGGTCGTCGCACCGACGGCGACGGCGGCGCCGGGGCCTCCCAGCTGGTACGGGCCCTGCAGGCTGGTCAACCTGCACGTTTTAATTAACGGCACGAGTTAATTGATTAATTAACGACGGTAAACAAATTAAGTTAGGTGATTAATTAGCTAGCTAGGTAGGTCAACAAGTAGCTAGCTAGCCCAAAAGATGGGAAAACAAAGTTAGGTGATTAATTAGCTAGCTACTACTATAACTTTTCGACTTTGGACCAAGCCAAATGAAACGTGCATATACTATGATCAAATCGAATCGAATCGAATCAAAACCTTGCTTCTGCCTTTTCGATTGCTGGCTGCTTGTCAAATTAATCGCGATCGATCTTGTTGATCTGGTTGGGGGGTTGGTCGAAACGATTGATGGAGATACATATCGGTGCAGTACGTGTAGTCCGACTGCACGAATCGACCTGCTATCGCTGTCGATCGCGACTAAAAACGTGGTTTTTCTCGCGCGAGCTTGGTCGATTAATCGATGGTCGATCGAGACCGTTTCGAGGACCCGGCCCACACGGTTTTTCTGGTCTGGCCAACTCACAGTCGATGTCGCATGCACGCACACTGCAGTACGTCTGCGAACGCCTTCGTTGACGCTAGCGGATCACACACGTATCTGCTGCTCTTTTTTTTTTCGATTTCTATGCACGTGCAGTATAATATCTACTCATTTTTCTCCTTGCCGCCTTCTAGATAATTTTCTCCATGTGGAGTAATGTTCAAAAGGTTGCAGATCGAAAAGGGCAGTTGGTGACCGCTACAAGTTTTTTTTTTTTACAGACAATATATATATATCAGAAAACTATACATTTTCGCTCCAATTTTGTAAACTACAGATTTTAGGAGAACTCGTGTCAACCTATGGTTTTGTAAAATAGAAGCTAAAACATATAGTTTTTTAATAGTTTATATAAAAAAAACCTCTAGTTTATGAAATTTACTCATAAATTTTCTAGCTCCATGTTGAATTTTTAAAATGCACCGTTCTATATTTCCCCCCTGTCGTTCAGATGTAATGGCCGGACACGGCTAGCTAGGCATGCTTTACTTTTAGCTTACGATCGACTTGATTGATGGAATTACTTAAACAAATTAATACACCAGTTAATCAAAGCAGAAACTACATAACAAATTAATACCTCTCTTTTCGCTTCTGGAGGAACCGATGCAACGATTTAGTCCTTGCGAGTGGCATATCTGCGCAATAATATAATTGGAGGAGAAAAAGTAAGCAACAAATTATGAGATGGAATTAACTAGCTAATTAATTTTGTTTGTCCTTATTTGTTGTCCTTGTTTGAGTTTTTATCTCAACAAACCTTTCGCAAAATTCCCTACAAGTGTGTTGCCACTGCCGCGCCCTTCTGTTGTCGTTGCCTCCGTTGCCATTCGCATTATAGCTTTTGCCTGCAAATATATTTCATAAAAAATCGAAAAGATGAGCCCTACTATACATCTCCCCTTAATATAAATAGTTTAAATCTTAAAGTAAATGAAGGAGTAAGTAATCACTGTCCGCTCTTCCTTTAATATTTGTGCAACTTTTAAAAAGATATACATAGAAACATCTTTCAAAAAGAGAAGTGTCAGTATGTACTCAGAATACACATTTGGTTATTAATTACTTTTTCTTATTGTTTGCTCTTCTAAAAAAATATAATGATATGAAAGTGCTTTCGATAAAAAAGAACTACTACTAGCATGCATCTCCATTTGGAAAAAATTCAATGTTTTTTTGTGTACTAGTGTGGCCAAAACTTTAAAATTTTGACTACGTACACGCGTCCTAAGACGGCATTTATTAGGGAACGGGCGTAGTAGTAGATAAACTTAAATATTAAGCGTAGAAATAGAAGGCTAACTTAAGTTCCCGATGCATGTCTCGATGCATGCACATCAGTTTGATCATGTTGGATCAATGCTCGCATAGATAGAGAGAGAGATGCATGCAAGGGAAACTTGAGAGTTGAAGAACTAGCTGAGCTATCTAACATGCATTAGTACGAGGGTATATGTCCTTGTTAATCAACCAAGAGATAAAGAGTGGTAATATAAATAAGCAGACGAAGCAAACTAAGGGTTGTCGTGGGATCGATGGGTGAGTGGACTGGCGGTGGAGCGGGGATGATGTTCCTTCTCATTTAGCCGGGATTGATTCTTACGATTGATATTTATTCAGTATGTACACATGTGTGTTTGTTTATTGGAAATGCATGTATATGTCCTTACTCCGTCAGACTATAGAGTAGAGCCACTACAAAAATTTCTAACATGTGTAAGTGGCTAGTCACATGTGTAAACATGCATATGTAGCGCGAGTAAGGTTTGATGTGCGTGCGTCCTCCTTAGATTACTCTATAGTACCTTGTCGTGGGAGACGTCGAAGATGGCGACGGACCCGTTGTAGAAGAGCGTCATCGGAGCCGTAGCCTCTTCTGCCGGCGGCGGCGGGGACCGGGCGATGACGCGGCGCAGCAGCTGCGGATCTATCCTCGCTATCGCGCTCGTCTCCATCCCTACACGCGAGCATCCAATGCGCCGATCAGCGTGCATGGCGCGCGCACATACAAATCGAGAGAGAGAGAGAGAGAGATTTATATATACCTCGGATGGAGGAGGAGGAACTGCTCTTGTTGTGGTGCTCGCCGGCGGCGGTGGCGCGGAGGCCGAGAAAGTCGAGCTCCACCGGCGCCCTGGACGACATGACGACGACCAGCTGCGGCTGCAGGTAGACACAGATGGTGGGTGGGTGGGGTGGATCGCAGAGGCCGGCGCGAGCGCTGGTAATAGAGCGAGGTTTGTTTCAGCTAGCAGCCGGAGGGGCTACGCCAGCCTCGCGCGCGCGTATAAAAAGGGGGAAGGAAGCGCGCAGCTGGGAGCGCGTGTGGTGTCGTGTCGTCGCAGCCGCGGGTCAGGTCGGAACGCATGACAAAACTAGCCACCACAAAGCAACCCACCGATTAATTAATTAAATATCATTCTAGGTGATTGATTCCCCTTGCGTTACTGCAGGATATCTTAGAATTTTGATAAATATCATCTGGATGTTTTGTTTATAAGAATTATCTAAAATATGAACCGTTGGATATACGCTATAATTAATGGATTTTAACGGGTCTGATTTAATTGAATAATGGGTTTCAGAATCTTCTTAGGTTAATCCAACGGCTAGAAATTTGGATGATTTTTAACAAAAAAATATCTAGTAGATCATTGGGCACTCCTGATATCTTATTATGAATAGTAATAATACTGATGCAAAGAATTATATATATTAGCTTGTAGGTGAAAATGAGGACACGACCACAGCTTTCGGCGGCATTGCAGCTCCTTTCCGCTAACGCACACCGTATTACTCAGGTCAGGCATATGAAATTAAACAATAAAGAAAGCTGGTAAGACTGTCAGTTCGTTATTAGAATGGAAAGTGTTAATCAATATATACAATTACTAATGAACACTAGTCAAATGCGCAGGTATGCGTTGCAATGAAAACACATATTTTTGAACCAAATAATCATGCATATCATACTATGTTTTTACAAAAATAAAATTACACTTTGAGTTACCATAGAAAGAAAGTAGGGAATGTCCCGGCCAGAATGAGCGAGTATGAGTGGAAAGAGAGGATACGGTTCGTTTCCTTTTTTATTCACGAGAGGCGGAGGAGCGTGTCATATATATCGACACGCGCGCTGCTTTTCTTAAATAGGAATAGAGAGTACAAATGTCTATTACCATACAGGTACCAAATACGATCGAGCATATCTCATGTATGCGCAGGTCGTGAGGGGTCCGGTAATTTCCCGGTTCGATCACAATCTCGCACGGGAAGATTGAAGCCGGCTAGGCTGCGACCCCGAAGGAAGGAAACCACACAATCAACGCGAGACTACGGAACTGCGTAGTCATGGTACTGTAGCATTGTTACTGTAATCACAAAGATTAAATAATTCTTAATAAAATAGACTTAATATCCACGGTAATTATCAAATAGAGAATTTGCTCCGATAGTTCCTTCGAGTTTCCTTAGTTGGGAAGAATATGCTCGAGCCTAGCCAAGTATCCCCGTCAGCATCCTCCCATGTGGTGATATTTCTTCTCTCTAGATATTTCTACAGCAATATTTACAAGCGCAATTTCTTCTCTTTTGATTGCTGGATACTCATACACTAGAAGAACACTTAGATACTATTTATAATCTGATTTTGATGGTGTATAATTTAGAAAGGTAAGAGTTCAATACCTTATTTACTTAGTTAATTGTTTAGTTCAATTTTGATTATATGACCCTAGTGTAGTGGAGGTACGTGATATTTTTTCCCTACATCTCTTGACAAAACTTCTATGATTAGTATCTGTTATTCAAAATTTTCTTCTCTTTAGATATTTCTGTAGCAATATTTATAAGATGCAACCAGTTATAGATTTTGCAATTGAATATCAAAACATCCTTGATGCATTGAGGCAACAGCTTGTCTGATCAGAATGGTCTTAAAAATATAAACATTTGTAACACTTTCATCACCTTTCTTATTCTAATGTTGATGGTTCCAAGGCAAAATCCAATTCTATCCATAATTCATCTTAAAAGTTGTCATACTATGATTTATCTTCCACTTTATTCTCATCCCCGAATGAGAATATTATAGATTACCTATTTTCACTCTAATCTTATATAGAAACAGAATCACCCAGAGATATACCTTTAGATACTGATGTAGATGATACTCAAACTACAAGAAGAACAATCCAGGCCCAGGCCAGACTATCCAACTGAATACAATACTAGTCGGTAATCGCTTTAGACTTGCAGCACATAAATGGCTTGCTTGATAACCCAAACCCGTAGCTTGCAAGGGTGCCAGGATATGATGCTTTTGTGCAGGAATTTGGGAGCTAGATAATGAGGATTAAATAATCCTTAATAAATAAACTTAGTGTCTATAGTAATTGTCGGATAGAGAATTGCCCCAACATTTCCTTTGAGTTTTCTCGGTCGAAGGGGTCTGTAATTTGACATGTGAATCCTACCCTTCGGCTAAATACTAAATCAACTATAATTACCTATGTGCAGTAGTCAAAAGGGAATGTATATATGCCCTTATCTTTCTGACATGACATCATATATCTAGAGGTGGGCATTTGGGTCGGGCTTTTTTGGTTCGGCTTGAGACATGGCGGTATGGTCCGGTCCAAAGTCCGACCCAGTATGAAGTGGACCGTGCCGGACCAGCATGATACTGTAGCATAGGTCGTGTTGTCCTTGAGAACCATGCACGATGGGCAGTATGACCCGGCATAACACTGTAGTACGGGCTATACCAGGCCCAATGACACAGGGTATAAGGAAGAAGCCCAACATAAAGATGATCGACTTATAAAGTATGAGCGCTATGAACACCACTCTTGCCATCGACACCTGAGAGAGACAGGCAAGAGGAGAGAGAGAGCTAAGAGAGATGGAAAGATGGTGCAAGAAGTTGTTCTCTTGCCCGTCCCTCTCGATCTCTCATCTTTTTCTCTCACCCGTCTCTGTCAATCTCCCTGTCTCGCCCGTGTCTCCCAATCTCTCTCGCCCGTCCCTCTCGATCTCTCATCTTTTTCTCTCACTCGTCTCTGTCAATCTCCCTCTCTCGCCCGTGTCTCCCAATCTCTCTCGCCTGTCTCGCTCACTCTCTTTCTCACCTATTGCCCTCTCTCTCTCACACATGTTCAGTATATCCGTCTCGCTCTATGTAATTATTCAAGAATAAATAAATTTTAGTTTTTTTCCTAATATGTGTGTCCACTACCTCAACTTTACACGTCTCCGGCTCATTTCCTCTCGTTGCAATAGTACAAATTGGCTGGGCTTGGACCAACATGGCACAAAGCAGATACGAAGGGCAAATGGGTTGTACCTAGGCTCGCCAAATGCTAGTTGGGTTTAAGACGACACGGCACGCAGCGGCCATGATGGGCGTCGAGCACTGCTCGGTTCAGCATGATGCACGATGGGCTCAGATCACGGCTGGCCCAAGACAAAGACGATTAGTTCCACCCCAACCTGCGTTGGAGATATCCAAGTGGTGGTGGTGTAGGCGTTGCCCAGCTTGGACACGGGTTGCATCCGGGTTATAAATTTTGTTTTTAGACCATGTCTCGTGGGCGGCCGAAATCTAAAATTTTAGCAAGATTTTGAAATTTAGGCCAAAATTTAAAAATCAAATTACAAATCCAGTATTTTGGAGCCAGTAAAACTAAAATTTCAATCGAAATGACCTAAATTTCTACGAAATTGATCGAAATTTGGTCATTTTTAATCCCTTGTGAAATAGTCTCCTGAGGCTAGAACAAATGTGGAAAAAATATGAAAAAACCATGCAGACATTTATCTACATTTTCTTTCTATTTGAATGTGAATAATAAGTATTGGCACATAAAATACCCTAAATTTAGAAATTTTAACAGTATTTCGTCTGATTTACGGATTCTAACACTCAATTTTCAGATTCTAGCACTTCTTTAATGCTCTGAGCTCATGCACACATGCAACATGCATGTGAGCTCCGCCAAGGGGCTGTGTGGTGGTATCTTTTATGGTTAGTATTGTCATGCTTATGGAAAAATGGTCTGGTTGCTGTCAATTTTTCTCTAGAAGGAATGGACAATGAAATGTGCTCTTTCTAACGTATGTAGATGGACTAGAGATGAAGAATGGCAAATGTGCACCCAGGCCTTGGACTTTGGATGGATGCAAATGGCAGAGCCGGTGATGAATTTGTATACGGAATCTGATGGATCATGCATGGAGACCAAGGAAAGTTTGGTGTGGCACCATCAGGACATATATCTAATCTCCATCTTTGACATTAATTGCTTGATGATCGTGCGTGGATAGAAGTCTCACTGACAATAATCGGCGACTATATGCGGGATTTACGATCTAATAAGACGTTTTTCTGAGGGCTACAACTATCACCCCTTCGACACTTTATAAAAGGTAAAGCTAAGAGATGGAGGATAGACGGAAGCATGCAGTGCAAGATAGTAGCATACTTCTAGCTATAGCCTTGTTCGCCCCGTTGTATTCTCCAGCAGGACAAGAACACATGAAGTAATATTATCATTCTCTCCAAAGAAGGTTTTAATCGATTTAAAATACTCTATCTCTCCTGCATAATCTCGAGTGTGGTGTTCCTCTCTTTACTTCGTAAAATCGGTGGTAATTCACCGAAATATAGCATCTGATTTGGCCCATTCTTCTCGTATCTGATAGCTGAGAAAAGTCATGGTTACTGTGCTCGTGACGTATCGACATACCTTCTTCTCGACTCTCAATTAATTGCACAGATACACACACTTATTTTAAGACTTACTATGTGATAAAAGAGGGAGGCCAACAATGACTGTTCGATCAAATGAAGCTGGCACGTGGTCAAGCTAGGCGTCATATGCTCATGCAGGTATGCATGCACCCAATCCACCAGCACTAAAATTTCTAGATTTGGCGTGCGTTGGTGTCTACCGATTTTATAAATGCCTACACGCACACGCTTTCAGTAGAAAAATACATCTTCTCCATCAAACCGTGCTGACTATGTAATAATAATACAAAACAATTTAATATTTACCATCAAACAACTTGTTCTTTATACTGTATAACCAGGTTCCAAATTAAATTTTACTCTAGTCTACCATGTCCACAGGTACTCCCTGACAACCCGTGTTAGGCGCTATAAGCAACCGGTCAGCCGAACTGATGGAAGCGTGCGCTATCAATCAACGACGACATGTACTCTCGTCACGCATTCCACATGCATGGTGGCGCTTCCGTCCGTGACTATGCAGAGATCTTTCGTGGTTGCTTCCCCCCGCCGATGGAGAGCGGCCGGGTGGACTGTCGCTGCCCTGCCCTGCCCGGTCTGAGCCGACAACGCCGTGACGCCGACTGTAAAGTGCCTTTCCGTGCACCAGTAGCCCCATTAATTTAATTTTCTTATGCCCCTCTATTCCTAAATAAATGTCATTATAGTGAGAGTTATATCTTCACCGGGCATATGTACAGAAAGACCATTACTTTTTTGTATTAGATCACTTATTGTTTTTTAAGATAATGTGTCTTACTTTAACCCAAATAGTAAATAATATTAAAAATAGTTAGAGAGGAGGGATATACAAAGAAAAAAATGGTAAAAAGGTTGCAGATTTACCACATCAGTGTAGGAATTAATCTTGAATTAATTTAATGGAAGAAGTCAAAGGGGTGTTGAGTTGAGGGTGTGACCTTTAGTACTATATTACTTAGCTAGACGGAGTGCAACTAACTTATAAGGTGAGTTCATGTATGGACTTTAGTATGAGTTGGTGGTAATGTTAGAGGTACACATGGTTGGCTATGCTAGGCTATGTATATCACGTATTTCACGTGTTTATCGCGTGACTGGATGAAGAAATTTATATAAAGCAGCCCGATGGGTATGTAGCATCTGGACAAGAGAATATGGTGTGTAGGCTTCGAAAGTCTTTGTATGGTCTCAAGCAAGCACATAAATAGTGGCACGAAAAGTTCGATAAAACTTTGATATCTGCCGGCTTTGCTGTATTATAAGTTTGGTGGGAGTAAGGGGGTGATTATGTGTTTGTATGTCGATGACATACTAATCCTTGGGACTAGTATCAATGTAATAAATGATGTTAAATCATTCTTGTCTTAAAGTTTTGATATGAAGAATCTAGGAGAGGCTGATGTTATTCTTAACATCAAGCTTATTAAGGGTGAGAATAGGATTACTTTAAAGCAGTCACATTATGTGGAGAAAATTTTGAGTCGTTTTGGGTACTCGGATTGCAAAATATCTCCAACACCCTATGACCCGAGTCTAAAACTTCAAAAGAACAGAGGACAAGGGATAGATCAATTGAGATACTCTCAAATAATTGATTCTCTCATGTATCTGGCTAGTGCAATTAGGCCTGGCATTTTATTTGCTGTAAGCAAATTGAGCCGGTTTACTTCAAACCCGAGAAATGATCACTGGACTGCACTAGATTGTGTCATGAGATACTTGAGAGGTACCAATACTTATGGACTTCACTATAATGGGTATCCTGCAGTATTGGAAGGTTATAGTGATTCCAACTGGATCTCAGATGCTGATGAGATCAAAGCCACTAGTGGATATGTATTCACTTTGGGCGGTGCTGCGGTTTCATGAAGGTCTTGCAAACAGACATATTGATGATGTCAACCATGAAGGCTGAGCTTGTAACACTCAACACAGCCACTGTTGAGGTAGAGTGGCTACGTGAGCTCTTGTTGGACTTGCCGATGGTTGAAAAACCAACACCGGCAACACCGGCTATTCTTTTGTACTGTGATAACCAAACTGTGATCACTAAGATTAAGAGTGCAAAAGATAATTTGAAGTCCTCAAGACATGTGAAACGGCGAATCAAATCTGTTAGGAATTTGAGAAATGTTGGAGTGGTCACCGTGGATTATATTAATACATCTAAAAACCTAGCGAACCCTTTTACGAAGGGACTATCACGTGCAGTGATAGATGGAGCATTGAGGGAAATTGGTTTGAGACCCACCTGAGTTACTCCACATTAGAAACCCAGCCTATGTGAACGGAGATCCCATGAATTAGGTGATAGAAAAAACAAACTGTTGGGGTAACTTGAGAGTACATTCATACTTACCTTTTCCCGTTAGAAAATGCGTACTCTCAAGTACTACATGGGAGGATGACTTTTATGTCTTAATGTGTTCTGATGCCTATTTTATGGCGAGGTACTATCCTGTAGAGTACACTTGAAAGAACACACCTATATGAACTAGATTGATAGGAGATTTGGTCCTGATCTTTCGATGAGATGGATAACTATCGATTTGGTAGGAGAAGACGTTGACGGTCCGACTACAACCATCCAAGGACATTGCACCTTAGTGATCGATACACCAACTTCAGATGGTTATTGACCTCGCCAAAGCGCAATCAATTTGACCACGAAGGTCTTTGTTCCTACAAGCAATCGAAGAACTAGCAAAAACGAGATGAACAAGCAATTCACTTATCTCAATAGGATGAGGTTCTAATTGAAGAGTAACTCAAACGGTCTAATCGACACGTGTAATTACAAGCAGTGTTCAAAAACGCGGAGAAAAGCGGCGCCTAGGCGCTCCGCGGCCAGCCTCCACCTCGCTTGGGCACGAAATCGTGCCCTAGGCGGAGGGGACGCCTAGGCGGTGATCGGCGGCATTAGGCGGCCGCTCAGGTGGGGGTAGGCGGAGCTCAACGAAGGAAAAGCGGCACTCGGCGGAGAAAAGGCGGAGCTAAGCGATGCCAGGGTGGATAAGAGGGGAAAACCCGAGGGGGGGAAGAGGGAAGCTAGTTACCGGTCTCGGGCCGAGGGGAGGGGAAGAGGGAAGCTAGGTCGCCAAAGATCGTGCTCGCCCGTTCGCCGCCGGCACCCCCGAGATCCTCCCCATCTCCCGCACCCGGATCCTCCCCGCCTCCCCACCGCCAGCACCCGAGAGCCGAGATCCTCCCGCGCCGCCAGCGTCCGTGGGGCAAGGTCGTCCTTCCGCGACGAAGTGGCCAGCGCCCGAGGTCCTCTTCCCCGACTCCGCGCCGAGGTCGTGTTCGCCGACTCCACGCCGAGGCCGAGCTCGTCTTCCCCGACTCCGCTCCGAGCTCGTCTTCGGTCTTCCCCGCCAGTGTGGAGCTCTTTCTTTGCGCCGGCGCTGGAGCATCCGATCTTTGAGTTTGAGGTGAGGTTTTCTACACCGTTCGGCTTCAGGTAGAGGAAAATATCGGGGACAGGGCGACAGGCACTAAGGCAGAACCACACAGGCCAACTGGGGGATTAGGATTTAGGATGAATTTGATTAGCAGTAGTAGTAGCACTGTAGCAGATCAGGCAGAGATAATGAAAGTTGTTTTCATGTATAGCAGATTAGTAGTAGTAGAGCAGATTAATAGTATAAATATGATTAGCTGGTATAAATGCCTTGAGCTATTAAAGATGTTGTTAAGTTGCTTGATGAGTTGGTATAAATCAAATAATATGGTATGAATTGAACTTGTACATTGTGAATAAGATGGTATGTGAATAATAGAATAAGAATGTTCCTGTATGATATGTGTGTTAAACATTGCTCATTTACAAAATATTGTCAACGGGATCGGCGGCAACAACTAATGAGAGCACGGCGACTCTTAAGAGGAAGTCGGATGACGTAGGATGGGCTTATGGGGTTCTAGTCGATCCATCCAACTTGAATAAAGTGAAGTGCATTTTTTGTGGCCTTGTGAGTTCAGGAGGGGTTTATCATCTTAAGCAACATGTTGGCAAAGTTGGCAATAGTGTTGCTAAATGCAAAGTAGCCTCAAAGGAAGCTCAAGACAAGTGCAAAAAATCTCTTGAAGAAGCAAAACGAAAGAAGAAGCAAAAGCAAGACCGTGAAGATGAAGTTAGAGAAAATGTGAATGTTTCGTTAGTTGGAGGAGAGGAGGACGGTGGAAGCTCGGGACCTAACAAATTAGGCCCTATGAACAGGTTTGCATGTCCTATTGATCCTAAAGCAAGCCCAGCTGAAGCCAAGCGGCAACAAAATATTAACGAGGCATTTTGGAAAGAGAGAACACATCAAGTGCGGCAATATGTTGCTAGATGGGTATATACACATGGTAAATCTTTATATCTTTTACCTTCCATTGATTGCTCTTTGTTATCTCACTAATCTCTTGTTTGTATTATTTTAATAGGTGTACCATTCAACGCTCTTGACAACGATGAATTCAAACAAATGTGTGAAGCCATTGGTCAATTTGGCCCCGGTTTTCAACCTCCTACCCAATATGACCTTCGGGAGAATTTGTTGAGTGAGGAATTCTTGAGAACCAAGAGTTTGCTAAAGGAACGTGAGGAGGAAAAGATAAAGAATGGTTGCTCTATTATGACCGATGCTTGGATGGACATGAAGAGGACGAGCATAATGAATTTATGCACACATTGTAGCATGGGAACAAGTTTTTTAAAATCAAAGGAGATGTCGGATGTGTCAAACACAAGTGAAGTCATATTCAACATAGTGGATGAAGCAATTGAGGAAGTAGGTCCGGAACATGTTGTGCAAGTAGTGACGGACAATGCTTCTAACAATATGGGAGCAAAGGCATTGTTGCATGCCAAGAGGCCAAATATCTTTTGGAGTTCTTGTGCAACTCACACTATCAACTTGATGCTCCAAGGAATTTGGCAACTTACCAAAATTCAAGAAGACACTTGAGCAAGCAAAGGCATTCACTATCTTCATCTATTCACACCACAAGACCTTGGCATTGATGAGGTAATTCACAAAGAAGAGAGATATCATAAGGCCGGGGGTGACTAGATTTGCTTCCGCTTTTCTTACTTTGCAAAGTTTGATGGAAAAGAAGAAAGAACTAAAGAAGATGGTGGTTGATGGAGAGTGGGAAAACTTGAGTCATGTGAAAACCAAAAAGGGCAAGGATGCAATGGCGACAACTATAAATAGGGCCTTTTGGAATGGTGTTGCTCTATGCTTGAGGGTTTTTGAGCCTTTGGTGCAAGTTCTTCGTTTGGTTGATGGGGATGTCAAGCCATGTATGACTTTTCTATATGGAGAACTAATTAAGGCAAAGAAGGAACTCAAGGATGCCTTTGGAAATGTGGAGAAGAACTACAAAGATGTTATAGCCATTGTTGAGAAGAAGATGAAAGGTAGACTTGATTCTCCATTACACTTGAGTGCATACATGTTGAATCCATACTATAGCTATGTTGATAATGCAATCTTCATGGATCCAAACATTACGGAATCATTCATGTCTTGTGTTGAGACTTTTTATCATGGTGACGATGACAAACAAGATCGGGTTGTAAATCAAGAGTTGATTAAATTTCAAAATAGACAAGGTCCCTTTGGAAAGAAGCTTACAAGAAGTTGTCAAAACTTCGACTATAATCTGGGCAAACTTGTGTTTAATTCATGCATTTATTTTGCAATGCATGGTAACTTTTTAATCAACTAATATAGATGTACATATACTAAATTGTTCTTGCTTTTCTTATTGATAGCATCTTGGTGGAGGCTCTATGGAGGCCAAACACCAGATTTACAAAAGATGGCCTTAAGACTCCTCTCATTGACCTCAAGCTCTTCCGATTGTGAAAGAAATTGAAGCACTTTTGAATCGGTTAGTCTCTACTCTTGAGTCCCAATAATCCAATATTCAATACTCTAAAGTCTCAATTCTCAATATTAAATGTCTCAATCTACTTTGCAATTTGTAGATACATACCAAAAGAAGAAATAGGCTAACCACTGCCCATCTTAACAATCTAGTCTACATACAATTCAATGCTAGAATATTGGCCAAGAAAGAAAGGATCATGGCAAAAAAGAATACTGATGTCCTCCTATGTTGTGATGCTATCGAAGCTCAAGGATTTCTATATGAGGGAGAGGATAATCATGCATTGGTTGGTTTTAGAGATGAGGAGGATGAGGAAGAGGTAGTGCCCAGTATACCATGGGGAGTACTTGATGAAGCTATGGGTACTAGTGAACAACTTGAACTTCGTAGAAGTGCAAGAGTGAGAGAGCTTCATGATGATGAATTCCAATCAGAAGAAGAGGAGGGCAATGAGGAGGAAGAGGTGGATGTTGAGTTTGAGGATGACGAAGACGAAATGTTGCCACGAAAACTCTATCCTTTAGAGGATTGATCATTTCAGAATCATTGGCTCAAACTTTTGTTGAACTTAATTATGTGTTGGACTATATTTTATGACTTTATTATATGTAGAACTTAGTTTTGTGACTATATTATGTGTGAGACTATGTTTTGTGACTATATTCCATCTTTTATGTATGTCTTTCACTTTTTTATTTCATTGCAGCCTGCCATTTTGTGATTTCCGCCTAGGCGGCGCCTAAGCGAGCTAGGCGCTAGGCAGCGGTCCTCCGCCCACCTACCGCCTAACGCTTTTTTGAACATTGATTACAAGAAGTAGCAACGGCTAACATAATCAACAAAACCCGCTCAAAAGTAAGCCATACACGTCCTATTTATATACTCCCTCCATTCCAATCTGTAGGGCGCATAGAATTTTTGTTGTTGTTCCACTTTGTAGGGCGCATAGAGTTTATTCTCTCTTATACCCCTAATTACTCCATGCGCTAATTAGTACTCGCTCCGTTCACATGCACGCAAAACAGTTCGTGCTCCATGCACTAATTACTCCGCATGACCACGCGCGCGAGAGATGTTTCGTTGGCCATGCACGATTAATTAGCACCGCTTGCATGCAAGGCGTGCATCGTTCTTGGTTCTTCGTGAGCCAAGCCAGCGTTGCTTGCAATGTCGTCACCACCGCCACATGGGCCGAACGGCGAGCGCTTGCATGGGCACGCGGGTCGAACGCATGTAGTGCCGCGTGAACTGGAACGATGGGCTCCTTAATTACCAGCAGTAACTAGGTCTATAATACTGCTGTAATTAGGGGTAAATGTGGAACACTAATCATCTAGCTCACTATTCTTAGTCTTTGCAAAAAATTCTATGCACCCTATAAACTGGAACAGAGGGAGTATAAAAGAAGGACTCTTCAACTCCCTTGGACGATTTCACATATGGTTGTTGGTTTTTCATCTCCTGAATCTGATTACCAAATGGAATTGAGGTTATCTAAGTGCTCACATTGAATTTGGAGTCATAGGTGAATTTGTTGGAAAGTGCTGGAGTTAAGCTTTCAAACAAGTACTCACACGCCCCAAACGGAGTCCGTTTGCATTCTCTATGAGCAATTTAATCTAAACTGGTCATTAAAGTCTGAACTGAAACTCTTTCGCATTCCCACTTGGTTGTTTGGATTCATACCTTGCATCCTTTCGTGTGGCTGTCTTGTAGCACGACTTGGTGTGTTTCTTCCCTCATTCATAAGTATAACAATATCATCACAAGTATTAATTAGTATTCCATTCCATATGTTATGTTTATTTAAACCTACGAACATATTCACCTGATATTTACGTCGACGTGCACGAGCTCGAGTGAGAGATCCATGCACCATTGGTTCTAGTTCATCTTTAGGAAGTGTTAAATTAGACATGGTTGTATCTACGGTTAAGATGTCCTCATCATCCTCCCCTTCTTGCATTTGAGTCGTTTTCGACTCAAACTCACCTTTTAACTCGTCTTCCGCACAAAACATTCTCATGTAGGTCCTGTATTTATTTAAATAAAATAGTAGCTCCACCTCTTTATATATTTTAAAGACAAGTAAAACATTTAGAGGATTCACCTAATAATTATCCATATAGCTCAACACTTCTTTGCAGTATATAATAGCATGATGAAAGCTAGCACTCCTGGATGCTTCCATCCCTCCTTGAAGGAAAACCAATCTCGGTTTTGCACAAGCTGGAAAAGAAACAAACAACAAAAAGAACAACGTGTACACAACATATATGTATATATCCCATATTTTATTGTTCTTTTGTATTCGTGAAATGCTATTTTCATAACAATAAATGAGGAAATCAGATTTAAGCAAAACATCTTTGCTCACAATTTTACAACTCAATATGTGGTTATAAGTGAAGCATATATCATAAATATTAACATGATTTAGTTTGCAACTTAATTTACAAATATATGTAAAGCACATATCTATCCCTAACCTTGGATAAAGAAAACTCATGTTTTGTAAGCCTCATTCAATAACATGGATGGGCAAGACTACAAGTTTTGGCATCAAGCATGGCTCATTCATATCATTAAATTGTAAACAAGCAATATCAAGCTATTCCAACAACGGTGACACAATTTTAATGGCCTTCCACCCATCAACTATGATATGCTGATTTGTAATACAAGTCAATGTACTAAAATTCAAACAATGTGGTAGCAAGTTATGAGTATCACACATATTAAGAAAATTTGATGGTGCCACAAATGAAACAAGCTGTTGTATACAACAATAATTGCCCAAAATAGCAAGCTTTAATTCAGCAAATTTATTACAAGTTATGCATATTTTGTAAACAAGAAATTTGCCATCTATGCCATGATCACCAAATAAATTGAATTTAAAATAGTATGCAGAGGTGCTAGATAAAGACTTAAGAGATTAAATTTCAAAAATCTTGTCCATAGCACAAGTCAAACTAATAGGTTCATTCAACATGATATAGCGCAAAACAGTGGCAGAGGATATTCTAGCTATCACCTCCTTATGCATAATCAGCACCACATGATCAAAATTATAAGCATGCAATTCATCACAAAGTTCTACAATTTTCGCACAAGGTGGTAACTCACTAGAATTTAGTATAGCATGAATATACTCACAAATTTGCTCCCTTTCTTGCTGTAAAATCAGATCTGTACCATGGTCATTAGCCTCCTCAGAAGAAGTAGAAACATCAAAACTTTCACTTGATAACGCTGGTTTTTCAGCTTGTAGCTCCCCTTCTTCTAAATCACTGTCAGTGGTTGTAGGTGCAACTTCAATTTTTAACTCTTCACATTCATATGGAGTAGCAAAAAACTCTTCTTTTTGCACATTTTCTTCTTCATTCTTCTCTCGATGGTGCTCACTATTCTGCAAAATGTTAACTACAACAGAAGGTGCAACAATGGACACCTCAAATGAAGCTAAAGACTCTTTCAAAGATTCAGCAAGCATGATTTCAGCTCTACAAGCACATTTAATCAAATCTAAAAGAGAACTATATATTTCATCAACAAGAACATCCTGAATTTCATGATTAAGTCCACGTATGAACCTAAGCTCAGTAGCTTCTTCACAATCATGTAAAACACAACGCAACAAACAATTTGCAATTCATGGTAGTATTCTATAACAGTTTTAGAACCTTGTTTTAAGCGTTGAAGTTTAGTAAGCAAATATTCAGTAACATATTCAGGAACATAATCATCTCTCATAAGTCTTTTCATAGTATTCTAAGTTTTTGGTTCTTTATTATGTCTAGATATATGCTTCCACCAAAGTATTACATCTGACGTTAACATTTTAATAGTGGCACTAATCCTTTGGTTTTCAGATAAGTCATACTTTACAAATTCATTGTCTACCGCTATCTCCCAATTAATATATGCATTAGGATCGAACTTTCCAGCAAATGAAGGCATTGTAAATTTAATCTTTCCTAATGGATCACCACGTACCTCCCGGGGTGTTGAAGTTGTGCTCATAAGTTATTTGTATCTCAAAGTGTGAACTATCTCTTCTTCTAGGATGTTGTTGGCCCAAGCACTATGACGTTGAAAACCTGCCATTGTTAGTGAAGATAAGGAACAAAATCACAAATTTAATGTTCCTATCACTACGTGGGATGTGGTGAAAAGTCACTCTCTCTTGCTCTTTACCAAGCTTTTACCAATTCTTACAAAGCTTAGCAGAAAGTGATGGCAACCGACAAGGTAACAACTCCTGGAAATTGGATGTATCGATGCTAGTCACAAGAACTTGGGGTTGTAGCAATATGTGGAGCTGAAGGTGGCTTAAAAAGTACCAAGGAAAAACTAAAATCAAGCTAAGCCAAACAAGTTGAATAAGCATTCAAAGATGGTGCTATGCTGGTCCTAGTCCAAACCGTGCTAAAGACGCAAGCCAAAACACAAACGTCGTCACAGAACAGCGATGATCCCTTTCTCTCTCTTTTTCTTCTTCTTCTCCCTTTTTTTTCAAAACAGATTGCTAACTTTTGCTTTTGGTGTGGCTTTTATCTTTGCACCTGCCTCTCTTTCTTTTAGTGTGGCTTTTATCTATACACTGCCTTTTTTGCGAATCTCTAAAACGATGGAAGTGTAGATTTTGATATTCTCTCCACTTAGATAGGCAACAAATGCTAATTGGAACTCAACTATAATTCAGCAGGAGATTGACTCAAACTTAACAAAGAAAAATAGACCAAACTCAAATATTAGTGACAGAGCATAACTCGAACTTGAAACTCTAAGGGTAAAACACTAAGAGCAATAAAGACACGTCGATGCAACACAAACTCAACAAGCAGGACTAGGTAGAAATAGTATAAGGCTCAAACTGTTTTGGACTGACAGGATCTACTCTACTATATTTGTTTTTGGCTGTTTTTAGGACTATAGGTAAATTAAAAGATAGAACAAGAAATCTCTCACCGATCAACCTGGCGCTTTGATACCACTTGATAGGAGATTTGGTCTCGATCTTTCAATGAGATGGATAACTATCGATTTGGTAGGAGAAGATGTTGATGGCCAGCTACAACCGTCCAAGGACGTTGTGCCTTAGCAACCGATACACCAACTCCAGATGGTTATTGACCTCGCCGAAGCACAATCAACCTGACCACGAAGGTCTTTGTTCCTGCAAGTAATCGAAGAACTAGCAAGAACGAGATGAATAAGCAATTCACTTATCTCAGTAGGATGAGGTTCTGATTGAAGAGTAACTCAGATGGTCTAATCGACACGTGTGATTACAAGAAGTAGCAATGGCTAACTTAATCAACAAAACCTGCTCAAAAGTAAGCCATACATGTCCTATTTATATACATAAGAAGGACTCTTGAACTCCCTTGGACGATTTCACACATGGTTGTTGGCTTTTCATCTCCTAAATCTGATTGCCAAATGGAATTGAGGTTATCTAAGCGCTCGCATTGAATTTGGAGTCATGGGTGATCTGTTGGAAAGTACTGGAGTTAAGCTTTTAAACAAGTACTCACACGCCCCAAACGGAGTCCGTTTGCATTCTCTATGAGCAATTTAATTCAGACTGGTCATTAAAATCCGAACTGAAACTCTTTCGCATTCTCACTTGGTTGTTTGGATTCACACCTTGCATCCTTTCGTGTGGCTGTCTTGTAGCACAATTTGGTGTGTTTCTTCCCTCATTCGTAAGTATAATAATATCATCACAAGCATTAAGCAGTATTCCGTTCTATATGATATGTTTATTTAAACCTAAGAACGCATTCACCTGATGTTTAAGTCGATGTGCATGAGCTCGAGTGAGAGGTCTGTGCACCATTGGTTCTAGTTCATCTTTAGGAAGTGTTAAATTAGACATGGTTGTATCTGCGGTTAAGATGTCCTCATCATAGATTGTGAGGTTGCAGTCTATGAGATTTGGGTAATCTCTAATAAGCTCACGAGAGAGTACGAGAGCATGACCGTAACGCTCCAAACCGTAGGCATGGCTCTAGGCGGCCTAATATCGGTGATGCCTTCAAAGTGAACCTTGCTTACACAAGACTGGCAATTCAAGGCTTTGGCTATTGCATAGTTGTAAGTAAGTGGATCTTGCTGTGCTAGGTGTAGCTCAACCCGGGACGGGTCTACACTGCAAAACTGGTATATTAAAAGTGTTGGAAAGCTTTTTCTTGTAGACTTTGACTTCTTGGTGGGGATTGTACGAATTAATCCTGAATTAATTCAACGAAAGAAGTCAAAGGGGTGTTGAGTTGAGGGTGTGGCCTTTAGTACCATATTGCTTAGCCAGGTAGAGTGCAATCAACTTATAAGGGGAATTCATGCATGGACTCTAGTATGAGTTGGTAGTAAGGCTAGAGATACACATGGTTGGCTATGCTAGGCTATGTACACACGCGTGCGCGTATGTCGCGTGTGTTATCGCGTGACTTTTGACTTGCGACGACGCGCGACCATGATCGAGATGTGCTAAGTGTACTTAACTTTTTGCCACGTGTACTGACTATTCCACATCACCTTACACCTCGTCTGCTGGTGTGGCGTCGCGGACTCAGAGAGACACACGTTTTCGTACGGTTAGTCCATTCATCCGCAATGTGAGATTCCAGGAGGCGGTTCTTGGAATCATAGCAGTTCGGATGTTTTTTTTCGTGAGGTAGTTTTCGGTTCGCGGTTTCTTAAGGAAGATGTCCCTGTTCGAGAAGATGGCGCGACAGAAATCAATCCTGTTCTCTCTGACGCTTCCTCCAGTTTTTGCTACTTTTGAGTCATCCGATCCCTTCGCTTGTCATGCAACAAGTGTGAGGGAGAGCAGTATCTCTGATCCGACACCGATGAATTGACGCCCTGCACGGGCGACCGGAGATTAAGTTTCTGGGAAGTGCCGTACTGCTCAACTGCTCGTCTTCATCTTCGACAGCCGCATCACTTCTACGCTGCTTCCTGTTCTTCATCAAGCCCATAGTGAGTGCTCTGGACTAAGTTGTTCTTGGTCCAAGTGATTCTTTTTGTGATTAGATCTGTTGAGGATGCATACTGCTATAATAGTTTTATTTACATCTATGTATCTTTTGGGTTATCTAGTATGTGTAGGCATGTTTTATTTACTAGCATGTTCTGTTAATTTGCTGGCTGCTAGTAACCATATTGTAGACGTAATGTTTAACTTCTTGTTCTTATTGCGTATGTATGAAATTAAATTAATGTTATGCCATGTTAATTTTCCAACAACCAGTCCATGCACTTGTTACTTGCACGCGCGCGTTGTACTCGAGGAAGAAGGAAGTAGAAGGGAAGAGGGAGAAACCGATCAATTCAATGCAATTCTCAACAAGCAAAAACATCAAATAAACATGTAGTCAGATTAGGAAAAAGAAGGGTTAGAGAACCCTATCTCTACTACTTCTAATTAGGAGTTAGTGGCGGTCGTTCGTTCTCCTCTAGAGTACCTGATCCATTATATCTGACATAAACGGTTGAGATGGAAGGGGATTTAACCTGATAGTCTCACCCCTTCCTCTCGTCTTCTCACGCAAGCCTAACCGCTCCAGCCACGATGTCTTTTATCTCAAACCACTTTGACTCCGCACCACCTCCCCCCCCCTTATCCAGCGTGCTCAACTTTCCCTCTCAATTCTCTTCGGAGGAACGAGATTTTCCTACCATTGAAACATAACTAAAGTTAGTGGCCCTTGTAAATAATTTTTTTGTCACAAATTGAGTTTCCGTGGAAACATACGGACACATGACTAATATATACAAAAATTAAAGAGGAAGCCCCACAGGTCAGTGACCCGGAGACTCCATCAACCCCACCATGTTTCTCTTACGACAAGCTGCAAGCCCACAACCTTCATAGGCCGACAAGTTAGGCCCACCTCAATAAGCCCAACTCGAAGCCCATCTCCCCGGCTCTCTCGCTAGTCGCTTCTATCTTACACACAACACGCTGTCCCTCTTCTTCCTTTCGCTCGCTCTCATTCCCCGTCTTGTAAAACCCTAGCTCTCCCTCCGCAATGGCGACCACCGACGGCGAGCCCCAGCCCGTCGCCGCCGATGCCACCCCAACTCCGGCGCTAGATCCGTCTCCATCCCCGGCCAAGCGCAAGCCCGACGCCGCCGCCGACGCTGACCTCCCTCCCCTCGACCCGCCCCCCAAGGCCGCCCGCCCCAACGCCGACGAGGAGGCCGCTGACGAAGCTAAGACGCGGGCCGCCGACAAGGGGAAGGGAAAGATGGTGGTCGAGGAGGAGGAAGAGGAAGGCGACGGCGACGAGGAGAGCGACGACGACGACATCGGGGAAGGAGGCGACGGGGAGGGGGGCGACGAGAGTGACGACGGATTCTGCGAGGACCCCCTCGCCGAGGTCGACCTCAACAACATCCTCCCCTCGCGGACCCGCCGCCGCGCTCCGCCGCAGCCCGGTGCGTATCTGGTGCCGCCGGAAGTGGCGGCTGAGGACGACGAAGACGACGAGGACGCCGATATCGACATGGCTCCCGAGGAGGAGGAGGAGGACGGGGAGGAGAGCAACTAGGGTCGCGGCGGAACAAACTCACTAGGTAATGATGCCTTCGTCTCGCGCCTGTGATGCGCAGATATATCCACGATTTGCTCGCGGAAGTACATTACTGCTCTGATTGCAACATTGCGTCCGTTTTGGGGCCTTTGGTTATCGTATTCATGTATGTATTTGCAGCGTTGAATCTCTTAGTTTTCTCATACACCGTCTAATTTTACATTTTTGGTAAGTATTGCTCCTGCTGCTTCAGCAATGTGTTACCTTTAACCTTGGCCTGTCTCACTTAGATGTTTCCAAGTGTTGTGCTTTGTCCCTTGGATGTGCATACACTCGTGCTTCTCTCATGGGAATGTGCCCTATTAGGTAGAAATGTGCATAGTTTTGCTTGCACTTGCAATTGGATAGCATTGTCCTAATTACATTGTATGGAGGCTGGAGCTGCAATCAATTGGTTCAGTCAGGCGTTTCTTTAGTTGTCCTAAACTACCAATTATGTGCTTGCAGTACCTTTCATTAGCCTCTGTTTGATGTATCACAATTATCATTTTTTGGAGTATAGTTGCCTCGAGCCTTCGGCCTTGACCTTGTTTAGTTAGATTTATCTTTACATTTGCAAGGCCAAAATATCTCTTACCCTATTACTTTTGAGGTCCGCATTGTGCATTTGTGAACAAGGTCAAGGTTGAAGCAAGTATATTGTTGTGTTGGAATGAGCCTTGTACTGTGAAAATTCACTAGTTTAGTTAGATTTATCTTTACATTTGCAAGGCCAAAGTATCTCTCACCCTATTACTTTTGAGGTCCTCATTGTGCATTTGTGAACAAGGTCAAGGTTGAAGCAAGTATATTGTTGTGTTGGAATGAGCCTTATACTGTTAAAATTCACTAGTTTTTACCTACAATGGAACCATATTGTTGTAATTGCATGTTTTGGATCTCTGCTCACATGACTCAGCTAGGCATGACTATATTTATCCTAAATTCCTAATTGTACATTTGCAATATATAGATTCCATATTTCTTTGATGTATTACAATTAGTCCTTTCGCACCTATGTTGCTTCAACCTTGATATTCAATTATATGTGCCCTGCCCTTTAATTATGCAAGGTTGACGTATCTATTTTCCTGTTACAGTGGAGTGCCTTTGTAAGTCTCATTGTTAGTAGTTAGGTTCCTAGCAGATGTTGCTTTGATTGTATTTCTACCTTTGATGGTAGAACATAGAGCAGTGCTCACTTCATTCATGACCTTTGGACTGGTTAACAACGGTAGACTAAACAGCAGTGAACCCAGCCTAGCTGCACTCTGGCCTTCTTTTGGCACTCTGAGCTTGGCTTAGTTTGTATACAGAAGACAAGCTCAAGCTTAGCTCGGAATAAGCTCAACCAATCTTTCACATAGGGTTCAAGGTTATTAAAGCGATAAGGCAAGACGAGGTGACTCACCACCTTTTTTACCGCCAAAGCGCTGAAGGCGTGCGGTGAGGTGACACTATACACACATCCTAACCTAGTATAGCAGCAAATAAAATAAACAATTTTATTATGTTTTTTTTGTTAAATTGACACACCAACAGTGACCACAGCAATAACAGTGAGCAACCAACATAGTAAGACACTGTCACACACTAGAAGAGTACTATATATCTTTATCAGTTTGCCTATCTCCATCTTCACATATTGCTTTTTCATGGTATGCAGCAACTGCATACCAGGAATGAAGACTTGCGCTTGTTACTGTAAACGACATTTAAAGAGCATGCTATGCTATATCCTATATGCCATCGTCAACAACCTTCTGGAGAGAAGCAATGTATGCTTGCTGTACTGATTTACATGTAGTGAGATGCTACCTCAGCCAGATTCCATACTCAGTTATATTTTTTAATCTTATTTCCCTGACAGAAATATGCTTTCCCTTGATTTTTTTTTCATGTTGCATAATTCATGTTTGAAAGCACAGATTCAAGGTTGTCAGATGAACTGTACTTAAATGAACTTCTTATTTACTCAGTTTCAATTCAACCCTTTTATTTTGATTGTATTGGAAATTATCATTTTCAGCCACTTTTACATTAGATCTTGGCCAGGCATGTGGTCTAACCATGCATGCAATGTAAAACGTTGATCATTGAACTGTGTCAGTGGTTAGCAGTTCATGTATTGCTCTCTTGTGTGGGGCTTTGCTGGATTATTTAGCTGGTTATTATTGTTGAGCCATATGGACTGTTTCTCTGTTATATTGTCACTGACCTGCAACCATGCTTATTAAAGTGATAAGGCGAGGCGAGGTGACGCCATACACACATCCTAACCTAGTACATAAATAAGCATGTTGTCAATTGTACAGAACTACTACTAGTGTACTACAGTACTACTACTAGTCTATGACAATACTGCTGCTTCTACTACTAGTCTCTCCCTCCCTGTTCGCTTCTGAGCCTCTCCCTCCCCCCCACCACCGCAGCCTCCGCTCCCCCTTACCCCACTGCTTCTGCTCTTTCTCCCCCCTCCGACGCCTCTTCCTCTCCCAGGCTCCCCCACCGCTGATGTGCCCTACGGAGCTGCCGCCCGCCTATTCTTCTCCCCCATCGCCTTCCTCCGTTCTCTCCCATAGCCCTCCCCTTCCCATCTTCCCATTCCACCTTTCCTCCTCTTCCTACCCCTTCCCGGATTCCCCTTCTATCGTCAGGACAAGAGCAGAATAGAGTAGACACGGCAGAGTATAGGACAAGGTGGGGAGAAGAAGACAGGGGGAGCAAGGGGAGAGGAGGACGGGGATACCTAGGTGCCGAAGCAGATGGGGATGGGGCCACAGGTCGCGGTGTGGAGGTGGGTGGCAACGCTATGGTGCCCTCTCTCTAGATCTGGCTCCAAGGCTCTCTTGGTCTGTCTATTCTCCAGGTAATTATCTATTTTACCCACCCTAGTCCCCAACTCCCTTTGGATATGGTGGCCGCCTTATCTTCCCCCGTCGCCATACATCGCTTCAGCGACGCCTCACCACTATGGTGGACGCCATAAGCATCTCCGGCAAGGCAAGCCTATGGCGGAGGCCCCTGCGATTGCCTTACCGTTTAAGCGACGTTTAAACAATGCTTTAACAACCATGCCTGCAGCATAAGAATCCATAGAGAAACATGCAAATACATTCTAGAGTCACTTAGTGGTCCATGTGAACAATTTTTTCATGCATTCAGCTCTTGAGAACTTTTTCCCCGGGGCTTACATTGGTTAAGTGGTCCATTACTGAAGTAATCACAATTGCAGCAATTACGGTGAGAATCAGTTTGTGACTTTGTGTTTGCTATTGATTTGACAGCTACATTCTTCATAGGTGATTTGCAGAAGCATACACTTTGTTTTTTTTCGGTACTTTTTATGTCAATTTCCATGATTGTTTGCCCAGCCCCCACCATCTTCCAGCTAGTTTTGCTCAACTTGGGTCAAGCCTCTTGATCTCTGATATGAATCCAATTTGGACCGGTATACTTCGGCGCCGCTCGAAAGCGAATGGCAGAGTGGCGTCGGGTGGAAGCGAGGCGTGGGCGATCCGAAAGTTCGAGAACCGCACGACGCAAGTCCAGAGTAGTAGAGATTGCTGGTTGGTCGGGAGGGGATTGGTTTGGATTTGGTTAGTTAGTCGATTCGGTAGTTAGTCCTGGGATCCAGTTAGTTCCTTATCTTGAGTTAGGTTGGTTTTTGGCGGGTCTTATCTTGACTCAATCTGGAGTCAGTCGAGTCCCCATATATGTATGCAGAAAAGGAATGAAAAAGGGGATGCTTTGAGTGTCGCAAACTAACCTCAGGCAGTGGCTCTGAGAACAACCAAACCCAAGGCGCCCATCGCCACGATGAATCCTTCGTCGTCGACGAGCGAATTGCGATCTGGCCTTCGGCCGGGTACTCAGCGATACGAGCAGGTTCACGTCGAATCGGCTTGTATCAATTTGGTAGCGGGGTAGACGAGTACGCAAAGGAATTTCAACGACTCCTTGCGCGTACTTCGAAGATGAGGACAAATCAGATCGAGACTTTCATAGCCGGCCTGTCCACTACCCTGGGAGCGGACGTGCGGCGTGAGAGGCCTCGGGATCTCTCGGAGGCTATTGGGTTTGCACGAGAAGCAGAAGCAAGGAAGGCCGCGTGGATTGCGGAAGCAATTCAAGGGATGACTGACAAATGACGTGGTCGCGGTTCCTTCAATCGGGGCTGGCCAGCCATGGCAAATCCTTAAAGCACGGCGATGACGACTGCCTCGGCAACGGCTGCTGCAGTCGTCCCCCTGGGTCGTACGTTTGGAGCAACATCGGCAGCACACAGCGGATATACACCGCAGGTTGGGGGTGGCGGAACGGTTGCAAGTAGTGCCAACCCTAGCGCCAAGGCAGCCCCGGCAGCAAGCACACAGAGCAGCGCTGCTTTTGTTCCGGGACGGCGTCGGCTCACTGTCAACCAACTCGCGGAGAGACGGGCAAAGGGATTGTGTTACAACTGTGATGAAGTTTATAGAAGAGGCCATCAGTGCAAGCGGTTGTTTCATTTGGAGGTAGCAGATGAGGAAGAGGAAGAGGCGAACGAAGATGAAGTAGACGTGGAAGCTTCTTTGTCGATGATCGCTGCCCTGGGACCTAAACACGGGAACACAATGCAGCTTCCTATTCACATGGCGGGCAAGAATTGGCTGGGTCTCATTGACAGTGGAAGTACGCACAATTTCATGAGTGCCTATGCAATACGCCAAGGGAAGTGGGAGCATGCTGCAAACACAGAAGAGTTGGGCTCTCCCCAACAGGTTCGCATCGTTGGAGGTTCGTTCCTGCCCTGTCTCGGAAACCTTTAGGCCGAGTTTAATATCCAAGGGTAGTCGTTCACAGCACCCTTCATAATCCTGCCAATCGACGGATTTGATGTGATATTGGGAGTGCAGTGGCTACACACCTTTGGAGACATTCACTGGAATTTTGAAGAACTGTTGATGGAATTTGTGAAGGAGGGAAGGCGCATCAGACTGCAAGGCACCAAGCGTGAACCAAGTCTGACCATGATGCAGATGGAGAAGGAAGGACTGAGGTGATCCACCAATTGCTGCGCGCCTACGAGGATATATTCGCTGAACCCCACGGACTTCCACGCAGGAGACAGTGCAACCATCGCATTCTGCTAGCAGAGGGTACTGATCCCGTGGTGGTGAGACCTTACCGATATCCATATCGGCAGAAAGATGAAATTGAGCAACAGTGTGAAGCTATGTTGAGGTAGGGGATTATCCGACCCAGTCGTTCGCCTTTCTCATCCCCGGTACTGCTAGTGAAGAAGGCGAATGGCTCGTGGTGTTTCTGTGTTGATTACCGCGAGCTTAATGCGAGGATGATAAAAGACAAATTTCCGATTCCGGTAGTGGAGGAACTCCTTGATGAGCTGGGCGGAGCACGGTACTTCACCAAGCTAGATCTACGTTCGGGCTACCACCAAATTCGGATGTGGGCTGCCGACATTCCCATGACGGCCTTCAGGACACACCACGGCCATTACGAATCCCTTGTAATGTCCTTCGGGTTGACCAATGCGCCGTCGACATTCCAGGCTTTGATGAATGAGGTGCTGCAGGACTTCCTGCGCAAATTCGTCCTTGTCTCCTTCAACGACATCTTGGTGTATAGCGGGACGAAGGAGGAACGCCAGGAGCATCTGCGCTGGGTTTTGGAATGGTTACGGCAACACCGGCTCTTTCTCAAGCGTACCAAGTGCGCTTTTGCCCAAGAGTGTATCGGGTACCTCGGGCACATCATCTCTCACAATGGTGTAGCCGTGGACCCCGACAAGCTCCGGCCGTGACGTCATGGCCGTAGCCAACATTAGTAATGGCCCTCCGAGGTTTCTTGGGGCTAACGGGCCACTACAGGCACTTCGTGCAGGACTACGCCAGCATAGCCGATGCACTAACGGCATTGCTTCGTCGGCACAACTTCGAATGGACGGATGCGGCGGAAGAGGCTTTCCATCGCCTTAAAAAGGCGCTGATTTCCGCACCAGTGTTACAGATGCCAGATTTCTCAGCTCCATTTGTGGTCGAATGTGATGCATCCGGCTCGGGCATAGGGGCAGTGCTCCAACAACATGGCCACCCTATAGCTTACTTTAGCCGCAAACTGGCGGATCGGCATATGAAGTTGGCGACGTATGAGCGGGAACTCATAGGGCTGTCCAAGGCGGTGTGACACTGGAGGCCGTACTTATGGGGACATCCGTTCATCGTGCGCACGGATCACGGAAGTCTCAAGTTCCTGTTGGAGCAGGCTCTCATCACGCCGCCTCAACAACACTGGCTCAGCAAGCTGATGGGATTTGACTTTCAAGTAGAGTACAAGCCGGGGCGTCACAATGCCGCCGCGGACGCTTTGTCTAGGATGCCGCTGGAGGAGCTTTGGTGCGCTGAGATCTTCGGACCCAAAGAAGTAACGCGTTCCCAGTGGCTCGAAGCTCTGCGTGCGGATCCAGAACTCCAGCAGCTGGTCGCCAAGTGGAGCAACTCGCAAACGGCTGGGAGCTATCCTCTAGTGCAAGGCCAGAAGGAGGAAGACGCGGAAGGAGATACGGTCGGTAGGCAGAAGAAGTCATCGATGCCAACCACATCATCCAGAACAACCGGCGAGCTGGCGCACTGGACTATGAGGGAGGGACTCGTCTACCGCGACAATCGTTTGGTGGTGCCGACTACCTCAACCCTGGTGGACGGGATCTTTGCATCAATCCATGATCTCACCCACGAGGGAGTTCAGAAGACACTACATCGGCTCCAAGCCAAATATTTCTGGGAGCGGCAACGCGAGTTGGTGGAACGGTACGTGGCTCATTGTAAGGTGTGCCAAAGGAACAAGACCATTACAATGTCCCCATCCGGCCTATTGCAGCCATTACCGGTGCCACATCAGGTTTGGACCGATATCTCAATGGATTTCATCACGGACCTACCAAAGTCTCAGGGAAAGACGGCCTTGCTGGTGGTCGTAGACCGTTTGTCGAAGTATGCACACTTCATTCCAATGGCATGGCCGGCCACAGCCCCTACTGTTGCCAAGCTCTTCTTCGACCAGGTGGTTAGGCTACATGGCATTCTCGAGTCCATTGTGTCGGATCGCAATCCGGTGTTTCTTAGTACCTTTTGGCAGGATTTGTTCAAGAGAAATGGAACTACTCTACTTATGTCCACCGCATACCACCCACAAACAGATGGACAGACGGAAGTAGTCAACCGTACCTTGGAGATGTACCTCTGTTGCTTGGCAGGGTCCAACCCGACAACATGGACGCAATGGGTACCGTGGGCCGAGTTTTGCTACAACAGTTCCTATCACTCTGCTCTCAAAATGACTTCATTTGAGCTGGTGTATGGCAGGAAGCCCCCGCCTCTCACACCCTACCAGCAAGGGGCCATGGTTATTGATGTGGTACCCGCCTCTCACACCCTACCCGCCTCTCACACCTTGGTGGATCGAGATGCCCTGCTGGAACAAGCACGGAACCATTTGCTCATGGCACAGAACCGGATGAAGTAAAGGTATGACATGCACCATCGGGAAGTAGAGTTCGCGGTGGGCGCATGGGTATGGCTCCAGAAGAACCGGCAGGGGTTAGTCAGAGAGCAGCGACACTCCAAGCTAGTGCCCAGGTTTTATGGGCCATTTCAAGTGCTGGCGAAGATTGGATCAGTGGCATATCGGCTTCAGCTACCGCCAGCTACCCGACTTCACAATGTGTTTCATGTATCCTTGCTTAAGGAGTTTCGCGGCACACCGCCTGACCAACCGACGGCCCTTCCCCCAGAGGTGCAGCTCGGAACCGAGCAAGCTAAACCGGAACCCCACCGCATTTTGGCGCATCGGTTTGTCCACGGAAAGCGTCAATTGCTAGTACACTGGACAGGAGAACCAGTGGAGGACGCGACATGGATGGATCATGGATGCTATCACGTTTCGGCGCTCTTTTCCTGATTGCAAGCTTGTGGACAAGCTTGTTTTCTAGGGGGGAGCTGATGATATGAATCCAATGCTGGACTGGGTATACTTCTGGCGTCACCGCTCGAGCGGAATGGCAGGAGCTGGCGCGTCGGGTGGAACTGAGGCGTGGGCCGATCCGAAGTTCCAGGAACCGCACGACGCAAGTCCAGAGCAGTAGAGATTGCTGGTTGGCTGGGAGGAGATTGGTTTGGATTTGGTTAGTTAGTCGATTTGGTAGTTAGTCCTGGGATCCAGTTAGTTCCTTATCTTGAGTCAGGTTGGTTTTTGGCGGGTCTTATCTTGAGTCAATCTGGAGTCAGTCGAGTCCTTATATATGTATGCAGAAAAGGAATGAAAAGGGGAATGCTTTGAGTGCCGTAAACTAACCTCAGGCGGTGGCTCCGAGAACAGCCAAACCCAAGGCGCCCATCGCCATGACGAATCCTTCGTCGTCGATGAGCGAATTGCGATCTGGCCTTCGGCCGGGTACTCAACGATACGAGCAGGTTCACGCCGAATCGGCTCGTATCAATCTCCTTCCAAACACTGTTGTCTGCTTAGACAATGGTTACTACGTTGCCACATGCATTGGGCATAAGTCAATCCAGCCCGATGTGCTGCTACCATGTCATGACTTATGACCCACCTTCAAGTTGTTAGTGTGGCTTGTTTTCCCCTGCCTATGCTAGTCTTAGGTATGATCCGTGGAATTGCCTCGTCACCTATGTGAATTGCTGTATGCTTTATCAAATATCTGTATTGTTTGACTTGGAGGGCATTTGTTGGATATCCGATGCTTCTTGTAATAGTATTTGGCTGTTCACTTTTGTTCAAATCTCTTTGATTTGATTTTTTTTTCTTTTTTTCATCCTATGTGGCATTTATTCATCAATCGATAGTTCTAGACAGTAGACATTGAGTAGTCATGCCTATGCTCCTCTGAAACAGTTCATCTTGTACCCATGTTGAACCACAACATGGATAATCAATGAGGTTAGCATAAATTATATGGATATTAGTTAAATGTTATATTATGTTGATGAAAACCGCTCAAGCTAAATATAGTGGACTCCTGATTGCAAAAGAAGCACTATAGCATTATATTTTCAACATGGTCTAGGATCTAGATGATCCATATGTCAACAAAGCTAGGCCATCATCATCATTCATCAATGACGAAAATTCTTATCTCTAGGAACATCTTGCAGCCAGGTCTTGGTCTAATGGGGTGGTCAATCTGTGGGAGGAAGTATGGTTTAATGGATTCGTAATGTTTAGATTTGAATGTTTCAGGTCCATAAGTCAATAGTAGTCAATCTTTATGTTACAGTAATTTTTGAAATGATAAAACAGCTGTTTATTTATTCCAATGAACTGCATGATATGATGGTGCCCTGCCATGGGTTGCTTCTGGTGGCTAATTAATATAGTTCCAAAATCGACTCTGCTACTGTTCACAACAGTTGATGCGCTTCTACCCATTGTTGATTGGCCAGTTGGGACCATATGAATATAGCTCTTTCTTGGTGATCTACTAAGCACATGATTGGAATAGAGTCTACAGAATAAATTCTCCCCATGACGTGTGTTGTTTGAAAGATGGAAGTCGTGCATTTTTTGGGGCCCTTTTAGATAGAAACCCAGTAAATATTGTTATTAATGTGTTTTTTTTTCTGCAGGAAAAATGGTTGCTGGTGCTGGATATCCTACATGCAGGGAACCTAGATGGACATGTCATCTTCGGGAGTTGATCATGGATTAACTCAATTATCATTCTGTAGTCGTTAGAGCTCTGTCACCATGATTTGCAGCATCAATAGGGTTATTTGAACTGCTAAAAGGGGTCAGCCAGTACTATGTGGTATTAAGAGTTTTCGATGTGTTATGTTGTGATCATGGTTGAACAGTTAACATCTCTTTTGCATACAGTAGTTCTAGTTCCCAGCGACTGTGAACTCTGCTTAGTTAAACTTGCCCTGACATGCAGTTCTCCCACGGTGTATAGCCGTGTGGTAGAAACCACGTCTGTGCTTTAAGGAGATTTGATTGAGTACCATTATTTTCAGTTCCTATTATTTGCTGGATTCTTAGGACGAGCTCCTGGAATTCCAGAACATGAGGGCACTACCAGATATAGATGGCCAAATGGGCGGCACGCACGGCACGAGCACGACTCGGCACGGCCCGTTTAGGCACGGCACGACAAAGCACGAAGAGCTAATCGTGCCGTGCCGTGCCGGTCCACGGTCGAAGATCGGGCCTGAACGCACGCGAAAGGGGAAAATAGTGCGTCTGCGCACGAATAGTCCGTCGTGCTCATAGTGCGTCTTGAGCTCATCGACACTATACAACAAAAACCCTCAAACAAGGGAGATTTTATATGGCTAGGGTTTCGGTTTCGCCTCGTTACGTGCAGTCGTGCGTCGCGTGTGCCCATTGTCCGTGCCTTCATAGTCTTGGATTCGTGCGCGTGCCCATTTTTCGTGCGTGCCGTCGTGCCGCACACGGCGAAGATCGGCCCGCACGCGGCACGATTTGTAGTGCCGTGCCGGCACGGGCACTATGAATATCGTGCCGGGCCATGCCTAGTGCCGGGCCCAACTCCCGTGCCTCGGGCCGGCCCGTTTAACCCGGCCCATCTGGCCAACTATACTACCAGAGGGAAGCTCTCATTCAATGAGCTGTTCTGAAATTCCAGGAACACACACACACACACCATTTGCATTACAGTACTATGCTGCAAAAAGTATTAGGAATATGAAATTATCAATGGCATTTTAAATTCTTGGTTCCTACATAGAAAGATGAGATAGCTGTCGATGATGAGATCCGCTGCTGTAACCGTAAATTGTTTATCTTGCAAGTTTTTGTCCAAAGGGTGTTCGAAAATTTTTGGAAGATAGTCGTCTATGAAAAGCTTTCCCTTTTAGATTGAAATTTACTTCCAGGATCAACCATGAACCATGCTCCTGGCTAACCTGTTATGGCTCATTAGACACGAGACACTGATGGGGATGCCACTGTTCCCTATGTTGGGGACTTTTCAACTCTTGCGGGCCTGGAATCACAAAGCGGCGTAATCATTACGTACTCACGTCACGTCAATCAATCCTCTTTTACCAGCGTATCTTTCTTCCAGCAGCTGCTTTGGCGCTGTGGGAGGAATGCATAAATTTGACATGAAACAGTTTAGTTTCTGCAGGAATCACGGGGAACCATGCGTTCCAATTGGAGCCTAAAACCTCGAACTGATGCTGATTTTAATCACCGGCTACCTTACAAAAACCACCATACTATTTTAAGTAAATATCTCGTTCCACGTAATTTCCACAGACATTTTTCTCATCGAATTACGCGCTGGTCGCTGTGGTCTTTGTCTGTCCTCAGGATTTACCAAGTACCTTTTACCTAGGCCTAAACTCTCTTTGAAATACTTCTCTCCTATCATAAATAGTTGTCATTTTAGATATAATTATAGTCAAACTTTTTAGAACTTTGACTGTTAATATCTTTTTAAATATTTAAATTGGATATATGAAAATCATACGTGTAGATTTGGATCAAAAAGTATTTTCATAATATTATAATTTTATTATGTTTAGAAATATATCATAATAGAAATTAGTGGTTAGAGCTATGTTTTAGAGACCGTGTCATTGTTTAAAACGATAATCATTTGTGACCGGTGAAGAGAGTAAATAGTTTTAGCTTTATTACGAGCTTCTTGTAGGAGTAAGTGCTTAACTTGTATCGAAGTCCGTATCCAATATGGCTGTTCTGCATATAGTGCCTTGTATAATCTGTCAGTGTAGTTTGTATGCCTTGTATAATCTGTCAGTGTAGTTCACAGGTAGGTGGGCTATTACCCTAGCTTGACATCTCTGATTCCTGTCGTGTGGTTTTTCACACCTTGGTACAGAATGCCATTTATTTGTTGAAATCTGCTAGAGCCAAACAAAACGTAATTTGACCCAAAGTGCTCCCACCATCTTCAGTTGTGAAAGAGAGAGAGAATCATCACATCATTAGACACTGAGCATGGTGTTGATACACACACTCAAGGTTTCAAATTTCGTTTTTGGTTCATATCTCGTTGCCCTCTAAAATCCAAAATTTCAGTGAAATCCCATTACTTCGGACAAAATTCAGAAGAAATCCAAAAGGAAAAATTCAAATATGGAATTTTGTAAACTGGGATTTCCAAGATTTCAGAGAAATTTTCGAAATTTAATCCAAAATTGCTAAAATCTCAGCAAATTTAACCGAACGAAAAATGGTCTAAACGACGTCAAAAAATTATGAAATTTTTTATAGATGGTCCTGACACATCACTATTATTCCCATAAAAATTTCAAATGATGATCAAGTCTGAGGAATGTTTAAAAATTCTGACAGTGGCACTGTTTTGATAAAAGGTTGACTAGCAAATTTGAACCGAATGAAAAATAGAACAAACCATGTTATAAAATTCGGAAAAAAATTTTGGATAGTCCTAATGCATCAATAATATTTTCATAAAATTTTTAGATGATGAGCAAGCTTCAAGAATTTTAAAAAAAATCTGATAGTGCTATTGTCTTGATAAAAGCCTTACCGGCAAAATTCAATCGAATGAAAAATGGTTCAAACTTTGTTATAAAATTTTGATAATTTTTATAGATAGTTCTAATGCATAATCAATAATTTTATAAAATTTTTAGATGGTGATCAAGCTTCAAAAAGTTTTAAAAATTATAACAGTGCTACATCCTGATAGAAGCCTGATGATTAATACATAGATTTTCTTAAGAAATCAAAAAAGGTTTAGAATTTTTAAAACTTTTATAGAAGGCTTCTAAAGAAATGATTAATCCCTCCCAAAAAATTTGAATCATGATCACACCCCAGTAAATTTATAAAATTCTTACAAAGATACTTTACCATTTATATCCTTTTTGTTTTTTATTTTAAATATAACAAACAAAGTTTAATGCTTCCATAGATTTGATTGAGCAAAAAGAGTTTAAAATTTTTAAAAAATTTATAGAATGGTTCTAAGGCAATTCTTAAGATCTCATAAAAATTTTAGATCATGATCACACTTGTGAAAATTTATAAACTGCTGACACACAATTACTGCCTGATTTATGTTCATTCTATTTTTGATTTTTTAAAGGTAACAAATGAAATTCAATTCTTTTGAACATTTTTATGTATGATTCTAGACTTCTAAAGATAGTACCATAATTTTCTTAGAGAATGATCAAGTTTGTATAATTTTATAAAAATCTTATAATGTTTCTATCAAAATTATAAAATAACTAAAAATTCGGTTTTTCAACAAATTTTCATGGAAGATGACTTTGTTGTTGGGCCAAATCCGGTTCTCAAAACTCAAAATCTCGCTGATTTTTTTGAAATTATTGTAGCATTTTGATTTTTTTTTTCAAATTGTTTTACTTGGGCGGGATTTTGGCTCCCGTCCCTGGCCAGAATCCGAGATCTCGGTGAGAAATTCCGAAATTAGGTTTTTGTAACCTTGCACACACTAGCATAAAAGAGCAGGACAACATGCTCGGGTCCCGATCAAATCTGCATACATGACTGAAAGGCAGTGCTGATCACAATGCACAAAATATGCATGGATGCTAGCTCTTTACAGTCAAGGCCCCCCCTGTCTGTCTAGCTCAGTCAGTAGTCAATTCCTGAATCTTGCTTGTTGGCCCTCAATCCCAAGCTGCAGTCTTTACATTAGTGGCTTCTCAATGTGCAGACATGAAATGTCGCATGTGTTGCCAGTATCATTAACACCAGTTTAATAATTAAGAGTGCGTTGTTATTGATAAATTAATATTATCCAGCACATTAAGCTGTTGCGTCATGCTTTGAGCTTCAACGTAATGCATGGTCGAGCTTTGTCATAGCCTACACCATGTCTCTTTTGTTGAGCTTAGCTTAAAAAGAATCTCTTCTGGATAGATTAAAGGAGAAGTGAGTGGGGATAGGGAAGGTATAGAATGTATTGTCACTAGCAGATAGATTCTTTTTAAGTAGTAAATCTTGGTTGAACGCTGTCCTAGCCCACACCGTAACTTTACCATTGAGCTTGGCTTACGCCATGCCTTGCTTCGCCCCTGTTGTTCATATCACACCTCTAGCGCACACCATGAAGGGAAGAGAGGGTGTTGGGATGAATATTACATGTTTTAGTAGTTAATTTGTTTGTTATAAGGTAAAATTTTTCTCTTTCTTTTTTTTTTTTTTGCGGCATTCTTTCTATCTTTGGTTGATTGCTTGTAGCTGATCAGTATGGACCAGATGAACAAAGCTTTGCTTTTCTCTTAGGTGGTCCTTGGTGCACATGATTGGAACGGGGTCTACAGAATAAGTTCTCCCCCATGGCATGCTTCGTCTCAGCCATCAGAGTGCATCCATTTATGAGGAGAGAGATGGATGAAATGGATGTGTAAGTTGGTATAAATGTCGCCTGTTTTTGATGTGCATTGAAAGGAGTCGAGCTGGAGGAGGGTGATGATGGATCTGCATGCAAGCCCTGATGATTGATCATCCATCTCTCGGCATTTTATCCATTTGGGCTGCCTCATGATTTTCCTTGATGCCATCCACGTTATGCATCTGCAACCCTCCCCTCTTTCTTCTTCCTTTTGTTACCACATTTGTTAATCTCAATCGTTCCGACGCTTAATCTGTTAATTGCGCTTACTCTTAACAAGGGAGTAATTAATGGATCTAAATACTGTTAAACTTTCTGTAAAAATAGGGGTAGACCCAACTGGCAGCGCTGATTGGACTCCTCTTCCAAAATTAAATCTAACAAGTGCAATCATCTTCTTCCCCACTGAGGGCATGAAGATTTCAGGAGCATGTTTTTGTTTGATATGACGATATGGTTCCATCTTCCATTTTCATCTGATTGGTGTGATTGAGTGCTTCTGGCATTTGACCAAACATTCTCTTTTGTTCTTCCAACATCACAAGGGTACTACTACCAGCTGCTAATCAAGTAGCATGCTGTACCTTTTGATGCTCCCTCCCTTCTGAGCTTTTTTTGAGCTCTGCAACTGATTGGTTAAGCTGTGTCATAAACAGAATCTTTTTCTTTCTTAATTTTTGCAGGGAAATAAAGTTCCCTGCTTTATCAGTCCACCGAATGCCCTAGCTTAGGGGAGGAGAGGTAGAGGCTGCTGTGGATCTATACTAGGATCTCCCTTAGGTTAGTTGCAAATGCACCATTATCTTAATGCTTAGGGTTGCTCTCCACTTGGCTGCCACTTTTCCATCTGTTCTCCCCCCTTTCCTTCTTTTCTTATTTTGTCATCTTTGACATGCTGCACATGGCTGTAAACCGCAAACACCGATCTCAGAAACCATGGTGTCAAGCATCCCTAAATCTTTTTTATGGCTTTCATTATTATCTCGGCGTAAAATAATTTACTGCTTAAATCACATGAATGTTGCGAGGAATCTTCATTAATTATTTCAGTGATTTATACAGCTACCCTTCCTCCATCTGTAACTCAAACCTTACCTCACTGCTTTTTGTAAGGCACTGAGGCACCATTTAACGAAATAACCATTGGCCATCATCTGGTAATGTAGAAGTGCATGTTTGTCAGAAAGAAAAAAAGAAGCTGTCAGCGATGCTCACTTATTGGTGAGCTCATATTCGAGGCTTGAGCTCAATCCATGCTACCTAGGCTCATCATCAGTGAAAATGACTAGAAAATTTCCCTACAAATGTTCGTACACATAGGACCACTAGAGACAAAATATGCTGACAACAAAGCCCTTCAAGGGCACTTAGAGACCATGACCATTCCTACCTGCTAATGATGCTCTATTCTACGGAAGGGGAAAGAGATCCACAGATGTGTTAGATTAAAAATAGATCGTTAGATTTAGATCTTTCATATTAATACTGCAACTAACGTTGTGTTGTTTTTCCGGGCACTATAGCAAAACACTACTCCATCCGTTTCAAAATATAGGGCGTATTAGAATTCAAAAAGTCTTTTGAAGTAAACTTTGACCATTAATTTCTGTTATAATATATTATGAATTGTTATGAAACCAACAATAATCGAAAGATAAGTGAAATATGAATCAATTGATACATCTTTTGTAAATTAAATATGCACATAATTTGACTAATTCTTGGTCAAAATTTATGTAATTTGACTTTTCTGAATTCTAATATGCCCTATATTTTGGAACGAGAGGAGTATATGTTAGCACAATTAGACGATCTGGACTGTTCGTTGTATCGATCCAATGATCCAAAAAGAAAAGGATCGCTTCAGTCTCACGAGAACCCTCTCCGAGGGGGGGTGGTGGGGATAGAGAGGAGTAGTGCAGCTTGCTTTGCAAATTGCAATCCCTCCTTGTCAAACAGTGCTGGCACTTGGCCGTGCTGATGCCCTGACCACATGCTCCCACGCGCGCCCCTTTTGGTATTCTAATCCGGCAACATATCCGGTGCAACCCCCCCTCCGTGAAACCACCGTGCAACTGAACTAAAAAAAGTTTCAAAAAATTCTGAAAAAAATCATGGATGTACATCTCAACACCCCACCTACATATAAAATTTCATGATCAAATTCATCCTATACTAGCGGTTACAAAAAAACAAGCAGCAAAATGAATAGTGATGAACAGTAAAAATCCTTTGTTCATACGAAATTTGTCTTTTTGTAACTGCTAGTATAGATGAATTTGATCATGAAATTTTTATATGGGGTAAGTTGAATGTACATCCATGATTTTTTCAGAATTTTTGAAACTTTTTTAGTTCAGTTGCACGGTGGTTTCACCGAGGTGATTACACAGGATATTTTTCCTTCTAATCCGCTGCCGTCCGCCCGCCGATCGAATTGGGGTTTGGGGTCTGAGAGACGAGATGTGATGGTGAGCAGGCGCTAGTCGATTCGGAATCCGAGGCCGGCTTACGCCGCTGCACTGCACTGCACTGCAGGTTAATGTAATGTGTGGATGTGGCACCAGAATCGCTTGCCCAGCGTGTTTGATTGCTTACTGCCTCCGCTTGCCTCGTAAGCTGTGCGGCCTGCTCTGAAGATAACTTAATTAAAAGCGTGCCCCCTCTCCTAATCTTGTTTTAATATATCCTGAGGTAGGGCTACATGAGGGTGTTGTGATGTGGGAGGGATGCATGCTGATGTGCCGTTGGACCAGCCTGAAACGTCCGATCGAAATGTGATCGGATCAACCAGGTCAATTGTTGTGGCACGGTACTACAGTGTTATTACTACGATACTGAAATTTATGGTGGGCATATTAGTTGTTTACTCGCTCAAAGGTGAAGTATGTGCCATAGTGCCGGTAGTACGTTACGTCTAAGGGTCGATTTATTTTAGCTTTTGATTCTGGATTCTAACCCTAAAAGTAAAATAAAAAATAAACAACTTGATTCTAGAATCCGATTCTCACAATCCGATCTACCTATATACACTAGAATTCACAATCCATTTCATATGTGCTTTTGGAAAATAAGCTTCTCTGCAACCACAATCCAAAATCAGCTTTTAGAGAATCCAAAGCTGAAACAAATAGACCCTAAGAGTCAAATAATGGTTACCAGACTATGGGGGTAATTTTCTTCGTTTTAACCTTTTTATAACGCTCTTAAAACAAACTTACACATATTTATATTATACGTACTCTTTTTAGATGAATTATATTCTACTTTATTTGAGTAAAATATAGAGTATAGAATAAATTTTCCATGACACCAACAATAAGAACATACATATATTTTTCAGTCTAGACACTTGTGTGAGGTCATGGCGGCAAACCAAACGTTGTGGAGGCCTCTTGTGTAACAGCTGGTCAGGGTCTTTTTAGTAGGCATGCCTACGTTGGTGAGCCTGTGGGAGGAGGGGAAGGAGTTGGTGCCATCGTCTATTCTACATGTTGTCCTCTTCGTCGCAGTGAGAGTGGAGCGGTCACCCCATCACCCTCTTCTGTCCAAAGCTATTTGCTAAGCCGTCCTCTAGTGGCTTTGTGCTTCTTGTTGTTCCCTGTGCTCTTCTTTGGCTGGTGGTGTTACTAGATGACATCTATTATGTTGTTGGTGTTGGTTGTGATGCAATCCATTAGTGTGTCATGGTGGAATTGTGGTGTGGTGTTGCCATGGTGTGTACCCTAGTGTTGATGGCTGCACTTTAAGCCCTTGCTAGAATATCAGTTTCTTCAGTTTGTGCAGCTCCTTTGATTACTAATTGTAGACTTTGTGGTTTGCAAGTTAGGTGAGGATTATGTTTTGACGTTACTCTACAAGGCATTGGCCTTTTTGGTGCAATTAGTGTCTTGGTAGGAGCTCCAAGTTTTAGGGTTCCTTCTGAAACGAATTGAATCCTCAATTCTATTTGGGGAGGAACCCATGTATATATAGATATCGTCAATGTGACCAAGCAAACCATGCCTATTAAGCAACAAATATAGTTACAATGATCAATCCCTATAGTCGGCCGAACAAGTGAGTTTGACATCACAAGTCGATAAGACAATAATGGAAGAGGATGAAGAAGCCATTTTTTCTTAATTGGATGTAAACCGGTTTTGTTTCTTTTTAAGTCTGATCAAAGCAACTGAGTTGAAAAGGCATAGGTGAAAACCTGTTTCATTTCTTTTAAGTCTGATAAAAGCAACTGATTTGAAAAGGCACAGGCGAGCGCAACGCTGGCGGGTGGTTGGTGTAGGTGTCGGTGGCGTCGGCTAGAAGGCCACGAGTGAGTCATCAGCGTCATGAGTGGACCAAAGCTCGACTGAAGGAGGCCGCGGTGACCAGCGTGTCGGGCAGCGGCATGGAGGCGCGACCTAATAAGTGTCGATTCGGTGAGAAGCGGAGGTAGGAGTGAGCAAAGGTGGCGCCGAAAGTCAGAAGGGCCGTGGCACCGGCAAAGGTGTAGGGTCGAGGATGCGCCTAGAGGGGGGGTGAATAGGCGTTTTAAGAAATTCGATCGCTCACTAAATAATTCGCTCTAATCAACCCCTTTGTCAAAACCTAATCAAATATATATGCGGAAGCGATAAATAGGTTTTGACAATTAAAGCCTAAATTAACTAGGCTCACTAGTGCACTAACTAAATTATGTCTCTAAACTAGAATTGCTATATTGAATAAACAATTTACACTAAGCAATTCTAATGCATTCAAGCAATCAATAATATGCAAAGATAAATACTTGAACGTAAAGAGACAAGGACAACCGATGTTTTTCCGTGGTGTTCGGAGACTTGCGGTCTCCCTAGTCCACGTTGAGGCTAGCCCGACCACTCGGACCGGCCCGCCGCTCAGCACCGCCTCTTTCCACTAGTCGTGGTTTTTCACGCTCGCGCATAGGCTCAACCCGAACCTTCACAAACTTCACGGGCTTCTCACACCTCGAGAGCTCCGCGACGACGCCCTCGCCGTCTAGGAGTCGGCAACCTCCAAGAGTAACAAGCGGCTCCTTCACTTGAACTTCACCGAAAGCTGCTTGAATCGCTCCTCGGTGATCACCAAATGCAACACATGCACAAGGCCTCCTCAAGTGCAACACATGCACAAGAGGCTCTCAAATCCACTCCTAATTGCAACACATGCAATTAGTGCTCTATAAGCTCAAGAAGCAAAGGGAGAAGAGCAACACATGCAAATGACTCCCACACACAGCCAACACTCTGCCCAAGCCCCTCAAGGGGGTATTTATAGCCCCCACAAGAAAACTAGCCGTTTGGGGCAAAATGGCGAAACCAGAGAAAATCCGGTCCGTGGGACCTCGGCCGGTCCGCCCGCCCTCACACCAGCGATCGAAAAACCGACCATTACACGGCATGGTCGCACTGCCAAGACAAAGCCGGTCCATCGCATAATGGTCACACGGACCTACGGCCATCCGCCAGCAAAAACAACAAACACCCGAAATCACACGTCTCGAATAATCAAACCGATCGACACGCGGTCCAATGGCTTGGTCAGTCCGGCAAGGCGGTCAGACCGCCCACACTCACCAAGCAATGCACCGCCCATCGAAAAATCACACAAGGCGGGGCGGTGCACCGCATGCAGGTCACCGGACTAGGGCGGTCAGCATCGCCTCTACAGACCAAACTCCGGTTTTTAGCACAAACTCTTTTCCGACAAATCCAAAAACCATTCCTTGAGCCCACAAGTGATCAACACATGATCATTTACCCGTGCAAAACACATTTGCACCAAATCAACTCATGCTCAAAGAATTTAAACCAAATGGCAAAAACGCATTTCGCAATCGACTCAAGAACTATTCGCAAATCGTATTAAGCGAATCAAACTCGAGTTTATGAGATTAATCCCCCTAGCCATGTGAAGGTCAACACAAGACCCGGTCAACTTGCCAACACCCGTTGCAAGCCCCACTCACATGCTCTCGAATTAGGACTCATAAACCTCGGTTTATTCAAGACAACTGAACTTGCAAATAACGCAATAAACACATTTCATGCTTGAGCACTACTCTTTGCAACACATGCAAAAGTCTAGCTCCAAGCAACATCAAAATAAGATGCATGAACTCTCTAATTGCAACACATGCAATTCTCTAGTCCCATGCAACACCAAATCGACTTCACACCAAAACTAAATCACATGTATGAGCTCTCTACTTGCAACACATGCAAGCCTCTAGCCCCATACAACCACACAAACACAAATTGCTTGAGCTCTCTCCTTTTGCAACACATGCAAAACTTAGCTCCAAGCAACCACACGGTTTTAAGAAAGATGTTTTATGAACCAAAGCGTGAAGCTTCAACTAATGCAACACATGCAAAAGTGAATTCCACGCAAAAAGCCAACGATTGGCTTATCCCATTTGCAACACATGCAAATCAAAGCTTTATGCGAAAACCAAATGCAAATGCTCTTCCTCTTTGCAACACATGCAAATCGGAGCATAAACCAAACAACCAAGCATAACTTTTAACCCATTCGCAACACATGCCAAATGGTTAAACTTCACGCAAAAACCAAATCCAAATGGTTGAGCTTGAGTGAACGCGGATTGAGATCACCAACACATGATGGAGCTCAAGCAAAGAGGCAACCCCTCTTAATAGTACGACGATAAAAGATCTAGACTCAAAGACTACAAAAGTCCTTAGCCTATCTAGTTTATACCTTTGCCGCCGCACGCAAGCAATCCCCTTTGGGGTATTTATGATCTTCACTTTGATACTCCCCCGGGATCTCTACTCGACTCCTCTTCGGGATCCACTCTTGACGCCCATCAACTCATGATGCCGTCCTTGTCCCGTTCTCATCATCTCATTCATCTTTGGACCTAACTCAATCACAACTCATGAAACTTATTAGTCCAAGATGCATGGTTGTCTCAATTATCTCTTGCACTCCATTAACACATAACGGATGCCTCTAGATCAATTGAGCACAACCTAAATCAATTGAAATGATTTAATTGTGTCTTAAGTACAATAGTGCAACACATGCTTTATTATACTTAAGAGATATTCATTTGTCCTTAATTAATCAAGGAACACCATCAACACATGATGAAATGTTCTTTAATGATTAACAAGACAAATGAACTCAATTTAAATTATCATTTAAATTGATGTGAGTATATATTAACTACACAAGTTTTCATATACTCATGTTGATGGAAAGTAATGATCCATTATATGTAAATTGTATGGCAATAATCATTACTCTAAATCATCAACTATAGAATACACCCTACATGTATATGTGCATAAATATGATTGACTTGAAGATAATATGCACATATTCAATTTGATTATATTGGAGTATATCCTGTATTACCATGAGTATACTTATAACTTAGGCATTTCAAATATATACTCAAGGATTTAGTTTCTTTGTCTTGATCCTTATATGTGTCAATAACGAATCGATCAATACAAAGAGACTTTCAAATTAAACTACGAACTCCCCCTAAGTGTGTGCATCCATGTGATATATGGATTGAGAAACATAATGCACATTTTGTGGTTAATATAATGGGGACATTTATACTTTAACTTGACTCCAAAGTATGCAACTAATACTATAATGAATATGCATACATACCTTGGATTTTCCATTTTCAATGCGATGAGACTAATCAAAGATATTCTAAATAAACAAGTTAGTCTCGATATAAGATTTGTCATTAAGAACAATATCGCATTAGGGGATAAACTTTAATATTGGATTTGTCATTAACACAAGATTAGATTTGTCATTAACACCAAAACCATAATTAATGAAGGTTGAACTTACAAAAGGTTAGCGCTACGGTCTCTCGGTTGAGGATGGCACATGCGTATAAATTGAAGGAGGATGGGTGGTGCGGCTGGTTGGGGTAGCAGATCTGAATGGAGGCGCACGATCGACGAGAGGTGGAGGTCCGTGCGGATCCAAGCGAGAGGAGGAGGTGTGAAGCACCAAGGTCGCTGACAGTGAGCACAGGCGTCGATCTAGCGAGGTGAAACGGCGAGCGTCCCAAGTGTGTCTGAAAAATTTTGGATGTCGCGAAGAAAAAGATATCGAAACGAGAGAACTGTGGCTAGGGTTTCAGAACCTGGTAATTTGATACCATGAAACGAATTGAATCCTCAATTCTATTTGGAAGAGGGACCATATACTACCTTTCCTATTTCTTGAAAGATTCACGCCCTCAGGATGATTTGAGCCGAGTCGGCCGTGCGGTTCGGCTCGGCTCAAAATTATTTTTGCGTTTGAGTCCTTAAAAAATCCGTGATTACGTATTAGTCCTTTTCGTGTTTTTTAACGAAGAGAACCTTAAAAAAAACGTGAATCTTTCGTGAGAGGATCCTAAATAGATACAAAAAAAAACCGTAGTGGCATTTGGATCATTCCGGCTATTTTTTGCGAAAAGGGCCTTTTCGATTTAGCACGATCGCGGATCCGGTTCAGAAAATCGCGAATATTTCGTGAGAGGACCCTAAATAGATACCGGAAAAAAACGTGGTGACGTTTCAATCAATTCAACTATTTTTTTTATAAAAAGGATTTTTTCGATTTAACACGATCGCGGATCCTTCATGAGCGAATCCCAGATAGATGCGAAAAAAACGTTATTTCGTTTGTGTTCTTTCAGCCATTTCACTCATTTTTTCGACGATTTAAAAAAAATCCGCTGAAAAAAAAGAAAATTTTTCTACGAAAAAATAGCACACGCGGCGTGTTACACCGCGAAAAGTTTTCTAGTATATACAGACAATTACAGCTATGCCTAGGGTTAGATGGGCCAGACCCAATATACACAATTATATTTAACACCTTCGACTGTATTGGTGTCTCCTCTTGGAAGATTGGTACTGTGCTCTCTTTTTTAAAAAAATAAAATGGTTGAGCTCCCAGCCTTGGGTTCGAAAAAAAATACATGCCCCATCCGCTCTATGTACCAAGCAAATTGTTCTTCACCTTTCTGTCACACGTCATCATTCGCTACAACAGGGTACCCTCTTCATGTCTTTAAAATTTTGTTTACCGCCAATCAGAAAATGCTCTTCCAAGGTCACAAAATATTGCCACATGTCACTAGGAGCGGGCCAGCCTGAATGCGATGTTTGGAAAATCGAAATGACTTGTGACCAGACGTCCGATTTTCTGAACGCCGCAACATTTTTTTATGCGTAAAATATTTTTTTAGGTGTGCAATATTTTCCTTCGATAACTGTAGAAATGTCTATCTGAATCGCTGCAACATTTTATTCCCATGCGTGAAATATTTTTTCCTACTCGAACAATATTTTTCTTCGATAACAGTAGAAATGTGCGTGCGGAAAAAAATATTACACCGATGTGTCCGAAGAAAAACGCTGTCATCGGATGTCCGACTGCTAGCACTCGCCTTGGAAAATTGTTCATGGAACATTAGTTATTTTACTGCTTATCATGGTGATTTTTCCGAACGCTGCAACATTTTCTTTTCATGCGTGAAATATTTTTTTTACGCGTGCAACATTTTCCTTCAATAACAGTAGAAATGTCTATCTGAATCACTGCAACATTTTATTCCCATGCGTGAAACATTTTTTCCTGCTCGAGCAATATTTTTCTTCGATAACAGTAGAAATGTGCGTGCGAAAAAAAATGTTACACCGACGTGTCCGAAGAAAAACACTGGCGTCAGACGTCCGACTGCTAGCACTCACCTTGGAAAATTGTTCATGGAACATTAGTTATTTTACTGCTTATCATGGTGATGGGACTTGGCAAACGTTAGCAGTCATAAATTTTTAATAAACACACTAACCAAAAACAATGTTCCTAAGGTTAGTGTCAAAGACCCTCTTTAACATAGCTACCGACTTTTAGTTCATCTTTTACTAAGGGCATGTTTGGATCCATTAGTACTAATAGTTAGCAGCTAAAATTAGCTAAAGTGGATCCAAACAGAGCTAGTATAACTACTAACAGTAGTCGCTAACCCGACTAATCAGTAGTTGCTAACCCACTAATAGTTATCTCATTAGCTGGTTCTCCCCTGCTAATTCCTGCTAATAGATAGTGAAATGACTAATGTGCCCTCGGCCCTATGCAAACAGCTATTAATGCAAAGGTATAATAGACATTTCCACCAACAACTAAATTTTTAACCACCTATTAGCTAGTACCTCCAAACAACCCTAGCTAATAATTAGCCAGCTAATAGTTAGCCAACAATTAGCTATTAGCTAGCTAACTATTAGTGCTAATGGATCCAAATATGCCCTAAATCCTGACCCAATTTGCGAAGAAAGGTAGAAGCTTTTGGAAATCGGATTTTCAAGATAGCCAACTAGAAGCTAACTTTTATACAAACCTGAACCGTGTCAAAGAAGGCTTAGTGTGACTTGAGCCGTGTTTGTTAGAGCTATCATACGAGTTGTTGGATTGGCCGCCCGTTGGTAGCTACCAACATTTTATATGTAGCCATGTAGGAACAAGGAACTAAGACATTACATTCAGCTACACTATTTCTAATTAGGTGGTCAGTGTGACAAAAGATCCATACGTGCAAGTAACTCCATCTAGACAGCATTGATGAGATTAAATTTTCTATAAGTTAGAACGTTGACCAAGTTCTCTATGTAGATGATTATCATGCAACTTTGATTTTAGACCAACTACTTAGGCCTGTTTGGTAGAGCTCCACAGATTCCAATTTCATCTGAAATCTAAAACTTGTAGGCTAAAATAAAGTGAATTAAATTTATATTTTTAATCTAAAAAGTAAATAAGATGATCTATCTAAACATTCTTAATGTACTCATAGCTCTAGTTTCACAGATCTGATGAAGTTAGGAATACCCAGCTTCACCAGATCCACGGATCTGATGAAACTGGAGCCCTACCAAATATACCCTTAGCTAGTTTTTAATTCATCTTCTACTGTTGCTTGCCTGACCCCCATAAAAGTATAACCAACATAAAATCTTCTCAAAATGTTTGATAACCTATATGAAAGTTCTTGGCTTCTTGCTACATCTAACTTACGGTCCCATGTAGAACAAGTGTATTTTTTGCTTTTTTTTTTTATAGGAATTGAACTACTTTATGTAAAATTCCTATATTGCTAACATGCGTTAATTACATGCCTAGGTCGTACGTCTTGAAATTCAAAAAAAAGAAAAAAGAAGAAAGACATGAGGAAAAGCACAAGAAAAAAAAAGACAACGACATTTGCCCGTCAATAGTTGGTAGCCACTCTGGGTGGAGTACGACCTCAGCCGTCTGACTTCAAAACAAATTAGACAAAATCCCTGAGTTAGGCATCGTTCAGAATACATAAAAAAAAAATCCATGGATCCCTATAACAATCTAATCATTTCCCGTAAAAATTTCTCTAAAATAGAATCCAATCCAATTTCACCTCTCAAAGTTTGGTGCTGGATAGGATAGTATAAAAGTTAGCGATTCACTTATTAAAACCATAACTCAAGTTCAATGGTGTAGATATTTTATTGACTTTAATTATATTTTCGTTAGCCTACCCTAATATATTCGGAATAAATTGATGGTAGCCTAGAATCTGAAATGGATATAGTCGAGCAGCAAGGGAAGGCTGACAGCAATTCGGAAAGCGAAGGTTTGCCTGTCAGTCACAGGCACGTCGGCTCAATCATTAACCATTTATTATTATTCCGGTGCATTGCATACGGCTCTAAAACCGAGGATAGAGGAGAGGTCCATGCTGATGACGCAATAGGCATGTACTCCAACAATATATTTTTATAAGGCGTATTTTAACACATAACGATTAAGGTTACGTTAAAATTGAAATATCGCGAAAAATAATTTAGTTGTCTCCTTAATTGCGCAGAAGATGAAGATATACTTTTGTGTGGGTGGTAATAAATAATACATATGATTGAGAGAAAATAAATAGAGATATGAAAAAAATATCTCATTAAATCTACTTGCAAGCCATATATTCTGAACAAGACTAAATTGAGCACAACCTAAATCAATTGAAATGATTTAATTGTGTCTTAAGTACAATAGTGCAACACATGCTTTATTATACTTAAGAGATATTCATTTGTCTTAATTAATCAAGGAACACCATCAACACATGATGAAATGTTCTTTAATGATTAACAAGACAAATGAACTCAATTTAAATTATCATTTAAATTGATGTGAGTATATATTAACTACACAAGTTTTCATATACTCATGTTGATGGAAAGTAATGATCCATTATATGTAAATTGTATGGCAATAATCATTACTCTAAATCATCAACTATAGAATACACCCTACATGTATATGTGCATAAATATGATTGACTTGAAGATAATATGCACATATTCAATTTGATTATATTGGAGTATATCTGTATTACCATGAGTATACTTATAACTTAGGCATTTCAAATATATACTAAGGATTTAGTTTCTTTGTCTTGATCCTTATATGTGTCAATAACTAATCGATCAATACAAAGAGACTTTCAAATTAAACTACTTAACTCCCCTAAGTGTGTGCATCCATGTGATATATGGATTGAGAAACATAATGCACATTTTGTGGTTAATATAATGGGGACATTTATACTTTAACTTGACTCCAAAGTATGCAACTAATACTATAATGAATATGCATACATACCTTGGATTTTCCATTTTTCAATGCGATGAGACTAATCAAAGATATTCTAAATAAACAAGTTAGTCTCGATATAAGATTTGTCATTAAGAACAATATCGCATTAGGGGATAAACTTTAATATTGGATTTGTCATTAACACAAGATTAGATTTGTCATTAACACCAAAACCATAATTAATGAAGGTTGAACTTACAAAAGGTTAGCGCTACGGTCTCTGGTTGAGGATGGCACATGCGGCGCAAATTCGAAGGGAGGATGGGTGGTGCGCTGGCTTGGGGTAGCAGATCTGAATGGAGGGCGACGATCTGACGAGAGGTGGAGGTCCGTGCGGATCCAAGCAGAGGAGGAGGTGTGAAGCACCAAGGTCGATGACGCGTGAGCACTGGGCGCCGATCTAGCGTGAGGTGAAACAACCGAGCCAAAATCCCAAGTGTGTAAAAGAAAAATTTTGGATGTCACGAAGAAAGATATCAAACGAGAGAAGCTGTGGCTAGGTTTCGAACACGGTAATTTGATACCATGAAACGAATTGAATCCTCAATTCTATTTGGAAGAGGGACCATATACTACCTTTCCTATTTCTTGAAAGATTCACGCCCTCAGATGATTTGAGCTGAAGTCGGTAGCGGCTTGTTCGGCTCGGCTCAAAATTATTTTTGCGTTTGAGTCCTTAAAAATCCGTGATTACGATAGTCCTTTTCGTGTTTTTTAACGAAGAGAACCTTAAAAAAACGTGAATCTTTCGTGAGAGGATCCTAAATAGATACCAAAAAAAAACCGTAGTGGCATTTGGATCATTCCGCTATTTTTGCGTAAAAGGGCCTTTTCGATGAAGCACGATCGCGATCCGGTTCGAAAATCGCGAATATTTCGTGAGAGGACCCTAAATAGATACCGGAAAAAAACGTGGTGACGTTTCAATCAATTCAACTATTTTTTTTATAAAAAGGATTTTTTCGATTTAACACGATCGCGGATCCTTCATGAGCGAATCCCAGATAGATGCGAAAAAAACGTTATTTCGTTTGTGTTCTTTCAGCCATTTCACTCATTTTTTCGACGATTTAAAAAATCGCTGAAAAAAGAAAATTTTTTCTGAAAAAAATAGGGCACCTTGGCGTGTTACACCGCGAAAAGTTTTCTAGTATATACAGACAATTACAGCTATGCCTAGGGTTAGATGGGCCAGACCCAATATACACAATTATATTTAACACCTTCGACTGTATTGGTGTCTCCTCTTGGAAGATTGGTACTGTGCTCTCTCTTTTTTTTTTAAATAAAATGGTTGAGCTCCCAGCCTTGGGTTCGAAAAAAAATACATGCCCCATCAGCTCTATGTACCAAGCAAATTGTTCTTCACCTTTCTGTCACACGTCATCATTCGCTACAACAGGGTACCCTCTTCATGTCTTTAAAATTTTGTTTACCGCCAATCAGAAAATGCTCTTCCAAGGTCACAAAAATATTGCCACATGTCACTAGGAGCGCGGGCCAGCCTGAATGCGATGTTTGGAAAATCGAAATGACTTGTGACCAGACGTCCGATTTTTCTGAACGCTGCAACATTTTTTTTATGCGTAAAATATTTTTTTAGGTGTGCAATATTTTCCTTCGATAACAGTAGAAATGTCGATCTAGATTGCTGCAACATTTTATTCCCATGCGTGAAACATTTTTTCCTGCTCGAGCAATATTTTCCTTCGATAACAATAGAAATGTGCGTGCGAAAAAAAAATATTACACCGACGTATCCAAAGAAAAACGCTAGCATCGGACATCCGACTGCTAGCACTCGCCTTGGAAAATTGTTCATGGAACATTAGTTATTTTACTGCATATCATGGTGATGGGACTTGGCAAACGTTAGGAGTCATCTCTACTAATATAAATTGGCAGTTGGTGGTAGCGGTCCGTTCTTTTTAGCCCCCTCTTTTCTAACCAAAACTCTAATAATGGCCGGTCATTATAGCTAATTATTCTTTCCTAATTTACAGTCAGTCATATCTCTCTAAATATGGCTGATTATTATAGCAAAATCCTCGATTATTCTTTCGGTAATTAATAGCCGCCAATCATTCTTTTTGTACTTTATATATGCTATACAGTTTTCACAAAATCAATCAAGGGAATTCATTCAAGATCTCTCATGTCGTGTTGCTTGGCAAATGAACTCATTTAACCGATCAATAAGTGACGGACGACGTACATGACCGCGAGGCTCAGAGGCCGAAAGCCAGCTGGTGATGAGTAGCCGCGGCTAGAAGGACAACTAGAGTGCGACGCCACCGGTGTCGTGGACTCTAACGTGACCGGGCTGACGTGAACAAAGCGTACGACGCTTTGACGCGGTTGCCTGGCGACATCGGTGGGACGTCGTCGGCGGTGAGAGAGTCATTGGCATACCCTTTGGAGATAAACAGGTTGATCCAATTGAACATCGTGAGAGAGAAAAACGACGTGATGGCGCACGACGTGACGGGCGCCTCGGCACTGGTGTTTTCTGGTTCACCTTTATGGGCTCCGGCATCATGGCGGGTGAAGCCAGTGATGGCTAGGTACGCTAGAGGCATGGAGACGAGTAGGCCGGCAAAGGCGAGAGGGTCATCTGAGAAGCGCAGCGAACCGTCGGCGCAGTGGACCACCGCCGAAGCGGAGAAGAGCATGGCACCGAGGGCGGTAGCGATCCAGAAGACACGGAGGTGCAAAGGCTGGGTGGTGGCGGTGGCCCCTTTCTCCGAGACGACTGACCACGCGGCCATGGCGTGCATGACGAAGTGGGCGGCGAGGAAGGCAGACTCCACAGCGCACCATGGCGTACTCGGCAGGAGGAAAAACACGAGCGCGAGGAGGACGGCGGACACCTCGAGCGCGACCGCGTGGCGGCCAGTGATCCGGAATGGCGGTGGTTTCGGCAACAGTGCCTCGTGCTCGAGGGAAGCTCCCGTGTCGCCCCTACGAAGGCGGTGGATGACGAGGACAAGCGAGACGACGAGGAAGATGAGGTCGACGGCACCAAAGAGCGCGCGCTACGGGCATGACGAGAGGAAGAGGAACGCGAGCTGGTAATATAGATTGCAAAAAGGGATAAAATGATTGATTGATTTTTGAGATTGGTAATATATATTGCTACATACAATATATTTGGTTTTAATTCACACCTGAGAAGAAACTATAAAAACTTTTGTAATCGGAAGAAATAGATATTTGATCTTGTAGCACAATTTTCTTTTATTGCTTGACCTTTATGTTTCGTTACCAATTTTATTTTTCGTAGCAACGCATAGGCATTAATCTAGTAAATTTTTAATAAACATACTAACCAAAAACAATGTTCCTAAAGTTAGTGTCAAAGACCCTCTTTAACATGGGGGCATATCCAGTGCAATCAGGCTTTTGGTGCAATTACCGTGCAATCCAACTAAGAAAAGTTTCAAAAAATTCTGAAAAAAATCATGGATGTACATCTCATCTTACCCCATCTACATATAAAATTTCATGATCAAATTCATCCTATGTTAAGAGTAATAAAAAAGACAAATTTGGGGTGCATTTGAAATCGGATTTTCAAGATGGAAAAATATCCAAAGGCAAATAAATGTTTGGTGCAACTTTGGTGTGCAAAAATTCTGAAAAAAAATCATTCAATACATTTCAAATCTCATATAAAATTTCATGACAAATTGTCCTGTGCTAAGAGTAATAAAAACAAACTTGATCATGAAGAGAACAATTCCTGTTCATGATCAACTTTGTTTTTTTTTGTAACTTCTAGCACAGGACGAATTTGATCATGAAATTTTATATGTAGATGGGGTAAGCTGAGATGTACATCCATGATTTTTTTCAGAATTTTTTGAAACTTTTGTTCATTAGGTTACACCAAAACTTTATTTACACAGAATATGTTCCCTTTCAAGATAGCCAACTTGAAGCTAACTTTTATACAGACCCGAACCATGTCAAAGAGGGTTTAGTGTGACTCGACCCGTGTTTGTTACAGCTATCATATCAGTTGTTGGATTGGCCGCCCGTTGGTAGCTACCAAGATTTTTTATGTAGGAACAAGGAACTAATTAGACATTACATTCAGCTACACTATTTCTAATTAGGTGGTCAGTGTGACAAAAGATTCATACGTGCAAGTAACTCCATCTAGACAGCATTGATGAGATTAAATTTTCTAATAGTTAGAACGTTGACCAAGTTCGCTATGTAGATGATTCTCATGCAACTTCGATTTTAGACCAACTACTTAGCTAGTTTTTAATTCATCTTCTACTGTTGCTTGCGTGACCCCCATAAAAGTGTAACCAACATAAAATCTTCTCAAAATGTTTGATAACCTATATGAAAGTTCTTGGCTTCTTGCTATATCTAACTTACGGTCCCACTTAGAACAAGTGTATTTTTTGCTTTTTTTAATAGGAATTGAACTACTTTATGTACAATTCTTATATTGCTAACATGCGTTAATTACATGCCTAAGTCGTACGTCTTGAAATTCAAAAAAAAAAGAAAAAAGAAAGACACGAGGAAGCACAAGGAAAAAAAAGACAACATTTGCCCGTCAATAGTTGGTAGCCACTCTGGGTGGAGTACGACCTCAGCCGTCTGACTTCAAATCAAATTAGACAAAATCCCTGAGTTAGGCATCGTTCAGAATACATAAAAAAAAAATCCATGGATCCCTATAAGAATCTAATCATTTCCCGTAAAAATTTCTCTAAAATAGAATCCAATCCAATTTCACCTCCCAAAGTTTGGTGTTGGATAGGACTGTATAAAAGTTAGCATTCACATATTAAAATCATAACTCAAGTTCAACGGTGTAGATATTTTATTAACTTTAATTATATTTTCATTAATTATATTTTCTTTAGCCTACCCTAATATATTCGGAATAAATTGATGGTGGCCTAGGATCTGAAATGGATATAGTCGAGCAGCAAGGGAAGGCTGACAGCAAATTCGGAAAGCGAAGGGGTTTGCCTGTCGGTCACGGAGGCACGTCGGCTCAATCATTAACCATTTATTATTATCCCGGGTGCAGCTTGCATACGGCTCCTAAAAACCGAGGATAGAGGGAGGGAGGTCCATGCTGATGACGCAATAGGCATGTACTCCAATAATATATTTTTATAAGATGTATTTTAACTTACATAACGATTAAGGTTATATTAAAATTGAGAAAGGTACGAAAAAAATGACTTAGATGTCTCCACTTAATTATCTTAGAAGATGAAAGATATGCTTTGTGCGGGTGGTAATAAATAATACATATGATTGAGAAAAAATAAATAGAGGTATAGAACGAAAGGTCTCATTAAATCTACTTGCAAACTTTATATTCATAAACAAGACTATTCAAAAAATACTCTCTCCATTTATTTTTATAAGACGTGTTTTGACTTTGCACAGGGATTAAGATTGCGTTGAAATTGAGAAAGGTATAAGAGAAAAAATGACTTAGATGCCACTACTTACTCCCTCCATATTTTTATAAGGTCTATTTTTTGAATGGTTTTGTTTATAAATGTAAGGTTTGCATGTAGATTTAATGAGACATTTCTTTCTATACCCCTATTTATTTTCGCTCATCTATATGCATTTATTTATTACCATCCACATAAAGTATATCTTTCATTTTCTAAGACAATTAAGTAGGGGCATCTAAGTCATTTTCTCTCGTATCTTTCTCAATTTCAACACAATCTTAATTCTTGTGCAAAATCAAAATACGCCTTAGGCTATTCCCAGTGCATAGTTTCATTTCCTAGTTTCCAAGAGTGCCACATCAGGTTTTGTCTAGGTAATCGTGTATCTCAGGTTTCATCTAGATGAAACCCTCTCACCTCCCATGAAACTCTCTCTTCATAATTACCTTGCCATGTCACCAAATATGATGATGTGTCATGTCACCAAACGAAGGGAGTAATTGTCTTAGAAAATAAAAGATATACTTTATGTGAGTGATAATAAATAAATGCATATAGTTGAGAGAGAATAAATAAGGATATAGGAGAAAAGATCTCATTAAATCTATATTTATGAATAAAGTTATTTAAAAAATAAACTTTATAAAAATAAATGGATGGTAATCTTAATAAAAGTGAACCGAGGGAGTTGATGGGTAGAGTATTGGGCAAGGGACTACTGGTTGGTACCATCTCCGTATGCGCCTACATGCCACTGCACATCACCACAGGCGTAGGATATGACAGGACCATTGCTCTTGCTTTCCTTTGGTACCAATTGCTTCGGCCACCTGCAAATAGAGGTGTAATCCGCGTTGATACGGACAAATATCATTAATCTCGTATGGTTTTTTCATATTTTTATATTGAACTTAGATATAGATAGCACTGGATATCCATTTAGATACAGATAGCACTCCCGATGTATATGATGTTCTTTTTTGCGATTCCTAAAGGCGTTCTTAAGAAGCTAGATTATTTTCGATCTCGGTTCTTCTGGCAAGGGGATGACAACAAGAGAAAATATCGTCTTGCTCGATGGAACATTCTTTGTCAACCAAAAATCAAGGAGATTTAGGGATCCATGATTTGAGTATTAAGAATATTGCGCTTCTAAGTAAATGGCTGTTTAAACTTTTAACATCGACGGCTCTTGGCAACGCTTGCTTAGGAACAAATACTTAGGTTCTAAGCCGCCGTCTAAGTCGTGTGGAAACCGTGGAGATTCTCATTTCGTATAGCTTGATGAAGGTAAAGCATGATTTTCTCGCTTTGGCACCTTCACAAATAATAATGGATCGCAGTGAGATTCGGGAGGACACCTGGCTTGGTAATTGTCTACTTAAAAATCAATATCCGGGATTGTATAGTATTGTTAGAAGGAAGTTTACTACAATTGCTGAGGTTTTCATATCAGCAGAACCAAGTATTTCTTGGAGAAGGGTATTGTCGTATTGATTGGTCCAAAGTTAATGGCGTGGAATGAATTACTTTTACGTCTCGCTAACATTAATTTAATACAGATTGATGATGTATTTCGATGGAATTTGTGCCAAAATGGACAATTTACTGTGAAATCCCATTATCAAGCCTTGATTAAAACTAATATGCCAAATTTAAATAATCAGCTTTGGAAACTTAAAGCTCCACTAAAAATTAAGGTTTTCTTGTGGTACCTTCGGAGAGGAGTACTTCTAACTAAGGACAATCTTGTGAAGCTTAATTGGCAAGGCAAAGAGACATGTTGCTTTTGTCTCTAACCCGAGACAATTAGGCATCTGCTTTTTTTGAGTGCTTGCTTACATTACGCTTGGAATCTAATATATTTAGCATTTGGAATTTCTATTCCATTGCTTTTCTTTGTTTTGATTTATTCGTTTATTTATTGTTTGCGTTTTCTCGCGCTAGATCCGACGTCGGCCCTAACTTTGGCACGAATCTCGGGCAGAGCAAGATCGAGGAGTCGCGCAGAACAAGAGCCGTTCGGGGCCAGACACGACATCGACCGTCTCTCGTTAGATGAACCTTTAACCTCGCAAGGCAAGCCACACTCCTTGAACATGTTGAACCCAGTTCCACTACCGTATTTATGTATATTTCTTGTATTGCATTATTTTGCTATTTTAGAAAATTAGAAAATGTGGTAATTTCGAATGACATAAATTAGATAAATCCCAATGTTAACCCTGTTGTTATGCCTTAATTCCTTTTTAACCCTAAGATATAAAATAATGAACCCCTCGTAGATGTAGCAATTTATACATTTACTACTTTTAGACAAATGCTTAAAATCTCCGAGAGATGGCTTGGATGATGTTGGTTTTATGAAATTGCTACGGTATGAGGGGCGGCATTAGGCGGACCACGGAAGGTGGATCTGGCCCAATCCCAATCGATGACGAGGCCAATGGTTGAGGTATGGTGGTGAATGCAGTTGGTACCAATGGTTTGTGGTTTGTCATTTGGTCGAGTCTTTGGCATTTAAGGACCGAGGTCTCGAACAGCGTAAATAACTTCAGATCCGCTCAACCACAAGTTGGGCGGTCAATCCATCAACTTGGTCCAACATAGCGCGAATACATTGTACTTCCTTGGAATGCCTCTGAAGTAGCTTCCATTGAGAGAATGGATCGCAGGGCCATCGAGGCGAGCAGGAATGGAGATGCCACTTACCGTTCACATAGCGATGGGTGTCCACAACATTGACGTCTCCATGACGACGGTGGGTCTGAATGTTGCGGATCTTGGATAGCCCACCTTGGGTAGGAGCTAAAAGGGAAATTCAACGAAATGCTATGATTATCTCGGTCGGGCCGTATGCATAAAAGTTGCATGTTGATTCCGTGGCATTAATGACCGTAGATGTCTTGTGGGTAATCGAGCACCTCTCTGAGTGATATCAATGGTATTGAATCTGCCAGTGCTTAGGTTAATGAAGTGAGTTAAACTAGGGTGATTCCTGTAACTGCGCCCCTGTAGCTTTTATGATTAAAACTTGTCGTGAAGGTGAACTTTGCAAGATAAACCCCCCTGATATATATATATATATTGCTATTTATGATTTGTGTTTCAAATGTAAAATAAAAACAGCAGTTTACAACTTGCATCCACAATATTTAAACTGTGCCTACCTTTGTTTATTCCTGCATGTAATATTGGAATTTCCGTGTGGTTTGTTGAGTACGGTTGTGTACTCACCCTTGCTCCCAATCCCTCCATAGATTTCCTTTGAAGATGGCGAGCTCAGACTAATAGTAGATGACGATGTTATTTTGTTTTGGAGGCCTTGATCTATCTGCTCAAGCGTTTCTGTGGGTGTTTCTGTAATGTATTCGGTGCACCAAGACCATACAGTAAAACCTTGGCGTTAGGCTCCTATTTCATCTATAAAATGTTCACATTTGCTCTTTTATCAAGCAATATACACTTGGCATGACTAAAATTCGAGTAGTGCAAGGTATAGACCCGAAAAAGGACGGTCCGTCACATATCGATATCGTTGAGTCACAAGACCCTAATGTATGACAATTGTCTGCTCGTTTTTACCTCTATATAGAACATGATATAGTACAGATGCGATGAGGGGATATGGATAAATATTGCTCATCTCATATTGGACACGGACGATACTAGATACTCATTTCTCCCTTCTATATTATTTCACTTCGCAAGCCTTTGATCGACCAGATAAAAATTATCCACTCTGTTTATACCTTTATTTATTCTCTCTTAACTATATACATTTATTTATTACCACCACATATAAACTATTATCTCTCATCTTTCAAGATAATTAAGTGGGACATCTAAGTCATTTTCACTCGTACTTTTTTTAATTTTACTCTAACCTTAAACTTTGTATAAAGTCAAAATACGTCTTATATTTCTAAATGGAGACGGTAGCTGTTAGCCACGGAAAGAAATATTGTTAGCAATTGCCATCCTCCTTATACACGTGCATAAAACTTCTATAGCAATTTCCAAACTAAAAGTGCGAATATCGATGAGAAGAGCTACAGTCACTCCGGTTTCACGCCAAGAAAGTTTCTACTATTTGGTTGGAGCTAATGATTTATTCCCTACGGCATGCATTAGATAGGTCCGCAGTGTCATGCCACAATTTATTCTATATTAAAAATAGATATTACATGTTTTAAAGTCGCTAAGAAAAAACTATAAATTTTCCCAAAAAAAAAAAAAGAAACATCCGACCCTTGGTCCCGTGGACCTTGATTAAATAAACTACATATAGTGTCCAGGAATTAAGAGATATATTAGTTTGTAATTTAAAAATAAAATAGAAACGTGCTTATGGGAAAAAAAAACATAAGGAACTCCATCCTTGCTCGTGCATAGGGATGAAAACATACAAGATAGTTTCGATCGATCTGGACAATTTTCAGATACAAATTCTGTTGAATCGGATATTTGTCGGATAGTATTGGATCGAAAACGATATAGATTTAATAGCTTACTATACGTCGGATAAGGATATGGATAATCCAGATATTTATGGTTCATATTATCTAGATATGCATGTAGGCTAGGTCAAGGCTACTTTTTTGCCCAAAAATGTTTTTGAATTTTAAAATTATTTTATAATTTAATTAATCAACAAATCGAATTCTAATTATTAAAATTGGCAAACCAACTCTAAAAGTTTTTGGAGAAGTTCCTGACACAATCTATAATTGTTTTAAAAAAAATCAAGATTTTCTCTAGTTTTAATTTCTCTTAAAATTTTAAATGCTATTGTCCTTAATAGGAAAATATTTTAAATAAGTTGCTAAAATGCATAAAAACTCATAAATACACAACTTATTATTTTAAACATAATTCAACAAAGAATATAAATCTTGGGTTATTACATCCTCTTCATGAATGTTTGGAGCAAATAAACTAGTTACCTTTTTTTATTTTGTGTATAATTTAAAAGGTTTTCATATTCGATAAATATACATGACTGTATTCATTTCGATTCATATTCACTCTATATCTGTATTCAGCATTATTCGTATTTGTATCTAGGTTATCCGTATTCATATAAGCATCCGAGAAAAAAATAAAAACAAATATGGTAAAGCTAGCTATTATCAGTTCCGTATTTGATCCGTTATCATCTAGACCCAGATCACATCCTTTTACAAAAAAAATCCTCGTATTTCAAAAAATTGTATCCAACCTTAGACCAAACTTCGCCTAGCATGGCGTACTGTGTGGCTCTACCTAGTCTTTTTTTATTTGCGCATGAAGGGACACTTCAATACAGATCTCCTTTTGCAACAAAACCCTTATGGTTCCACAAATTCTCGTCTAACCAAGCCCTTTTGGAAAAAAAAATCCTCGTGGTTCCAAAAATTCCATCCAAACCCGGACCACGCCCTTTTGCAAAAAAAAAAATCTCATGGTTTCAAAAAATTACGTCCAACCCTGGACCAAATTTTGTTCAGCGTGACGTAACACGCCGCTCTACCTTGTCTTTTTTATTTGCGCATGAAGGGACACTTCAATTCATATGCATCTTTCATCTCTTTCTACATGGAATTAGGTATATGGTACTCTCCCCGTCTCATAATATTTGCTTAAGCTTGCCATGCGTGCGGGCTAAGAAAGCACTATATATAAAAAAGTTTATAAGGATGACCATCCATACCATATTAATTAAATATAATATGCTTACAACCCTTTAACCTCTTTAATATATCAATCAAAGTAGTAGTAAGAGACTAGAAATATTGCAACAACTACACATTTGATTTCCTCAGTAGATAAACACTGAAACAATGCTTCCCAAGACAATGAACAAATATTGTGAAACACATGTAATTTGACAGTAGAAGGGGTATTATTCTCTTCATAGAAAAATACATCAAGCAAACAACAAGTTTTTAATACATGTTAGAGCAGTCAAAAGTTATCGACATTGCATATGAATTTCTATTTATTCTGCCTGCTAAAGTAACTATATTTGTGGCCTTTCACCATACTATCTTATCAACAATTTGAGAGACTCTATCTTTCTATCAAGCAAGCTGAGAAAAAAATATGACTTAAATGTTTTTTATCTCTGGATTGAATAGATATATCAAATTGACATTGCTACAGTTATATTCTTGATCTTAAAAGCACCTGAATCAAATTAAGCTAAGGAACAAACCCATAGCAGAAATTGATACGGCCAGTTATATTCCTGATCTTAAAAGCACCTGAATCAAATTAAGCCAAGGAACAAACCCAATTAACCCATAGCCGAAATTGACACGTCCTTTTCCAAATCTCCCGTATTTGCATTGAAAACCTATCTCCAGTGTATTTGTGCTGCTTAAGATTCTGAAAACCACAGAGAGTCACAGTCGGGGGCCTCAGGTGCACGTAGCAATTGCTGTGCCTTTTCTGACACCTCACATCTTATCCGGAACCGGTTGACGGGGACACACGCGTACGTCCGGCCCGAGCCGGCGACCGCGCTACAACCCCAAGTAACCTTCCCCGGTCGGACCGGACCCGGACCACCCCCATTATTAGCCGGTTCACCTCGCCGCTCACCTCAGCTCCCCTACTTCTACCCAGTGTCCTGTCCTCTCCCAAAGCTCACGCCGCCGGCTCCGTCCTCGCATTAGCCCGCCCTCGCCGCCGGTTTCCCTGGGGCTTCCCTCACCGCGGGCTCCGGGGCGTGTGGCTGCGCTTCTCGCGCGGCGCTCTCGCCGAATTTCTCGGGTCTCCTCTCCGGCGGCTCCGGGTGGGTTCTTGGTCTGGGGCGCGGCGCGGCGGCGTGTGGTCTCTGCCGAAGGAAGGGGGGGGGGGGGGGGTGGGTTAAGGGTTTTGCGGGTCGGCGAGGGGTTCATGGGTTAGATCTGGCGGTTCCGGCTCTGTGGATCTAAGCGTGGTAGGCTGCATTCCCCCCTTGTCTTTGTATGTTTCTTTTTTCTTGTGAGTGATTGGGGATGGCAAGAGCTGAGGCGTGGCTGATCTTTGCAGGTTTTGGGCTGGAATCTGGCCGGGAGGTGGCAATCCTCCCGCCTCATTTTGGCCAGTGCCCATTTTGGGTAGCTTGGGGGCCTTCCATGTCCAAATAGGGTATGGATGACAGATGCAGTAACCGCTGGTGGTGTCTTGAAGCAACTTTAGCTGCGGATCTGAAAGCCATTCGTGCCCTTGCTTTAGTTGTAGCCCTGCAAGATGAGGTGAATCATGCTGCTTTCTGGTGTTTCCCTGCCATTAGTTGTTGCTAGTGTTTGCTCAAGAGATTTAGCTTGGAGTTCATATGCCCAAGCGAAGCATTTAGCTGTGGTCTTTTCGCCTTTGCTGAATGAGGTGAAAAGGTTGCAACTTTTATTTGTTGGTTTCTTGGGCTTTCTTGCATAGGATTGATAACCTGGAGACTGCAAGGAAGCAGATCCCATCCTGTAACTCTAGTAATAAGGTGGTGCTGCGGGGAGGCACCATGACCTACTTTCCTGAGGAGGTGGTGGAGCACATATTCAGCTTCTTGCCGGCGCAGCGTGACCGGAACACGGTCTCGCTTGTGTGCAAGGTGTGGTATGAGATCGAGAGGCTGAGCCGTCGTTCTGTCTTTGTGGGGAACTGCTATGCAGTGCGCCCCGATCGTGTGGCGCTGCGGTTCCCCAACCTGCGGGCGCTTACGGTCAAGGGGAAGCCGCACTTTGCCGACTTCAACCTTGTGCCGCCTGATTGGGGCGGGTACATGGGGCCGTGGATCGAGGCGGCGGCCAGGGGCTGCGTGGGTCTTGAGGAACTGCGGATGAAGCGGATGGTGGTGTCAGATGAGAGCCTTGAGCTGCTAGCTCGATCTTTCCCACGATTCAGGGCCCTCATCCTTATCAGCTGCGAGGGGTTCAGCACCGATGGGCTAGCAGCTATTGCGAGCCACTGCAGGTGAGTTTTCCTTACCTAGAATTTCAGTTGGTTAAGTGCATCGTATTTTCTGATTTGGCGTTGTAGTTTGTAAGCACTTCTAGATCTTGTGATTTAGAATGGGGAGAATTGAAATCTGAACTGCCTTGGTGCTATTAACTGTGCTGCGTTTGAAACTTATATTCAGAATTTATTATCCTACTCTCTGGGTTTAAAGTTGAAAGGATCAGTTGTGATATTTTAAATGGTTAATTCCATACATTTTTCAGTTACAAATTCTCCTAGATAACACATCACAAGTAATCTTTCAGGGTCTGAATGGTCCAGTTGCATCCCACTGTACCAAATTTCTTATGCTTCTTTGTGGTACATGCAGTTTTATGATTATGTTTTTACGTGTACTCCCAGTGCTAAATTGAAGGGGCATGCGATTGTTATGTTCTTAAATTTGCTCGTTAGATGTTTTAACGCTTTTTGATTGCTTTCTTCTATAATTGTTGTTTGGTAGGATGAATTGGTGGTGTTATGGCCTGTTCTACACAGAATTAGCTAATTTGAATTGCTGTCCTGTTTTGCACATAACTACTTTCTAGGGCTGGATGCAAATTCTGTTCAAGGATTCACCAATGTATTGTTTCTTTGATTTTAGGCATTAACTCATCTTGTTACATGCATTTTATGGTTAATCTGTTGACACCATTTTCTCCGTTTTAACTGTTGTCTAGGCTCCTGAGGGAGTTAGATCTGCAGGAAAATGAAGTGGAGGATCGAGGGCCTAGGTGGCTTTCCTGCTTCCCTGATTCCTGCACATCGCTCGTCTCCTTGAATTTTGCCTGCATCAAAGGGGAGGTTAATCCTGGTTCATTGGAGAGACTTGTTGCTAGGTCCCCCAGCCTACGAAGTTTGAGGTTGAATCGTTCTGTATCAGCAGATGCACTCTCGAAGATATTAATGCGTGCCCCTAATTTGGAGGACTTAGGTACTGGGAATTTGACGGATGACTTCCAAACTGAGTCGTACATCAGGCTGACCAGTGCTATGGAGAAATGCAAATTGTTGAGGAGTTTGTCGGGATTTTGGGATGCTTCTCCCTTTTGCCTACCATTTATCTATCCCCTCTGTGAGCAACTAACAGGTTTGAACTTGAGCTATGCTCCCACACTTGATGCTTCTGATCTCACTAAAATGATCAGCCGCTGTGTGAAACTCCAGCGTCTTTGGGTGAGTTCCCTTCTTGCTGTTTTACATTAGCTATTTTTTCCTTGATTAACAAGTGAGTAGAGGTTTTGAGCCTTTATTCTTTATATTATAGGTACTGGATTGCATCTCGGATAAGGGCTTGCAAGTAGTGGCCTCCAGTTGCAAGGATCTACAAGAACTCAGGGTTTTCCCATCAGACTTTTATGCTGCCGGTTATTCTGCGGTGACAGAAGAGGGACTTGTTGCTATATCCTTGGGCTGTCCAAAACTGAGCTCATTGCTGTACTTCTGTCACCAAATGACCAATGCTGCACTAATTACTGTGGCTAAGAACTGCCAAAATTTCACACGATTCAGACTCTGTATCCTTGAGCCAGGGAAGCCTGATGCCATGACAAACGAACCATTAGATGAAGGCTTTGGTGCTATCGTACGCGAAAACAAGGGGCTAAGACGACTGTCAATATCGGGTCTTCTCACAGACAAGGTTTTCATGTATATTGGAAAATATGCAAAACAACTTGAGATGCTTTCTATAGCATTTGCTGGAGACAGTGATGAGGGAATGATGCATGTTATGAAAGGATGTAAGAATCTAAGGAAGCTGGAGATTAGAGATAGCCCATTTGGTGATGCTGCACTCTTGGAGAATGTTGCCAAGTATGAGACAATGCGATCCCTTTGGATGTCATCGTGCAATGTCACATTAAAGGGGTGCCAAGTCCTTGCATCAAAGATGCCAATGCTTAATGTGGAAGTCATAAATGAGCGGGATGGAAGCAATGAGTTGGATGAAAACCATGGACTTCCGAACGTGGAGAAACTATATGTTTACCGCACAACTGCTGGAGTGAGGGATGATGCACCAAATTTTGTTAACATCCTATAGAGCTAGTTGAGTGTAGCCCGGTATCTACTTCTAAAAGGTAATCCTTTTCAAACTTATCCCTTTTTTAATTTGGAAACGTGTCTATTTGAAGAATTTGCTATTACTGTTCTAGCATTTTGAACCTGCATTGTTTTGTTCCTCCTTTTAAATGAATTCTGCATGCACAATAACGTGCAAATTAATCTTCATAGGCTCTTGTAGCTCATTATATGAGCTGAGATGTTTAGTTCGGAAGCAACATTAGATGATCCAGCTCCTAGGTTGTATATGAGCGTAAGATCAGATGGCATTATGCTGTAAATATCAAATGCTGCGTGAGGAAGCCTCTGCTACGCTTAATCTAAACCGAGATTGGTTTCTGAAAAGATCGAACTGGATAGTACTTGAACATGATGCTTGAACAAACTTTATTCTGCCAAATCTTTAGCCACCCTTTTTCTGTTTTCTTCCTCAGTAGATTGTAGCCACTCAGAGAACTAATCCCCGTCAACACGTTTATCATTTGTTCCATCTCGAACAGGGAGCAGCAGAGGCTGCTGATGTGCAATGGATGAGCCCACCCTCGCCACTCGATTACATTCACAGATGGTCGGTGGAATCCGGCAGGCCGGGCCGCCGCAACAGTGGTATGTTCTTGAGGCGCCTCCTCTCCTCTCCTTTGCAAGGTCAGGAAGAGCCACGTCGGTGTGCCCTTCTCTTGGAGCATCTGGCCGGTATCCATAATTCCCTGTACCTTTTAGCGTTTGGTCACATATGGTCACCGAGGCCTTTATCCTGTGCATTCTCAAAGAGGACCACCGCCGACCCAATTGGCGCCCGTTTCTTTATTCTGTAGTACCAATCGCCATTTGCTTTTGACATTGCGAGTGGTTTGTGCTGCCGCCGCCGCCGCTGTTGATGTAATGTTTGTTTCAAACTGACGGGAACATTTCGGGGACGATGATTAGTTTCTTGCTCCTGTGAAATGCAGTGCCTGGAATAATTTGTGGTTCATCTGCCGTATACTTTATTTCTCTTTAGGGTTTTAGTCCTTGTGACGTCAGAGTCTTTTGTATCCTAATGACTTGTGTCCGGACGTCTAAAATTTTGGATATACTGCAACATTTTTTTTATACGCGTGCAACATTTTCTATCAACGCGTGCAATATTTTTCTTCGGCAAAAGTGAAAATTGCTATAGTAAACAGATGTTGCAAGCGTTAAAAAAATGTTGCGCGTATCGGAAAAAAATGTTTCACGCGTAGAAAAAAAATATTGCTAAAGGCGTTCGATGGGATGGACGTTCGAGTGCTAGTATCTCCCCTTTTGTTTTCGTTCTTTTGCGGAAGGACCTGTGTTAGCCTTTGAGCACGAAACATCTCTTCTACGTCACGTTTTATTTCTATTCAGTTGTTGCACGTGCGCTTCGCTTTGAAGTGGGAACGTGCCCCAAGTCCGTCTGCTGATTGTCTTCCAACGACGTGAAGAAAAAAAATGAGCTGGGCCTGGGGCCTGGGCAGCTAACGATATCTTTTTTTTATTATTAAAAATCTAGTATTTATGTCAACGTAATTGCAAAAATGACACACTACACCATAGAAGCGTGAGCACTTGTGCTTGTGTACCGTGGTAGATCTTATCAAGCTAGGGCACACAGAAGCAAGTTTTGCTCGCCTGTGCTGCTGCTCTATTGGATCTTGTTATCTGTCGATGTTTCTGCGGCGGAGGGGATTATTTCTATAATTGCTTTTGCACGGGCTAGATTTAAAAAAAAATAGAAAAAGAAGCTTTGGCTTCCACAGACGCAGGCGTGTTGACGGGGTGGCAGATACGTGCGGCACTCACTGCGCAGGCACGGCACCGCACGAGTAGGCACGCACGATACGACCAAAAAAATCGCCTCTTCTGTTTGGTGGAAGCACCGGGGAAGAAAACGACGAGAGACGCTGCGGCCGCGCCGTCCCACTCGCCGTTGTCTCTCGCCTCTGACGACGCGCGGTGCGGTGGCAGGCCGGGCTCGCCATCGCCGGGTCGCTGTCCGCAGCGCACGAACGGGACCACGTGTGCGTAGGCAAGTCCACACACGCTACTGCGCCAGACCCCAGCCGAATTATTTTTTAAATAATTTTTTTAATGAAAAATTACATAAATAATATACAAAAAATAACAGTTATATCTATTTGTCGCGAATCAAAATCGCGACAGATATTCTGTTGCGATTCCAAACAGCGACAAAATATCTATCGCGAATCAAAATGGCGACAGAGAGCATAAAAGCTACGCCGCCCAGCCTTCGGCCTCATTGTCACTGAGGCTTGCCACACGCAGCTGAGAGCTCGTGCGCTCTTGAGAAAAAAGAGAGGAGAGGGGAGAGGAGGAGGGGGAGGAGAGGAGAGGAGGAAGAAGAGGGGAGGAGGAGGAGAGGAGGAAGAAGAGGAGGAGAAAGGCGCATTTGTTTGATTGAGGGATTGTGAAGCAGCTTTTAAAATTGGATTGTAAAAGTGGATTGTTAAAAATTTGGAGGTTGAAAAGCTCATGGTTGTTTGGTAACCCAGATTATAGTTAGGGGGCAATGGTGGGTAATTTTGGTTGAAGTTGGGGAAAGTTGAGGAAAGTAGGGGCAATGGTGGGTAATTTTGGTTGAAGTTGGATGGGCATTGCGGTCTTTGCAAAAAAATCTGGGAAAAGTGGGAAGAGTGGATTGTGGGATTGCTAATCGGCCTCCGATTGTTATAATCTAGATTAAAAGTCATTGTTTGTTACCCTTCCGACTTTTAAAAGTCGCTTTTAATCCCTATTTGAAACAAACGAGGGCCAAAGAAAAGAGGGAGATTAAATGGTGTGTTGAGATAAATCTTGTTTTGTTTATTTAATTTAAAATTTAGAAATACAATTTAGTAACCAAATAAAATAGATTGATAAGTAATTAGGTTTTTAGAGCAATAAATATTTAGAAAGACGATATAGGGGCGAGATTAATTAGGGTTGTAATTAATTAGCTTTGTAGACTAGTAATAGTTTATTTAAATTGATGATTTAGTGGTCGGATTATTTAGGTTTGTAATTAATTAGTTATATGGAGTTATAATAGCTATGGATATAAAAAACTGCAAGAATTATGAGAGATACAATGTATGCAAGAATTACACGAGATACAATGTGATACCAAAAAATTAATTTTTGTAGGGCTGCAAGCAGTTATTTGAATCAATGTAGAGCATGTCGTCGCATGGGTAAATTAAGATTTCAAAGGTGTTAGCGTTATATTGTGCGATTATTAAAAAATTTATGAAATGTTTGACAGGTATAGACGAACGAGTAGAATTTAAAATATACTACGGAGAAGGGGTTCCACAGATGGGTGCACAAGGGGTGAAACTTAGTCATATTTCAAATGTCATGGCTGGCCTGTCATGTGCTGGTGAGCATTCATGGGCACAGTTAACAGATGGTTGTACCATATGGTCTCGTTGGATAGTAAATTGCATGGCCTCAAGCTGCACGGAGTAGGGTCTCGAGAGACAAGATTACACGTACTGGGAGTTAGTAGAACTGAAGGGGTCGAAGTCCGGAGCTCGTACGTAAGATTGGCGACTGAGAATGGTTGGCTGTTAGTGTTGTTGGTGTAAGCATTTGAGAAAACCAATACTAGCCATATGACGTAGGTGAAGGTTGTTGGTGATGAACCGGATGAAGTTGGGGAGAGCAGCCAAACCGAAGAATGCTTAGTGAGGCAGGATGTCAGTTCGAGTCGTGAGGATGTGTGAGGCAAGGAAATTGTTGTTCCAATGCTAGATGTTTAGGTACCATTGGGTGTGGCAGATGAGGAAGAAAATATTGAACCATTGGTTGAAGCGATGGAGGCAGAGAGCTAGGAATACGATGATTTGAGTAATGACGAAGATGTTGAAGAGCATTTTCTGCGGAGTGGGATGCATGTCAGTTCGATAGATTGGTGGTCAAAGAAGGTGAACACTTTGCATAGCAGTCGGATTGGAATGAGGTGAGGTAAGGTGCTATTTACAAGAATAAGTTTGAGATTCAGGAAGCAATGACAACCTAGGAAGTGTCGCTTCGTAGAACCTTTAATGTTGAGAAGTCAGATCAGTTGGTGTATGATGTCAGATGCCAGATGGAGGGTTTCCCATGATGTGTGCATGCATATCAGCCCTAGTGGGATACCATTTGGAAGTGTTCTATATTCATTCCAAACACATGCGTACTAACAGAATCTGCCCAATCGTATAGAAATATATCTTTAAATTTTGTTGCAAATGCAATGTATGGGGAGATTATGGGCAACTTGGATTTAGAGCTACGTGCCATTATATTTGCAATAGAGCAGATGATTTAGTACATCATAAGCTATACGAAAGCATGGAGAGTGAAACAGAAGGCATTGAAAACTAGATTTGGTTCGTACATTTGGTACGTACGAAGACTCATATCATAACCTACCAGGTATGCTTAAGGTGATTAAGGAAAGGAATCCTGAAATTTATATCGATATTTGTGAGCAGTCCTTGCAGCGCTTCCCTAGGAAGATGGTACTCAAGCGGGCATTCTTTGTTTTCAGTGCATGTGTTAACGCGTTCAGACATTACCGTCTGTTGTTATATGTGGATGTGATATTCTTGATTGGAAAGTATAAATGCTAGATATTGACTATTATAGGAGTAGATGGCAATAATCAGATTCTTCCTATAGCGCTCGTATTTGTGGAGAGTGAGAATACAAAAGCTGGCTTTGGTTTCTAAGTAACGTGAAAGATGATGTCGTGCAGTTAAGCCGCGAAGTGAAGGGTGAGAATCTAGATCAGTGGCCTGGAGTGTGTGTTATACACGATCGGTATCCCAGGCTGTTGAAGGCGGCCGTGTAGTTGTAGAAAGGTACAAAAGAAATACATTCATGGCCTGATCTGCGAAGTAGGTGGTGCAAGCAGCACATGGGTGCTAACTTCTATAAGCAATTCAAGAACAAGGACCTTACGAAGCTTTTTAAGAGGTTGTGCGACCAGATCCAATAGAGAAAGTTTGATGTACTGTGAAAGAAGTTGGACGAGCTGACATCAAGATATACAGCGAAGGTAGTGAAGAGGCCAATGCCTGGCACAGAGAAGGCCCCAATAGCGCTGAAAGTGTTACCAGGATTCTCCGCACTTAGTCCGGAGGAATGGAAGATCCACGAAATACTTCTCCGAATGGATAGAGCATGAGTCTAGAGAGAAATGGACATTGCTTTATGACACTGATGGTGTTTGGTATGGGGTCATGACAACAAACTTAGCTAAGGTTTACAATTGGATCATGCGAGGCCTAAGATCCCTTCCCCTGGTTGCTATAGTGGAGGGTATTCTTCATAGTGTTGCGAAGTACTTTATAGATCGCCATGCTAGGGTGTTAGTCCACATGAGTAATCCTGATGTGAAATACTCAAAGGTGATCTGTACGTAAATGGAGGAGAAAAGCAAAAAAGGGGAGATGCATAGAGCATTAAAGATGGGCACAAGTGAGCTTCGTTTCAAGGTACTGTGTAAAGAGAAAGTCGGTTGTGGGACGAATCGGCGTAAAGTTGCTCACGAATGCATTTTACATCGGCAAACATGTGTATGCAGCTACAACAAGCCTCGTCTCTTATATAAGCCATGCTCACATGTAATGGCTGCCTGTTCAACAATCCGTATGGATCTAGATATATTCTTGTCACTATTCTTCAATAAATAAGTGGTGACGGCAACTTGAAGCGGAGAAATTTATGGCTTTCGTGTGGCGGGTTTGTTAATGGAGCATCAAAGATGGGAGAATATACGGTGGGTTCCTGATGTAGCAGGCTAAAGGGCATAGGGCGGCGACAAACAAGACGTATAAGGAACGACATAGATCGCTGCGGAAAGCGGGCGTCGTGTGAAGAAATGTTCAATTTGTAAGGAGATGGGGCACTCTTTCAAGCATTGCCCGATAGTTCAGAGGCCGTGACATTGTTGTATGGGTTTCGCATATGAAATTGAAATAGTTTAGTCGCATATCAATGTGATATGTCGAATTCCTATATGTAATGCACGTATGGACATAGGATGTGTAATGCATGTATGGATATTGGATGTGTTATTATTGCATTCTATTTGGTTCGAATTTGTATGTGTGATGCATGTATGGATTTCAAAGGTGTTAGCGTTTGTGGATTTCAATGTCCAATCCTTTTATTGTATTCAAATTCTATTTCTAATTACTATATTCAGTTTGTTTGTGCATTTGATTTCGTAGTAACGTTGTTTTATTCAATTGCAGGTATGGCGAACGTCGGGGAGTACGAGTTGCTAGACCTAGTGATAAACGTGACTCACCGGAGTCGTTTGGCCACCTTGCCACCTTCAGATGGGAGTCACCATTTGAGCTTAATGCCATTCGTTTGTGGACCCCGATGAGAGCATGATGAGTCGATCCGCGATGGATTCCTAAGTTAGTGCATTTTATCCATACTTCCTTTTCTATATCTTGTACATGTGAGCCAATAGTTCTTACAATATTTTCGTACAGGTTGAGAGCGGTAGGATTACTACCTATAGCACGGATGGTGGAGGCGACTATCACTGATGCTCGCAGACAAGCATGGTGCCTCTAGGAGGTTCCTGTATGATAGTAGCTTGCTTAGCGCTCTGGTAGATCTCTAGCGACCGGAGACACACATATTTCACCTTCCGTGCGGTGAGATAGCGCCGACACTGGAGGACGTTAGCTACCTTCTGGGCCTACCTTGCACCGGGGACGTGGTAGTGCCTAATGACATCCACTCAGAGTGGCGGACGGAGCTCCTAGCCTGGTTCGCGGACGTGCTACCCGCTGAGCGTGGCTACACACCTTTTACTTCTGTGCACGTCCGACACAGAAGTGGCTGGTATAGTTCTACATATGTGATATAACTTTGTTTAAATTTTATTTCCTTATCTCTTATAGTTATGAAACTAGCCATTACTTTCTATAGTCCGAGAGGATGGCAGATGGAGTAGGGGAGTACGTTGTTAGTCGCCACTTCGAAGCGTACATGCTATGGCTATTCGGCTGGGTCTTGTTCTGCTCCTCCCATTGGGACACCGTTGACAAGCACATAATCCAGTATGCGAGGTCGATCACAGACGATGACATTGAGGAGATCCCACAACTAGCGTGGGGACCAGCTGTACTGGCTACTACGTACTGGGCTCTTTGAGAAACTGGCACATGCCCATTAATTGTATTACTAAAAGTGCATATCAAAGTGTTCTCCTTCCTTCTTGCTATGGCAACCTTTTCTATTCTTCATGGCTGCGAAAACCTTGGAGATGCTTTTCACCTGGTTGCAAAGGCAAACTAGTGGAGCACAAGTCAGCTTGAACTATTTACATGTCGCCATACCACAAGGAAAAACCTCTCAGCAGTCAGGTCTATATGCACATAACTTATGGATCATTGTTTATGTTTGCATATATGAATTTAGGGATGACAAACGGTTGGTAAATGGATGTTCCATTTCCGTTTCTATATTTTTTATTGGTAACAGAAACGAAATCGAAAATCCCAAAAATGGATAGCGATGGAAATGGATGTGAAATGGAACAGAGCGGATACGAAAACGAAAATGAAAAATTCTATAAAAATATAGTATATTATCTATCCAAACATACCAATACGAACCTTACCTATGATTGCCCCATCAGCTATGTTGTGGCATTGGCGTTGATGATAAGAAAGATGTCTCCAAGGCTGTTGTGGGGCGCATATCTTCAGCAAGTAAAAGGTTTTGTTTAGAATGTCAATGCAGCATAGTCGTGTATACTTAACCATAAAAGATATTCTGGAAGACCGTGAGATGGTTATTGAGTTTGGCTGTCTACCTCATTTCTAGTTTTCTTCCTTTTTGTTCTCTGGAGTTGGCTTCCTCTGGGAAAGATGACCAGTACCTTTGAGGCATTGAGCAAAGTCTTAGATGAGGGTTTAGGGTCCAGAGCATTCTACAAGGTTTCTGCCTTAGGACAGCATGCTCCCAAGTCTACTCAACATTACACAAAAGTTTGCTTATGAGATCCTTAGCTTCAGGAGAGAGCTTAGCTTCTTCAGAAAATTTCAAGTGACTTCTCCAGTCGATGACATGCACGACTCAAACACTTGTGTGTGAGCTGTACCACCTGATGTAGTCATTGTAGGTCGCATGGTCGTAAGGGGTAGCCTCCTTGTGTACATCTGCCAACGCATCCGACCACTACTACTCATGAGGTAGCATGCGTGCTACCCAGCCCACACATCTAACCACACCCTTCTGTGTGTTACCACAAAAAAGATTTGAAACATGACCACATTAGTAAGGACATACAAAGTGTGCTGCAATTGAAAGTGAAGTAAAGGAGAACTCACGTGTGTACGGTTGACAGGACGATGTCACCAATGAGGACTAGGAAAGTCTGCTAGAGACCATATTGCTAGATCAGATGGTGTACAGTGTAGTTCTTGATGAAGATGTCATACACCAGGTGATGATGGGTGAGCAAGAAGGTGGCATCACAGGTGCATTGTACCGAGTGGCCCTGAGGTGCTCGCGTGGTGACAACCTCCGGGATGTGTGGCCTCCAGATGACATGATCATCCATTAGCTGGTCGAACATCATGATGTACTTGGAGTACGATGTGTTCAATGTAACTGGGGAGAAAGTCGGCTGCAAATATAGCGAAACAGGTGAACGTTAGTATGTAAGATTGCAAACTATTGTATAATTGATGATAAAGGTGATAGTACTAACCCATCAATAACACTACAATGTCCCTATAGTAGGACAGTCCAAATCATTCCTGGGGCCCCATAGAGGATTGACCCATAAGGTGCCAACTCGATCTATGGCCATCTGATATGAAAACACTCGAACGACTAGAGCGGAAGAAGTAGAAGGCATCCAACAAGAGTGGAGTCGTCCACCACATGATGACACCTGTCACAAAGATCACAGTAAGTGCTAGCCAATAGAATCAAGGCCTAGGCTAGCTGTGGGATCTCCACCAGGCCATGTCTATGATCATCCTCGCATATTGGATCATGTGTTAGTCCATGATGTCCCGTGGGATGAGTAGAATATGACCTAGTTGAAGAACAAATGTAGGTACTCTTGGAAGTGGTGACGCACGACGTAGTCCCCCACTCCGTCTGCCATCCTCTCCGACTGCAAAACATAATGGTCAGTTCAATAATAGAAATGCAAAAAAGAAATTTAAATGTCCAAATAAATTCACACTTACGTAGAACTATGCCAGCTACTTCTGCATCGAATTGTGCACTCTAGAGAATGGTGCGTAGCCTGCCTCCTTAGGTAGTACTCCCATGAACCTACCGAGCAACTTAGTACACCACTCTGGGTCGATGTATAGAGGCACAACTGCTTCTCCAATACAAGGAAGGCCCTGCAGGTAACTGACATCATCTAGTTTCGGAACGATCGACATTATCAGTAGGGCTATAAAAAAAGCTCAAGGCTCATGAGCTACTCGAGTTTGACTCGTTCTAGGCTCAATTTGAGCTTGGTCCCTTCCCCTAAAACCCTAGCCTCTCCCCACCCCTATCTGCATCCCCCTCTCCCCATGCAACTGCTCCCTCTTGCCCACCCCCTAGCCACACCATTCGCCTTCCTTCCCCCAAAACACTAGCTACCATCTCCCTCCTCCCCACCCCTAGCCACCTCCTCCTTCCTCCTTTGTGGTTGCTTCTCACCCCTCTTGAGCCACCTTTGTTGCTACCTTGGTGGTGTCAAAGACCATGGAGACTCGAGGGCAGGGGAACACTGACGTCACCACTCTATCAAGTCTTCGAGTGTAGGTATAACCCCTAGGCTATCCTTAGTGATGTTGGTGCTGCAATAGGGTGGTGTTTTGGTGGCTTCCCTAGGGGTTGTGCATTGGGGTGATCACCGGTTTTTTAGAAGGTTTAGTTTTTAGGCAGCCACTGGTTCGATCTTCAGTTCAATATTCTATGTGCTTATGGTCAGTTACAGAGGGTACAAGAGTTGTGAAAAATAAGTTTTTTTACATAAATCTTTGTTAGAGTACAAGAACATAAAATTTGGTTAAGCGTTTTAAAAGTTATGACCCATTGAAGCTTGTTGTCCAAAGTTGGTCACTACTGGAAGCAGTCGTGGTAATCTATAGATTATGGCTATTTAGTGGCTGAATTAAATTATCTCAATAAGAGAAAGTAAGAAAATTTTATTTTGATTCCAAAAATATCATGGTTTTTTATATTTGGAGTTTTATAAAAATAATTATGAAATTGGGAAATCTATCGTCAAGTGAGACAACAGATTAGTTTTTGGGGCTGGAATTGAGGGGTTAGATAAGTTAATTGTAAAATATGGATAACTAGAAAATTATTGGTAATCTTCTGTAGTATTCATAAGTATATGGTTTTCTTTGTTTGGACTCTTGAGCTAGGAGTTATGGTCTTCTAGCCGCCAGGACAGCAAAGGAGTGAGCTATGTGTCGAATGAGAAGGCTAAAAACGGGGTTGTGTGTAGGTGCAATGTCATTATGTTTGATGCTTTTACTATTAGTGCATGATTTTGATATGGATATATATATTTATTACAGGATGTGTGACATTGAGATTGGCCTCAATATCACGCCACTCCAATTCCCATGGATAAAGAGGCAAGTATATCGCATAATGATGATGGGATGAAATGAATTTGTACTTTAAATTAATAATTGACATCTTGCTATCCTATATGAATGCTAACAATTATTGTATTTGTATATATGCTCATGATATGTTGTGATTATGTTAATGCAAGAAAGAATGGAACATGGTATAACTCATGTCATTTGTATATGTGCATTCATGATGGAAAAGGTGACCTGTGTGGGCCTCTATGACCTACTTGTTGTGGGCATGAAAGACCTACTATGATAGGCCCCTTCATGGAATGGAAGGGAATGAGAGGGTGCGACACCAACGGGTGTGCACTCAGCTATACCAGTATAAGCTATGAAATGTGTATATGAGCATGTAGCATAATGAATTGCATGAATGGAGTAAAAGAAGAGATTTAAATTGATAAGTTCTCTAATATATATGGATAGCATGAAATGATGTATTTTTACTCAATAGATATTTACATGTGTTGATATCTTTGTATGATATATTTTGCTGAGGTTTGAACTTACACTTATTTATTTAATGTTTTAGGTACATAGAAGGCGGCATTTAGGGAAGGAGAGTAGTATAGTCACCTCATTTGTTACTTGAAAGACCATGTGGAGGTCTAACCATGGTGGTGATGAGTTATTGACTATGTTTAAAGTATAGAGTGCTTGAGTTTGATTTTTTTTATTTGAATTGGATTTGCAATTTGAATCAATTTGAGCAAAATCTGGTTGGAACGGCAGTACCGGCTATAGAGGGCGGTAGTATTGGCAAAAGCGGCACTACCTACCCTAGGAAGCGGTATTGCCGACCCTTGAACGAACTCAAAAAGTTTGAATTTTGAATTTAAGTAAGATTTACTTGAACATTGCTATGTGATGGGTTTCCTTGTTTTTGATGGTTACAAGGCGACGGTGCTAAGTCATGGTGAGGCGGAGGATGACTGGAGCTAGGCGAGGTGAGCCGGAGGTCCAAACAGTCGAAGATCGCTAGAAGATAATCGGAGATGGAGTTCGTGCAATCCAAGGAGACAAGGAAAGGAGATTATACTAGCTAGATGCCGCGTGAATTAATGAGGACCATTGGATCGCGGTCTAGTTAATAGGTTAGCGGGTCAAGGTAGTGTGCTTTAAAAACCATGCAAGAAAACCCATTGTGTGTGTGGGTTTTGGGTTAGCTCATGTGTAACCCATGTTGGGCCATGAGTGAGTGGGTTTAGGACCATGTAAGTGGCTGGTTGAGTGGGTGAATTAAGACCCTTGGATAAGGTGCTAGAGTTAGTGGATTGATCCAAGGGATGAGGTCCACTCGGTGGCCCTATAAAAGAAGGGGGTGCCTCTCCTTCCAAGTCTTGGTGTTAAGAGTTGGCTATTGTTTGCTCTCTTTGGAGCTTTGCCCACCTAGGTGTGACTGTGTAAAACTCTTCCAAAGCAATCAAATCAAGTTCCTCTAAGTTCATAGCTTGTTCTTGCTAGTTCTTAGGTTTCAATCTTATTTCTTTCATGCCTAGATCTAATATCAAAGAGGAGTGGAGTTTTCTTGGTCTAGCTGGATATTACCAGCTCTTTGTTCGGGACCTCTCTATTATTGCTAAGCCAATGTCTCAGTTAACACAAAAGGGTGTGAACTTCCAATGGAGAGCTGATTGTGAGCGTAGTTTCTGCACTTTGAAAGAGAAGCAAGTGACTGCTCCTATTCTCACCCTCCTTGAGCTAGGGAAATATTTCACGATCTATTCTGATGCATCTCGAGTGGGTCTTGGCTGTGTGCTTATGCAAGATGGCAAAGTGATTGCCTATGCATGGAGGTAGTTGAATAAGTATGAGTAGAACTATCCTACTCATAACCTTGAGCTAGCTGCAGTGGTCTTTGCTTTGAAGATTTAGAGGCATTATCTGTAAAGTGAACCTTGCGATATTTTCACAAATCACAAGAGCCTCAATTACATCTTCACTCAAAAAGACTTGAATTTAAGGCAAAGAAGGTGGCTGAAATTAATAAAAGATTATGACTCACAATTCAATACCATCCTGGCAAGGCAAATGTAGTGGCGGATGCTCTTTGTCGCAAGCTAACGCCCTCTATTCTGGATTATCTCATTGCTGATTTTGAACACATGGGAGTCTCTTACTGCTTTGCAGGCACCATGCAAGCTGAATCACAATTGATCCTGGAGTTGGCAATTCTAGAACATGTGCAGGAGGCGTAACAGCATGATCGATTGCTTCAGCAAGTGAGAGAGTGCATTGATGAGAGCAAGACTGGGGATTTCACCATTGATAAGCTTGGTGCATTGTGGTTCAAGGGCCGCCTTTGTGTACCCTAGAAGTCATAAGGATGATATCTTGAAAGAGGCTCATTGTACCCGTATACAGTCCATCCTGATGAGACTAAAATGTATCGAGATCTAAAAAAGAGTTTTTGGTGGAAAAGGATAAAGGTTGATGTTGCTCATTATGTGGTATCTTGTGCGGTTTGTCAAAAGGCGAAGGCTGAGTATAAGTAACTGGCAGGGTTGTTATAACCATTGGAGGTTCTTGTATGGCCATGAGAAGACATATCTATGGATTTTATGGTTAGTCTACCTCATACTCAATGAGGAAGGAAGCTATTTGGGTAGTGGTGGACCGTCTCAGCAAGTATGCCCATTTTACTCCCATTCGCATAACAAATTCAGCGAGCGAGTTGGCTATTTATGTGCGAGAGATTGTGAGACTGCAGGGCACCTATGAAAGGCCCGAAACCCCTGGGACTTGTACCAAGTTCATCAGAAGAAGAATGAATCTCTTCGGGAGTTCATTTGGCTCTTCATGCAGAAGAAGAACACGATTTGGGATGTCTCGGAAACAGTCGTCATAGCGGCTTTCCAGAAGGGAGTCAGCGATGCCGACTTGATCAAGAAGATGTTCCAAAAGCCGCTGACTACGGTGAAAGAGATGTTCACATTAGCGGACCGCTACGCCACAGCCTCGGATGCCCTAGCCGAGCGCCAAAATGATCGTCCGTGGCAGAAGGACAAGAAAGACCACGCCGAGTCCTCCAAGCAGAAGGACAAGAAGTGGAAGGGCGAGGAGCTGGTCGTGGTCGGCCCCGAGCGCCACGAATAGGTGATTATGACAAGGTGATGGACACGATATGTCCTTTCCATCCCAAGGGGAAACATGCAGCCAAAGATTGCTTCACCTTGAAAAGGTTCGTGCGAGAAAGCAATAAGCAGTCAGGCCCAGATAAAGGTGAGGCAGGCAAGAAGCAGGACCTCCCTAAAGATGATGACTACCAGACGATCAAGCGTGAGCTCAATTACATATTCGGGGGCTCGACTGTATATGAGTCCAAGCGGAAGCAAAAACTTACCGCTCGGGAGATAAATGTAGTTATGCAGCGACCCCCCAATACTTGAGGTGGTCCGAGGTTCCGATCACATTTGACCGCTTGGATCACCCCGACCATATTCCCTACCCAGATAGATATCCTCTGGTCCTAGACCTTGTTATTCGCAGCGTCAAGCTCAAGAGGGTGCTGGTCGACGGAGGGAGCGGACTCAATGTCCTTTTCTCCAAAACCTTTGACAACATGAAGATCCCTCGCTCGGAGCTGAAGCGTGGCTCATCGCCATTCCATGGGGTAATCCTCGGGACCTCGGTGGTACCACTCGGGCAAATCACCCTACCGGTCACGTTTGGGACCAAGGAGAACTACCGGACCGAGTACCTGAACTTTGAAGTGGCTGATTTCAAGATGGCATACCATGCCATCTTGGGAAGGCTGCGCCTAGCCAGAATCATGGGTGTGCCACATTACACGTATCTGGCGCTGAAGATGCCAAGGCCGAAAGGCATTATCACGGTTCATGGTGATGTCAAGCAGTCCTACGTGTGCGACAAAGAGAGCTATGAGCTGGCCGAGATCCAGGAGGCGTCGTCGACAGCGGCCAAGGCTAGATAATTCTTTCAAGAAATTATGGTCAGATTTGGCGTACCGAACAGGATTATCACTGATAATGGCACTAAATTCAGAGACGGAGAATTTCAAGATTGGTGTGATGAACTCAGCATCAAAATCTGCTTTCCTTCTGTGGGGCATCCCCGAAGTAATGGGCAAGTCGAACGGGCCAATGGCATGGTGCTACAAGACCTAAAGGCAAGGATATTTGATCGTCTTAAACCATATGCTACGCGATGGGTCAAAGAATTGCCTTCAATGCTCTGGGGGCTTAGAACTACTCTAGCAGAGCAACCGGCAGTCACCTTTTTTCTGGTGTATGGTTCAGAGGTGGTCATGCCTACCGAGTTGAAATTCGGATCCCCACGGGTTCGGAAGTATAAGGAAGCCGAATTAGAAGAAAGCTGACTAGAAGATCTCGACCGATTAGAAGAGGCCAGGGACATTGCAGCAATCCAGTCGGCTAAGTACCTTCAGGGTCTGCGTCGATATCACGATCATAATGTTCAAGGCCGTGCCTTCTCTAAAGGAGATCCGGTTCTAAGAAAGAATCAGAAAAGTGAGCACAAGCTTTCCCCAAGCTAGAAAAGCCCATACATTGTCGATGAAGTGACACGCCCGGGGACTTACAGACTCAGGTGTGAGGACGGTGTAGTCATCAGCAACACGTGGAATATAGAGCAGCTACGTCGTTTTTACACTTAAATCTTGTATTCAATCATGTTATTATGAATAAAATTTTTTCTTGACTTGCTATTTAGTTGATACCCAACTAAGCAGTAAGTCGGGGGCTACACCTAATAGTGTGCGCATGCGCACATCTTTTTCTGAGTCGTTTTTGCTTCTTTTCCCTAACGATTGCGAATGAGTCCGAGTGCATTAATTCTGAGTAGTGAAGCTCTGACCCCATGAACGGAGAACTCTAGCCACCCAAAATGCGTGCCTGAGAGAAAGAGCCATGAGCCGACTCCCGACACTCGGGGGCTAGACTAGTTGGGCAGAGTGCTTAAACGAAAAGAGTCAAACCACTCGGATGAATTTAAAAATCAAATATGGAGAAAGAATCAAATAGCATTAAAATTATACATGATCCAGTCGGACATTATGTCCGAGTGATAGTTTTTACATTGCCTAAGTTTTACATATATATGATTTCAAGGTAACTAAACCTAAGCGCGACGCGCGAGGCCCAACGCTTCGACGATGGCATCAGCAACCTCGGCGATGGCTGAGGCGGTCAATCTTGGCGACGACAACGGCGATGTCATGGCGGCAACTTCTGCTTTCGATGACCTCGCCCAAAGCAAGGTCGTATTCGGCCCAGAGCTTGACAAGCGGGTCTTCTTCGTCAGCAGGTGCCGCGGCGCTTCTTCCTCGAAGTTGAAAACCAACACCGCTGCTGGTGGTGGAGGCGGCATTACTTCATCAATAGGCGCGGTAGAGCGAGGAGGAGATGCCATCGGAAATTCTCAAAAAAGAAATCAAACATCGCTGGAGAAACGAAGACTCAAAAATCGGTGGTCGCTCCTGTAGCGGTGGGGCCCTTATATAGCCAGAGCGAAGAAGACGAAGCGGTTTGAAGATGCGTTGGCGTGGGAAGCCGAAACGGTCTCGAGGACATGTTGGTGTGGGAAGTCGAACCGGATATGAACAGCGCGTAGGCTTTAATTCGAAGAGGATTCCTTGGGACGCGACGAAGTAGTTATGGCCAAGTGTTAATTGGTCATTATCATGTCATCCAGGGACTTCTCGGGACACGGTGAAATAATTAACAACCAAGTTCTATATACATGCATTTACACAGGGCTCAAGTCTAAATATTTCACTAAGGCTTCAAACGTGTCCTTAACTTCATCAAAAAGGGTGGCAACTTGATTATCATTGACGATGCAAGCGAAACCCTCCTTGACAGTCTCAAGATCTACTCGGGAATAGAGGGACTTCACGATTGCCAGAACCTCGCCAGCGCTAGTGGTCGCCGTTTCCCTTATGTGGGTCCTGAGTTTCTCGGGCCCCTCCGTCAGTTGCGAGATGGCTTCATCCTCGTCACTCGGCCCTGCCTCTCCGGAGCACAGGAACTCTAGCATTGGCTCGGAGGCTTTTCGAAGCCTGGTGTATGACGCTTCCGCAGACTTGACCTTCTCATCGACAATGCCAAACTACGATTGTGTCCTTATCTTGTACTCTGCAAGCAAGCTGGACCGTCACCAAGAGCGCTGCAAGTATGATGAAGGCAAAGCCGAGTTGGGAAACATACCTTCCAGCTCTCGCTCCAGCCTTTCCGAGTTGGCCCGAGCCTGGAACTCTGAGTCCTTTAATGCCTTGAGCTGCTCCTGAGACGCCTTGAGTTGTTCTTGAAGTCCCGCGATGGTGGAATCCAGAGCTAAAGCAAGAAAAAGAGTTAAAAGACAAACAATCAAGAACAGTAGCAAGACGATTGAAGAAATGCTTACATCGAAGCGAGCTGGCCAGGTCTAGCTTCTCCTCCCATAAGGTCTGGATTTGGCTCCGAAGCTCTCGCAGCTCGGCCTTGCTCTCGGTCTTGACCCGCTCAAAGTTGGCCTCCTACTCCCAACACTCTTTGATCTTCGGGAGCGTCCTTCGGAGAAATTCAGATCTCTTCTCGGAACGGTCTCCTAAACTCCGAGGATAGCAAAAAGAGAATAATGAAGACATACCACTTATTATAGACAAAAGAAGGAAGGAGCTAACAACTTACTTGAACCAGTTAGGTACACTCGATGGAGTGCTCATAGAGCTCCCTCATCTCCTTTTCCTCCTCGTCATCAATGGTTTCCCATTCACCCTCCTGTTGCGCCACGCGAGTCGCAGTGGAGACTTGGGGCGGGGATGGGATTACGGCTCTTGAAGGATTTCCTCCGCTGGAGGGGAGGAGCAGGCGGCGAGTTCTAGGGCCATCGGCCTCGCGGCGGGCTCAAACAGAGTCCACGGCGGCAACGAAGTCGGCTTCGATTCAGAGATAGCTTTGGCGTCCCCAGGTGCGGCAGTAGTCGGCAAAGCCATCTTGGCCTGATCTGGAGCTGATTTGGCACCCTCGGGTGCGGTAGCAGTCAGCAAGGCTATCTTTGCCTGATCCGTAGTGCCCTCGGATTCAGTTTCCAGGGGTGCCTCAATCGGCGCATCCACAGGGACATTGTCCGATGGCATCCTGTTAAAAGAAGAAATCAGGATACGGTCCTGCCAAGCAAGAGTAAGAGTCAATAGGGAAACTAACCTGTTGGACTTCTTTATTCTTATTCTGGGCACTTTTCGAGTGGCTGAGCCACTTGCAAAGGAACCCGGCTTCATGCTGGACCTTGGAGGCGGTGGCGGCCGGCTGTGCTGGGTGCGGAGCCGGGGGCTCCCGGATCGTTGGGCCCCCAGTCGGGCGTTGAGGCCTTGGAGGTCCCTCACCCACCGGCTTCTTTTCTTTGGCACTTTCGGCTCCCAGTAGAAGGCTAGCAGTCATTTTTTGCGGCACTCTTGTCTTTGAGGACATCGGGAGTGGAGCGTCAGAGAAGAAAGCGAGCCGCTCCTGTAAATAGCGGTGAGTGCGGAGTTAGTCAATAGCCATCTAGAGGTCAATGATTAGATACTAGTGGATAAAAATATTCACCTCAGGAGTAAGATGCGTTACGGTGAAAGCCTCTCGGGCACCCCTTATTGGAGAGATGGGTGCCCGGGGCGAAGAAGTCGCCCAACCGGTTGTACAACACTTCTCGGGCTTGGCTCGGGCACTTCTCGAGTGGGGTCATCGTCCCCGCTATATTCGAATCCCAGGTGGACTCGCTCCTTTAGGGTCTGCACTCGGCGAAGGGTGAAGTTGACAGCGATTCCGACTTCGGTTAGGCCCTCCTCCTTCAGCTTACTGATTAGTTCCAGGAGTTCCTCAACTTGATCCATCTCATTATCCAGGGGAGTTGAGACCCAAGAAGGAGAAAATTTGAGCAGGAGCCCGGCAAAGGAAGGAAGAAAAGGATTAGGATTGGTGCAATAAAACTATTCCTGGTGCCAACCCTTATTAGAGGTTTTGAAGGGGATAGAGAAATAGGACTTCTTCAGTCTGTCCTGCAATTGGAAGCCGACACCCCCAATTGCCTTAGGAGCGCTCTTGTTCAGGTAAGGTTTGAGAAGAAAAAGGTGGCGGAAAAGATTGAAATGCGGGCGAATGCCAAGGAATGCTTCGCAAAGGTGGACAAAGATGGAAATTTGCAGAATAAAATTGGGGTTCAAATTGATCAACTCAATATTATAAAAGTTGAGAAGATCGCGAAAGAAAGCGCTGGCGAGGAGGCCAAATCCACGCTGGAAGGACTCAAAGACCATGATCTCCTCAGATCGAGGAGTGGGAGAAGACTCACCCACAGCTGGACGTCGCGGAGATCAATGCCAATGCGGGGAGAACTCTAGTGGTAACCATCCCCTCCAGGCGCGCCTCCGTCGTCACCGAGGTAGCCTGATCCTTGGTTGAGGGCGGCGCAGGGGCGTCCTGGGAGGAGGAAGAAGACATCTTCGGCAAAGGGGTTGGCAGTGGAGCAAGATTTGGGGTGCGGCGACGGTTAACCCTAGCGGTGGAGCATGCTGTGAAGCGCCAAAATATAGAAGATGAAGGGGCAAGTGTGCGCAGTGCGGAGAAAAACTCTTTGCTCGCACCAAGTCTCGTATTTAAAGGGGATGACACTAGATTTCACCCAGAGCGGGAAGAGCGTTTGGACTTCCGCATTTTGTTTGGGCCTAACCTAGGGTACGCCTCATGATGGGCCGACAGTTGTGCACCACAACAGTCGTGCACAAGTACTTCTAGGCCAAATCTAGTTTGGGATATGGTACACCCCATGATGGGTCGATAGCTAGTCACCGTGTCAAATGGGATTTGGGTACCTTCCAAACCAAATTAAAATATCTTCTCGTAATATGCCCCATATTGGGTGATTGCTAGTTACCGCATAAGTCGGAATCGGATATCATGAGTTGATTTCGAGGGTACGCCCCATGATGGGCCACCAGTTGAGCATCGCGGCAGTCGAGTACAGGTACCACTCGGCCAAACCGGTATGCCTCATGATGGGCCGCCAACTGTACACCATGACAGATGTGTGCAGGTATCACTCGGCTAAAACCTATTTAATCAATGGTATGTTCCAAAGCGGGCCGACTGCTAGTATCCCAATAATTGGGCTGGGTACTGCTCGGAATATTCAACGCGTGGAGCTCTATTGAGTCCTTCACGATCTCCTTGCCTATAGCATAGCACTCGACATGGAAAAGAAACTAGTCAGGAAATTACACCAAGACCTGGAAGCACTTAGTGTGAAGCATGAATCAGTTGGGATGCGACCAGGAAGGCGACAACTTGATCGCAAAGCACTCGGGGGATATTGTGGAGTACATGGACCCCAGGTATCTGCATGGTGGGCCGTGAGGACCACCCAAAAGGGGATGGGCTGAGCCGACTACATGGAGACGGGCAACACCCGAAGGGCTACTGCCGTGCACAACCAGGAAGTCTTGAAGATAGTAACCAACCTTGATTAGGTAGGATACGATTGTAATCCCGGTTATTAATAGATCCGGCGGGAAAGGATAGGGATAGAATCTCCACCTTGTAACCGACCAGGTTTCTTCCTTGTAACTAACCAGGACTCTTCCTTGTAACCGCACCCCTCCACTATATAAGCGGGGCGGGGAGACATCAACATCAGATCATCAGCATTAAGATAGACTTTCATAATCCCAGAGCACAGGACTAGGGTATTACCTCTTCCGTGAGGGTCTAAACCTGTATAAATCCCGTGTCTTGTGCTACCATCGAGTTTGGATCCAGCGCCTAGCCCCATAATCATTATTACCGACAACAAACGTCGACAGTGACGGTTCTTGGCTAGAACTGCCACTGATAATATTAGAAGTCCTTGTGTGATGTTAAAAACGTCCGAATCCAATCACAATTTTGAAATTGTGCGTTCTTGGGTGAGAGTTGATAATATTATTAGTGGCGGCTAGCCAAGAACCGTCACTAATAATATTATCAGTGGTGGTTCTAGTAAAAACCGCCATTATCAGTTTAAAAACACTAAATTACAGTGACGGTTCTAGCAAAAAACCGCCATTATCAGTTTAAAAACACTAAATTAAAGGGAACCGCCACTGATAATATTATCAATTCTCACCCAAGAACGCTCAATTTCAAAATTGTGAATGGATTCGGACGTTTTTAACATCACACAAGGACTTCTCAGAAAGTCACCCATCTTATTACTACTCTTGACATCACACAAGGACTTCTCAGAAGGTCACCTATCCTATTACTACTCTTGTCCAAGCACGTTTAACTTCGGAGTTCTTATAAAATCTAGTATTTTAGTGGTGTTATGATCACATTTGACATATAATGCGTCCCTCCTCCCCTTAACCCCGTAAAGCACCCAAACACTGATTTTCAATTATTTCAAATTAGTAAACTATAGAGGTAATTAGCAAAATTTAAAACTTTCAAATTTATTTTTCATACTCTTGACTATTAATTATGCTTGCAATATATGTGCTATTACTATTCATGAAACTTGTAAAAACACCATAACTTTTGACTCGTACCTTCGATTTTAGTGTTCTTGTGCATTCCGGAATCATCACACGATGAGCTCTCCAGTTATATTCTTTTGGGCACCGATTCTAATTTTCAAATATGAAATCCGAGCACTTTTTTTAAAATAGCCATAACTTTTGACTCGTAACTCCGATCGGGGCGTTCTTTAGCTCGTTTGAAAGATAGTCGGATCGTAATGGTTTGTGCGAGTGCGTGCAGCGGTGAAAAAATTCTAAAAAAGGTCATTTAGGGCTTCAAAACAGCCTCTAAAGTTTTGAATCTATTTCAGTCGTTCTTTTCAATTATTGCAAATGGAATATTAGTTCCAATTATTTGTGGAATATTATTTAATTTCAATTCTTTCAAATTAGAAGGCTGGAGAGGTAATTAGCAATATTTAAAATTTTTATTTTTATTATTTGTGGTGGTTTCAAATTAAAACTACCACTGATAATATTATCAATGGCGGTTTTAACCAAAAACCGCCACAGATGCTCACATTATTTGTGGCGGTTTTTGGCTAAAACCGCCACAGATAATCACATTATTAGTGGCGGTTTTAGCCAAAAACCACCACTAATACTCACATTATCAGTGGCGGTTTTTGGCTAAAACCACCACAGATGTATTTGTGGCGGTTCTAAAGAAAAACCGCCATTGATAATGTATTATTTTTGACGGTTCCAAATAAAAACCTTCAAAAATAGTTTTCCCACTATTTTTTTTGAAGAACCGCTACTGATAATGCTATTTGTGATAGTTCTAGAAAAACCATCATAAATAGAATGTCACCTATGTATTGTTTTATGGTAGTGACGTATCATTGTAAGTCTTCACTTGATAGGCACCTGCATTTACATTATGATTTACCAGCCATGCATGTCTCTTGAAGAACTATATATCACATCTAAGTATTCTGAACCTCTTGATAAGCAAGAAATCTCTCGATGAAAATAGGAGCAGATTCTTCGTCCAAGTGCTTGTCAATTAAAGCACTCCTTGTTCTCGCTGTTTGGTATGGACATATCTTCTCTTCCACATGACAGCCACAACCATGATCTCACACGCTTGGTTATACACCTTTTCTGTCTGTTCGCTGTCACGGACCGCCCTTTTCAGGGGGTGCGTATAAATACTGTCGACGATCGGGATCGCCAACCGCAGAAGATGAAAACAGGGGTTAGTGAGACTTGGGACCCGAGCAGAGCTTAGCTCAACGAAGGAAAGAACGTGACACGCCAAGGCCTGAGCTAGGCGATAACGAACGTGACACGGGGTTTATCTTGGTTCGAGCCTCGTGAAGGTAATAGTCTACTCCAGCTTGCCTTTGCGGCGATGGATTTTGTTACTATCGAGTACAGAGGTGTGTTACAGCTCAAGCTCAACAATGGCGGTGTCTAGCGCTCGAGCTCTCATGTCCTGTCCCTCAGGCTGTGCACCCTTAGCCTTATATCCTCCCCGCCTGTAACGGACGGGAGGTATTCCCGGGTAATGGTCTTCATGCGCATTGAGGGCTGGCGGTAACCGTTCCGGACTTGTAGCATGCACCGGCTTCACACCCCACGATGCCACGTCTTGGTAACCGCCAAGGAAACGTACGTTCCGGAATCCAAGGAACTCGCACGGACGAGATCCGACCCGAGCTCAAGGTCGCGCGCGGCGCGTTCGGGTCATTCACGCCTAGGTCGAGCGCAAGATACGCCAGTCGTAGTCGGGGCCTCCGAGTCGGGGTTCACGACTGCGGCGCCGACCGGTCAAGGGACGCCAAATTTCGTCAAATACCCTCGCAGCTACCCAAGAATTCAGCTGCAGGTAACCAAGCGTACATTGCAAGACATAAAAGCAAATGCGAATATTTTATAGATCAATTAAGGGCCTGTCGGGACCTGAATATGCAAATCCAGACCCTCTGTGTATACTGCACTAGTCCAGGATCACGCTAGTGCACACAAGCTCAACATTAGTGAATATCACAATGATACATAGCGGAAATAAGATAAAAGACATAATATACTAAGTATTACTAGTTGAATGACCTTATGGTCAACTTATTTAACAATGCCTCACAATTTGAACAACAAATTGAGCTGCGCAATGAAATGAAGGCGTAGATAACCCCTCGGTATACCACAGGCAACTGACAAGGCTCGCACCCTAAACATTCGTCTCTTCATGGTACACCTTCTTCAGCACTGATGATGTTGTAGGCAAGGGTGAGTACATAGAGCACTCAACAAGTTGTGCATGTAATGCAATTATATCATAACTATATGCAAGGCTTATTCCAAAGGAAGGCTAAGAGGTTCATTTGCAGTAAAGCAGCATTTATGAACAAGTACAGTATATAGATTGAAAAACAGTAAAAACAAATAACAGTAATAGATAGATTCAGCATTTCTCAAGTAAACCAAGTTTCCAATCTTAAGTCAAGATTCAACCTCCCATGGCAACCTGCCATCCATCCCAAGTTTTATTTTGTAAAAGTCTAATCCCTTGACTGTAATCCCCGAGCATTGCTCAATACCGTGAGAACGGCTATTCGAATAGTTTGTACACTCTGCAGAGGTTATGCACTTTACCCACACGACATGATAATCTCTTTTGTGCCTGGCCATTAGCACACTTCCTTTGGTGTCTTGTAGAGATTCATGACAAAGCCTTTACAATGTTACTGTCTTAACTCGATTACCCGCTAAGGTTTCAACTTTGGTGGGACTGGTTACCACATCCAGGGCCCCCTCTTGCGCCATCTGGGTTCATTAAAAGGATGAACCACTCCACCACCGGTAATACCAAGACTAAGACATTGCAAATTAGTCACTAGGCTACCCCATAATGATATGTGGTTGCATGATTGACTCAGTCAAAGGCTCATAAGGTGTCCTTAGGGTTGATCAAAGCAAGACATACACATACCCTCGCCTATCGGGCCCACCACAACATCTTGCCCTTGCCACTTGCTCCGATCTAAAATCATAACCACCCCAGTTGATTACCAAGCACCACGTGCCATCAACAATTCAATATCGTTGCGTGACATCCATTGCCACCACAACTCAATCTCATCGTGTGACCACACATGACACACAAATTCAGAACATTGTTCCATATTCCATTAGTCAAGATTATTTATCAAAGATTTAAGTACATGTGATGACGTGGCATGGCTAAGCAATCTAATCCGATCTAACCATCCCATGTGGTTTCATTATTAACCAACTATAGTGAACCAATCTAGGGTGACAAGTGGATCATGGCATACAATTGACAAGGTAGGGTGTAATTCAAAGGGTACATTAGCTAATCCCAAACTAAGTTGAAATCATTTGTACGGTTGAAATAACATGCAATAAAGTAAATCAAAATAGCAACTAATCTAGCTATGGGTACAACATGATCAAAGCACAACTTGCCTTGGTTAAACTCCTGATCTTGATCTGAAATTTGTTCTTGAGTTTCCAATTCCTCCTCCGAAGTCTCGCACAATTCAACGTCTACGCGAATCGAGAAGAAATAGCAAATAAACACCAAAACCAAAGAACAAACAAACTCTAAAAATCCAACAAAAATCACCATTGGATAGATCTCAATTTTACAAATTTTTAGGAATTTGAATCACCTCAATCGGAGTTCGTATGAGGGAGAACGAGCCCTTGGAAAATTCAAATTCCTGAAAATCCTGAAATTGGAAAATCCGAATTAACCGAATTATTTTTATAAAGGAAAATCCGAATTATGACGTCGTCAGCATGGCGCCGGGTCAGTATGGATGACGCGTGGCCTAATCTGGACCATCTAAAACCGATCCAACGGTTCCCGATTAATCTACTACATGGCTCAATGTCAACCACCGGATTTAGATCTAACGGTCAGCAGCTACTGATGCCCTTCACTGTAGCCCTAATTGACGTGGCCCGATTCCGACAACACGATCCGAATCTAACGGCTAAAACTTACCCGCGTGGTTCGCTATTCACTGAGGTGACGTGGCTTGATACCGTCCGCCCGATGACGATCCAACGATTGAGATGCTTCCGACCTTCGCGATGGCTTCACGGTGGCGCTGGTGTACCGGACTTGAGGAAGATGACCACGGCGCGGCGTTGCGGCGGTCTCCGGCGGTGAAGAAGTAGTAGATCCGATGCGGTGCAATGCGACGAGTTCAACTCCGGCTTCAAAACGGCGGAAGAGAATCTCCAGTGGTGGCAATAGCGCGGCGAAGACCTTCGGTACTCCGACGAGCTCTCGAGCTTCAACGGCGATTCCTTGGGCAACGATGCTTCATCAAAAAGGCGCGGCGCACACGGGTGATTCTCGGGAGAGGTCTCGGGGCCTTAAATACCCAGCGGTGGCGCGAAAACTTGGAAAGTAAGGCGGCGACGTCCATATCCGATACGGCGGCGGTCGTCCGAGTTCCTCCCGAAGACGATGCACGGTCACCGTTGGATTTCCATCTGAAGGCCGAGATTTTCCATGACGTGGCGCAATCCGGCTCGGAAACGAAGAACGTCGGCCACACGATCTTGATCCAATGGCCCATATAGGGTAGGGTTCCGAATTGGTATGTTTGATGAAGACCATCCGATGAACATCCGATGGCTACAAAGCGTTAGGGTTTATAACTTACGCGCGTTGATGAAGTCCGTTGGATCTAAATCCAACGGCGTGCATTACTCCCCCGAAATCAATGGCGGTTGAAATTTGAATATTGCGGCGACAGATAGTAGGCTTCGGCCCGTTACTGTTCACAAAGATTTTCCGGAATTTTTCCATTTAAAATAATCCGAGAAAATAGTTTGATTTATTTAGGGCAATAAAAATATCAGAAAAATTCCAAGAAAGATCTCAAAAATACTTTGAGACATTCTGGACTTAAATAAAATATTTTTGGTAAAACTTTATTTTAAACTTTACTATTTATAATTAATTTCCAACAAAAGGCAATATATTTTAATTTGAAATAATTCAAATAAATCTCAGAAAATCCAGATAAATCCAGAAAATTCACAAAAATCATAATTTGCAATAAAATAATATTAAATAAATAAAATGCTAAAAATTGGGATGTTACAGGGCCTAACGGCCAGAGTTTTACAAAAGGCGCGGCTAGCACCGAATACATTACAGAACACCCACAAGAAAGGCTTGAGCAGATAGATCAAGGCCTTTAAAACCAAATAACTTCGTCATCTACGGTCTTCTGGAGATCGCCAGCTTCATTTGAAATCTAAAGAGGGGGATTGGGAGTAAGGGTGAGTACACAACCGTACTCAACAAACCACATGGAAATTCTGAATATTACATATTTACATGCGGGAATAAACAAAGGTAGGCACAGGTTTAAGTGTTGTGGATGCAAGTTGTAAATATCAGTTTTTATTTTACATTTGAGACACAAACCATTAATAGCAATATATATCAGGGGGGTCATTTGTAAAGTTCACATCCTCGCCAAATTTTAATTAAGAAAGCTACAGGGGCGTAGTTACAGGAATCACCCTAAATTAACTCAGCTTCAATAACCGGAAGCACGGCGTATTCAAATACCATTGATATCACTCTGCAGAGGTGCTCAGCTTTACCCACAAGACATCTACGATCATTAGTGCCACTAGATCAACATGCAACTTTTATGCATGCGGTCCAACCGAGATTGACACAACCTTTCATTGAATTTTCCCCCTTTAGCTCCTACCCAGTAGGCGGTGTGAATCCTCAGCTTCTAGGGACCCACGGGCCAAAGCGGGCCTTGCGTCCTAACCCACTAAGGAAACATACTGTTGTGAAAACCGCTGAATGGCCTTTCATTCCGTTTCACTCCCTACCACGACGCTACCCATTCCTCCTACAGCGAATGGGTCCTCCTGTAGGCATTCCAAGGCGAAAAGATAATATACCGGGTTACGTGGATCAGGCCAACAGAGCTGACCGACCCAACCTGTGGTTGAGCGGGATCTGAAGTTATTTATGTTGCCCAAGACATCGGTCCTTAAATGCCAAAGACTCAGCCAAATGACATACCACAAACCATTGGTACCAACTGTACCACCACCTCACCACCACCTGGCTTCGTCATCGGTTGGGGATTGGGCCGGCATCCACCTCCCGTGGTCTGCCCAACACTGTGCCCCAAACCGTAGCAATTTTTGAAAATCAACCAAGCCAACCATCAGAGATTAAGCATTTGTCTAAAAGTAATAATTGTATGAATTGCTACATCTACGAAGGTTCAATATTTTATAGCCTAAGGTTAAAAAGGAATTAGGGCAAAACAACAGGTTTAACATTTGGTTGTATCTAATCATGTCATTCGAAACTACTACATTTTCTAGTTTTCTAAAATAACAAAAATAATGCAATACAAGAAATATATATATATACTATAATGGAACTGGGTTCAACATGTTCAAGGAGTGTGGCTTGCCTTGCGGACTTGAGGGTTCGCCTAGTGAGAAGGGGTTGATGTTGTGTCTGGCCTCGAACGGCTCCTAGCTCCTGCGATGGCTCCAACGTCTGTTCCTGCTCTGAGATTCGTGCCGATGGTTGTTCCGACGTCGGTTCTAGCGCGAGAAAACATAACCAATAAATAAACGAACAAAATACAAACAAAGAAAGAAAATCAGAAAAAGAATCAGAGAGAAAATGGCCGGAATAGGGGTCAAGGGCATTTTGGAAATTTTTTGGACTTGATATGGCAAAACAGAGATCATTTTTGGGCTCAGCGGCTCGAGACGGTCAAGAATGTGTATTTTTGGGATTTTTGGGAATTTTGGGATTTTTGGGGAATTTTTTGGAATTTAAACGATTTTTCGGATTTTAATTAAATCAAAATCCGGAAAAAGAAATTAAAAGGAGACACTGTACAACGGGCCACACAGTGCCATGACTTCGGCCCATGGGCGCAACACGCACGCGCACTGAAAGGACCGATATGTCGCCTAGAGGGGGTGAATAGGCGATAAAATTTGTAATTAAATAAAATCTCCCGAGGCACGTGAGTCCTGACCGTCCGAGAATTTTGTTCTGATAGTCCTGACAATTTGTTCGGATAGTCCTGATAAATTATTCGATGGTCCGTTAAATATCCTAAACTCCTGGACCGACAACTGGGAGAGATTTTAAATCTTTGCAAGATTTCAATAATCTAGTCAATACAAAGACTCTAAATGATGTCGTACTTAGTAAAAATATGGATCTAGAGCCAAACACAAAGAGTAAGTAGATCGGGCTTCTAAAATCCAACAACAACACCAAACCCTAGCTCAAGCTAATGAAGAACACAAGACAATGATTTTTACAAGTTCGGATTCTTGAAGGAATCCTACGCTCCGCTGAAGAGGCACAAAGCCCGGTCCCTCTTGACCCCTTTCCTCCCTGTTGCACAAAGCACTCACGGATCTTCACTTCTTGCCTCTTTCCTTTGGAGGCGAGGCTCTTTCACAAACGCATCGGGCTCTCCACACGAAGCCTTGGAGGCTCCCTGTGACTCCTTGCCGCCTAGGAGCCCTTCAAACTCCAAGAGTAACAAATACGCCGCTAAATCGACTTGGAGGATGAAACTAGTGCTCAAGAATCAAACATGCAAGCTCAAAGCACTTGAACCCCTTCTTTCTCCCTAAAGAAGCAACTCAAATCAAGATTTTAGTGGGAGAAAGAAGCTAGGGCTTGAGAGAGTGTGAGAGAGAGCTTTAGACTTGAATGTCTGAATGAATGAGGTTGGTAACTGTTAGAAATGGAGTGAGGGTTTTATAGAGCTCCCAAAATCCAACCGTCACCTTTGTTACAAGAAAGTCCTGACCGTCCGGACATTATCTTCTGATACTCCGGACAATTTCCTGAGTGTCCGGACTAAATGTCCGGACACTCCTGACTTACCAGAGAAAGAGCAACCGAGACCCTAGCTCGAGTATCCGGATTTAATCCCTGATACTCGGACAATTCCTGAGTGTCCGGATTAAATGTCCGGATACTCCGGACCGACCTCCTCGCCAGAGTATCCTTTAGAGGGAATGCATGATTTTGAAATTCTTTTGAGATGCAATTTTCATCCTATGAGCACAAGCATATCCTAGAAGCAATTTTCCGTCAGATCCCCTTAATAGTATGGCTATCCTTAGACTCAATAAAATGAAAGATTTACAACCAAGTCTTGATGCCGCCTTTTCAAATTTCAAAGTGGTGGGGATCTCCAATCGCCTTTCCAACGATGATATCTTCTTGATCATTGCGATAGAATCTCACTTGCACCGTTAGCATACATGAATTGTGTTGCCATAAATCACCAAAACACTTTGAGGGGCCTAGATGCACTTTCAATCTCCCCTTTTGGTGACTTGATGACAACACAATTGAATTTGGATAAAAATTGAATAATATAGCATTTGGAAAACCAAATGCTTGGAGGGTGGAGCTCCCCAAATACGCAGCATTAGAGAAATTTGAGTAGAGATAGAAATGCACATATTTAAGAGAAAAAGGTGCAATAGCTCCCCTAAATTGTTGCTTACTTATAGAATATGACAGATAATCAATAAGTAATTTTGCACAAGTAGATATGACATGATATCACACAAATGCATAACGGAAAGGAAATTGATATTAAGCAAATAGTTCGACATCGACAACCAATCATCCAACCACAAGCACAAGCACAAATAAAGGTTTCAACGTTTTAACGAGATACGATAAATAAACGACGCACAAGCAAAGAAATAAATAAACTTCTAGTTCTCTCCCTTTGGCATCAAGACACCAAAAAGGAAGAGTCTACCGCTAAGAACTACTCGTCATCGCCGAAGGCTCGTAGTCCTCCTCCTCGCTATCGCCGCCGCCGCCATCGCCGCCGCCCGAGGTGCGTAACGAGGAAGGTCAAGAGCCGCCGAGTAGCGAATCCACCGCAGATACATGTGCCGACTCGCACTCGCTATTAGCCGAAGATCTCACCGCCGGGCGGCGGTAGGCGCGAACTTCATGGCGGTGCTCACGCAGCCACGACGGGTCTCCTTTACTTGCTCGTACACATCTCCGCATAAGCAAAACAGCACTTGAGCATTCTTTGATGGTGTCGCGGTTAGTGCGAGGAGAACCTTCTCCGTGGGAGAAACCGGAGCGGAGGCGCTGGAGGAGGCGCTCAGGAAGCCGGAGCCGTGGAGGAGCAGACGAGCAAAAGACCGAGTCACAGGAGGACGACCTCGACGCTTTCCACTGGAGCAAAGCAGGAGTCGATCGAGGACGGACCTTGTATGGCATATGCTCCACATCCTTCACGGTCAAGCCTCGCGGACGTGCTCAATCACAGCCATGATAAAGGCGATACCATGTTCTGCCGGAGTTGCTCAAAGAGTTGTAGCGATGGCCTCCCGGATGAAGTCAACCACGCCAAATCCATGAGTACGCCAACCAAATGGAATAGAAAATTTCGACATAAGAACCGATGGTTGATGCATCTCCTCCTTGGGCCAAAGAGTGACCCGGCAATCAAGAAGAACCACCGCACCGCTTCGCACCTTGATAGTGCCCATCACAACCTCGCCGAGACGAAGTCATATAAGTCTCCAAGCCGCCAGAGCCATGACCTTCTTATCATGCAACTTGGCATCCCCATCCGCCGATTTCGATGCAATATTCTAGCAAATGTCCTCTTGGTCACCACATTCCAGAGTTTATCGATCATCCACCAAATGGCATCTTGCTTTTTATCAAAGTAAAGAGTGGCATAGAATTGCATGATTACCTCATCATTCCAAGAATGCATGAAACTCATAATGTCCTTCACTTTATGCCGCCACAAATCTCGATGACCTCATCAAAGATGGGATTCGAGCCTCGCATATATAAAGCCAATCAATCCGCTTCATCTTCATCACGGACGCCCATAGGCGTAAGAACTGCCTCATAAAAGTCGAGTGGAACCTGCTCTGTAACCGCTTGTCGACATATCGATCCCGATGGAACTCAAGCGATCCTTGTTCCTTTGCGCAACAATCGCTGTTCTTCCTGTAACCAACTCGATAGTCAACCACCGTAGGGGCATCATCCGTCCAGATATCTCCACCGAGGCAAGCTTTTCAAGGGGCCAATCGCCAACCTTGACTCTTGAAATTGCTTTCTTTTCGCCACGACGCCTAGCATGCTCATCTCATGGATGTTCTTCAACAGAATTTCTCGATTATTCTCGAGCAGAGCACGAGATGGAGCAGACGGAGGCGTGGTGAGGAGGTTTGCACGGCCTTGAGGAATCTTCTTCACACCCTGCCTTTTCTTCTTTGGAGCGCCGGTGGGAGAGGGAGGAGGCGACTCAATTGGGCGCTTGCTGGCACCAGAACCTCCTTGGGAAGAAGACATCTAAGAGGGAACAAAGATTGGAGTGAAAAACGAGTTGCACGAAAGCAGATTTCACAATTTATAATTTTGGGCCGAGAGGTACAACTCGGATACTCCGGACATTTTGTCCGGACTGTCCGGGCAATTACTCCGGATACTCCGGGGATTTAGTCCGGAGTGTCCGGGGTTTTGTCCGGATACTCCGAATAAAATATCCGGAGACTCCGGGTTGGACAGATTTAAACCCAAAACCCTAAATTGCAAACAACGTGGGATTTCCAAGAGCACATTTTAGGAATTTGACAAGGAGGCGAATGTACTCTAACGGAGAAGCCCTAACCCTAGGAATTTCATTGATCAAGAGAAGATTAGGGCAAAAGGAGTCATACCACAACGAAGAACCGCAAAAACGAAGAAACGACGAGGGAGATCCTTCCCAAAGCCCTCCAAGGAAGATCCGGAGGCTCCGGAGGGTGAGGAACACGCCGGAGTTGGAGGAGAACCGAAGGGCGGCGGCTAGGGCGAAGGTTTGAGGTGGATGCGGTTGAAACAAATGAGAGAAGAGAGAAAAAGGTGCCTCAAGACGGGCTTAAATACCCACACTAACTCGGTCCTCGACACTCCGGACATTTTGTTCGAGACTAACAATTTGTCCGGATACTCTGACAATTAGTCCGGATCATCCGAGCCAAGGCTCGGGATCCAAAGGGAATTTCAAGGAATTGAATGGGATGATTGACTTGAAGAATTGAGAAAAGAAGTCCTAAAGAGACCTTTGTACGATGTGACTAGCTTAACACAAAATCAAACAATCCATAGTCACATGTCATTGGGCACGATCCGAGGATCAAATATTCCAACCAACACGAAAAAGAATAGAGAAAAGAGACAAATAACCTTTTTCAACAAATTTTGCAAGCATCAATCAAAAGCGCTCACGCTTCAAGCTAAGTTCGAGAATCAAGAATATTTAGCCCACTCCTCAATTCGCAAAATCTCTTTTCATCAAGAGGCTTGGTGAATATATCGGCTAATTGATCATTTGTACTCACATGTTGGATATCGATATCGCTTTTAGTGGAATGATCCCTTAGGAAGTGGTGGCTAATATCAATATGCTTTGTACGGAATGTTGGACGGGTTGTTGGCAATTTTATGGCGCTCTCATTGTCACACAAAAGTGGCACACTGTTATAGGTTAGGCCATAATCATTTAGAGTTTGTCTCATCCAAAGCAATTAAGCACAACAACTCCCTTGACTATATATTCGCTTCTACCGTGTGGATAGGCTACGAATTTTGCTTCTTAGAGGACCAAGAGACAAGAGATCTACCTAAGAATTGACATGTCCTCAAGTACTTTTTCCTATCCACTTTACATCCGCATAATCCGCATCGAATAGCCGACTAACTCAAATGATGAACCTTTAGGATACCAAAGTCTAAATGAGGAGTGTGCACTAAATATCTCAAGATTCTTTTATCGCCACCATGTGGCATTCTTTAGAGCGGCTTGAAAACGCGTGCACACACTAAGCATGATATCGGGCCTAGATGCACAAAGATAAAGTAAAGAGCCGATCATAGAACGATATACCTTTTGGATGACCGGTTTACCTTCTTTGTCGAGGTCTAGATGCCCGCTGGCTTGCATCGGCGTTTTGATTGGCTTCATGCTCTCCATGCTGAACTTCTTAAGCATGTCCTTGATGTACTTCGCTTGGCATATAAAAGTTCCTTCCTTTAATTGTTTGACTTGAACCGAGGAAGAACTTTAACTCGCCCATCATAGACATCTCGAATCTTTTAGTCATTATCCCGCTAAAATCCTTGCACAAATGTTCATTAGTAGATCCAAATATAATATCATCGATATATATTTGGCACACAAATAAATCATCATCGATATGTTTAGTGAAGAGTGTAGGGTCGGCCTTTCCGACTACAAAACCTTGTTCGATGAGAAAATCGCGAAGACACTCAAACCACGCCTTGCTTGCTTAAGCCCATAAAGAGCCTTGTGAAGGAAGTAGACGGGTCCGGATGCTCGGGTCTTCAAACCGGTGGTTGCTCGACGAGACCATTTCGAAAGTGGTCCATTCAAGAAGGCGCCACATCCATTTGATATAACTTGAAATCATGGTGAGTAGCAAAGGCAAGTAATATTCTAATAGATTCAAGCCTAGCTACAGGAGTGTATGTTTCATCGAAATCCAAACCTTCAACTTGCGTAAAGCCTTGAGCAACCAACCGTGCTTTTGTTTCTAGTCACTATTCCGTTCTCATCTTGCTTGTTCAAGAAAAACCCATTTGGTTCCAATCACGCTTTTGCTTGGGCCTCTCGACAAGCTTCCATACTTGATTCCTCTCGGTTGTTCAACTCCTCTTGCATAGCCATCACCCAATCCGGATCTCAAGAGCTTTTCTACCTTGAGTGGTTCAAGAGAAGAGACAAAGGAGTAAAATTCACAAAAATTTGCAAGTCGAGATCTAGTGGATACTCCCTTGTTAATGTCTCCAAGTATGTTGTCGACCGGGTGATCGCGTTGTATGCTTTGATGAACTCTCGGATGAGGAGTCGTTGAGTTTATACGTTGGATCGGACCTCCGCTATCTTGTGAGGTGTTGGAACCATCTTGAGCTTTAATGGATGAGGAGGAATCAACATTTTGAGTAATCGATGTCCGGAATGTCCGGTTAAGTCCGACATTCCGAGATTTTGTCCGGATACTCTGACATTATCTCGACACTCGGGTTGGGGTGCTCGGAATTGCATCCTCGCTCCACCGGTTTTACCTCCCCAATTGCCAATTTCTTGATTGCTTCGCATGGAGGTTCTTCCTATCAATTTCATCATAATTAACTTGTTCTACTTGAGAACTGTTAGATTCATCAAATGTTACGTCACGCGAGATTTCAACTACACCGTGGTGTTATTGAAAACCCGATATGCGTAAGCATTTGATCCATAACCAAGTAAAAATCCTTCATCTACTTTAGGAGCAAATTTAGAAGACTTAGCCTTTTTGTTGAGGATGTAGCATTTGCTCCCAAAGACTCTAAGTAGGCTACATTTGGCTTCTTCCTGTGAGGAGCTCAGACGCCGCCTTCTTCAAAGACTTGTGAAGATATAATCGGTTGGAGCTGTGGCACGCGGTGTTGACGACCTCCGCCCAAAATATGTCGGAAACCTTGTACTCGCAAGCATCGTGGCGCGCCATCTCGATGAGGGTTCGATTCTTCCTCTCGCCACCCCATTCGTTGAGGAGAATAAGGAGCCGAGAACTCGTGGTTTGATGCCTTCTTCATCGAGATACCTCAACACAGTATTCTTGAATTCGTGCCGTTGTCACTCAATTCTCTTGATCTTCACTTCAACTCATTTTGAGCCCTTCTCATGAATTTCTTCAAGCTTCCTTGCTTCGCTTTTGTCATGCAAGAAAAACACCCAAGTAAAGCGAGAAAATCATCAACAATAACTAAACCATACTTGTTTCCACCAATGCTTATGTAGGCGATCGGGCCGAACAAGTCCATGTGTAGCATCTCCAAGGGTCTCGAGGTGGTCATCACATTCTTCGCGGATGAGTAGCTCCAACTTGTTTCCCGCTTGACACGCGCTACACACTCTATCTTTCTCAAAGACAACATTCGTTAGTCCAAGGATGTGGTTGCCCTTAATGAGTTTGTGAAGATTCCTCATACCAACATGGGCAAGCCGCGATGCCACGACCAACCCATGCTAGATTTAGCTATTAGGCAAGTTTCAAGGTTAACTCTATCCGTAGAAAAATCTATAAGATAGAGATTACCCTTTAAACGACCTTAACGGCTATTGAACCATCAACCCTCTTAACGACATCCACACCCTTATCGCTAAACACACAATTGTAGCCCGCTTCACATAATTGAGCAACGGACAACAAATTGTAGCTTAGCGACTCGACAAGTAAAACATTGTTTATGTGAAAATCATTGGTAATCAAGATCTTACCTAAACCTACCACTTCACCTTTTCCGTTGTCGCCAAAGATGATGCTTTCACTATTTGATCCATTGGCTTCCAAGTGCGCGAACATTGCCCTTTCTCCGGTCATATGATGCGTACATCCGCTATCCAAGATCCAACTTGTTCCACCGGAGATGTAGGCCTACAAAATCAAATTTAGATTTTGCTCTTTGGTACCCAAGCTTGTTTAGGTCCACGCACGTTAGTGACAAGTGATTTGGGGACCCAAATAGATCGCACATTAGAGGTACTTTTGGATTTACTTCCAATGGGGCATGCAACTACACGACCATGGTTAGTTCTCTTAAGTACATATGAGGCAAAGAAAGTGGAATGAGTTTTGTACTTAGAGTTTTCCTTGCTCTTAACAAATTAGATGGGCTTGGTCAACGGAGCAATCACAATATTACTCTTTTTCCCTTTGGGAGGAGTATATCCAAGCCCATACTTCATAGTATTACCTTGACGCTTACCTAGGAACTCCTCTAGTCCCTTACTTGCCTTGTAGGACTTTTGAAGTCCATCTTCAAGCAATCCCTTGAGCTTCTCATTCTCATATGCTAATACTTGCAATGTCTCAAGGTTAGTCGCACAAGCATTAACATCTACATTGAAGCATCTAGCACAACCATTGCTAGTAGAGGGTAAAGAAGAATTAGAACTAGTGGATGAGGTAATCGGAGGGCTATTCTTGAGATCAACAAGCTTCAACTCTAGAGCCTTGCAAGCATCTTTCGACTTTGCAAGTTCCTCTTCGAGTGAAGCGAGGTGATCTCAAGATTAGTCACCTCGGATTTGGTTACTTTTAAGTTCTTAACCAATTCCTCATTCTTCTCTTTTTCAAAGATAAGCTCTTCTCTAGCTCACGGTTTTTCTCCTTTCGAGGATGAGTAAATCCTCTTGAGCCTCGAGAATAGCTTCCTTTTGTTCTACAACTTCCTCCAATTTTTCAATATCTTTTAAGAGCAAATTTAACTTATGAATATCAATGTTTTTCACAGATTTAAGCACAATGTTAATGTCATCATCATCACTATCGCTATCGTGCTCATCTAGACATTCATTAGTAATGGAGGGAGTGCAATCTTTTGATGATACCTTATGCCCCTTTGCCATAAGGCACATTGGAGCGTTGTCGTCGCTATCGCTTCGTTGTCGAAGAGGCTCTTCGACGTTGTTGAGGTGGTAGGCACGGCGATGGCGACGGAGGCAATTCCTCCTTCCTCGTCGGAATTGACTCTGAGTCGAGTCTGAGTTGAGTCGGTGTCGGAGTTCCACTCCTTTCCAATGTAGGCACGACCCTTGCCTTTGTTCTTCTTGCTCTTCTCCTTCTCCTTGTCCTTGCCCCGACATTTTGTCTTTCTTGTGCGGCTTCTCATCTTTGCCTTCCTTATGCGGACACTCGGCAATGAAATGACCGGTTTCACAAGATTCATAACATCTTCTTGTGGAATGTCTCCCTTTGATTTTCTTCCATAGTTCTTTGAATGACCTCCTTGTTTGAAATTTTTCTTCTTGAAGAACTTGTTGAACCTTCGCACAAATAGGGCCATATCCTCATTTGTCAATGGACCACTAGACTCTTCATCCTCACTTGTGCTTTCTTCGACTTGACGACAACTTTGATCGCCTTGAGGGCAATACCTTTCTTCTTGCCCGACTTGAGTTCTTCAACAATTTCAGCTTCCTTCACCATCATCTCGTCCATCATGAGCCGCCAATGACATCGTGAGGTGTCAAAGCATCGGTTGGGCCGGTCTCAGATCAACCGAACAAGGTTGCGGTTGGTAGGAGGATCACGCCAAGTATAATCTTCACCACGGCCTTGTCAGAAAGATCGGTGCACCCAAGACCCTTGGCTTGATTAACAAGCACCATCAAGCGGTCAAACATTTTGGTGTAGGATTCTCCTTCTTCAAGAGTGAACCGGCTTAGCTCACCAATAATGAGCTCTATCTTAGATTCTCGGACGCTTGACACTCCTTCATGACTGACTAGGAGTCTATCCCAAATAGCTTTTGCCTCCTCGAGTCCATCGACTCGGTTGAACTCGGAATCACTCAGTATGCTGAATAAGGCATTGACCGCCAAATCATTGAAGTGTTGATCTTTATCTTCTTCTGAAGTAAGATTCTCAGGATCATTTGGCTTGAAACCTGTTTGCACAATCTTCCAAATAGAAGGGTGAAGCGATCTCAAGTGCATCTTCATCTTATGTTTTCATGCCGCGTAGTGAGTGCCATCGAAATGAGGCGCCAATCGGAGGGCACGGAGACATATGAGGAAGAGCTTGAGACACCGAGGAACGATAATCAAATGGAATTGTAACTCAATACCGAGCCCGTGCCCTTATCTTGGTCATGGGCTTCGTATTCTTATCTCCTGCTTATACATAATGATTCTCCAAGCTGTTAAGCCAAACTAAAGAGATTTGGCTCTGATACCAATTGAAAGGACCGACATGTCGCCTAGAGGGGGGGTGAATAGGCGATAAAATTTGCAATTAAATAAAATCTCCCGAGGCACGTAGTCCGGACCGTCCGAGAATTTTGTTCGATAGTCAGGACAATTTGTTCGGATAGTCCTGATAAATTATTCGGATGGTCCGGTTAAATATCCGGAAACTCCTGACCGATGTACTGGAGAGATTTTAAATCTTTGCAAGATTTCAATAATCTAGCTGAATACAAAGACTCTAAATGATGTCAGTACTTAGTAAAAATATGGATCTAGAGCCAAACACAAAGAGTAAGTAGATCGGGCTTCTAAAATCCAACAACAACACCAAACCCTAGCTCAAGCTAATGAAGAACACAAGACAATGATTTTTACCGGTTCGGATTCTTGAAGGAATCCTACGCTCCGCTGAGGAGGCACAAAGCCCGTGTCCCTCTTGACCCCTTTCCTCCTTGTTGCACAAAGCACTCGCCGGATCTTCACTTCTTGCCTCTTTCCTTTCTGGAGGCGGCTTCGCCTTCACAAACCATCGGGGTTTCCACACGAAGCCTTGGAGGCTCCTGTGACTCTTGCCGCCTAGGAGCCCTTCAAACTCCAAGAGTAACAATACGCCGCTAAATCGACTTGGAGGATGAAACTAGTGCTCAAGAATCAAACATGCAAGCTCAAAGCACTTGAATCCCTTCTTTCTCCCCAAAGAAGCAACTCAAATCAAGATTTTAGTGGGAGAAAGAAGCTAGGGCTTGAGAGAGTGTGAGAGAGAGCTTTAGACTTGAATGTCTTGCAATGAATGAGGTTGGTAACGGTTAGAAATGGAGTGAGGGTTTTATAGAGCTCCCAAAATCCAACCATTACCTTTGTTCACAAGAAAGTCCTGACCGTCCGGACATTATCTTCTGATACTCGGACAATTTCCTGAGTGTCCGGACTAAATGTCCGGATACTCCGGACTTACCAGAGAAAGAGCAACCGAGGACCCTAGCTCGAGTATCCGGATTTAATCCCTGATACTCGGACAATTCTTGAGTGTCCGGATTAAATGTCCGGATACTCGGACCGACCTCCTCGCCGAAGTATCCTTTTAGAGGAATGCATGATTTTGAAATTCTTTTGAGATGCAATTTTCATCCTATGAGCACAAGCATATCCTAGAAGCGATTTTCCGTCAGATCCCCTTAATAGTACGGCTATCCTTAGACTCAATAAAATGAAAGATTTACAATCTGAAGTCTTGATGCCGCTTTTCAAATTTCAAAGTGGTGGGGATCTCCAATCGCCTTTCCAACGATGATATCTTCTTGATCACAGATAGAATCTCACTTGCACCGTTAGCATAACGAATTGTGTTGCCATAAATCACCAAAACACTTTGAGGGGCCTAGATGCACTTTCACGCACGTTATGGTCGGGCCGCCCACCTGGCGGACGCAAGCGGGCCCGAATGCGCCGAGCGGCGTGATGATGTCGATTTGGGCCTTAAAATGAGAGAGGAGAGACGGCCGACGCTGGTGACCATGCGCGAGGGAGACGGTAGGTAACCGACCGGCGGGTCCGGTGGTAGTGAGACAAAGGGGCGAGCGGCGGGGAATTTTTTTTTCGAAACAGCGAGCGGTGGGGAATTTGGCCGGCGCTGGGGAAGACGGTGGGCGATACGGCGAATGGTGGCGCGGGAGGGAAAAAGAAGTGGTGGGGGAGAAAGAGGATGCCTCGGGGAACTCGGTGATGGCTGAAACTGGCTGGGAGAGAAAGTGAGGCGGCGTGACGGTGTGCGGGCACCGGAGAGGGAGAAGAAGCTCGTGGCGTGGGTGGAGGAAGCAGCCGGAGGGGAAGTAAGTGCGGGGAAGAGGAAGGGAGAGCTCAGCGGCTTGATTTGGGGCAAAAATGGAGGGCGGTGGGGGTTTATTTAGTGCGAACGGAGGGGAGAGAGAGAGCTCGGGCCGGGGAGAGAGAGAAGAGGAGGGAAGGGAGCACGGCACACAGCTGCAGCGCCGAGAAGACCGGAGAGTGGGCTTGGCATGGCGGCGGTCTGATCGACTGTGGCAGCGGACGCGGAGGCGAGGGAGAATAGGTTGTCGGGCGGCGGTGTCATGGGCATGGCAGTGTTTATGGAGGCAGTGCGAAGAAGCCGGGCGTGAAGGAGACGGCAAGAAGCGTGATTTATGACTAGCGGGGCCAGTGCGTCAAGGCGAAGCCAAGGCGGAGAAGCGGGCGAAAGCGAAGGAAAGAGGCGGGGCAAGGAGAAGCTGGGCTGGGAAAAAAAAGTTTGGGCCGGGCAAGGGAAACGGGCCGGAGGAAATTGAGCTGGCCGAAAATAGGTATGACCGAAAAGGGAAGGGCGCTCAAAATGAAAACTTTCCCAGAAAGGAAAGAAAACCAAAAGAGCTCAAATAAATCCAATTAAATTTAGGAAAAATTCAAATAAAATCCAAATAAATAAATAAACAAAGTTTTGAAATTTTTGGGTGTGTCATTCGCAACCCTACGTACGTGCGAATAACCATCAACCCCCACCATTGCAGACAACCGCCGACCTCGGCGCTCCGGCCTTGGAGGCAGTGACCACGGCAAGCATGGGCGCTCTGCTCCGGCCGGCGCGCGCGGTTGCTCCATCCGGGCCCCTGAGCACGGCCGCCACGCGCATTGGATATATGCTCTAACAGAGGAGCCACAGCGGCAGCATCGGCCGCGCGTGTGCATGCTCTCGTCGTCCTTCTTTGCCGGCCGAGGAGTCGGCATATATCCGACGGAAGTAGCGACAGTGACAGTTAATTACAAGCGGCCGGCGCCATTGCCGTCGTCGTCTCGTCGAGACCTCTCTTGCATGCATGGCCCGGCGCCTGCAGGTTCTCCTGTGCTTTTGCGGCAATGCGCACGTACGCCTGAGTTGCGCGCCGGTGCCTCGCCACCGCCGCGAAGCCTGATCCGGTCTCTTGGCGTTCGTGCAAGCTGTCCTATAGTATATACTAGAACAATAAGCGCGGCGTGCGCCGCGCGCGTGAACGGAAAACAAATTTAGTTATTTTTCGGAGAAAAATGGATCACGAAAACAAATTTTGCCGCGCGCGTGAAAAAAAAACAAATTTGTGTTTTTCTCAGAGAAAAAACAGACCCCGAATGTTTTTTTTGGAAAAGCGAGGAAAAACGGAGCACGAAAACATTTTTTCCGGGAAAAACGGAGCACGAAAACATTTTTTTCGGGAAAAATGGAGAAAGGATTGCTAAGCGACGTCATGCGCTGGGAACGAAAAACAAATTTGTGTTTTTCTCGAGAGAAAACGGACCACGAAAACATTTTTTTCGGGAAAAACGAGGAAAACGGAGCACGAAAATATTTTTTCCGGAAAGAACGGAGGGAAAAAGTCTAGAGATAGAGACGCACACATATTTCTGGTGACGAAAACATTTTTTCCGAAAAAAACGGAGAAAGGACCTAAACGTAACAAGTAAGGACCTGAATGTTACGTTTTTGGACCTATCCGCTATCCTTAAAAATTAGAAAAGGGCTTATTCGCGATTTAAATCTAACGGGGGTTCTTTTCGTAAAACGGCGCACGAGGGACCCGAACGCGAATTTTGAGGAAAAAATTTTCCTCTCTCAAAAAATCGCAAGGACCTGCTCAGAATTTACAAAAAGAACTAAATCGCGATAAAATTTTTGAGTCGAGCCGTCAAGTCGGTTTCGAGCCGAGCCGCCGGCTCGGCTCAAACGGCCCTCATGCCGCGATTCCTTCGAACTTTAGGAAAGGAGTTATATGTAGCTCTACTAGTTCGAACTTTTTCTTTCGAGAAAAAAGATCATGCAATGTGTTAGTATATGGTACGTCCATGAGAGGCAAAATTATACTTGGTGCCTTCACAAATTAATTTTAGACACTTAAATTTTAATGATGGATCATAACTTTATCATGTACGTTCCTATATATGCCTTGAATTATTATGTGCTTGTTGTTGGGTGAGGTACGTTCTACTTGCATGTGTGTTTGTTCTATCCGAGCAATTAGTGTACCTGTGGCTGAGTGCAGATAAATGGACGATGCCGCTCCATGATTAGCATGTAGTACGTACCTTGTATGCATGAGGATCTGATTCCTGCCGATCTCCAGGTTGTTTGACACAACTTGAGGCGAAACCCTGGAATAAATACAAGTATATATGTTTGGTTTGAGTGATCTTCGATGCAAATAAATTGCAACTTTCAAGGTAGTTTCATGATACTTCTTGTGCCAAACATGGAGTCCAGAATTTTTTTTTAATAATACATTTTTTTTCAAAATTTAAAAAATATACCACGAAAAAAATTACATAAATATACCTCTCACTACTACAGAACGGCACATTACTATCGCTTTATCTGTGTCGGTTCTTAAGTTTTCAGGAAACAACGATTGTGATAGATAACTTCGGACGGGGTGTTAGTAATAATCACTATCGGTTCGAGATTATAGTGATTGTGATATGGACTCGACATATCTCAATCGGTTCTCAACTAACAAGTCGATAGTGATATGGACAAATCATCTCTATCGGTTCCAAGAAAATAAGCGATAGTAATGATCACGATACATCACTATCGGTTCTTTTATAGAAGTGATAGTGATAAGGTATACATCACTATCGGTTCCAAGAAAAGAAACGATAGTGATGTTCACGTGATCATCACTATCGCTTTTATGGAAAGAACCGATAGTGATAAACGTGGAAATCACTATCATTTTGCTTAGTTGAGAACCGATTGTGATGTGCCTCGCTAGGTTATATATACCACTCGGGAACAAGATCTCGTTGTTGTTCCAGAGGAGATTTCTCCGCCGCCACCAAGAAAAGCAGCTCATATTCTCGTGCTTGGAAGCAATACTTGGATGATAAAATTTGAAGTCCTCAAGGATAGGTGTTAAGAGGGCAAATTTGAAGCCTTATCTTGAGGAGATTCCTTCTTTTTACCCTCGCTTTGTGTTTCTTCAAAATGTGAGCAATCCGCCTTTAAATTAAACCCTTCAATTTTGCACTAGGTAATTTTGATACATCGTGAATAAAGTTTAAGTTGCAATCGAATTGAGTATATGCTATCGATTTCACACACTCTATTAATTTGTCAAGCACACATCTATTTAATTATTGTAGTGCTCTTGTTAATATGGAATTATTGTTAATTTCTATCATGTGATAAATGCTAGAGTTTAGGCTTGGAACCACGTCTCTGCTCGAGGATGCTTGTTTATAAATATGCCAACAAAATGGCATATTTATAAGTGAGCATCTCAATTGTCCACGTTTTTAATTGATATTGAGGATATGTGGTTTGGGCAAGTTCGAAGTCGTAGTAGTACAACTCAGAGTAGATTTGCATCGTCTCTCGGTGTTCTCCATATACACACCCCTCTTGACTCGTTGTCGAGACGTATATGGAGAACAGTGAGATGCCGCCAAATTTTTCTCGAGTTGTACAACAACTTAGGAACTTTCCTAACCACATATCCTCGAATGATTAGGACCTAACCTATTTAGAGATTAGGAGTCATCGTTGGTACTTTTGTTTTGTTTTGTTGTAGTCAAAAGATTTGCAAGTACTACAAGAGCTATATAATTAGATTATTTGATATCATTGTTGATGTTAAAAATGTAGGTCTCCTATGTAAGGAATTCAAAGCACTAAACCGAGAAGAATCTAGATATCGATCGGGAGTACATATTTTATATATCTTGAACTCCGTCCTCTATTTCGCAAAGGTAATATTAACCTAAATGATGTCTCAATATTTCAAATAGCTAGCTAGGTGTCTCAATATTTATTGTGCGAAGTTTAATTACGATGGACCGTAAGGAATGGATGTATCGTAAAAGTCGCTTGAGTGCTGAATTTGAGAGGGTGTTAAGGAGTTCAAAAAATTGTCAAGAGGACATTGTGAGGAGGGTGTAAACTTCATATATTGTCCTTGCATTGATTGCACCAATCTGAGAAGATTTAACAACTCGGCTCAAATCGAGGACCACCGATTCGACGTGGCTTTGTGAGGAATTACACGTGTTGGATCCATCACGGCGAGACAGTGGTACCCTTCCGTGTAACGAAGATACGGTGGAACCGGATGACGAGTTGCAGATGATATGTTTGAGGATGAGAATTTGGAGCAAATGTTGCGGGATGTGGAGGGTAATTACACGGAAAGAGAGTTTGAAAAGTTTAAAAGCTTGATGGAAGATTTATGCCAAACCGCTGTTCACAAAGTTGCAAAGCGGAATACACCAAGTTGGGTTCGGTCCTTGCATTGTTCGAACGAAGGCAAAACACCGCTGGACGGATACAAGTTTCAATGCACTTCTAGTTCTTCTATCGGATGTGCCTGTATGGAAACGAGTTGCCAACAAGCATTTATGAAGCGAAGAAGCTATCGTGTGTCCCATGGGAATGGAAATAGAAAGGATACATGCATGTCCTAATGATTGCATCTTGTACCGTAACGCATATCGAGCTGCACGCTTGTCCAGATGTGCAGTGTGCCCAGACAAACAAAAGGAGAAGCGAACGACAAGAAGCGAAGAGCCGAGGCAACGATGGTGAAGAGGTCACTAAAGGTGCACCGCCAAGGTATTGTGGTACTTGCCCATCATTCCCGCCTTGAGCGGTTGTTTGCAAATCCCAGAGAGGCAAAATTGTTGTGTTGGCATTATGAGTCTCGAAGGAAGATGGCAAGTCGAGACACCCCGCCGATTCGGCTCAATGGAGAAACATCGATTGGAAACATGAGGAGTTTGGTGCCGAAATGAGGAACATAAGGTTTGGGTTGAGTACCGATGGAATGAATCCGCTTGGTAACATGAGCACCGCCACAAAGACGTGGCCGATTCATTGTGTATCTACAACCTCCTCCTTGGTTGTGCATGAAGCGGAAGTATATCATGATGTCCTTGCTAATCTCTAGACCCAAACAATAGGAAATGATATTGATGTGTACCTTGCACCATTGATCGAGGATTTGGTACAATTGTGGAATGAGGGGTCGTGGTGTGGGATGCATACAAAAGAGAGTATTTCACCCTACGAGCTATGGTATTTTGTACCATAAATGATTTCCGCGCTTGGTAATTTGGCGGTACAAGACGAAGGAGCCAAAGCGTGTCCTATCTGTGAAGAGGAGACCGAGAGCCTATGGCTACCGAATTCCAAGAAAACCGTGTATATGGGTCACCGAGGTTTCTACCTCAAGTCATCGATACGTAAAATGGATGACAAATTTGATGGGAAGAGGGAAGTCCGTTCGCCCCGCAGCCTATGAGTGGAAGGCAAGTATATTCACGTGTGGAGGATATTGAACTTCAAGACGGAAAGAGTCAGAATCTGCTCGCATTTAGGACAATTTGGAAGAAGAGGTCCATATTTTGGGACTTGCCGCATCGAAGGAGTTAGATGTCCCACATTGTATTGATGTCATGCACGTTGAGAAGAATGTCTGCGACAATTTGGTTGGTATCCTGCTGAACATACCTGGGAAGACCAAGGATGGTGTGAATGCTCGTCGCGACATGGCCTACATGGGAATCAGGCCTATGCTTGCAGTGATAGAGGAGGATGGGAAAGGTCCGTACATCCCCGCCGCATGCTACACTGCCCAAGAAGGAGAAAGAAGATCTCGCAAATGTCTCCAAGGTATTAAAGTTCCATCCGCTACTCCGCAAACATTAAGAAGCCGGTGTCCATGGATGATTTGAAGTTGTTGGGCATGAAGTCCCACGACCGCCATGTCTTGATGACCCAAATGCTCCTGGGCCATATCGTAAATATTCTCGCCCGAGGATGTCAGTTTGCAATCACGGCTCATATTTCTTCAATGCGATCTCCTCGCAGTTATTGACCCCGATATGCTAGACAACTTACAGAGTGAGGTGGTGCGACTCTATGTCGACTTGAGATGCATTTCCCACCATCGTTCTTCGACGCCATGGTCCATCTTGTTGTTCACCTTGTCGAGAGATTAAGATATGTGGCCCCGATTCTTACGCTACATGTATCCGCTCGAGAGGTACATGGGTATATTAAAGTCCCACGTGAGGAATCGGTCAAACACGAGGGTAGTATTGTGGAAGGTTATGGACCAAGAGGTTATTGAGTTCTGCGTGGACTATCTCGAGAAGACAAGCAATCGGTGTTCTCTATCTCGCCATGAGGGCGCATTATCTCGCAAAGGAACTGCTGGCGTAAACTAACGAGGCCACAGCTTGATATGTATTGCAAAGCGATTCGATGCGATCTTGCAAAGACAAAGACGTGAAGTTGCGGGGTATATCGAGCAAAGACAAGTCGATTTTACGAGAAGAGAATCCACATATGGATGAGCTTTCCATCATGCGAGAACACAACGATAGATTTCTAACATGGTTCAAACAGAGGCAGAGGTCTCGTTAGTGATACTATCAAATGGTTATCGACGGACCTAGATTTAATGTACGCATATGGCAGGGTACGATATTAATGGGTACACCTTTTACATCGAAAGTCGATGCTAAGAGTACTGCTCAAAACAATGTGTCAAAGATAGATGCTTTGTCCGATGAACATCATCGAAAGGAGGATCCTCAATGGCAATGAACTCTTATTACGGGTGATCAAGAAATTTGGGAGCTCGACACGGAATATACTAGATTCCATTGTTCCGATGTAAGTGGGTGGGACTTCCACATGGAGTGAAGGTCGACAAGAGAGGTTTTACTCTTGTGGATCTCAACAGACTCGCCTATAAAGATGACCCATTCAGATTTCTTGCGGCAAGCAAATCAAGTCTTCTATGTGCGTGATCCGCCAATCCGAGGTTGCACGTCGCCCTTATGGTAAGCGGCGGATCGTTGGTGTCGAAAATGTCATAGATGAAGAAGAATACGACCAATTCGATGAAATACCTCCGCTTATGATGGGGCTCGTTTTAGCGGTGACAACGACACACATGGAAGAAATTATATGCGTGTAGATCATCAAGAAGGGTTATATTGTAAATAAAAGGAGTACATCATTGTATCAGTTGATATGTGTTTGCAAAGGTTATGTGTACGTATGAAATTAACTTTCTCAAATTTTGTCAATGCATTGTGGTATGTAGCTACTTAATGGAATAAAAAGAAGGCACTCTACATCAAATCATTTCTGGGAATTTTCAGAATACTTGGACTTTATTTGAGAAAGATTTGACTTTTCTACTCTTTGACCAAAAAGTATGCCTACAAAGTGAATTTGGGCTTGCTTTTCAATGCTTACTCATTTTGCCAAAATCCTTTTAGAAAAGATCTCAGAGTATCACAAAGTATGTTTCGCAAACTTTCAAATAATTCCAACTATGTGTGCAAAAGATATGGCCTTTTCACTCTTTGATCGATATCTCTCAGAATTCAGATCGTATGGTTTGTCAGAAAACAAATAAAGCTGCCTATATTTGTATCGGTTCTTATTCGAAAGCTTACACATATACATAATCATTTGTATCGGTTTTGTAATAAAACCGATAGTAATATTATCCTTCGCTTGTATCGGTTTTACTTTAGAACCGATAGAAATATCACCCTAGGGTTTTCTTAGTATAAGTATTTCTATCGGTTTTCTTTTACAAACCCGATAGAGATATTTATAATTGTATCGGTTTTAGTTGAAAACCGATAGGAATATGCTCAAGATTTCTATCGGTGTTTTTGGAAAACCGATAGTAATGAGGAGAGTGAACAATTTACTCGCTTCCTCCATTTTTTTGCCCTAGCTCCCGCCCACTCAATTGCTCCCGCACCACGATTTCTTCGCTTCCACCGCCAACGCCGCCGCCGACTCCTCCCATTGCCGAATCGCGTGCACTCCTTCCTCCCTCTCCTCCTCACGCTGCACTCCTTCCCCCGCCGACTCCCCACGCCGACGACCTCCCCGCCACGACTCTTCCCCACGCCAGACTCTTCCCCACGCCGAAGTCGCCCCACGCCGCCGACTCCTCCCCGCCGACTCTTCTTCCCCACGCCACGACTCCTCCCCCACGACTCCTCCCCGCCGACTCTTATTCCCCACGCCGCCGATTCCTCCTCCCGCCGCCGAGTCTTTGCCGCATTGTAAGTTTTTCAGATATCGCGATTTGTTTCTTCTTTGGCCGGAGGGAGAGGTATTCTCTGTGATGGTAATAGGGTAACTAATGATAGAGACAATTTGTCCTGTGAATGAGGCCTTAAACCGTAGACTTACATGCTTTAGAAGTTTTGATTCAATCACTGCATGAAAGTCTGAAGTACTGCTTAGTTCAATTTGTTCATCTGTGATTAAGTTAATATGTTCCAAGAGACTCAATTTGGCTCGGCTAGCTTTGTGATCTCTCGCAAAGTGACTTCTTTAGTTCAATTAACTCGCCGATCGTAATTGTGTCGATGAAGTAATCATTTATCGCTGATTTTTCTATCGCTTAATTCAATTGTTAACATAGTGGGTGATCACGATTAGCTTTGTTGTTCGGTTGGTATATTTGATATATCTTGATCTCGATTATATATATATTGTTCTAACTCAACTCGTTAGTTAAGACTTCAATAGCGTTGACTTTTATTGTCAATTCTTGTTGTGCATGATAAGGTAGTAAGGGTTTGAGGCCTTATTTACTAAATTGATTGTTTTGCCGATTTAGATTGTAGTTGAAGGTTTATAACCTTCAAATATACCCAAAATCTGAGAGCAATCATTCATAAATACTCCAAATTGCCATAGTAGACATGATTCTTCTCATGAATGCTATAGTCTGCATAATTTATTTCGTCTTCTCAATTATGTCAAGATGGTCATTTTTGAATCATGTATATGAACTCATCTTGTTATATGGAATAATAATTAAAAACTTGCTCTTATACTCGCTTCTCTTCTTTCAATCCGGTCAATACCCAATATCAATAGATTAATAGACTATCCTATCACTTTATATGATTCTCAATTCGATTTTTCTCTATGCTTGGTGTATCTCTTGGATAGTCCCGTATTTTACAAAGTTAGCATCGCAAAAGTATTCATACATTTCTATATAGCATAATCTTTCCATATGCAAGTGATTGCTTGTTCATATATGCAAGGATGGCTTGTAGCAACTTTTGAGTATGCCAAAGGGTATAGTTATTTCAATCTTAATTGCATATTACTTTTTTTATCTCAAAGATATGTTAGAGTTTAGGTTATGAACCACGTCTCCTGCTCGAGAGTGTTTAATTATTAATATGCCGAATAGCATATTTATAAGCAAGCGCCTCGAATTGTCCACGTTTTTGATTAGAGATAGTGGTTCGCAAGTTCGAAGTCAGGTTGTACAACTCACTGAGTAGATTTGATAGCGTCTCCCAATTGTTCTCCTGATACACACCCTCTTGACTTGTTGTCGAGGACGTATCCGGAGAACAATGAGATGTCTTCAAATTTTCTCCGAGTAGTACAACGGCTTAGAACTTGCCCAACCACATATCCTCGAATGGGATTAGGACCAAACCTATTTAGAGGTTAGGAGTCATCGTTGAAGATCATTCGTTTCTCTGTTTGTTGTCAATGAGCTGTTGCTTTACATGATTTATTGTCAACTTCACATAATTGCTACTTAATTGCTTTATCTCATGTCAAATATATGACCATGTCGATAAGAAAACCTGAAAATGTCGCAACTAGAGAGCATCGACTCATCGCCATGTAACCGAATTAGCTGCTCTCGAGGGGCCGAGCGAACTCAAGTGTCGAGCCGAGCCAACTTCAAGTGTCGAGGGGCCGAGCGAACTTCCAAGTGTCGAGCCGAGCCAACTTCCAAGTGTCGAGGGGCCGAGTAAGGTGAGGAAGGCCCGAGGACCGAGTAAAGGGGCCACAGGAGAACACCGCAGTTCTCCAGCTCAATGCCACTGGGTTTGCACGGGTCCTCCTAAGTACAAGGGGCGATACCGCCATTCCTCGCCAATTGGTGAGGGAGAGGGTTGCCATAACGGTTAAGGACCGGAGAAAGGAGGTCACGCCGAAGCGTAAGAACCGGTGTGGGACGAGGTGAAGGGCAAATGGATTATAGAAGAGGAGGGCGAAAATAATGCCAAAGATACGCCATGAAGAGGATGGGTGTGGCTTTGAGGCACTTCTGTGGGCTACATGCATAGTGAGTACGCGGCCGCAAGGCCTTACACCATTCGAGAAGTATCCGCTCGTGACTCCGGCGTTTGGGAGGAGTTCACGAGATCAAGGGTACGCCCGAGGCGAGGAGCCGAGACAGAAGAACATTGGTATCCAGAGGCGAACACGCACTCCGCACCACCTCGGCTCAAAGCGGCTCTGAAGGGAAGAAAGCGAATGGGCGCGAGTAACCGAGGAGTGCGCGAACTCTCGACGGCGTTGTTTTACTCCCACATATGTGAGGAGCGGCACGGATGGGTATTAGCGAGACAAAGAAATCCATGGACGGGCAGCTGGTAGTACCAAACCCGCTATGCACAAGAAGTCGTTTCCACCATCGTAAGTCAAGAACTTACTACATTGCAGCCAACCATTCTGTTGTATTTCAGATCTAATTCAGACTTCTCTTGCAGGAGGAGGTCACCAGAGGAAAGAGCAGGGACCTTTGTTAGCCAAGGGTCAAATGACATCTTGTCCTCCGCGACGGGAAGTCCGACCATAAGGGCCGGCACTTGCCGAGGGGCGGGCATACGAAGAAGACGATTCAAGACGAGGTTAGGAGTGCCAGGCAAGATCATGGGAGGCACGCACGAGCGCATGAAGGACACGCCAGGAGGAGATCAAGGAGGAGATGAGGGGGAGATGACGGCACGTGAGCAGGAGATGAGGGTAGAGATGGACCGCTGAGGGCCGAGATGATGGCGATGTTCTCCCAGTCGAGCGATGACCCCGCCTCTGCATCTGTAAACCTCGTCTGCACTCCCAGAACATGGGTCTAAAACGATAAAGGCGGGTCCGCAGACTAAAGGTAATAGTTAATTTTGCATGGCTTCGAGGTGCGAGGTAACTCCCCAATATTTTCTTAAGTTGCGCACTCTTGCAGGCGCCTCTGGCGTTACGACACACCGACGGAAGATGGATTTCGCTGAGGTGCAGCGCGGGTTGCATTTCCATGCAACGAGACCGACACAAGGCATGGTCACTTTGGGGAAGGGCTACATGAGGGTCGGTGGACTACGCCCACGGCCTTCTTATCACATGTGCTCGAGTTCCCCCAACGAAGAGATCACCACTCTCGGCAAGCGCACATGTCGCTCATCAAATGGCCCACGGCAGCGCCAGATCGTCAAGGTAAAAACCTCGCTTCTTACGCACTCATTCCAAAGAGTATTGCAACAAGTTGTTCATACGCTGCTTTGTAGGTTCAGACTGCACTGCGCCTCCCACGATCAGGACGAGTCCCGCGCAGTAATCGAGTGGTGCATAAAAGGGCTACCACGACACCACAGTAACCACCGGAGGCCTCCGCTAAAAGCCAAGGCTCACATGCACCACAGTGCCCTCTCGTGCAGGAAAAGCCTTAAACCCCGCCCGGAGACTCCTTCGCCCAGAAGGAGAGCCAAGACAGCCACGAACCACCGGAGGCCTCCGCTAAAAGCCAAGGCTCACACAGCACCACAGTGCCCTCTCAGGTGTGAAAAGCCTCCAACCCCGCCCGGAGACTCCTTCGCCCAGAAGGAGAGCCGCACAGCCACAGAGAAGCCCTATAATTTTAAGGCGATGAACATGGAAAGCCCTTCGCTCTCGCGAAATTGAATACTTTAGGCTTGTGGACTCGATACCCATGGATGGTACATTGACAAAGTGAAAGGGAACGAAAGCGCCGGGTCGACTTCAATGTTAGGTACAAAGGGACATTTCCACCGTGAGGACGACGGACATTTCGGTCAGTTTTGAGGATCTGTCCGCCTCTACCAAATGATCTCCATCGACGCTTCCATCGTGCGATCCTCGACACCGTGAGTATCGCACCACGTAGCATGACCTTAGAACTTCCATAGGATTTTGCATTATGCTTCAGAATATTCAATACGAGTTGCGTGGCAATGAGGCAATGAGTCGTGATTTAATCGACAACTAATTGGGTTAAATCGACCCCGAGCCGGTGTCCGCAACGATGGCTAGGCTTCAACCGCAATGGCTTGCCGGCTACATCAAGGGTGCGTTGAAAGTCGAGGCCAAGAAGGACTTCATTCTATTCGCACTACGAGGAGTAAGTACTACTACACCCTTCAATTACTTGTACGCACTTCAACCGTATGTGAACTTATTTCCTTCGCTGCATACCATTTAATAAGCAACCATTGGGTCCTACTCGTGATCATTCCGAGTAACAACGTGGTCTACACTTTTAATTCCATTGAGAAGAGACCGATGGCCTCACGCGATCAAGCCTCCTTTGGAGCAAGAAGTGCACTACTCTTATGTAACACTTTCAGATTTAACTACGACATTCATTATTTTGTACTTATGACGTCTCTCCAATGTATATAGGGGTTTCTCGACCACGCCGCAGAATGAGGGAAACACGATCTAAAAAAGGGCTCCAAGCCGAGTATGTGCGCTTCAAGGTACAAGTGGCGTTCCTATATAAGATTTAGATTTCTGACATATTTTCTTCGTCTCTTAATTTCTTTTCTTTCTTCACGATTGCCATCAACAGGCAAATGACGACCATCATGGTTTGTACGTCATGCATCACATGCCGATCTTGATTAGCCTCTCGCACTGCTTTCCCCTGTATATATGTACATGCATAATAATACAAGTAGCCTTTCACATAGAAATTTCAAAACTTAAATTAAAACACTCGCTTCTATTTTGCGACTCTCAATATCCCCTCAAGAGTATAGACCGCACTACGCCAACAAGATAAGGGACCACTTATGCGGCTGGTATCGATGGAATGTTTGGTGGAGGACGGACGGTTTAGAGATCCCAAAGCTCGTACTAGGCTATATGTGAACAATATTACAAATCTGAATGGGATTACATGTGTACATGATGGTTAAGCATGTGTCAGGTTGTAACAAAGTATTCATTTTCTGAATGTGATATGTATTTGTTGTAACAATTAAAGTATTCATTTCTCGTGAATGAGTTGTATTCATTTTCTATGAATGTGAATGTGATATACATGTCAGTATGTTTGTGATATGTGCATATATATATTTGTGTGAAATATGTGCCGATTGAGGGTCAATTGGAAAGTAGCACACCCTTCATCTCTATCGGTTCTCACAAGAAAATGATAGAGATGACATTGTCATCTCTATCGGTTTTTGTAAGAAATGATAGAGATAATGTTTACATCTCTATCGGTTCCTACAAGAAAATGATAGAGATGAACTAATCATCTCTATCGGTTCTTCGAAGAATGATAGAGATGAACTCATCATCTCTATCGGTTCTTGAAGAAAGCGATAGAGATTATAATATAATCTCTATCGCTTTTTGAAGAACCGATAGAGATGATGAGTTCATCTCTATCGGGCAAGAACCGATCGTAATAATAGCGCCTCATCTCGTCTAACCGCTTAGTGTCGCCACCGTAACCGATTATGGCGATAAAAAGAACCGATTGTGATGTGTAAACGTGTAGTAGTGTCTGTTGCCTGTTGGTTGGGTGACATAAAAAAAAGCGCTCTCTCGAGTCCACGTCGCAAACCAAACAGACGCTCCATTAATTCGCCAGAAATTCTCTAACAAACTAAGGACTTCTCCAAGCGTGCTGAGTCCGGTTGTCTCTAGCTAGCTAGGTGTGATGGCTGATAGAGTTAATCTTGTAATTAAGAAAGTATTTGTTTTTTAGATATGATTAGGCTTTCCTTCTTTCTGATTAGTTCTTTCTTTGCATGTAAATCTTTCCTTGTATATAGCTCTTCCTTTTCTTGATAAATAGAAAGGAAAATGCAGTCACACTGTGGTTTGATTAAAAAGCACGATTGGTATCAGAGCACAGCATTTTCCTTTCTTGACTGTGGTTTGATTAAAAAGCACGATTGGTATCAGAGTACAACATTTTCCTTTCTATTTATCAGGACAAGGAAGAGCTATATACAAGGAAAGATTTACATGCAAAAAAAGAACTAATCAGGAAGAAGGAAAGGCTAGTCATATCCCAAAAATAAATACTTTCCTAATTACAAAATTAACTCTATTAATCACCCCTTAATCTTGTAACACAATTCTAACTTTAATAAGGCAATCAGTTTCAACTACGATTTGCCAAACATATACTCGATACTGGATGGAGAACACATCTTCTTAATATCCCGGACTTATCTTACTTGAATCAAGATGGTGAATACATCTCATCACATCTTAGTCTCATCTTCGACGAACTTAACTTTAGATAGCGAACACATCTCTTTAATGTCCCAGAGTCAACTTTGATGGACAAGACTTTGGACGGAGAACGCATCGATCTCTTTAATGTCCCAAAATCAACATTGATCGACTCGACGTAGCACACATAGCGGCTTCCTTTTGATCTTCTCGTATAGCATGATCTATTCTGATACGCACGACATCTCTGACGAAACTCGCACACGTTTATTTTATAGACATAATAACTCACTTTTTTTCTTCTCGGCCGACCGTACGGGAGGCAAGTGCTTCATTGCAGGAAGTTAATTAATCTTCTCACGCTCGTATGCATGCACGTTGACGTTACTGTGAGATCATGTGATGAAAAATTGGTTGAATGGTGAAATTGGCATTGTATAGTGACTTTGATTATAGCATGTGTGGTGCTTGTGCATGTGCCATGTTGAGATAATTATTATGCTGGTGATAGCATGATGGATTCTGCTTGATGCAATGCACTCGTGTGAGTGGTTGCATGGATTGACTTTGAGTCAAGTTGTCGGGACCCGGATATGCAAATCCGAAACCCTCTGTGTATACTGCACTAGTCCAGGATCACGCTAGTGCACACAGTGGAAACATAGATGACATCTCATTCCATACATCGAAATAACTAAGAAGAAGCAAATTATTATTGATTAAAACAAATGACCTTATGGTCAAGGTTCATACACCAATGCCTTCTGGCTTAAGAAACAAGTGAAACTGTTGCAGCGGAAATAAAATAACTTGGACCATTCGACATGCCACAAGCAATCGTCTGGGGAACGCCTTCCTAGTCGACGTAGTCTTCATAGTACTTCTCCTCTTGATATACATTACCTGGTTCTTCCTCAGCTACTGGGAAACATGGGCGTAAAGCCGTGAGTACAAAACGTACTCAACAAGCCGTAGGGAAATGATGCAATATATTCATGCACGGCTTGACAAAGGATAGTCATATGGTTCATTTGCAGAAAGCAATAACTTGAATTTAAATACAATAAATAGATTGAAGGCAGATTAACAAAACAATAATAAATAACTGGTAAATCAATGGTAGACAATATGAACAGAATGACGAGGCATCACCCTACATCATTCGAAACAAGTATCCATCACACAATTCAATAGTATAGTTTTAGACAACAAAACGACAGTGAACTCCCTGTTCACATTCCAACAATTCCATATTTCATGAAACACTCTATACCTCGTGTGAAATCCCCGGGCTTGTCCATGACCGCGGACACGGCTATTCGAATAGTTTGACACTCTGCAGAGGTTGTACAGCTTTACCCACAAGACATGAACATCTCTTGGCGCAACCGGTAATAACACACTTCCTTTGGTGCGTCGCAGAGATATCATGACAAAGCCTTTACAATGCATGTCTAAACTCAATACTGCCCTCTAAGGTTTCGCCCCTCGGGGCCCCCTCTTGAGCCTTGTGAATCTACCCGTCTAACCCGGAACCCACACCAACATTGCAAATTAATCAGCTAGGTCTGTCCCATACCAGACTTGTGGTTGCACGGTTAGGCCTAGTTCAATGGCGCACAAGATTAAGTCCTTAAATTATCTCAAGCAAGACAACCACATCCCAATGTGCTAGACAAGACCCTTTATCGCATCGATCACTTGCTCGAGGGAAAACATTTTGTTCAACCAAGACCAATGGCATCCCCTACCATGGTACAACAAGTTTTACAAAGAAGATGGTCACATGTACCACAATTCAATATCTCATTAGGTCAAGATTAACATTAGTTCACAGTGATATGAATCCCATCGCACGACTAAGCAAGTCTAAGCATTTGCTACGTTAACCCAATGTTGGTATTATGATTATGTCCAACTAGTAATGTTCCAACCTAAGGTTAACAATGGATACATGGCATTTCAATAATCAAGGTGGCATACTAGCAATCAGGTGAATATCTATTCCCATAAACTAGCATTGATACACAAATAGCATGCAATTGTATAAAACAAATTACTTTTGCAACCATGGGTTCAATATGATCAAAGGACTACGACTTGCCTTCGTCGACGAGGTGTGATGCGCTACTCTGAAAAACTTCTCCCTCGTTGGCGACGACGACCGCTTCTTCGACTACGCAAGAAAACTAAGACACTAAAAGAATAAAATAAATTTAGAAGAAACTAAAAATTATAATAAAAATACTGGCAGATATAGGATGAATTTAGATGAATTTAGCAATTGGAATCACTCGATTCGGAGTTACGACGAAGGAGAAACAATTGTTTGAATTCTGTCGGATTGGAAAATAGAAAATCCGAGAATATTCTTTTGGAATCTTTTCTTTTCCTTCATTTTTCTGATTTCCCATCACACTTACAGGCTGGTCCCTCACGTCATTGGCCTAAGGCCTTCTTCTCCAAGCGTTTAGCACAGAGGAAGCCATGGAATCGATATGGCCAAATGAGTGAGCAACACCGGCCAGGAAAGGACTCGCCGGGGCGCATGGTGGCCAGCGGGGAGGGGCAGCGAGACCAGCTGGGGCGTCGGCCAGGGCGGCGCGGCACCTGACACGGGGAGCGGCGACGTCAGACACGGGCGCAGGGAGGCGCGCGGCAGCGGCGGCCAACGGGGCACGGCGGCGGCGACCGAGGGGCGGCCGGGCTGCGGTGAGGCGGCGCAAAGGCCATGCACACAACGGCCAACGGCGCGGAGGCCAGGAGCATCAACGGCGAAGCGAAACCGACGACTAAAATCGGGCCGACGGCACGACGGCCAAAACCACGAAATTTCTCGAAAATAAAGTGAGCACGGGATAGCTAGCATCGAGGGGAGTCTATGGGTGGAAGGAATTGAATTGAATCTTACCTAAACGGGAGAAATCGGCGACGAACGGAACGACGGCCGACGACGAACAAACTCGAAATCCGGGGTCAAACTGCAACGAAAATCAAATCCGCTTAATTGGTTGTGTTCTTGGAAGCAAATGACACAAAGTGACGCGGTTGGTTTACTAGAAAACTCACCGGAGCAAAAGATGGCTCGCCAGTGTCTTTGGAGGACATCGGGCGTACGGTTTTCTCGCGTTTTGGTATGGGAAACGACACAGGAACAATGGGGCAAGGTGAGCACGGGGTAGAGGATGTCAATACGCACGTTTGAGAAGTGGAAGCTCGTCGTTTTGTTGAGAAACGGCCGAGTTATTGAAGTTTGTGTGCGTTTCGGTTTCTGCACATTTAATCAAATTCCGGCGGGTTAAAAAATGAATGGTCCCGAAAAATGGGTTGTCCTCGTCTCCCTCTTCGCAACGGATCCATACATGCATGATTTGGTGGAGGAAATGAGGAGTTATGGGTGTTTGAAGTTGGAAAGCCATGGTACGTGTTTACTGGAAATCAGCCTGGCTGGAGGTAGAAGAAGGTGAACAGTACTGCCACGTGTCGCTGTCTTATTGGTTGGAAGAAATGAAGAGGCAAAAGCGCGAGGAATAAAATAGTAAAAATAATCCAAAAATCCTGGAATATTCATAAAAATACTAGAGATCATTTGGAACCTAATAAAATTGGTTTCACTGAATTTTGATGAATTTTAGAATTTAGATTATTCCGGAACGAATAAAATGAATTTGATGAAAGACCGCGAGAGATAAAATAACAAATAGATTCTAAAAATCTTGGAAAAATTCCAAAAATCATTTTAGAATATTTGAAACCTAATGCAATAGGTTTTGATATTTTTAGAGCATTTTGGAACTCGGGTGAAATTTCGAATAAGGACCGGAATTGGGAATTTGATTTTGCGGACGGTAAAAGATTGAACTTCAATTTTGGAAGGATATGTATGCCAGGTTAATTAGAACACCAAGGAAAATCCAAATTTTGAAATTAATTAATTTAAATTATCTTTAGTCAAAAGACTGAAATTTGGGAAGTTACACAAGTCGTGGACTTGTGCTCGTACACGGTTTTTGTGTTTATTCATGTGCAGGTGTTGCTCGAGGGCGAACGTGGTCGATGACGGGACCGGAACTAGGTTCATGGAGGAACTGAGGTTCGGGACTAGGTTCAGGGAGGAATCGAGGTCCTAGTGGTCGAGGATGTCGCGCGAGACGCTCGCCAGAGAGAACATGCACAATTATGTTGGTTAGTCACGTATGCACAAGCAAGTGGGAACATTCATACGTGCAAGGTTCTCGATTAGTCACGTAATTACAAAGAAAGGGGCCGTACATACGCAGTAAGAGTTGTTTTTGGCCACGTTGGGCCAAGTTGAGATGTATACGCACTCTTTCCATGTTGGAAGTGGAGTTGTATTCTATCTCATTAGATTGCTCAGATAAATAAGGGAGGTGTCCCTGCTTATTTTTAGCGCTCGTGTTTGAGGGTTTGTACTCTTGTGTTGGAGTACTTTAGACAATGAAATAAAAATCAATCTTCCAGAGAGTTTCTTCTAGCGGTTGTGATTTGCTCTTGGCTTCGATATAGTTGATCAATCGCTTGAAGTTTTGTTCATCGCAGCAGTCACGAAGTTCATCACGGAGTTCGGTTCTTTGCAAAGGTATCATTTTGCGAAGGTAATATCTTTTGATCCGTAGATCCGATCGGATTGATTCTTGTTGGGTTTGATTCATAATTAAATCTAGTTTCTATAGTTAAAATTTCACATCAATCCAACGGTTAGATCTTCTGTAATTTGTGGTCACCCAGATTGATGTCCTGCTCGCCCGACTGTTCGCGTGGTCGCCCGGATTTAGTCATTTGCGAAGGACATAACTTTAGATCCGTAGATCCGATTGACCTGATGCTTTTTGTGTTAGTTGCGGAATTGAGTCTAGTTTCTACAGTTAAAATTTCACGTCAATCCAACGGCTAGATCTTTGGGATTTACTATTTTAGTGGACATGTATCGGTCTACTCGCCCAGACTATGTGCGTGGTCGCCCAACTGTTCACGTGGTCGCCCAACCTGCTCGCCCAAGTGCCAAACTGCTCGCCCAAGTGTCCTACTGGTCGCCCAGGTGCCCAAACTGGTCGCCCAGGTGCCCAAACTGGTCGCCCAAGTGCTCTACTGGTCGCCCAGACTTCTAATCTGGTCTCTCAACTTTGTGAACCGGTCTGCAAGCAATTTGAGTTTGAATTGGGGTGTTTCAAAAAGGTTAAGAATAAGTTTTTAGCTTCCGTGCAATCATTCACCCCCCTCTGATTGACGCCATCCGATCCTACAAGTGGTATCAGAGCAAGGTTGAGGTATGACGTCAGATAAGTATGTTAATCGTCCTCCTATGCTTAATGATTCAAATTTTTCTTTTTGGAAAAATCGCATGCAATCCTATATTGAAGCTCAAGGTAATGATGTTTGGCGCAAAGTCTCTACTGCATATGATGTTCATGATATAGTCACTAATGATAATAAAGCAGACGTTGATTTAAATGCTAAAGCTAAAAACTTGATTTTTCAAGGAATCTCTGAAAAAGAATTTGATCGTGTTTCTCATTTACGTTCTGCACATTCAGTTTGGAGGACATTATGTGACTATCATGAAGGTTCAACTAAGATTAAAAAAGTGCGCAAAAATATTTACCAAAAGAACTTTTCTGATTTTGTTATGAGACCAGGTGAATCAATTGATGATCTTTACTCTTGATTTGAGAAAATTTTGTGCAATTTGCGTGGTGTTGGAGTTAACAATCCAAAGAAGGAGAATGCTAGTAAGATTTTGAGATCTCGACTCTGAATGGCGATGGTTGTTACTGCAATCAATCAAACCGTTGATTTGGATACATTGACCATGGATGATCTGTATTCTAGGTTGAAAACTTATGAGATGGATTCTTTATCACCTAGAGCCGATAAAACCTCTACACATGCACTTGTTGCTAACCCCAAAGACGCCTTCTCGGATTACCATCTTCGCCTCCTTATCGCATTAGCTTTTTTTCAGATGAACAGTTTGAGATGCTCCTGAAGAAGATCTTGTGCTCATTTCTTCACGCGATGTTAAAGCACTCAACAATGTGAGGATGAGGAGGCGGAGGCACTACTTGTGGCCTTTCAACTGTTTTGAGTGTGGTCTTCCCGCATATCAAAGCAAATTGTCCCAAGTTGAAAAAGAAGGAAGAAAGAGAACCAAAGACAACGCAGCTCAAGACGACTACTACCCTAGGCGTCCGATTTTTGAAAAGTCGCTAAGAAAGTCTTAGCTGTCTTGGAGGAGTGTGATCTTAGTGATGTGGACTTTGAGAGTGACAATGAGCCACGGGACAAGAAGGGAGATATTGATGATGACTTCACTGGCATGTGCTTTATGGCTAAAAGGGATAGTGACAGTGATTCTGATTTTGATGAGACTGTGGAAGAGAGGAAGGAGAACATATGGTTCATAGATTCTAGATGTTCAAGACATATGACTGGTGATTCAAAATGGTTCTCCTCCCTCACACAAAGTTCTGGTGATGAGGTCATCACTTTTGGCGACAATTCAAAGGGAAGAATTCTTGGAAGAGGAATTGTGCGAGTTAATGAAAACTTCATTCTCAAGGATGTAGCTTTGGTAAGCAAGCTCAAATATAATTTGCTCTCGTTTCTCGGTTGCTTGATGAAGATCTTGAGGTAAGATTTCGTGATAAATTCTTGTCGATATTAGATGTTTCAAAATCTAGTATGCAACATCACTCGCATTGGTCGCTTGTTTAAAGGTGATTTTTCATGTCCAACATCTGAAATGACATGTCTTGTATCTCATGTTTCAAAAGATCTAACTTTTTGGCATCGCAGACTTGGTCATATTGGTTTTGATCACCTTTCACGCATTAGTAAATCAAATTTGCTCAGAGATTTGCCTGAATTAAAGTATGACAAAGCAAGTAATTTGACTTGCTCTCCCTGTCAACATGGAAAAATGACTGCACATAAACATTTTCCTATCACTGCTGTTATGACTAATGCTCCAGGTCAGCTTCTACACGTGGATACTGTGGGACCAGCCAGAGTAAAATCTGCAGGAGGTGAGTGATATGTTCTTGTGATTGTAGATGATTACTCTAGGTACTCTTGGGTATATTTCTTGATTACCAAAAATGAAGCTTTTGAATTGTTTCAAGAGTTTGCATTAAGGTTGCTCAAGGAATTGCCTGAAGCACTTAAAGTAATTAGGAGTGACAATGGAGGAGAATTCAAGAACAATCTTTTTGCTTCCTTCATTACGAACATGGAATTGAGCATCAATTTTCTTCGCCGAGTTCCTCAACAAAATGGTGTTGTTGAGAGGAAAAATCGCACACTAGTTGAGATGGCTAGGACAATGCTTGATGAATATTCTACTCCTAGGAAGTTTTGGGTGAAGCTATTTCTACCGCTTGCTACATTTCAAATAGAGTATTTTTGAGAGCAAAGCTTCATAGAACTTCTTATGAACTTGGTTTGGACGCACTCCTAGCATCTCCCATATGCGTGTTTTTGGTTGCAAATGTTTCATTCTCAAACATGGAAATCTTGATAAGTTTGAATCTAGATGCTCGATGGATTGTTTCTTGGTTATGCTCTTCATACTCGTGGTTACCGTGTGCTGAATTTAGAAACTAACAAAATTATTGAGACTTGTGAAGTCACTTTTGATGAGGCTAGTTCTGGTACTAGACCCGAATTTTCAGAGACACAAGTTACTTGCAGTTCTGAAAGTATCTTTTTGGAAGAAAGTGATGATGAAGATGAAGATGAAAGTAGTAATCAAGTTGGCAACTCGGCCCAGCCAATTCAGCCACAGGAAGAAAATCAGCAAGCATCTTCGGAAATTCTTTCAACAAACACACATGGTACTGGACCTCAGACATCTTCAGAAATTTCAGTACCATTGCATATTCAACGAAGACATCCTCCTGAACAGATGATTGGTGAGTTAAATATGCGTGTGCTTCGAAACAGGTACAATACTAATGCCTCATATGCTCATACTGCTTTTGTTGCATCTTTTGAACCCCAAGATGTAAGTCACGCGTTATCTGATGAGTCTTGGATTAATGCCATGCATGAGGAACTTGAGAATTTTGAGCGCAATAAGGTTTGGGTTTTAGTTCCACCTCCTTTAGGTCAGAATATCATTCGAACTAAATGGGTTTTTAAGAATAAACAAAGTCAAGATGGGGTTGTTGTTAGAAACAAAGCTAGATTGGTTGCTCAAGATTTTACTCAAATTGAAGGACTTGATTTTGATGAAACTTTTGCACCTGTTGCTAGACTTGAAGCCATTAGAATTTTGTTGGCCTTTGCTGCATCTAAAGGTTTTAGATTGTATCAAATGGACGTCAAAAGTGCTTTTCTAATTGGGCAAGATCGGCTGGTTTCTTCCAATTGGGGGGGGAGAGGGGAAGGATCTGGATGAGGCGACGCCATGGCGGTCGTGCTCATTCCAGTCCTCTTGCAGCAATGCTGGCTTTGTTCCTGAGTCCAATCTCGGCGATGTGCAACCGGATGCGCAGGATATTGGGTGACGATGCTTTAAGAATCAATTTAAAGCATCATATGGGCGGAACGGCAATTCTGCCGGTGGCGATCGATTTAATGGTCGCAGCTATGGTGGTCCACTTCGTCCTACTCGTGGTGGTCTTCGTCCCTCAAGATTTCAAGTTGGTGGTCATGAACGATATGGAGTCCGTGATCGCGTTCAAGATTTTGGGGGGCGCAATGATTCAAATAGCCGCGGTGTTCTTGGTGGTGGCGTCGAATGTTGGAAATCAGGTCGCGGATTGTGGCGCCTGAATGTTGGAAATCAGGTCACGGATTGCTTACGCGAAGAAGATTTCTGATGATGTTTTCGCTAAGCAATTCAATGAAAAGGGGGAGAGCTCTGCGATCCAGGCTGGTAGCAATCAAGGCTTCTCTTTTTTTCTTTTTTGTTTTGTTTAAGGGCTGTGTGCTTCTTGTTAGCGGCCGGAGAAATTTTAAGGACTTGTATCATCTTGATGTAATGTTCTTGAAATTAATAAAATCTTCCTTCATCTAAAAAAAAGTGCTTTTCTAAATGGTTTTATTTCTGAAGAAGTTTATGTCAAACAACCGCCTGGATTTGAAAATCCGAAATACCCAGACCATGTTTTTAAGTTGTCCAAAGCTTTATATGATTTAAAACAAGCTCCTCGGGCTTGGTATGATAGGCTTAAATCATATTTGCTGGAAAATGATTTTGAAATGGGTAAAGTTGATAAAACCTTGTTTTCTTTCAAGCATGGCAATGATCTATTACTTGTTCAGATTTATGTGGATGATATCATTTTTGGTGGTACTTCTCATGCTCTTGTTGCCAAGTTTTTGAGACACTATGAGCAGGAATTTGAGATGAGTATGATGGGTGAGCTCACATATTTTACGGGTTTACAAGTCAAGCAAACAAGGCAAGGTATCTTTATTCACCAAACGGTACACAAAAGATCTCCTTCGACGTTTTGAGATGGAAACATGCAAACCAATTTCCACACCTATTGGCACAACAACTACTTTGGATCCGGATGAAGGAGAACGGTTAATCAAAAGGAGTATCGAAGCATGATTGGATCGCTTCTTTATCTCACCGCTTCAAGGCGGATATACACTTTGCGGTGTGTTTGTGTGCTCGTTTTCAAGCTTCCCACGTGCTTCTCATCGACAAGCGGTAAAACAAATTCTTCGCTATTTACAATCCACTTTAGAGTTTGGCTTATGGTACTCCTCATCATCATGTTTATCACTTAGAGCCTACTCTGATGCTGATTTTGCGGGTTGTAGAATTAACAGGAAAAGTACCTCCGGAACATGTCATTTTATTAGTACATCTTTAGTAGCTTGGTCATCTAGAAAACAAGTTTCTGTTGCTCTCTCAACTGCTGAATCTGAATATGTTGCTACTGCCGCATGTTGTGCTCAAGTGCTTTGGATGATATCAACTTTAAAGGATTTTGGATTAAACTTAGATAGTGTTCCCCTTTTCTGTGATAACACTAGTGCTATTAATATTGCTAAAAATCCAGTGCAACATTCTCGAACCAAGCATATTGACATTCGCTATCATTTCCTTCGAGATCATGTGGAAAAGGGAGATGTTGTGCTGCATTTTGTTGATTCTGAATTGCAAATTGTCGATATTTTCACAAAACCACTTGATGCTTCTCGATTTGCCTTTTGAGAGGAGATTTGGCGTTGTGCATTCCATGAGCTTGTTTTGAGGGGGAGTTTTATGCCAAGTCTGTTACTTAATGAGCTTACTTTATCATATTTCTTTATATATTATGTAATTGAGCTTATATATGATAATCTAAATTGCTTTACTTGAACTAAAAGTGACATTGCGGAATTCCTTGGTTTGACTGTCTATAGCTAATACCTTGTGATATCTTGCTTCTATAGGCTTGATAATGAATCGTCTTAACAAATTTGGGCTATGAAGCATGTGTATTTTCAGCTTTACTCTTTCATAGACCATTTAATCACTTTGCATGTTTACAATAAAAGAAAAGGGAATAAGAAAAAAAAGGCTCAAATCTGCAAGAAGCTTGTCAAAATTATCAAAATAAGCAAAAGTTTCAAGATGTATGCTTCAAGCATGTCATTCCCTAAAAAGATAAGATGTATGCTACAAGCATACCATTCCCTAAAAGATAAGATGTATGCTTCAAGCATGCCATTCATTGAAAATAAAAGAAGCATGCTTCAAGCATGCCACATGCGCCATCGTTATCAAGATTAATTTGGTCTACTAGATTGAAGTTGAAACTACTTGCTTGCCCTGAGTTGTTAGTTGCTTCATTTTTTGGCCTAGTTTTTTCTGCCAAGATTTTGCTTAATACTTGGCTATAGTTGATTAAATTGAGGTTGAGATGCATGTCACTCCCTAACTTGTTAAATAATATTAAGTTCATGTATTATGCTTATTATGTGATCTATAAGGTTATATGATCAAGGAAGCTCATTGGTTCTTGTCTTGGCACTCATTTGTTTTTCCTTGCTGAAATCATTGTCAAAGGGGGAGAAGAAAGCTTACATTTAGGGGGAGAAGTGAAATGTTTTATTGTCAAAAGGGGGAAATTTTGGAGTTCACACACAATTTGGTTTCCTTTTAGTAGATTTTTCACTTTGCTTTTTGATCACTTTGCCTTCTGCTTTTAAAATGAAATTTCTTAAAATCTTTTCTTGTGAGGTTCTTGCCAATGTTCAGTCCAATGGTGTTGCCAATGTTTTCATCAAGGGAGAGATTGTGAGATCATGTGATGAAAAATTGGTTGAATGATGAAATTGGCATTGTATAGTGACTTTGATTATAGCATGTGTGGTGCTTGTGCATGTGCCATGTTGAGATAATTATTATGCTGATGATAGCATGATGGATTCTGCTTGATGCAATGCACTCGTGTGAGTGGTTGCATGGATTGACTTTGAGTCAAGTCGTGGACTTGTGCTCGTACATGGTTTCTGTGTTTATTCATGTGCGTGTGTTGCTCGAGGGCTTAACGTGGTCGATGACGGGACCGAACTAGGTTCATGGAGGAACCGATGTTCGGACTAGGTTCGAGGAGGAATCGAGGTCCTAGTGGTCGAGGATGTCATGCGAGACGCTCGCTAGAGAACATGCACATGAAGGTTTGGTTAATCACGTATGCACGCAGCAGTGGGCTGCTCATACGTGCAAGGTTGTTGGTTAGTCACGTAATTACAGCAGGTGGGCTGTACATACGTGCTAGAGTTGTTTTTGGCCACGTTGGGACAAGTTGAGATGTATACAGACTCTTTCCATGTTGGAAGTGGATTTGTATTCTATCTCGTTAGGATTGCTCTGTATAAATAAGGGGAGGTGTCTCCTATTTATTTTTGAGCGTTCAGATTTGAGGGTTTGTACTCTTGTGTTGGAGTACTTTAGACAATGAAATAAAAATTAATCTTCCAGAGAGTTTCTTCTTGCGGTTGTGATTTGCTCTTGGCTTCGACATAGTTGATCAATCGCTTGAAGTTTTGTTCATCGCAGCAGTCACGAAGTTCATCACGGAGTACGGTTCTTTGCAAAGGTATCATCTTGTAAAGGTAATATCTTTTGATCTGTAGATCCGATCGGATTGATTCTTATTGAGTTTGATTCGTAATTGAATCTAGTTCCTACAGTTGAAATTTCATATCAATCCAACGGTTAGATCTTCTGTAATGTGTGGTTGCTCAGATTGATGTCCTGCTCGCCCGACTGTTCGCGTGGTCGCCCGGATTTAGTCATCTTGCGAAGGATGTTACTTTATATCTGTAGATCCGATTGACCTGATTCTTTTTGTGTTAGCTGTGGAATTGAGTCTAGTTTCTACAGTTAGAATTTCACATCAATCCAATGGCTAGATCTTTGGGATTTACTATTTTAGTGGACATGTATCGGTCTGCTCGCCCAGACTGTGTGCGTGGTCGCCCAACTGTTCACGTGGTCACCCAACCTGCTCGCCCAAGTGCCAAACTGCTCGCCCAGGTGCCCAAACTGGTCGCCCAAGTGTTCTCTTGCCGCCCAAGTGTCCTCTTGGTCGCCAGTGCCCAAACCGATCGCCCAAGTGTTCTATCGCCGCCTAAGTGCCCAAACCGGTCGCCAGTGCTAAACCAGTCGCCAAGTGCTCTCTCGTCGCCAGACTTCTAATCTGGTCTCTCAACTTCGTGAATCGGAGTGCAAGCAATTTGAATTTGAATTGGGGTGTTTCAAAAAGGTTAAGAATAAGTTTTTAGCTTCCGCGGAATCATTCACCTCCTCTCTGATTGACGCAATTCGATCCTACAGTTACCGGCCAGGAGCGATCTCCTCAAAAGATTACATACCCTTTTTTTTCTGATACCCCTGATGTCGAGATCCAGCACCAAGTGACATCCACTGTCCTTTCTTTTTCTGCCGCCTTGGCCAACCAATTCCCATGGGAAGGCGTCGGCGTGTTCCTGCTTGACACAGAGCAACAATAATACACATTGACGCCATCCTTCCCTTTGCATGGCGAGCATGGCACATAGCCCGAAAGGATCGTGTGTTCCGCATGCCGCATCACCCGCGCCGGCCTTCCACCGCCAAAGTCCACCGCATCAAAGCGGAGGTTCTCGCCGCTTGACACAACGAACGCGTTGTATCCAAGCTGCTTTTGACTCGACCGCTCACGCCGCTCGGCCCGCTCAAGCTTTTCTCTTTCGATGGTGGCGCACTACCTTGAAAAAGGTAATCAGTGGCGGTTCAAAACTGCCATCAGTGACGGTTCAAAATCGCCATCGGTGACGGTTTTCGAACGCCAGATTTAGTGCCACCGATAATCCAGATTATCGATGGACCGTTCTAGAACCACCACAGATAACATTATTTGTGACGGTTTTGGATAGAACCGTCATCGATATTTATGATATCGATGACGGTTCTATCCAAAACCGTCATCGATACCCCGATATCGATGGCGGTTTTGGATAGAACCGTCAGCGATACACGTGATATCGATGACGGTTCTATCCAAAACCGTCATCGATTAGGTATCGATGGCGGTTTTGGATAGAACCGCCATCCGATAGTCCGACATAGGAAAATAAAAAGCGGCATTTGTGGCTAGCCTCGGCGATGCTAGCCATGCCCTCTGAGCATAATCAAAATGCCAGTACAGACCATAATGACAGACAATAGTATAGACAAAACGATGTTCAACTCTGACATTATATAAATTAGGAAGATCAAGGACTAAATCAAAAGTAGAAATGTCGACTTGAGCAATTGTGGATGCACAAATGCATTTGCATATACATGATGTAACGACCAAAGATCTAAATCTCACATCAGAAATCCTTTGGTTGGTTAAGTTGGCAAATCCTTTATAGCCTAAAAATTAAAGGCCATCCAGCTTTAATATATATTCATCAATTTCAGATGTCTTAACACCGGCTAAATTAAAATGTATGTCCTACTAGTGGAATGTTTTAGCTTGTAGATTTGCTTGCTATCGTCTCCTAGAAATGTCTCCCTAGTTCCTCACTATATGGTAAGTAATCTCCGATGCCAAATGTATGTAATGATAACAATGCTAAAACTAATGTGCCCTGTTCGAGAAAACAAAGATTCGTGCTATAATGTAGGCTTTGCACATAACTAAAGTCAAGCTCACAAAGAACACTTAAGATAGAGAACCCAAATTTACAAGGGTCTTACTTTAGAATCACTATCAATTTTAACATCAACAAGTGGTTCTACCGCTTTTATGTTGTGGTCAGATGTCGGCAATGAAGAGTTCATCGATCTTCACACCTTGGATGTGAAACCCTATGATAAAAATACAAGTTGTGAGCACATCTCTTCATAAAATTTCTAGGAGGAGTTACATGATACAAAAAACATGAATGTCGTACCAAACCGAATTGCTAGATGTCGACAAAGAAAACTTTTGGTCAAAATTGTAGTCCTTGTACAAAAGATCATGAAGGAGCAATGGACAAATATGAGTTACCAAGAAGTGTAAATAGAGTAAGGTGACACAAGAAATAGAACCAAAGGGAAGATTGGTAACACGAAAAACCTGGGCTTAACATATATACGCAATTTCAGTAGTTGTCTAACCACAACGGATAAAAGCGCCAAATAGTAATTGTTCCAAATAAATATGAAACAACGGAGCTACTTTGACATGTGTGAATCCTATTACATCACAATGATCCTTTTAGAGCACAAGAGACAAACAAACCAAATAATAAAACAAAATGGTCATCGGGCTCAAATTATAGAACACTTCCTCATTAAAGTTTATTGTATTACCAAAATTTGGAAGAAAAAATAAACAACCCGCTTAAGAGTCTTAAGGATAAACACAAACCTTGAATCTTTGGTTCAGCTTCTTTTTGCCGAGCTTGTCCGATATTTCAATGACCCACTACAAGAACAATCACAAAAGTTATCCAAGATACAAAATTAACGAGAAGCAAAGCCTTAAAAATTAATCATTACGGCAATAGGACAAAAAGTCCTTACGATTAAGAAACTATAATAAACAGTTCTAAATGGAAATGTGTACCTTGCTATTAGTTGAAGAAGTTTGCTTTGGAATTTTGTTCCCAAGACCTACAATTGAGGCTCCATCAAAATCTATAGTATTTATTTGGACAGGAACAAGAAAAGAACTCCATAGATGATTTAAACTCACATGTATTTTTGAGGCAGTTTTAGGGATCAAGAAAGCCTTTCACTGAATTCCAGAGTAGCTTGAAACCACTACCACCATTCACAACAAACATCCGATGCAAGGTTACGAGCATACAAGGAAAGTTTATCAAACTAACAAAGTAATTTTTTCACTTGGTTAGTTTATCAAAGTAACCAAGTAATTTTTTCACTTGGTTAGTTTATCAAACTATTACAAACACATGAAATAACTTCATATGAAAAAATAACCATGTAAGGCAAACACATGAAATATTTAGAAGTGCCACTCGCATGTGTGTACATGTGTTCCTCAAGAAGACAAACATACATGCTACGAAGAGCGTAACCACTAACAAGAGAAGTGGCATTGAGGAAAGAAGGGCTCCCATTTCAAAGGTACAAAGAGTTATTTACACTTTGTAATGAAATAGAATTGAAGTAACAAAAGTCTAAACTAGTTTTCTAAACTAGAAGCCTATGGGTCTTCGGAGCTTGGAGACACACGATGTGAGACATGAGTATGGAGGAGTGGATCGTTGTTGTCTTCGGCCATAAAACTCGCCTTTTTCTTTGAGTATTTCCTTCATGATGAAGTAGGCGAGCTGCCCTGAACGGCTTGGATTTGAGCAAGCGATCCTAGTCAGAGATGACTTGAGGTATCAGAGGTATGAAAAATGTAATTAAGAGAGCATATAGAAATCGAGTGGCGCGAATCGATGTGTCATGTTAGCATGACTGACCTCCACGTCATTGTCTTTTATTGTGCAACTTAAGATTTCCCGCATGTACTGGCACACGAAGTACCCACATAGATTTGTTCCTTGCTTCTGCTTGTGACACTACGAAAATCGAATGAACTAAGATGTCGTCGAAGGAGCTATTTACTATGAAATACGATATAAGAATATTCCTTGCGTGCGTACCGAAAATTTAGTACGGATTGTAAGGGTTTTTACGGTATGGGCGGTGTCTCGTGCTCTTCCGACAATATCTTTTGAACGCCTCGTTGATTAAACGTGTCATCACTTCATAGTGCGCTTTAGGTTTATCCAAAGGATCCATGATCGAGATCTTGCTCTTGTGCGGATGAATTACTACGAGAATCCGATGGAATCTGGATGCCATAGCCATTAGTCGTTACGTTAGAGTAAATAATCTAAACCAACGAGTAATTTAACTCGCTAGTGAGGAACTTACTTAAAATTGTATGGTACAAGTATAAACTCCTTGTCTTGTAGTTTAAGCAAAGCTTTATATACGCACTCCTCGACCTCCTTTGGTACTCTCACGATTTCGTCTTGGCAAACCGCTCCCGGTCGAGGAATCCCATCGCCCCTTGGTTCTTCGTAGTTCTTGAATCTCGTATCTATATAACGAAATAGTTAGACATGACATTTATCGGTATTACGTGAATGTAGACCAAGATTGATATATTAGACACTTACAAAGGTCCAAAGATCTCAAAAACATATGTCGAGGCGTCATGAAAGAACAAGTTGTGCATGTTATCGAATTCTATTAAGAAGTAGCCATAGCCCTCGTGGTGAAAATGTTCCTCACGGAACACCGCAGAGATCACCTTGAGTACGCCTTGGTTGGATCTCCATGTACCATGCATGTAATCGCTGCATCATGGGTGTTAGACTTCTTAACTTCGAATCGGTGACTAAGGGCTTCCCAACCTCGAATTTCAATTTTGGTTGATTTTCTTGTTCATCAGACTTTGCCTTGCCCTTACTTTTTTCTCGCACGACATCATACTCGGTCCTGGCTTCCCCTGATCTAGCTGATACGGCTTGTCTAATGTGCCATTTTTTGGGATCAGGGGTTGTAGGTTTGTCCTTTGAAGTACCGTGTGTTCTGTGTTTCTGCGTTGAGTACTAACAGGACCATATTTATGGGGCCCTCAATGGATTTCTTTTCTACCTCATCTTGCTTCTTCATCGTTTCACATCACGTGCTCGTGGATCGATGCTTGGATTGTTCGCAGAGAAATTTGGCGAGCATGATCCAAGACGATGTCGAGGAGAGGTGCCACCGCATGGTCCAAGATGATGTCACGCTTGCGCCCATCGATGAATGAGTGGACGGCACCTCCCAGAGTTGTTATCTCATCATTGGCGGGTTTTTCTAGCCCGATATCAGCAAACTGTGCAACTACCGTGTCCACCTGGACCTTTGCATAACCTGGCGCTATCGGGGCATTGTGCAGGACACCCCCTTCTTGGCACGGATAAGCTACCCCATGTAGCAGCCTGCAGAAATATGTTCATCACGGGCACGTTGAGCTGACAGGGTGTGGGGTCATGTATGTCGCCCACGGGATAATGGTTTTTGTCCGCCAGGCAATGGCGTGGACCCATAATCGCTAGGGACGACACAGTAGAAAGAGAGCGTTTTGACTGCGTCGCTCAAGGCTTTTTGTACTTGTCGTTGAACTTGTTCGTGAATGGTGGGTTGTAATTCTCGCGAACCCTTTCCTTCATACTTTCCATTTCTGCTCGGCCCGCTTTTCTTTAGCTCTCTTCCGACTCCTATAAGAGTCTTCGTGCTCGTGAATCCCATCTTCCATGGAACCTTGACCCCGACGCCGTGTTCAATCGGGTGCTCTTTGTTTCGAGGGCCGATAGCTCGTCTTTCTCCTGTTTGAGTGGAAGGATCCTTGGGTGGTCGGGCGTAAACCGATGAACTCTTTGCGTCATTGCTTCGTCTTTCGCCGCTCTTGAATGATAAACTCCCGAAGAGACAAGAGATCGCCCTCGCTAGCACGTAGTGCTTCACTCGATCAGTAGTCAGACCAAGGGACTTGCTTGATCTGTTGGATCACTTGTAATTCTCGCTGTCCCATTGAGCAATTTTACCGTGTACCCACTCGTGCCAAGTCGTGGGGTGAGTATTCCTTCTTGCGATGCTAATGTGGTCCTCACTAGACTTCCTTCTTTGCTTGATTGCTTCATCGCCACGAACTCATCCCAAAGATGGTCAGAATCTTGGGTAGTCTCCGACGGTGACCGCTTTTGCTTCACATAATTTACATTCACCCGCCTTGAAGTTTCTCCACGCCGCATCCATGGTCATCAATGCATCGCGGCCGACGAAGTTCTTCGACTCTTCGGGAATGCGAAGGTTCCTTTGAGCTCATCCCACGATCCGCTTTGGTGGCAGGGCACTTTATGCCAATCCGAATAGGTGATTGGCACTTTCTCCTGACGATGTACCCGCATGTTGACTCAGATTTTGTTGCCTTTTTTCGTGTAACAGGGACCCGAGATCTGAGACCTCGGTGATGGTGTCTGGCTTCGAGCTTCTTAGTCTTCCCTCGTCCTCGGCGTGTTGCAACAGAAGTGGAGGCCAGGAACAATGTGGAGGCCCCTGAACAGCGGTGGAGGCCTCAACAACCGGTGGTTGGGTGGAGGGTAAGGTACCGCTCGGGCTCTCTTCCATTATAGGCTCGATTTGGGCTCCATTAGAACTACTCAATAGAAAGGGAGATATTTGAGAGAGGGAAAGAAAATATGTACTAAGCGATAGAATAACTAAGTGTATCATATTGAATTAGCACACCGAGGAAAATATGTACTAACCGAGGAATAAGATAGAAGATGTACTAACTGAGGACTAAATTAGATCCTTAAAGTGCCTGTCCATGGCTCATTTCGAGTCACAAATAGAAGATGTACTAACTGAGTGTATCATATTGAATTAGCACACAATCAGAGATATCAATATAGACAAAATAATGCTTAGCAACATAGAGAGGAGATATGAATGATTTGCTCTCAGATTTAGGGTTTGGATGAAAATAAGAATTTTCACCACAATCACAAATGGGCTAACAAATTATTTAGTGACTAGGGCCTTGAACCCTTACCACCTTAGCATGCACAATTAAAGTGTTGTTGAATTTCTTTGTTAAATATCTATGATCGATTGATAACAAGATAGTTCAAAGCGGATACTAAATATCAACAGATTCTGAATTAACAAAGAAGTCGACTAACCACAAGAGAGTATACTTATCGAATATCAAGCGATGATGTAAACAACACTCTCAAGCATGTTATTCTACCACAGGTGAGAAAATGTGCGATTCTTGACTATAAAATGCCTTGATTTTCCAAGGAGGGTACGAAAGTATCATCCTTTGATATGCGTAAAGAAAATTAACTACTTAGATGCCATATGGATATGAGAAAACAATTTGAAGCATGTTGTTCTACCGGTTCAAGGCCCAAGACACATAATAATTGTTCTTATCATTCTTAACCCAATATCATCATAGAGCAACACCCAAACCTTCACCAACAAGAACAAGTGAAGAACCACCAGAAGATGAGCTCAACTAACATCGACCAACAAGAACAAGTCCATCTCGATCATTTTACAATTTCTATTTGCAAGACATAACCACCGGAAAATTTGCATAAAAGCAACAAATATAAATGATTCATGTAATTCAAGGTAACAAATTACGGTGAGACACAAACACAATGTACCCATCAAATACCAATAAAATTCACGACCATTAAAATCGAAAATTCATGATAGCACATGGCAAAGACAGAAGAATCTTTAGGAGGAACCTTTTAAATTGTCCGGGGCATTTTTATGTTAGGTCGACACCTATGTCATCACTTCACCCAATATCTAAAAAAATCTAGAACAACCAATGATTATGTGCTTTACTTATTGTATTAAACTTGGTGATGTAATTTAATTCCCAAAACAAGAATGACAAGCAACATTGCTCAAACAACATGTGTAGCACTTGGAGTAGCATTTAGACTTCAATAGGAATAAGCATAACCAAATTTTGCCTCGTTCATGAAATAATCGCATAGTAAATTCAGTACCATCACGAATTTATGAATTAAGCGCATTGTAAACTTGGAGTTTATGAATGAGCGCATAGTAAAATCATTACCATCACGTAATTTTGCCTCATATCGAATTTGGCGAAGGAAGGACACTATCTAACTGAAACCATTAAATCGATTCGGATTAACCTCAAAGACTACTCCAAGTGCAAAAGAACGTAAACCCGAATCACCATCTATTATCAACGGTTTATGCGGTTCACGAGCCTACGGATCTAATTTGTGTCGATCAAGCTTCATCGGTTCGGTTCTAAAACTTTTTAGAGCAACAGGACATGATCAAACCCGATGTCCCAGTTTCAATTAAGAAACTACCACAATTGTATCCAACGTTATTACATTGTAAAGCCCATTAATACTACCGGACTCAAAACCCAAAAACCACCCAAGAGCATCAAACCCGACACAACTCTATGACCAAGCGGCTATGACCAAACTCCAAAACATTCTTGACAAAGATTCATCCCGCTATACTTGCCTATTTTCAGATCACCAATGTAAACACGCAACAAACATTCAGCAACATCACGGGCATCGACAAAAAACTTGATGCGCTTTAACCCGGTTTTTGTCAAAACCATGAATAGGTTGTTGAACTTCTCACATTTGCACGAGCCAATTAATCACTTACAGGTAGGGTTGGAGGGGCGCCGTGGGGAAGGCGTTGGGGAAGCGTGCGGGAGGGGCGGCGGTGGGGAGGGCGTGAGGCGTGCCGAGGGGGCGGCGCCGGTGGGAGAGGGCTTGGACGGCGCGTCAGCTGGAGGCGGCGGCGCGGTGGGGAGGGCGGGAGGAGCCTTTGTGCAAGTGGCTGCGGTGCGGGATGAGCCTTCGGCTTGGCGTAAAAGGGAGCTAGGCACAGGAGTGAGGGAAGCGAAATTTGCGAAGTGTGCATGTATAGCGCGGCGTGGTATATATAGAGGGAGTATCTGTGGCGGTTAAGAACAATAAGCAAATCACAGATAAGCGTTATCTGTGGCGGTTAAGAAAAATAGCAAATCACAGATAAGCGTTTATCTGTGGTGGTTATTTTTCTTAACCGCCAGATAGATAATTATCTGTGATTGTTATTGTTCTTAACCGCCACAGATACTCCCTCCCACACCATAGATACAGATGACAATCATATTAAACTCCGTGAAGCATGCATATCACAATACATGATTTTTTTTCTTCCATACATTAATACATATGAAGCATGTATAACATAAGTCCTACAAGCATTTAAATGTTTATATCCTAGAGCACATAAAAATGAGTAAATAGAATTATTCAAGCTACTACATTTCCTAAGAAGCCATAGAAACACGAATTCAATTGAACAAGACTCCACCATCGCCTAAATCGAGATTTGAAGTTTGAAGTTTTCTCATCAAAATCATGCATATTTATTTCCTATTAATTCCACGTAAATGTACATTTCTTACATCACATTTCCATTACTCCATACAAATGGCGACATGTTGCCATTACTCCTAGCTAATTATTTTCTTTCACAATTTGGCCTTGATGTGATCATCGCGATGATAGGTAACTTCTTGAGTGGTTTCTTCCTCGGGCTTCGATCTTTGTCGCTTCGAAAGGAGGCAACTCATCAAAGCGGTTGTACTCTTCCTCATCCACGACATTCTCAACTCCAACGATCCTTCTTTTTCCTTGCGAGAACTACATGGCGCTTCTTATCCGTAGGGTCGATTATGTAGAATACTTGTGCTACTTGATTCGCAAGTACGAATGGTTAAATCTCAGATCAGACATGTTCGATGTCCACGAGAGTAAAGCCGTACTTGTCCACCTTGACACCATTAGGAGTCGCACCCAATGACATCGAAACACGGGATCTTGAAAATGCGAGAGTCCGGCTCCCAAATCTCCTCTATGAACCCGTAGTAGATGCTCTTCATCTTTGCTGTGTTGTCGAGGCATCTATCACGGACACCAATCGCTTTTGGTAAGTGCTCTTGCTATCCCGAGCTCTCGTGTAAAATGTATATCCATTGATGTCATATCCTTGCCATGTCGTGATTGTACCAAGGCCCTTTTGCCAACCACCTCAATGTAACACTCGTTTCTTCACGGACATGTACTTCTGAACCAATGGTGAACAAGCGATTGTGCTCTTTTGTTATCCAAATCTCGACTTTCCTCGGTTTTCCCTCCTTAGCTTACCCTTGTGTATGTCCATATACGGGCACACCTCAAGTGATTGTTGCAATCTTGTGAAATGGGCTTGTTCAACAAAATATTATCGTAAGAATTTGTAGATTTCTTTCCTATTACACCTTTCCCACCTAACCTACCCTCATAGCGAGATCTGCACTCCTACGGTTCGACCTCCTCCATGTAATCGACCACGAACTCAATAACCTCCTCGGTTGCATAACCTTCTACAATTGAGCCTTCGTACGAGATCGACACGTACATATTTCTTGAGAACACCCATATACCTTTCAAATGGGTACATCGATGCGAGAATACGGGTCAAAATATTTATCTCATTGACAAGGTGAACAATGAGATGAACCATGATATCAAAAATGATGGGGAAAATACATCTCCGGTGGCACGAGTCTTTACCACATCACTGAAGTTCATAAAGTCCAGCGGGATCGATGACCTTACGTGAAATCGTGTTGAAGAAGGAACACAACCTCGTGATTGCCTCTCGGACCTTGTCGAGCAAAACACCTCTAATTGCAACAGGAGCATTTGTGTCATCATCACATGACAATCATGAGACTTCATGCCCGTTAACTTCAAATCTTTCATCGATACAGTTTCTTGATGTTTATGAGTGCTAGGACGGAACTTTCACACCATGCGAGCACTTGCGAGTTCATTTTCTCTTTCTTACTCAAAGTGTAGCAAGTGGGGAAGGTAAAGCCGGCCTTTCCCAAGTGTCTTGAGGATGTAGCTCGGCTCGATTTTCATGTCTTCGAGATCCTTCGTGCCTTGATCCATCCTTTGTTTTGCTAGGAATATTCAAGTAAAAAGACCAACCATTTGTCACATACATTCTTCTCTACATGCATGGCGTCGATCAAATGTCGAACTTCCAAGTCCTTCCAAAGAGGGTAAGTCCCAAAAGATGGATCTCTTCTTCAACGTGGTCTTCTCGACTGGGACGCGATGTATTACCGATACTCCCTTTCCAAGTACAACATTAAGATCCCTAACCATATCATACACCTCTTCCCCACGAAGACGCCTTGGAGCTAAACCGTCCTCCTTTGTCCCGTCGAATTGTTTCTTCATATTGCGGTACGGATGATTCCTGCGAAGGAACCTCCGGTGACGCATGTACACTGTTTTCCTCGAGTTGTTGAGCCACACACTAGCGGTTTCATCCATGCACTGGGGGCATGCTTTCGCTCCTTTTATAGTATGCGGTACGGACGGGTTACCAAGCGCAGAAAATCATTGATGGTGCGAGAACAACAATGCGTAGAGTGAAGTACTCTCGTTTGTACTCGTCCCATACCTGTACACCTTCGTTCCACAATATCACAAGATCTTCCACCAATGGTTCTAGGTATACATCAATATCGTTGCCAGGTTGTCTCGGCCCTTGGATAAGCAAGGACATCATAATGTACTTTCGCTTCATACACAACGTGGTGGAAGGTTGTATATACACGAGTCACGGGCCAAGTGCTATGAATTTGCTCATGTTACCGAAAGGATTCATTCCATCCGTACTCAAGCCAAACCTTACATTCCTTAGTTCATTTCGAAGTTCTCCTGAAGAGTCTATCGATGGTTCTCCTTTGGCGAGAATCATTTGGGTGTCTCGATTTTCCATCCTCTTACGGTCTTCGAAAGTGCCATCGCATCAATTTGGCGTGCTTTTTGTTTCCAAATAAGCGCTTCAAACGAGGTATTCTTGGCAAATACCACACCACTTTTGCGGGAGCTCCTTTCTTCACCTCGATAGCTTCATTGTCATCGCCCTTACGCTTGTATCGCGACGCTTTGCACCGGACATAAATGAATGTCGCATAGTCTTTGCGATAGAGTATCTGATCGTTTGGACAAGCATGTATTCTTTCTACTTCCAATCCCAAGGGACATACAACCTTCTTAGCTAGATCGTGGTTTTAGGCAACACGTTTCCTTGAGCGATATGTCCGCTAAGAGATGTAACAACGCCGTGAAACTCTTGTCGGACCAACCATTGGCTGCCTTCAATTTCGAGAGCGAGAGCACCGTGTGCAACTTTGTGTATTCCTCCTTACAACCCGGAACAAAGGTTTCTCTGAATCCTCCATCAAACCCGTGAATTGATTAAACTCTCTCGACTAGTGTAGTTCTCTTACGCATCGCGCAACATTTGAGCAGTTAATGTCGTCATCGACGACCAACCTATCCTCATCGGATCCATAAGCGATGTCACCGCCACATTGCCGGCTCGCTGTAAATGCGACGCGTTATCACGTTCAAGTATGATCTCCTCTTCACCGTGCCTTGTCCAACTTGTATAGCGGTACAAAACCCTCCGGATCAAGTGCAAATGGATATGGTTTTTGTTCGAAAACATCTTCTCATTCTTGCAATCAATGCATGGACGATGTATGTACTCCGTCTTCTTTTGCAAGTCGTTCTCCTCTACGCCCTTAGAAAACAGATACACCGTCGATATATTCTTGGTGCAACGGTTCCCATCGTACATCCATCTCCGGTTCATCTACAGTTCATTAATTTAAGCAATTTATTAATATCCAAAAATCTTAATTAAATAAATTGTTATTGAATATTCAACAATATCCACTAACGGGACAACATTAATACTAAGTAAATATTGCAAACTTAATTAATTAATTTTAATATATACTCATACGTAACCAAAAATTATATATATCCTCCAGGAAGATCAACATAAAAATTCCTCATCTCCAAATTTCATGATCACCCAACTACCATATTAACTAAAATTTATTTATCATTCACATCCAACAATCTTAATTACATAAATTGCATTTATATGCTTCATAAAAATTCACTAACAATACGCACTAATGGAGCAAGATGTATATGCACGCTAACTAAAAAAAATCATGGTAACTAAGAAAAAATATTAACTACGTAATTTTTATACATATCCTTGGAAGAACAACGTAATAAATTCCTCATCTCAAAATGCAAGTCAATTAACTTCATGATCACCCATTTATCATATTAACTATAATTTATTTATCATTAATATCCAATAATCGTAAATACATATATTTGACATATGCTTGCAAAAAATTCATCATCTAAATAAGGTAGAGAACTTAATCTAATACAAAGAAGGTAATAAATTCATCATCTACAAATTGCTAGCTAAATAAAAAACAAACTAAATGTAGACCTTGCACCTAAACCTTAATTAAGCTAGGAATAAACCTTTTAATGGCAATTTTACACTAGAAATGAAGAGAGGAGACATATTTTACACACCTTGGAACAATTCTAGGAAGTGGAAGCACAAGATCTTGGCCAAACAAAATCTAAAATCAAAAGTCGAAGTTTTGTTCTCGGGAGGAAGATGACCAATGACAGGGCAACAGGGATATTTATAGAAAGCATTATTAGTGGCGGTTCTAAAACCAACCCGCCACGAAAATGTATTATCTGTGGCGATTCCATCTACCAACCGCCACAAATAGTCGGTAGATTAAGTATGGCGGTTTTATTTAAACGCATCACAGTTAAGTATTATCTGTGGCGATTTTTGATGCAACCGCCACAAATGGTCCTCCGCCAATTTCCATATAGAACCGCCATCGATACATGTATTTGTAGCGGTTCCAAAAGAACCGCCACAAATAGGGCGTCACCTATGTGCTGTTTTGTAGTAGTGGCGCCCCTAGCATCCAGCAGCCTGGAGTGCTTGACGAACGCCGGCTGTCGGTGCCCATCGTCTAGATGCTCCGCTTCGGTATCCTCGGCGATCTTGCACTGCGACGCCGGCCTTTTCATCACGAGGTCCTTCACAGCGAACATGTACGGGGAGCTAGGCGCATTGTAGAGGGGCACGGTGCGCGCATGCCTTGCATCCAGCAGGGTCCTTAGCCACGTCACAGCTTGCCCGTGTGCGTGTGCCATTCCTCAGCTCTTCTGGTGCAGCCCTGTGAAATCATGTGCTAAAAAATTGGCTGAGTAGTGAAATTGGCATTGCAAAGTGATTTTGGTTATGACATGTGTGGTGCTTGTGCATGTGCTGTTTCAGTTGATTAATTGACATGCAGTGATAGCATGTTAATGATTTTGTTTCATGCAATGTACTCATGTGAGTGATTGTATGGATTGACTTTGAGTCAAGTCATGGACTTATGCTCGGATGCGTTTCTTGTTTATTCGTGTGCAGGTGTTACTCGAGGGCGAACGTGATCGATGACGGGATTGGAACTAGGTTCATAGAGGAACTGAGGATCGGGACTAGGTTCAGGGAGGAATTGAGGTCTTGGTGGTCAAGAATGTCATGCGGGACGTTCGGGTTAGAGAACAGTGCACATGGAGGCTGGTTAGTCACGTGAGTATGGCATGTGGGCTGTACACGCGTGCAAAAGTTGTATTCGGCCATGTTGGGCTAAGTGGAGTTGTATACAAACTCTTTCTATATTGAGCGTGGAGTTATATCCAAACTCTTTATGTTTGCTCAATACAAATAGGGAGAGGTGTCTCCTGTTTATGAAAAGAGCTTGAGCGAAGAGACATTAGGGTTTGTACTATTTTGTTTCGGAGTACTGTAATCAGATCAAAGAGAAATAAAAATCTTTCTTACGGTCGGAGTGCATTTTTGTGGCTTGGTTTTCTTCGCGCTTCCTCCTGGCGGTGAGAGCTCTGCCACCGAAAGGATCTTATGCCGAAGTTTTACTTCTGCGACTTTGTTCCCAGTGCATGCATATCGGGTTGACTAGAAGTTGGGTTATTGCTTAGTCCTTGCGGTTTGGTGCAAGAAGGTCCATGGCGCATGCATGCTGCATGCAAAAATAAAGGAGCCAGTGACTAGAAGTTCAGGTGCTAGTTAGTTTTCCTCACGACGGCGTCTTCTGAAGTTTGGTTGGCGTCAAGATTTTTGGTCCGGCGTAACTTTTAATTTTCGTTATTATTTGATTTAGTCATCTTACGAAGGTAATATCTCTAGATCCATAGATCCGATCAAGTCGATTTTTGTTGGGTTAGTCCCAGAATTGAATCTAATTTCTACAGTTAAAATTTCACATTGATCTAACGGTGGGATCTTCGGAAATTACTGTTTTAGTGAACGTGTGTCAGTCTGTTTTTATTTGGTCCGGCGCGAATTATTTGGTCCGGTGTGCAAGCAAGATTTTGGTCCGGCGCAATAAGGTTTTTGTCAAATCCGAATCAAGCAATTTGAGTCCAAATTAGGGTGTGTTAAAAATCATCAAAAAAATTTGAATTTGGCTTCCGCGCAATCATTCATCCCCCTCTGATTGCATGTTTAGTTTATATCGATCCTACACGCCCCGAGATGGCCGCCCCCGGGGTCTCCTCCTCCCAAGGTTAGCAGCTTGATCTAAAATCTTAGACTCTGATACCAACTGTTGGAATAGAGTGAGAAGAAATAAAAGAGAATATTATCTCACTACTACTGAACCGACCTTCACAACCGGTCTATCAAGCGGTTAGAGCGCACCGCTTGTGCTCTCGTGCCAAGCGGTTAAGTGAGCAGCAGGCGGGAGGGGTCTAGAAGCGGTTCTTGACACGAACCCCTTCGAGTGCCATCTCTAGAAGCGGTTTGTGTATAGAACCGCTTCTAGATCTCAGAGAAGCGGTTTGATACGAATCGCTTCTATAGGTGAGGATCGAAGCGGTTCGTGTGTAGAACCGCTTGAGACCTCCGCTTGGCGCATTTAAACCCCATCTTCCTCCCGAGCTCGCTCGACAGCAGAGTGGTGGGCGAGCGCGATTCATGGGGGAGGTCTTTAAAATTTTCAATTGAGGCTATTAGCTCTAATTAATTGTTTCTAAGGTGAGTAACATGTTCTCGACATCCTTCTCACCTATATATTGATGTTTTTGTGCATTGGATGTTGAGAAATCATGTTTTGTTCTTGTGGGAATTGTTAGTGTTTACATTGTTGGCTTATTTTTTGTTCTTAAGGTGATATATTGTTTGGTGTATGGAATGAAATGCAATAAATGTGAAACGATGAAAAATTACAAAGGTGGGGAAAAGGTAAAAATATTTTTATTTAGTAAAATTAAAATGCGGAATGATAGAAAAGGTTTGCATGAACATGTAACAATTAGTTAGTTTTATTTTAAAAAATGCAAGAGGATTAGAAATAATTAGTTGGCTTTAGTTAAAAGAATGCGAGAATGATTAAAAATACAAAACTATTAGACATAGTTAGCTTTAATTAAATATTGTGATAGATGTTGTTATTATTTTTATTGGTGTAGATGAACCGCAATGGATGTACAATGCGGACCGTCGGTCAAGAGAGTTCAGAGATGGCATGAAGGAGTTTCTCGCCGGCCGTTGCATTTTGCCTCGAGGAAGCTTCATCGTTGTCCGTGCGTAGATTGCAAGAATGAGAAGGAGCACTCGAACGATGGATGGTTATGAGCCATGTGATCACGAGAGGTTTTATTGCAAACTATACCGCTTGGACCCACCATGGAGAAACAGAGGCGATTCGACGGGAAGATGATGAAGAAGATGAAGAAGAGGAAGATAGAGCCAACAAGATCTGGGACACCACTCAATCTGGTCCGTGGAAGATCTGATCGGCGAGTATGGCGATGATGAGTTAGATCGGATGCTCGTGATGGAGAGGGAGAGTTCACAGAGGAAAGACAATACAAGAAGTTTGAGCATGGTAGAGGACCACGAGGCTGTTTTGTACCCAAAGCGTGGGCGGGGCCACAAAAAGCTGCGTACTACACTAGAACTCATGCAATGGAAGGCCACAAGCGGTGTGTCGGACAAGGCATTCAATGGTTTGTTATCACTTTCAGAAGAAGTTGCTTAGGAAGGTAACACTCTACGAATCTATGTATGAAGCGAAGCGAGTCCTCCGCCTTTAGGATTGCAAGTACGGAAGATACACGATGTCCTAACGATTGTATCTGTATCGCAATGAGTATGCCGATTTGGAGGTTTGTCGGTGCAGCGAAGAATCGGTATATAAGGTACAGCGTGTGATCGAGTGAATTAGATGGGAATCGACGAAGAAGAACTCCACCAAAGTATTGTGGTATTTCCTGTGATCCCCGGTTGAAGCGTCTGTTTGCTAACGAAGGTCATGCCAAGATGATGCGTTGGCATGCGAAGAGCGTAAGGAAGACGGGATGCTTAGACACCTGCAGATGGCTCGCGATGGAGGAAAGTAGATCGGGCTTACGAACTTTGCAAATGAGGTCGAAACATAAGGTTTGGGTTGAGCACCGATGGGATGAATCCTTTGATCGGTTGAGCAGCATCCATAGCACTGGCCCGTGACGCTTTGCATCTATAACATTCCTCCATGGTCATGCATGAAGCGGAAGTACATCATGATGCCATTGTTGATCGAAGGCCCGAAGCAACTTGGAAACGACATCGATGTCTACGAAGCCATTGGTTGAAGACCTTGTGAAGTTGTGGGAGGATGGTGTACGGGTTTGGGATGAGTACAAAGAGAGTATTTCAACTGCGTGCATTGTTGTTTGTAACAATCAACGATTGGCTGCTCTCGATAACTGTCCGCCAAACTGTCAAAGGGTTTAAAGCCTGCACCAAATGCATAGATGAAACGGATTTGCATGTACCGAAAAACTCTCGGAAGTGTGTGTACATGGGCCACTGCAGTTTCTTCTGGCAGTCATGCTTTGAGGTGGAAAAGCGATAAATTTAATCTGGGAACAGAAATCGTGTTAAGCCTCGGCATCGTAATGGGCGACTTGTGTTTGCTATGGTAAAGGATCTGAAAGTAGTATTTGGGAAGGGTCTTGGAAGCATACATGTTTAACGAGGATGGTCATGCACCCACATGGAAGAAGAAATCAATATTTTGGGACTGCCAGTATTGGGAAGTTTTGGAGGTTCGTCACTCGCTTGACTTCATGCACATCACGAAGAATGTTTGCTTGAACACTCTAGGCTACATAGATATGTATGGCAAATCGAAGATACACTGCAAGCTCGGAAGGACCTTGAAGACATGGAGGTGAGGGTGACCTACATCAGAAAAACAAAGAAGGGACAAAACAACTTTTTCTACATCCTGCGAGCTACACTCCAAGCAAAGAAGAAAAAAAAGCATGATTGAGTGTTTGAGCAGTGTGAAGGTCCTTCGGATACTCCTCAAATGTAAAGAGACTCAGAACACGAAGAGAACAAACTCCAAGGCCTAAAATCCCATGAGCGCCTTGTGTTGATGACTGATTGCTCCTTGTAGTTATCGAGGTATACTACCCGAGTGGGTGCGGGGACAATCACAAAGTTATGTTCCTTCTGAACGCCATTTTCAGAAGGTTGTTGAACCAACTAAAGCTGCCTAAGTTGGAGGCGATGTGGTACAAAGTTTGGTTAGCCTCGAGATGATCTTTCCTCCTGCATTCTTTGATATCATGGTTCATCTCACCGTTCACCTTGTCAAGGAGATAGGTATCCTCGGACGAGTATATCGCACAACATGTTCCTTTCGAGAGGTACATGAGTGTCCTCAAAATACGTCGCCCCAGAATTGTCAAGAAGGAATTTGCATTGCCGAGGGCTACGTGTGGAGGAGGTGATAGAGTTTTGTGTTGATTATATGAATGATCTAAATCCTATCGGCGTCCCCATATCACGACACACGAGGGAGGCTACGGGGCAAAGGGACAATAGGAAGGCAATCGGTTGCATGCAATGATCTTGTTGCATTCAAGCAAGCACATTTCAACGTGCTCAAGCAATCAACTATAGTCGCCCCTATGTCCTTCAAAGACAAGAGTGTCCTCGCCATGAGTTCACAGGAAGACAGAGAGTTGGATAACCTCGAAGCACATGGATTCTTTTCGCAGCTAGCTCTGAGTACATCCTTGAGGAAGGGTCAAACGATGAACTATTGCAACGCTTGGCTCGGGGACCATCACAAGAAATCGTGACATTCAAGGGGTATGAGATCAATGGTTACACATTCTACACGGATCCGGGATAACAGAGCACCAATTAGAACAATGATGTGTCGATATAGACGCCAAGAACAACAAATGGCGGAGTTGGACACATATTATGGTTTCATAGAAGAAATATGGGAGCTCGACTATGGACCTCTGAAGGTCCTCTATTTAAGTGCCAATGGGTCAAGTGACTCCAAGCGGTGTGAAGGTCGACAAATACGGCATGACAACCGTGGATCTCACGAAGTCGGCTATAGGCGCGAACCGTTTGTTCTCGCGAACGATGTGATCCGTCTTCTATGTAATGGACATGTCAAGCAAACCTAAAAAGCGAAGGACAAGCAAAAGGTAATGCCAAAGCGACATGTGGTTCTCCAAGGCAAAGCGAAGGATTGTAGGAGTTGAGAACGTCAAGCGAGGAAGAGTATGGTCGATTCGACGAGCTCCCTCCTTTTACAGTTGATGTCGACATAAGCGTCTGCGTGGCGATGATGTCGATGCTCCTTACATACGCCACGATCATAACGAAGGAACAATTGTAAAGGCGAAGACTTAAGATGTACTACTTGTATACAAATTATTCCATATGATCATGTTGATATGTTGATGTTTAACATTGCTTGTACATAATTATTTATACAAATTTTAAAATGAAAACAAAGCACGAAAACCATTTGTACAAATTTTAAAATGAGAACAAAGCCTGAAAATTTATATCCACTCTATGAAAGGATGCATAAATTTTACCATACAAAGAGAAATTCAGCTTAGCATAGTTAGCTCATAAATTCCCATACAAAAACCCCAAAAGCGAAGGTGAAATTTACAACATTACAATGATAGCTATATTAACTAAAAGGAGCAACATTACAATGATAGCTATATTAACTAATTTCTTTAGCATGTCCTCTACTCTTTCCATCCTTTCTTCTAGCTTTTAATACTCTTGTTGTCATCGAAGCGTGGGATGTGCATCTCTCCTCTTATAGACACTAGCCGCCGGATCTGTGAACTCTCCCTTGGCAAAGCAAATCTTCTTGTAATGCAGCAATTTGCATTGCAAGATTTTCAAGACTATGGTGGCTTTATCATTAACGCTTAATCTGGACATCTTTGTGCCCTTCAAAGCGAGAAAGAATGGAGCGGAAGGTGAAAGTCAAGGAATATGAACAAATGAATAACTTCAAAAACTTACCAACATATTGAACACTTCATGAACACTCGGATGGATTCTTGGATGTATGGGAGGTGAACACATTTACAGGATCTCCGTGATCGAGGACACGATAGCTTCATCCGCAATGCCTCTAGTTGTCTCTTCGTCTCGCCATTTGATGAGGCCGTCGACATGAGCTTCAAAGAGTTCAAAAACATACCATCAACAATATTTTTCATTACTCCAACATGAACATATCAACAAAACTCCTTGTGGGCATTTCACCGAACACCTTGTGGGCATGAAAACAGAGAGCAGGAGGAGCGCTTGACAGAGAGGAGGCGCCGGACGTAGAAAATTTGAAGGTGTGGGAGAGTGCATGGGACTTAGAGAATTTAAAGCTCTACCCACTTCTACAAGCGGTTCGTAGTAAGAACCGCTTATAGAAAATACCATCTAGCGGTTGGTATTACGAACCGCTTGTCGAAAAATCTATACAAGCGGTTCGTAATACCAACCGCTTGTAGAAAATGCCGCATAAAAAAAAAGAATGGCAAGGGGCGCGGCGGGTTCAACGGTGGGCGAGCCGCAAGACACTCAAATGCCACGCGCTAGCTGGGGAGGAAGAGATCTTATCGAGCGATATGGGCACCGTATTGTTTTTAATATTATCTTGTCGACACTTTTACAAGCGGTTGGTATTACGAACCGCTTGTAGAAGGGTGCTCTACAAGCGGTTCGTAATACCAACCGCTTGCATAGGACCTTTCCCACTCCCGCCCATCCATCGTTCTACAAGCGGTTAGTAATATTAACTTGTAGAAGTCCTCTTCTAGCGGTTGATAATACCAACCGCTAGAGAAACTCTACAAGCGGTTGTTATTATTAACCGCTTGTAAAAATGAGTGCCCTATATAAAGTCGATACTCGCTCTTCCTCACACCCCAAATTTTCTAAGTCCCTCGCATCCTCACACCCCAAATTTTCTAAGTCTCGGTCTTACGCCGCCTCAGAAGCCGAGCCTGCGCCGACGCCACCTCGCCATATCCGCCACCTCGCCATCGCCTCCTCTGCCACCGCTCGACGCCCGCCATTCCACCGGGAGGACCAGAGGTATAGTTGCGCCGACGCCTCCTCCTCCTCTCTAATCCCACTTGCCTGCAAGGTGTTGGTGAAATGTCGAGGAGCGGTCAGGCTAGAGGCCGGGCGCTAGGGGTCTGGAGCAAGAAGAAGGAGAGAGTGGGGAAGAAGGAGGAGTGAGGAAGAAGGGCTGGTTTGGATGATTTTGACTTTGTGTGGTTTGCTTTGTTTGGGAAGAATCTGAGCCTTGCAAGGTGGTCTTGGCCTTGGGTGGATTTGGGGAAATCTGACAAGATATGGTGTTGTTGGAGGTTCTTGGATATACTCCTGATTTGTATAAAATCAAAATATATTTGAGCTAAGATATGGTCTTGGCCTTGGGTGGATTTGGGAAATCTGACAAGATCTTGAATGCCATGCAAGATATATATATGTATAAAATCAAAATATATTTGAGCTAAGATAGTATTCTTGTTAGCATTACCATCGGTGATTCATTAACATGTTTCATAAATATAGATGACTATGTTGTTGTTGTATCGATGTGCGTTGTAATGATTTGCTTGGTTCCACATGCTATTTTATTACGATTCTCCAAGACTCTTTGTCTTGATATGAAGAATTGCAATGGAAATTTCTGTTCTTAAAGCCCATACGCAAGTTCTTCTTTCATGTTGTTTTAAAATATATGCTCTTCATTTTACTACTTCTTGTCTTTGATTCAGTTTATTTCAAAAGAGAAAAATAGTCATTTTCAAAGTGAGATGTGAAGTAGAATCTGTGAAAACATTTATGCCACAGGGGCGTAATCACAATCTATCCTTTATTCAGATTGAATTTGGTCGAGATGAAGATAAGGACTCGGTAAAATTTCTTTGAATAAAAAATAACGAATCATTCTTATTCCACACTAATATGATTTTAAAAAAATGAAGTAAGGTTATAAATCACGACTAGAATGTTAATAGTCTATTACACCAAAAAGCGGAAGCGTCGGTTCCTTATCAACCAAAGCACGTCACCTCGTGGTCTTCTCCACGGAGTGTATCGTATGCTCTCTGGCGACCATGCTTTTGGAACATCACGAGTCTTGGTCAATCGAACGAGACCTTCTCCAGCAGTCGGCTTTTGATGTCGCCGATGGGCTATATGGCCGACAGCATAGCTACTGGCTGGCATTGGTGGCAGAAGCCATCGAGTTTTTGATAATTGAGTCGTGCCGTTGAAATCTGTCATGGCTGAGTTGAGCTATTGTAACTATTTCATAAAATGGTACCATGAAATGATATTTATCAATTGTAATTGTCAATTGTATATGTATCATGTGAAATGTGTAAGTCTATGTGAAATGTGTAAGTATATGTGAATTGTCAATTGTATATGTATCATGTGAAATGTGTAAGTCTATGTAAAATGTGTAAGTATATGTGAAATGTATAAGTATATGTGAATTGTCAATTGTATATGTATCATGTGAAATGTGTAAGTCTATGTGAAATGTATAAGTATATGATTGCATGCGAAAGTAACCCAAGGAATGTGATCTCATCAGGCACAAACCTGTTCCTATCGATCTTAAACTATTCTTGCAAACTCGAATTGTTCTCAACAATCTTGTCTTCATATATAATCTAAGCCTCGAGATTTGCTCTACTTTAGATGGCGACACCAAGGCGTGGTGACCGGGAATCGATGAAGCGGAAAATCGTTGTTGAGACCATTCTTGTTGGGTAGCGTCTTAGCCAATGAGGCCGTTATCAGCGATGCGGAAAATCACGATGGTCTTCTTGTGTTGTCGATGAGGCCGTTAACACTGATGCGAGGTATACTCTTACCCATTATAAATTCACCGTAAACATTTAATTATTCTAAAATCATTCATATTATATGTGTTTGTGTATCGGCCCGTACCTCATCGGCCACCCAAATTCGGAATGAGCAGGGACCTAACAAAGCCTTCCGACAAAGTGCGTGATAGCAAAGTAAACAGCGGCGGAAGTCTGCTAGCCGGATTCAGCAATTGGGCCTTTCAACAACGCTTGCGGCTACCACGTGAGGATCACGTCCCAATCGGCATCGAAATGGGCGAAGTCCTGCGACTACCAAGGCGCTGCGGAATGATATAAAGGAAAATTTCACTTTTCGGAAGGGTGCAAACGAAGGCCAAGGGATGGGCTTTGAAGAAGATGGCAACTTCCTTTGGCGATGGAAGTCGTCCCTCACCCGCAAGTACATCGACAAAGGAGAAAGGCGGACTTCAATAAATTTCCTAAGGCGCCGATCATTGGGATGCTTCGAGAGTACAAGGTTTGTCGGATGCGGGGCGGGCGCGAGAGAAAAAACAAGGTGAATGCACGAAGAAGAAATACCACCACCATCTCGGGACCGGTGGTTACATCAAAGCTGCAAAGAAATGGGACAAGCGGGAAGATGAACTTGGCCGCGATATTATACTGGCGAAATTGGGAGCTCGCATGCGCAATTGGTTATTGGGTCACGGGGCAGCCTTGCGATGTGGTAGCTTGGTGATGCACCAAGCGGTCCAAGAAGTTGGCGAAAAGGATTGTAAAGCCATCGGCGGCATCGGTCGAGGATCCTTGGCGACGGATAGGAGAATGACGAGCTAACATATGCCCTTCAAAACCACGAGCACGGGGCGGACCACGAGGTTTCGGGAAGGTGCCATGGAGCATGGCTTTGCCAAAGACTCAAGCACTTACGAGAGTCGGGAAAGAAGCAAGAGGAGATCGAGGTAGAGTGAGCGATTGGAGGAAGAGCTTAGAGCTCGAAGGCTTCCATCGATGTCACAGTCCGCAAAAAGTGTCAAAGCAATGAGCGACCGAGGAGCACTACGTTCGACCAATGTTGCGGCGCCGGAATCCATAATCGATCCGACCGCTTAAAAAGCGATTCTTGCCAGTAGCCCTATGGCGAGCGACCGCGGCCGTCATCCGTGGGCGACATCAAGGTTACGCGCCCGATGCAAGCTACACATTGATATCGTAACCTCTCCTTCAAGGTGGCTTACGGCATGGCTTATCCGGTGGAGGCGGGCGGACATTCCATCGCAACAGATACCTCGGATACTCGAAGGTCACGGTGGAAGAGGTGGTGGGGGCTTCAAAGATCTCATTCTCGATATTCACGGGGCGGCGAGGTGACCAACCTTGGGCGAGCCCTCCATGGCACATTCATCCTATGGCGCAAAAAGTACATCATATTTCCGGATGGTGTGGAGGTTATATCTCCGGCAAGAGAGGCCCCAATTTGAACCGACTCACGAGAACAAGCACGCCTCCACGCCGACAACCCACGACTCCTCGGCGTCGCTTTGCACGCAATGCTTCCCCGTGGTCGAGCCGCCTCCTCCACCTCCGCTCCACAAAAAGCCCGACTCCACCGCCACCGCCACCGCTTTGAAAGTAAAGCACCCAACATCTCCGGTCCACGCCTCCGGCATCTCCCAGGAAGAAGCTCGATGTCGAAGGAGGATCCCGACTAGCACCTCCTCCCACGAAGTCGGCATCCCGAGCAGAAAATGTCAAAGCAACCGCCAAAGAGGCCATATGATCATTGCGGATGAGCTATTGCATCCGTAAAACGGATGTGGCGAGCAACTTGCGCCAAAAAGCGAGCCCAAGCTTAAAATAGATAAAAAAGCGTGAAGCACTTTCGGTCATGCGGGCGGCGCCGCCACTTTGTGATGGCGACTACAAAGGACAATAAGAAAGGCTACGATGCAAAATACACGGGCTCCTTGGCGAGAAAGAAGAAGAAAGTGGAAGATCGGCAGAGTCTTTGAGGACTTGAGAAAATGGCATTCTGAAGGAGGCGGGACTCAAATCATTAGACCGGGATCTTCCAATGGCACCAACCAAATGGAAGTATGAGTTGGGCAAACCGCTAATTGATCCAAAGGATATAAAAGATCTCCCAACCAAGATCGTCAAATGCATGAATGGTACATGGAAAGGGCATCTAAAGGAGAGCAAATGTTCCTCCTCCGTTTCCAAGATGAGTATTTCTTCATGGGAACAACACGAGAACTATGGTTTGGAATTCGATGACTTGTACCATGTGTACCAAGGAGGCGAGGTCAACGTGTCTTTCATGTCCTCGGGTGTGCTGTAAGTGTCGATCTACTAAGTTTACCGTTTGCTTCCTCTCTTACCACAAAATTGAAAATCTAATTAACTTAGTTATCCTTCTTATGTAGAATGGAGATACAACGATGTACAAGGCTGGGCAAAGCGAGCGTTGGCTTCATCGACCCGAGATTGTCAACGAGAAAGTGCGGTCATCGACATGCAAAAATCGAGCGTTGAGGCATACCTTTTGCATGCCTTGTTGAAACAACACTACAAACCGTACATACTTACGCCCTTCAACTTCAAGTGCGTGTTCTCACAAACCTCTTGTTCTTGTATTTCTTAAGCCATTGATAGTACGAGTAGCTACTTACGCATATGTTGCAATATCGAATAGGTTTCCTTTGGATCCTTCTAGTCATCGAGCTTGACAACGGCGGGATTACGGTTTATGACTCAAGAAGGAATCCGGTCAAAAATACCAATGGTTCATTAACATCCTTAACAAGACATTTGCAAAGTTTAAGAAGAAGCAAAAGGAGAATTAGAAAGAATTGAAGTCATAGTAAGCACTTTCGGTACATACTACAAAAACTATTATTAATATACATCGCCATATCGGTTCTTCATCGATATTCGAAATTTCTCCTTGAAGGTTAAGCGGGCAGTGGAAACAACTTATGTGGCTACTCGTGTTCCACTATATTCAAAGTTTTATCCATGGCGGCAATTTGGAACATTATGCCGAGGTTCAGTATATGCATGTCAATTTGTTGCTACAACTTACATTTTAATTAATTGCATGTGATCGGATATTTATATACTTCCCGCTTTATTAATTGTCGGCCCAACATCGATGAGCACGTTAACGTGCTCCGCCTCACCAGTGCGCGCCTCCAAGAACAACTCATCGGCTTCATTGTCGGCGAGGTTGTATCTCGAAATGGCGAGTTCCACGTAAGGTTTCGAGTTGAACACCGATGAGCTGCCGGCGACATCCACGTCGACCAAGGACAAAAAGAGTGGCGCATGCAAGAAATGAGTTCGATAATCATTTTTTTCATCATTCAAAATTATAGCGTTGGTTGCGTCTATGTACTTGTCCATTTTTACACTATTAAGTTCGTTTTTTGTGTAGTGAGCTAGCTAGCTTGTGAACATGTGTATGAGTATGCATATGCAATATATATTTAATTGCGCAAAAACTCCTCCCTCATATTTAATTTTATGGTCAAAAACGATATACAAAAAACTTTGTAGAACATATTCTAAAATACATATAATCGAAAACTCTCTCCACAAGAGGTTGGTGACTCAACCGCTTGTAAGTCTTCTCTCCTGGCGGTTGGTAAGACTAACCGCTTCGATATCCTTCTCCTGGCGGTTTGTACGACGAACAGCTTACGATATCCTTCTCCATAAGCGGTTTGTAAAGCGAACCGCTTGTGGAGTTCCCCGTGGCGGCTTCAATGGCCCTCCCGAACACCTTCCTAACCGCCACGGTGCCACGGCTAAGCGGTTCAAGCAACCGCTTGTGATACCCGACGGTATCACACGCCTTGATTCTTAAGCGATTATAAAACCGCTTCTAAAGGAATTCTGAACCGCTACTAGTAGCCGATTCTGTAGTAGTGTCTTCTTTTTTTGGCGTTTTGTTCCAACAATGGTGCCATGGTGGTGACTGGCTACTAGGTGAGGTGCTTTGGCGTTCTCTTCGTGTGAGTCCTCGTGGGACGGGTGTTTGTAACTTTTTAAAAATCTTCTCTGAAATTAATGGACCGCTCCTGCCTTCCGTTCCAAAAGAAACAAAATTGAGTTTTCCAAGAAGAAATAAACTCGGAAGATATATAAGTCATGTGTTAGAGATTTGATACCACTTGTTAGGGTTTTTAGAGGTAAGCACACGCACAAAAGGAAGACATAAGATTTACGTGGAAACTCTTGTGGAAAAAAACCACGGGAGATGAAAATCCACTATTTCTGTTCAAACTTTACATGTACATAGGGGTGGTATATATAGCCAACATAGAATCCGAGATTTGGAAAGATTGAAGATGTTGGTAAATTAAGATATTGGATATTGCGGCAATCCGTGATTATCTCTAACATCATGCGAAGCATTTGGCTCTCTTCATTCACAGGCATATTTCAGATTTGCATCTCCCTGTTGCCCTGTCCTTTTGTTGCTACGAAGGAGACATAATTCCATGCCATGAGGTCCAAAAGTATATGGTGCAGTCTACTGAAAAAGTGCTGAAAGCTCATCAACAAGTGCAGCGTTGGAGATACGATACATCTCTATCCATATATCATATATGTGAATCTTTGATAGAGAAAATCTAATTAGAAACAACAGATTTCACTCGTAGTAGTGCAATCTATAGGACTACCTACTGAGGTAGTAAGTAGTAACAGCTAAGATACCCATTAAACAATACCAGGACAACGGCTACTGTGAGAGGTAGTTTCGTCGCCATATTTCCAAAGGATCTACAAACAAGCACATATAGGAGCAAACCTGACCAAACATCGCAGCATATATAGCAATTGAATGACCATTGAAATGTTTACCTTCGTCGTCAAAAGAATGTTGTACCTCCCAAACAATTCAAGCAGTACGTCAACCTGAGAATAGCACAAAATGAGAAGAAGAGGCCTTCCATGACAGGCAAGAGCCAATCAGGCTAGCCAAGGTGACTGCCTATGAGCTCATCTGAACCGGCCAGGGCACCGGAGCTTCTGAATCGAGCAAATAGGCAAGTCATCCTTGGCTACCAGAGGTAGGCTCTGGCCCTCATGCAAGGCCCCTTCTTCTTCCTTCTTCCTCCTACCGATGATTGGCGAGGCATTACCCCTTACATTACGCGCTATTTATAGCCGAAAAATGGCGTACGCAGGATGAACTGTGCTTCGCCACAGGATGCTGACTGGATGCATATCGGTTTGCCCATCCACAACTTTACCAGATACCGATTACGGATGATTGACACAAATATATTGCAGTACTACCAGAATATATTCAGCTAGCTAGGCTGGTCTGGTTATGGAGGCTGAGGTTTGAAGGACGTACAATTTCAGTTGAAAGGTGAGGTACATAGCACCAATGAATAGTTCTCCATTTTCCATTTCCGAGAAAACAAAAGGTTTTACTGATAGAGCCACCCTCCACATATGTAGTGATTCGCGCAATCCAAGGGAAATCTTGATATTCCCTTTGGATAGTACGTATCATTGGAAGGGAATTCTTCTCCCTGAGTCAGTTATGCCTTTGTGATGGGAGGAGTCAATGTCATGCACCACTATTTAAAGTTATTTGTTCCCCCAGTTTGAGTTTGACCTGCTGTACTAACACTATGTGTTATGGCCTTTCAGCTGGTTGCATCGTCTCATATTTCACAGGAAGGCTTCTCCGATCAGAAGGCATTCTTTCATGGCTGCAATTAATGTACTTAAACATGCCATAGCCATCAGTATTCTCATATTTCACAAGAAGGCTTCTCCGATCAAAAGGCATTCTTTCATGACTGCAATGTACTGAAACATGTCATAGCTACCAGTATTCATTTATAGTAACCTGTACTGTTCTTGCCGGTTGCTACTCTGCAGATTTCTGACCATCCAATCCAGCTCTTCACAATTCAGGCAGTATTCCGTAAACAGCCGGTGCGTGAACACACTCTGCGTTCTGAACTTTTAGAAGAGCATCTTAGCCCTATCAAGTTAGCAACTGGTAGCTGACTTTAGACAACTTTCTGCCCAATCATCTTTTACGTGTGTCAGTCGAGGACGATCATGTTTTGTCCTGGCCGCACACAATCGATTAGCAACTTAGCATTTGTGCGCTATTGGTATCATCAATTTCACAGTAAGTCAAGGCCACTACTACAAAAAAAATGCTTATATTAGACATCACATCACAAACCGTCTGTATTATATATATAATCACAGACGATTTTTGTAAAACCGTCTATGATAATTGAATATCATAGATGGTTTTTGCAAAAAAACCGTTAGTGGTGTGAGTGGGAATCATCACTGATGGTTTAGAACTATATATGATATTAGATTATACCTTCTAAGTATATATGTTGTTCTAGGTTTTATGCTCTCGCCGCACTTCTCAGCCAAACGAAATTGAAAACTATTCACCTCCTTCCTCACCCGTTCGGCCGCACCCCTCGGCGTCCTCCCCCATGGCGACCTTCTCATCGGCGACCTCCCCGTTGGCGTCCTCCCTATCGGCATCATCCCCCGTAGCATCCTCGTCGTCAGTCATTCGCCTCCTTCCTCACCTGTTCGGCTGCACACCTCGTGTCCTCCCCCGCAGTGACCTCTGCCCCAGCCGCTCCTTGGTCTCCCAACGATTCGTCGAGTTAAGGTATAACTCTAGGTTGTTTTGTGTGTTTTGGTTCCTGTGTTAGGGTTGCAATTGAATCGTTTCTTGTGTCATGGGCTCATGGCTGTGATCGAATCATTACCTGAGATGGTGCTGTGATTTAGATTGGTTAGAGTAAACTCTGATTGCAAGTAGTCTCTGGACTCGAGTAGTGTTGACTGCATTTTTAGGGCAGCATTTCATGGCACTTTTGGTCGGTTTAGAGGGGTTCGATGTTGTGAAAATTGTAGATTATTGTCTTAAGTTTTATTAGAGATCAAAAACATAAAATTTAGTTAAGCTCTTTAAAAGTTATGGCCATTTAAAACTCTGCTATCCAGAATCTATTTATGTTGGATGCAGCCACAGTAAATTGCATATTAAAGCTATTTAGAGGCTGAATTAAATTATTTCAATAACTAGAGAAAGCTGAATTTAAAACTCTGCTATCCAGAATCTATTGCGTTGCCGGCCGTTGCGAGCCCATCGGCGACATAAGGTGCCGGCCGTTGGAGAAGGTCTGTCTGGATTGACCAAACACCGCTTATTCAAAAGCATGGCCGCGAGGAGAGCATCTGATACCTTGGGTGAAGAAGGCGCGAGGTGGCGTGCTTGGTTGACAAGAACCGATTGCTCGCTTTCTTTTGGTGTAATAGACTACTAACATTCTAGTTGTGGATTTATAACCTTATTTCATTTTTTGAAAATCATATTAGTGTGGAATAAGAATGATTCATTATTTTTTGTAGAGCAAAAAAGCAATAATATTCTAAAGAATATATGAGTTGGGCCCCTGTCTCTTGGGCGCCTGCGCCTGCTGACGAATTTGTGACAACCTTACCTTATTGAAAATAAACAATATTTCAATACTTTAACAGACAAGAGAGTAATTAATTGAGAACTGAATGCTAATATATATGTAATTGAGAACTGAATGCTAACTAATTGACTACATAACGAATTCTCTCTTTAATACCTTTCCCCAAAATTTAAAGATATAGTTTAAAGACATCCAACCAAGACTACCTCATCACGATCCCCATGGACCATCATATCATATAACTTCATATTCTACATTTAAAACAATCCATACGTCAACATCTCGACAACCAAAACTTAATCAATCAATAAATGACTTCAACAAGTAAATATTATCTCCACAAGATGAAATTCGTAAAGAGTACCCTAAGATTGTAGAAAACAAGTAGGTGAACACAAGAAAGCAAATATGCAAACTAATTAAAACTCGTTTTACACCTCTTGGGCATTTCACCGAACACCTTGTGGGGCGAATTAGAGAGGGAGGGCAGCGTGCAGGTGTACCTCGGTCCTCCGGGGTGGCGGTGTGGCGACAACAGTGGCGGAGGCGTCGGTGAGGTGGCGAGGAGGCGCCGGCGAGGTGGAGTGGCGCCCGGGTGGAGTGGTGTGTTGGGGTGGAGTGGCGCCGGGATGGAGTGGCGCTTAGGGTGGAGACACAGGCGTCGACGAGGACGGCGGCTGAGGTCTCGGCAGGCGGCGGCAGCTGTGGTCGGAGACACAGAGGAGGCGCGGCGACACAGGAGGTCTGGAGAGCGGGGACTTAGAAAAATTTCGGGACTGAGAGCGCGGGGACTTAGAAAAATTTGCTCTCTTTACCTTATAAAGGGAACTCACTTCTACAAGCGGTTTTTAATACCAACCGCTTGTGGAAGGGCTTCTACAAGCGGTTGGTATTACAAACCGCTTGTAAAATATTTCTACAAGCAGTTTTTATTACCAACCGCTTGTAGTGTGAGAACTTCTATAAGCGGTTGTTATTACCAACCGCTTGTAGAGAGCAATCTACAAGCGGTTCATATTACCAACCGCTTGTAGAGAGAAAGCTACAAGCGGCTATTAATACCAACCGCTTGTAGAAGTGCTACTCCGGTTATATTAAAAAGAATATAGTGCCCAAATCGATTGATAAGATCTCTTCCTCCTCGGCTAGCAGCGTGGCGTTTGAGTGTCGGGCTCGTCCAACCCGGTTCGAACCCGCTTCGCGCCCTTGCCATTCTTTTTTTAAGCTCATACCAACCGCTTGTAAAATTAATGTCGAATTTTAAAAAAGGCTTTTAGCACTTTACTTTCATTCCATAATTTTAAAAAGGCTTTTAGCACTTTAGTTTCATTTAAAAATTTTAAAAAGGCTTTTAGCACTTTACTTTCATTCCATAATTTTAAAAAGGCTTTTAGCACTTCAGTTTCATTTAAAAATTTTAAAAAGGCTTTTAGCACTTTACTTTCATTCCATAATTTTAAAAAGGCTTTTAGCACTTTAGTTTCATTCCATAATTTTTAAAAAGCTTTTACCACTTCACTTTCATTTCACAATTTTTAAAAAAGCTTTTATACGTTAGTTTCATTCGAATTTTCGCAGACTTTACATTCATTCCAAATAAACACTTCATACGAGTAGAAGACCCGTGTTACATATACATAGTTCATACGGTAGTGGTACATCTTAAGTAGTGCGTACTTTGTCTTTACAAGTGTTCCTTCATTATGATCGCGACGTATGAAAGGAGTATCCACATCTGTGTCATTGAGGAGGCTTATGTCGATATTCACAATGAAAGGAGGGATCTCGTCGAGCCGACTATACTCTTCTTCGCCTCGTGGCGTCCTCAACTCCAACAATCCTTCGTTTGCCTTGGAGAATCACGTGTCGCTTTGGCTTAGTACTACAATCTTTCGCTTGTCATACGCTTCTTAGGTTTGCTTGACATGTCCATCACGTAGAAGACTGTCTCACATCGTTCGCGAGGACGAACGGTTCGCGCCTATAGCCGACTTGCGTAAGGTCCACGATTGTCATACCATATTTGTCGACCTTCACGCCGCTTGAAGTCGGTTTGACCCATTGGCACTTAAATAGAGGACCTTCAAGGTCCATAGTCAAGCTCCATATCTCTTCTATGAAACCATAATATGTATCCACCTTGCCTTTGTTGTCTTCGGCGTCTATACGGACACCGCTATTCTAGTTGGTGCTCTTGTTATCCTAGGATCTGGTGTAGAATGTGTAACCATTTATCTCGTACCCCTTGAATGTCACGATTTCACTAGATGGTCCCCGAGCCAAAGCGTTACAAGCTGTTCATTGTCGACCCTTTCAAAAGGATGTACTTTTTGTAACCAAGCGCGAAAGAATCCATGTGCTTCGGTGTTATCAATCCTCGAGACCTCCCAGGAAATCGCGCGTAGAATACTCTTGTGCTCAAGGACATATGGGGCCACTACGGTTGATTGTTTCAAAACCGTGAAATGTGCTTGCTTAAATGTAAGAAGATCATTGCATGCAATTGCTTTCCTCCCTAGTGTCCCTTTTCCCGTAGCCTCCCCTCATGGCGTGATATAGGAACGCCGATCGGGTTTAGATCATTAATGTAATCCACACAAAACTCAATCACCTCCTCTGTCCCATAACCCTCGGCAATGCATCCTGGGGACGAGAACGGTTCACGGACATACTTCTTTAGCACACTCATGTACCTCTCGAAAGGAACATGTTGTGTAGATACAGGTCGAGAATACCTATCTCTTTGACAAGGTGAGCAGTGAGATGAACCATAATATCAAAGAATGCAGGAGGAAAGATCATCTCAAGACTAACCAAACTTTGTACCACGTCATCCTGCAGCTTACTTAGTTTATCGGGTCGATGACCTTCGTGAAACAGCGTTGAAAAAAGAACACGACTTTGTGATTGTCCCCGTACCCACTCGGGCGGTATGCCTCTCACGACCCTTTGGAAGCAAGCGTGTCATTAACACAAAACAGTCATGGGATTTCATGTATGCGATTTTATTCTCTTCGTGTTTATGAGTCTCTTTACATTCGAGGAGTGTCGGAAGGACCTTCACTTGTTCGAGAACTCTATCATGCTTTTTCTCTTCTTTGCTTAGAGTGTAGCTCGCAGGATATAGGTAATGTTGTCCTTTCCCTCTTTTTTGGGATGTAGGTCGTTCCTCGGTTCAAGAGTTTAAGGTCCTTCCGAGCTTGCAGTGTATCTTTTGATTTTCCGTACATATCTATGTAGCCTAGCAGGTTCAAGCAGACATTCTTCGTGATGTGCATGAAGTCAATTGAGTGACGAACCTCCATGACTTCCCAATAAGGCAAGTCCCAAAATATTGACTTCTTCTTCCACATGGGTGCCTGACCATCCTCATTCTGCACATGTTTGCTTCGGGACCCTTTCCAAATACTACTTGCAAATCCTTCACCATAGCAAAAACCGTGGCCCACTACGATCTTTGAGGCCTTGCGAAGGTGCAGTTGCGTTAAATTTCTGCCTTTCTTCATAGCGGGTGACTCAGAGGAAGAAACCTCTGATGACCCATGTACACAACCTTCCGAAAGTTTTTAGGTACATGCCGTCCGTTTCATCTAAGCCTTTGGATGCGAGCTCTATATCCTTTGTGATTAGGCGGACAGTTCTGAGAAGCGAGCCGATCGTTGATTGTTACAAATAACAATGCACGTAGGGTGAAATACTCCTTTGTACTCATCCCATACCCTTGCACCATCGTCCCTAGCGTCACAAGATCTTCAACCAATGGTTTCGGTGAACATCGATGTCATTTCCAGGTTGCTTGGGGCCTTGGATCAACAACGACATCATGATATACTTTCGCTTCATGCACGACCATGGAGGAATGTTATAGATACATAGTGTAACAAAGCCGGTGCTATGGCTGCTGCTCAATTCTCGAAAGGATTCATCCCATCGGTACTCAACCCAAACCTTATGTTTCTCACCTCATCTGCGAAGTCAGGCACGTCCGGTCGACTTTCCTCCTTTGTGAGCCATCTGCGGGGTGTCTAAGCATCCGTCGTCTTACGCTCTTCTTTGTGCCAACGCATCATCCGGGCATGCGCTTTGTTAGCAAACATACGTTTCAATCGGGGATCACAGGAAATACCACAACACTTTAGCTGGAGGTCTCTTCTTCTTCGCTCCCCATCTATTTCACTGGATCGTCACGCTTCACCTTATACCGTGACTCTTTGCTGCTGGACACACATCCAAATTGGCATACTCATTACGATACAGGACACAATCATTAGGACATGCGTGTATCTTCGTACTTCCAATCCCAAAGGATGACGACTTGCTTGGCTTCATATGTAGATTCGGCGAGTGTTAACTTCGAAGCAACTTCTTTACGAGTGGTAACAACTCATTGAATCCCTTATCGACACACCATTTGTAGCCTTCCATTGCATGAGTTCGGTGTGGTGCAGCGACTTTGTGTGGCCCACGCTTACAGTTTGGGTACAAAGGAGTTACGTGGTCCTCTAACATCTTATTGGAACTTCTCGGTATCTTTCATCTGTGTAGTCTCCTCTCCACGCACGTTGACATCTGGTCTAGCTCATCATCACCATCGTCACCAAGTGTTTCTTCCACGGAACAGATATGCGTGCCGTCCGGGATCTTGTTGAATCCATCTTCCTCTTCCTCGCCTTCTTCATCGTCTTCCTCACTAATCGCCTCAACCGCCATGGTTGGTCCAACGGTATAGTTTGGCATGAAACCTCTCATGATCAAATGGTTCATAACTTGCCATCATTTGGGAGTGCTCCTTCTCGTTCTTGCAATCTACACACGGACAACATATGAAGGCACTCGAGGCAAAAATGCAACGGCCTTGTCGAGAAAAGCTCGCACGCCATTAATGAACTCTCCCGGCGACGGTCCGCATTGTACATCCATTGCCGATTCATCTACACCAAGTTATAATTTCATTAAAATTATAACAAATTTAGATACAAAAATTATAACGTAACTTATAGATACATTTAAAATCTAAAGCTCACGACCACTTAAACCCAACAAAAAACCTCCACCTACACCGTTATCCAATTAAAGACCTACCTTTCTAATTATTTTGTATCCCTTCCTACCTTTGTAATTATTTTTATCCTTCTACACATGTTTTTCTATTTTATTTCATACACCAATAATTACTTCCTTGCAATATTGTGATATTTAAGATTCTAAATCTAACAACCACCTAGATCTAAAGCTTCCAATCACCTTTACCTTGTGTAATATCATATTTTGAACTAGATCTCTACCCTACATCTTCATACAACAACAAAAACAAGCATACAAAACTAATTTTTGATCATGGTGATCTTGCTTAAAAAGTTCAAGATTTCTCCACATCCATTGAAAAAATAGCAATCTCTAGGTGAGAAGGATGTTCACATGATGTTACTAACCTTGAAACACTTGAATTTGAAGCTAATCACCCCAAATTAAAAATTTGGACAGCACCTCCCAAGAAATAGCTGGGCAGCCCTTCTCTGTTCGGTCGTACTCACTGGCTCGGGGAGGAAGAAGGGTTTAAATGAGGCTGGGGAGGGCTTCGAGCGGTTTGAAACACGAACCGCTTGAATGTTGAGTTCTAGAAGCGGTTCTTGTCTCAAACCGCTTTAAAAATCAGCGGTTTGAGACAAGAACCGCTTCTAGAACTCAACATTCGAGCGGTTCGTGTCTCAAACCGCTTCGAAGCCCTCGGGACCGCTGCCTCTGAACCGCTTCAGTGCGAACATCACTGCGGATTCGCACCAAACCGCTTCTAATAAGCGGTTGTGATGCTCTATGCTGTAGTAGTGATTATATATAATTACAGACGATTTTTGTAAAACCGTCTATGATAATTAAATATCATAGATAGTTTTTGCAAAAACCGTTAGTGGTGTGAATGGAAGTCATCACTGACGGTTTAGAACTATCTGTGATATTAGATTATACTTCCTAAGTATATATATCGTTCTAGATTTTGTGCTCGCCGACTTCTCAGCCAAACGAAATTGAAAACTATTCACCTCCTTCCTCACCCGTTCGGCCGCACCCCTCGGCGTCCTCCCCCATGGCGACCTTCTCATCGGCGACCTCCCCGTTGGCGTCCTCCCTGTTGGCTTCATCCCCTGTAGTATCCTCGCTGTCGGTCATTCGCCTCCTTCCTCACCCGTTCGGCTGCACACCTCGGTGTCCTCCCCCCACAGTGACCTCCCCGTTGGCGTCCTCCCCCTCGGCATCCTCCCCACAGTGACCTCTGCCCCAGCCGCTCCTTGGTCTCCCAACGATTCATCAAGGTATAACTCTAGATTGTTTGGGTGTTTTGGTTCCTGTGTTAGGGTTGTGATTGAATCGATTCTTGTGCCATGGCTGTGATCAAGTCATTACCTGAGATGGTGCTGTGATTTAGATTGGTTAGAGTAAACTCTGATTGCAAGTAGTCTCTGGACTCGAGTAGTGCTGACTGCATTTTTAGGGCAGCATTTCATGGCACTTTTGGTTAGTTTTAGAGGGATTGGATGTTGTGAAAATTGTATATTATTATCTTAAGTTTTATTAGAGATCAAAAACATAAAATTTAGTTAAGTGCTTTAAAAGTTATGTCATTTGAAGCTCTGTTGTACATAATCTATTTATGTTGGATGCAGCTAGAGTAAATTGCATATTAGGGCTACTTAGAGACTGAATTAAATTATTTCAATAACTAGAGAAAGCTAAAAAATTTTCTGTAGATTTCAAAAATATCATCATTTGTTTAATTTAGAGTTATATAAAAATAGTTACAAAATTAAGAATTCTTTTGTCCTGGGTGATGATGGATCAATTTTCTCGGCTTAATTCGAGGGACTAGATGTAGTAATTAAAAAAGATGGATAACTAGAAAATTATAGGTATTCTTGTATAGTTTTTATAAATTATATGAGTTTGAGCTAAAAATTATGGTATTCTGATTATAGGACAGCAAGGGGTTAGTTGGTTCTCGGGAAGGATAGTGTAACTCGGAGTTTGTGAGTAGTTGCAATATGGTTTTATTTGTCGTATGTCTTCTTGGCTTCTTCTTCTTCTTTTTTACAACTCATGGGTATGCCATTTAAGAGGTCCAACTCTTTTGTATTACATATCATTACTTAAGTACATGTTGTGTGACATAATCCCAATGAAAAGCAAAGCTTAGATCATATACCACGTCTTGTTGATATGATAGTTTCCTATTATATGGCGCATATCTACTGGTTGTTAGCTACATTGAGAAACATATGCCTGATAGATGAACACTAGTTAAAACATCCATATATCGTACTATGCCTGATAGATCAACTACTCCCCTCTCATAGTATATGTTTGTTGCAGCCGGGTGCCTTTATTCCTATATGTTTCTAATCTAAATTACTTAAAATCTGATTTGGTAAAATAGACAAAATGAAAAAATTGTTGGATGCAAAACAAAAAGTTGAGGTGGAGATAGAACAACTGAAAGGAAAGTCTGAGTTAACCGAAAAGATTTGTGAGGTGAAAGAAAAACTAAAAGATATAGATGACAAATTATAAGATATTCAATCTCTTGATACGGCACTCATTATTAAAGACTATAAGACAAATGCAGAGCTAGAAGAAACCAAAGCTAAGCTTATAGAGGTGATATAAAGGTTTCTAGTATTTAATTCGACATGGTTATTGATAATATTCCAAGACACCCTTTTTACAACAATATGATCATTTTTGTAGGGATTAAGAGATATAATTGGAAGTCAATCGGTTATTGATGTCAAACAAATGGGCACTATACCGGAGTTGTGGAATTTCAGGGATAATTGAAAAGTCTCTATGGTGGAAGCTATGACATATATGATAGCAAATATAGAAAAGCCCTAAAGTCTTCTTGTGTTGATATATCAAATAATGTTGATTCTCAATGTATGCTTGTTGATATTTATGGTATCATAGCTTGTTAATGTATTGTCACCTGATATTATCCTTAATACATGAATGTTAGTTAATTATCTAGTTCAATTTTGATTATATGACCTAACAGAACTTCCATGATTAGTATCTGTTGTTGAAATTTTTTCTCTTTAGATATTTCTACAACGATATTTACAAGGCACAACCAGTTATAGATTTTGCAATTGAAAATCAAAGCATCCTAGCTTATTTATTGAAGATGGTCTTAAAATATGAACATTTATAGGACTTTCATCCTCTTTCTTATTCTAATGTTGATGGATTCTTTGGCAAAATTCAATTCTATCCACAATTCATCTTGAAAGTTGTCATGCTCTGATTTATCTTGTACTTCATCATTGTTCCTGAATGAAAATACTATAAGTAGTCTATTTTCACTCTAGTCTTGTGCAGAAACAGGATCAGAGTGATCATGTTCCTATATAAGGCCAGTGTGAAAATAGGATGAAGTGGAAGATAAATCAGAGAAAGACAACTTTCAGGACAAACTGTGGATAGAATTAGATTTTGCCATGAAATCCATCAATGTTAGAATAAGAAAGGGGATGAAAGTGTTATAGATGTTCATATTTTAAGGCCATCCTCATTAGATAAGTTGTTGCCTCTATGCATCTAGGATGTTTTGATATTCAATTACAAAATCTATAACTGGTTATACCTTGTAAATGTCATTGTAGAAATATCTAAGGAGAATAAAATTTTGAACAACAGATACTAAGTATGGAAGTTCTGCCAAGAGAGGTAGGGAAGTTGGTAGGGAAACTGTCTGTGATATATGTCGTATTATTACTGACACATGCTTACAGATGGTTTAGAAAACCGTCTGTGATGACGTTTTCTAACCATCTGTAATATCCTTCTCTGTAGTACTAGGCCATGGAAAAAATATTTCTAAGGTAGATTTTGTTTGATGGGTTCTAAATTATGCTCTTAATCTTAATGTCTTAATTATTACAGTTAATGGCAAGTACTGCGTCTTTCGATCGTGCACAAGAAGAAGCAGGTCTACAAACAATGATGGAAGATGACGATTTTATTATTTAGGAGATGGAAGATGGGTCTGACGACCAAGCGGAAGAGGAAGAATTGTAACTTGTCGAGCCCAAGAAGGGAATAGTGTTTGATAGTCAAGAAGATGCTTTTGGCTTCTACAAGAGATATGCTCAAAAGAAGGGATTTGCTATAACCATAGTATCAAATTCACGTGAACGACCATCAAACCCCGATCCTGATTGTGAGAACCTATTCAGTGTTTGAACACGGTCTAGATCGCGATGATTCATGGTGGGACAGCAAACCCTCGAATCAACTGGAGACTGAGAAAGAAAGTAGGTTGATGCAGGCCACCTACTCATCCATTGTCCCATTGCTGCTGGACTGCCGTCGCTGCTTGAGGAGGGTTGTTGCACCACCACCCATCGCCACCCCTGTCACCTTCGCCTCCAACCCTAACACGAATTCCGATCAAGTTAGGCAGCGGCTCAGCGTGGGAGGAGGAGCAGCGGGCAATGGCTAGGCATAGGAGGAGGAGGAGCGGGCTGCAACTTGGCATGGGAGGAGGAGTAGTGGGAGACGGTGCAGTGTGAGGGGAGAAGCAACGAGCGGCGGCGTGACACGGCATGGGAGGAGCAGTGGGAGGACGACATGGTGAGAGAGGACAGGGGGCGTAGAGATGCGGCGGCGTGGGCAAGGAGCCCAGACCTGGAAGGCTGACTTAGGGCAACCCACCATTATGGGCTGGTTGAATTGACAATGACTAGCCCATGGTCTGATCTTTTCCTCTTTTTTTCCTTTTTGTATTGAGCTAGAACCTTCTATGACTGTTTGCTTTGTGTTTGTAACACTACGAATTCTACATTACTAAGAAGTATACCCCATCTCCAATTCATGAACTAGGGAGCTAGGTATACCCTTAATGAACCCTGCTTTTATGAAGTGACGAATCAAGAACCTCAAAAGCGAATCTCAAACCCGATAAACCGCAAATCAGGTAACTATGGCTATAACAAATAGCTCTAGAACTGGACAAGATGATATCGTGCAATACTTCACCGTCGCTTGCTACAGACAGGGCAAGGCTCAGTACTCCTCGATAAATACACTCAAGCCTAATCCCTCTATAAGGGCGGATTGTCCAGCTAAAATATATATTTTTTCTCAACATGGTCCTGATAAGAAGTACTTATTATCTTCTCTTACACTTGAGCATCATGTTCCTCTGATGATTTGGTTGATACACAAATTGCAAGACGTTTTAGGGGGTTACGCAAGTTCTTCTATGAACTGACAGCGAATGGAGCAGAGTCAAATCCATTGTTTGACTTGGTGATGAACGGCATTCAAGAACTAAAAGTAAGAACTACTGATGTAAAGCACCATATCCATCAAATTCATAAATATAATCCCTTTTAAGTATCCAGATGAGCAGATGTCAAGCCAAAGCAAAGTAGTACTCAGCCCTATACCAGCTCGAATAATAGGACACCCCGTTCAAACAGAAGAGAATCTGAAGTAGATCAGGTGGTACGGAAAATAAGAGGAAAGAAGCAAGGAGAATCGACAAGTAGACATGGGTCACAAAAAGGAAGAAAGAAAAAGGTAAAGATGATATTATTTTTAAACAATCATGTTTTCCAATTCAACCTTGTTATTAGTTTGACGAATTAATTTATTTGCACTTTCAAGTACTGAACATGGGCCAATCAACATATGCCAGGGGTTGAATACTGAGTAAAAATGTGCGAAGTTCGCACCAAATAGAAGCTACTAGTACCAACAAATCTGTATATGATTTAATGTTGTTCATGTTGGATTATTTGGGCTTGGTCCACTTAATTGAGATAAATAATTCCTAGAAAATCTCAAAGGCCCACTCATGAGGAGGCATGTGCACTATGAATAGTCCCACATTGCTAGCCTAAAGTGGTGAACACTAGTTTATATAGTGGAGTGTGATTCACCATGGTAGAACCATGTGGGAGAAAGGGAGAAAGCCCACACGCGCTTGGCGGGCGGGCTCGGGCTCGGGCGGAGGCGGAGGCGCGGGCGTGCGGCACTGCGTGAATGGTCGCCGAAATCCGGTCCGATTTATTCTTTTGCTACTTGGATTAAATCGCGGTTGCGGTATGAGATAAGGACTCATAGCAGAGACTCCGTCGTGGCACGTCTTGAGTCACGTTCGGTCACGGTTACGAGTATCCCTATAAATCTTGCGTCGTGCACCGTGTAGAAGAATATCTGAACCACGTTGAGTTAGGGTTTTGCCACCTCTCTTGCCTTGCCGCCGTCGTAATCTTCTCCATCCCGCGCGAAGCGTGCATCTGCAATCGGAGAAGCAGTCTCCGGAGCCCTTCGTCTTGAGATCTGCGGGAGAGGCGAATAAGGTTTTAGGAAGCGCTCCGCGATTGCTCAAGTTCGTCACCACGGCTCGTCTTCTGTTCTGCTTCTTTGGGCGTCGTCGTAGCCGTGCTCTCTGCGACGACCGTCACCTGCGTCGACCTCGTCAACACCATAATCGCACCTACTACGTCAACGCCATAACCGCAACCGCACCGCAACAGCGCCGTCATCCTCTTACGCTTTCGAGACGTTCAATCTTTCTAATCTCGTGGTTAATCATGTTTATCAAGATGATCATAATGTTAGTGCTATCTAGTATGTTAGAGATATACATGCTAGTTTACGTGATGTTGTTCATGATTTATATTGAATTTAATCTGGAAAATGTCTAATTTCTCAACAATCCAAAAACCTTATTGTAGACATTTCTTGGATTAACAATGGCTGGATTTGCCGACGCGACCGAGGTAGGAGAAATTCTCTGGTGTGCATTTTAAGAGGTGGCAAGTCAAGGTCACGCTCAGCTTCTGACTATGAATGTATACGGGTTAGTAAAGGCAAGCTGAAGGTGATCTCTCTGCGAAGAAGCGAGAAGAGTTTCACGGATGCCAATACTCTCTTCGTGGGATGCATTCTTAGCGTTCTTGCCGATCGTCTATGTGATGTGTACATGCACATATGAGCCTTGAAGGTCTTGTGGGATCTGTTGAACGCCAAGTTGATTGCATCGGATCTGAGCGATGAAGCGTATGTCATGGAGAATTTTCATGACTATAAGATGGTGATAATCGCTCTGTTGTAGAGCAAGCCCATGAGATCTGATGCATTGTCAAGGAACTCGAACTCTGGAATGTGTCTTACGATCCTTTTGTGGCGGTTGCATCATTGCAAAACTCCTCCTTCGTGGAGGAGTTTGGCACTACTCTAAAACATAAGAGGACAAAGATATCGATCGAAAACGATGGCGTCCCTTGATGTTGAGGAGAAGGCTCGGGCTAAGGATGTCAATGGTAAAGGAGCGAGGGCGATCCAGCGCCAACATGGTTCGGAAGAACTACGGCAAGAACAAAGGGAAAAATAAGCCTAACAAGACTACCAACTTCAAGAAGAAGAAGATGAACAAAATTTGGTGACTGCTTCACATGTGGTGAGGTCGGACACTTTTCAAGGAATGCCACGATCGTGCGGACCGTCGAGGAAAAAAGGCCAGCAGATGGATGAGGCGTCCAAGGTTGTCAACACGATGACCGCTTAATCTTTGGAGACGCGAGGTATGGTAATTTACCTACGTATTCTCGATATTTGATCTTCCGGTTGGTGGATTGATCTGGTGCTAACGTTCATGTGTGTTCGACATCAATATGTTCTCTTCTTATCGAGTCATTGAGATTCTTCCGTCCGATGGGGAATGGGTCACATGCTTCATTCATGGCAGCAGCACATGGATCTGAAGTTCACCGGGAAAGATCGTGCGAGTTGAGGAGCGTGCGGCATGTCCCTTCTATCAACAAGAATCTCGTTAGTGGCTCCCTTCTATGCGAGAGATGGGTTTAAGGTAGTGTTAGAGTCCAATAAAGTAGTTGTGTCCAAGCATGGACTATTTATTGGTAAAGGCTATGAGTCGCGGAGGCTTGTTCCGCTTTTCCTTTCGATTTCAATAATAAGTCTGTGAACCATATATGTGGTAGTGTTAATGATGATGCGAGTATTTGGCACTCTCGTTTATGCCACATTAATTTTGGTCTTATGAATCGGCTTTCGGCATGAGTTTAATTCGAATTTCACTATTGCCAAAGGTTCTAAGTGCCATAGTTGTGTGCAATCGAAGCAACCTCGAAAGCCTCACAAAGGCGGTGAGGAGAGGAACTTGGCACCTCTAGAACTCATACATTACGATCGTGTGAGATGAATGGTGTGTTGACAAAAGGTGGAAAGAGATATTTCATGACATTGATTGATGATGCGACTAGATTTTGCTATGTTTACTTGTTGAAAACTAAGGGCGAGGCGCTAGACTACTTTAAAATCTATAAAGTGAAGTTGAAAATCAACTAGAGAGAAAGATAAAACGTCTTAGGTCGGATCGTGGTGGCGAATATTTTCCCAAAATCTTTGATGATTTCATGCGGAACATGGTATTATTCATGAGAGGACACCTCCTACTCGCTTGAATCAAGCGGGATTGCCGAGAGGAAAAACCGCCTGTTGGTGACTTGGTGAGCGCCATGTTGAACCTTCTTTGGTTTATCTAAGGCATGGTGGGGGAGGTGTGTTGACTTCATGTCATGTCTGAATAGAGTTCCAAAGCGAAACATGGAGAAGACCCCTTACGAGAAGTGGGTTGGGAGAAAACCATCACTTTCTTACTTGCGCACATGGGGATGCTTGGCGAAAGTCAATGTACCGATTAATAAAAAGCGTAAGCTCGGGCCTAAGACGATGGATTGTGTCTTTACGGGATATGCTCGTGAGCATCGCTTATAGATTTTAGTAGTTAAATCGATGTGCCCGATATGTATGTTGATACTATTATGGAGTCTCGTGATGCTACATTTTTGAGAATATATTTCCAATGAAAGACATGCATAGCACTTCTAGATTTTCTTACGAGATAATTCACGAGACTATTACACTGTTGAGTCTTCTGAGCAACCACTTGAGAAAATCCTAGAGGAGGATGACAATGAAGCTCCTAGAAAGAGCAAGAGGCAGAGGATTGAAAAATCCTTTGGCAATGATTTCATTATGTACCTCGTGGATGATACTCCCGTCCATTGCAGAGGCATATGCATCTCCGGATCTGAGATAATTGGAAAGAAGCTATCCGAATGAGATGGACTCGATTCTTGCCAATGGGACTTGGGAGGTGACCTGAAGCGACCCTATGGTGTAAACACGTGTAATGTAAGTGGGTGTTCAAGAAGAAGCTTAGGCTGATGGTACTATTGAGAAGTACAAGGCTCGGCTTGTGGCTAAGGGTTACACCCAAAAGAAGGCGAAGATTTCTTTGATACTTATTCACTGTTGCTAGAATGACCACCATTAAGTACTACTTTCCTGGTGCCTCGTATGGTCTTCTTGTTCATCGGATGGGCGTGAAGACGACTTTCTTAATGGAGAGCTAGATGAGGAAATCTATATGGAGCGACTGATGGGTATGTAGTAAAGGGTCAAGAGAGCAAGGTGTGTAAATTATTGAAATCTTTGTATGGCTGAAACAAGCACCTAAGCAATGGCATGAGAAGTTCGACACCACTTTGACCTCTGCGAACTTTGTCATTAATGAGGCCGATAGATGTGTATACTATCGCTATGGTGGGGGTGAAGGAGTTATATTGTGCCTTTATGTGGACGATATCTTGATCTTTGGCACAAATATTGATGTGATCAATGAGGTCAAGTCTTTTCTCATCAAAGAAATTTGATATGAAAGATCTGGGAGAAGGCGATGTAATTCGAACATCAAGCTTATTAAGGATGAGAGTGGGATTACTCTTCGCAATCCCACTATGTGGAGAAGGTCTTGAGCGGTTTGGCTTTATGGACAGCAAGCCCTCCCCACTCCTTATGATCCCGGTGTGACACCGAGAAAGAATAAGAGAATTGGCTTAAACCAATTGAGATATTCTCGATTGTCGGTTCGCTCATGTATCTTCTTTGGTGCAACGAGACTGATATATCATTTCTTTGTGAGCAAATTGAGTAGGTTCATGTCAAACCGGGCTCGATCATTGGCATGCACTTGAAAGGGTAATCGCTATTTGAAAGGTACTATGAGTTATGCGATTCACTATTCAGGGGCACCTGCGATGCTTGAGGATCTGATGACTCGAATGGATTTGATGTAGATGAGCTCTACGCCACCGGTGGATATGTGTTTACCATTGGTGGTGGTGCGATGTCATGGAGGTCTTGCAAGCAGACCATTTTGACAAGGTCAACCATGGAGGCGGAGCTCATTTGCTTTAGATCTGACCCTTTGTAGAGGCAGATTGGTGCGTGAGCTATTGATGGACTTGCGGTGGTTGAAAAACCAATACCGGCTATCCTTATGAACTGTGATAATCAATGCTGTGATTGCTAAAGTGAACATGCTAAGGATAATCTGAAGTCATCAAGACACGTTAAAAGACGACTGAAGTCTGTCAGGAAATTGAGAAACTCCGGAGTAATAAGTGTGACTTATATTCAAACAGACAAAAACCTGGCAGATCCCTTTACGAAGGGACTATCACGGAATGTGATAGAAGGTGCATCGAGGAGATGGGTATGAGACCCATATAAGTTGCCATAGTGGTAACCCGGCCTTTGTGATCGGAGATCCGTGAATTAGGTCTGGGTAAAACAAGCTATTGGTGAAGCGAGGAGAGTAATCTGTTACCCTCTCTAAGTGAAGATGCAACACTCTCAAAAGGTCATAGGCGGGATGGCGATATGCCTTAATGTGTTTCTATTGGCTTTAACTAGCGAAGATCTTTGTCCTCTGAGCATTCTTGAAAGAACACACCTATATGAGCCCGATTGTCTAAAAGTCGCGATCTATGAGACTCGGGTGATCTCTAGTAAGCTCATGAAGAGACCATGGAGTCGACTCATATGCTCCACTCATGGAGAAGGCTCTTGGCAGCTAGGTATCGATTATGACTTTGAGTGAAACTGTTCACACAAAACTTGCAATTCAAGGCGTAGTCCATTGTTCAAGTTGTGGATGGGTGTAACTTAGAGCTCTAGGCGAAGTTCAACAACAATCTCTGCTTTGAAGCGTTGGTATATTAAGCAGATGGTGAGTATTGGCAAATCTCTAAATGGACTTTGAGATCGGTGGGGATTGTTGGATTATTTGGGCTTGGCCCACTTAATTGAGACAAATAATTCCTAGAAAATCTCAAAGGCCCACTCATGAGGAGGCATGTGCACTATGAATAGTCCCACATTGCTAGCCTAAAGTGGTGAACACTAGTTTATATAGTGGAGTGTGATTCACCATGGTAGAACTATGTGGGAGAAAGGAGAAAGCCCCCATGCTGCTGCTCGCCTCGCCTCGCCTCCGGGCCGGGGCGGGCTCGGGCTCGGGGCAGGCGAGCGGCGGAGGCGCAGCAGGAGCGTCGGCACTGCGTGAATGGTCCGCCGAAATCCGGTCCAAGGCCTTGCGCAGACGCACTTCCTTTTGCGATTTATTCTTTTGCTACTCGGATTAAATCGCGGCAAGTATGAGATAAGGACTCAGTAATGAGACTCCGATCGTGGCACGTCTTGAGTCACGTTCGGTCCCGTTACGAGTATCCCTATAAATCTTGCGTCGTGCACCCGTGTAGAAGAATATCTGAACCACGTTGAGTTAGGGTTTTGCCACCTCTCTGCTGCTGCCGCCGCAGTAATCTTCTCCATCCCGGCGCCGCGTGCATCGCAATCGGAGAGCAGGTCTCCGGAACCCTTCGTCTTGAGATCCTGCGGAGAGGCGAATAAGGTTTTGGGAAGCGCTCCGCGGCTGCTCAAGATTCGTCACCACGGCTCGTCTTCTGTTCCTGCTCGCTTTGGGCGTCGTCGTAGGCGGCTGACTCTGCGACACCGTCACCAACGTCGACCTCGTCAACACCGCAACCGCACCTACTAACGCCAACGCAACCGCAACCGCACATAGCGCCGTCATCCTCTTACGCTCGAGACGTTCAATCTGTTCTAATCTCGTGGTTAATCATGTTTATCAAGATGATCATAATGTTCGTGCTATCTAGTATGTTAGAGATATACATGCTAGTTTCTATGATGTTGTTCATGATTTATATTCGGAATTTAATCTGAAAAATGTCTAATTTCTCAACAGTTCATGCATGCAATCTCTGGACCGAGACGTGCAAATTCTCAACATCTGGAATGGCAAATTGGAATGCCCAGGCGATTTAATTCAATCGCATCGGCGAACGGCAATAGCGTGATCGACACCAACAGCAGCATGCGGAACTGCGGCATGTTGCCTTGCTTTGTTATCAACTTGGAATCTTTTCGCGGTGTGATACGTCGCACGTGTTTTTTTTCATTGAAATAATTTTGTTTTTTTTTGTTGCATTTTTTTTTAAATCACCGAGAAAACATGTGAAACTGTTGAAAGGATACAAACGCAATCACGTTATTTTTTCACATCTATCTGGGGTCCTCTCACGAAGGATCCGCGATTGCAATAAATCGAAAGGTTCTTTTCGTGAAAAATAGTTGGAATGATCTAGACGTAACTACGCTCTTTTTTGGTATTTATTTAGGATCTTTTCACGAAAGATGCGATTTTTCTAAATCAAAAAGTCCTTTTCATAAAAAAATCACAGAAAAGACCTGCATATAATTACGTATTTTTTGAGAGACCTATACGTGAGAAAAAGGAGCAGAGCCGGTTGGCCGAGCCGTCTCCCACGTGGCTCGGCTCAGAGCGACGTCAGGCGGCGAACTCTTTGAAGCTTGGTATATGTATGATTCCTAATGAAACAACACGGCCTCATATTAGCTCTTAAGTTAATCTTCTACAGGTTCCACATCTTATTATCTATTCTTTGCGACTTCAGATGGAAATATATTTCTATTATAATTGATTCAGTTCATATCAATATCAACTTTATTACAGGCGGAAGATTTCCAGCCCAACCGGCCACTCCACGTGTCATTTGATGATTTTGCGAAAAAGTCCCTCCGCTTCTTCAAAATTACGGATAGATCCTTCGCGATTTTTTTGTGAGACGGAAATATTTTTTTTCTTCGCGTTTAGGTCCCTGGCACGTTATTTTACGGAAAAGCCTTCCGTTAAGTTCAAATCGCGAACAAGCCCTTTTCTAATTTTTAGGATAGCGAACAGGTCCAAAAAAATAACAAACAAGTCCCTGCTTCTTACGTTCAGGTCCTTTCTCCGTTTTTCCCAGAAAAAATATTTTCGTCACAAAAAAAACCGGAAAAAATGTTTTCGACAACAAAAAAACTAAAAAATGTTTTCGTCACAAAAACGCAGATTCATCGAAGTTTATAGCAACTTATAGATTTGCCAGCGGGTCATAATCGCGGTTTTTTTAAAAATATAGATTAAATGCGAAGATTTATAGCGACACGTGGATTCACGGTGGTCCTAACGACCCATTTTTTTAACAAACGCAACAAAAAACCCGAAAAAATATTTTCGCCACAAAAAACACAGATTCATCGAAGGTTTATAGCAACTTATGGATTTGCTAACGGTCATAACCATGGTTTTTTTAAAAAATGTAGATTCGTCCAAGATTAATAGCGACCCATAGATTAGCGGTAGCGTCTTAACGATCCATTTTTTTTAACAAACGCAACAAAAAAAACCCGAAAAAATGTCGCAACAAAAAAAGCGGAAAAATGTTTTCGTCACCCAAAAAACCCGGAAAAAATGTTTTCGTCACACAAAAAAACGCAGATTCATCGAATGTTTATAGCAACTTATGGATTTGCTATGTAGAGTATTAGGCTCGACAAAAGAAGGTTGTCATCTCTAATAATTTTTGCCCTTTTTTCCTCTAGACTATTTTTTCACCGGTGGGTGGTTTTATAACATGTAGTATTACTCCTCGGTGAACAGCAGAGAGTATTAGGCTCGGAAAAGAAGATTGTCATCTCTAATAGTTTTTCGCCTTTTTCCTCATATTAGCGTCTGGGTTATTCACCTTTATTTTTCCGCTTCCAAAAAAATCCGAGACTTTTTCCCCGACTCGATTTTCCATCTCGATCTCTGATATTTTTTTAAATATGTATTATTACTCGGAGAACGCGAGAGTATTAGGCTCAACAAAAGAAGGTTGTCATCTCTAATAATTTTTACGCCCTTTTTCCTCATATTCACAGACGCACAGAGAGTGTTAGATGGGCAAAAGAAGTTTGTTGTCTCTAATAATTTTTAGCCCTTTTTCAACTAGACTATTTTTAACCGGTGGGTGGTTTACTTAAAATAAAAAATACATCCAATCCTTCGATCGGTGATTTTGTAAAAGGTTCCTAACGTTTCAGATATTAGGTACGGGTCATTCGCCTTTATTTTTCCGTTTCTAAAAAAAATCCGTAGTTTTTTTATTCACGGTTGTGTTCTCCGTTTTTCTCGAAAAAAAGTTTTCGTCACCAGAGATATGTGTGCAGCTCTATCTCTAGACTTTTTCAACGACTCGATTTTCCATTTCAATCTTTGATATTTTTTTAAACATGTATTATTATTCGGTGAATGCATACGGTATTAGGCTTGTCGGCGTATTCCACCTGACGGGCCCGGAGGATGCAGACCGGGTTTGGTTCGGAAGGAGGGCGTCTTCGCGGCTGGCTAAACCTAGAGGGCAGAAACCCTAGGGACTCCTACGCGAAGGATTCCGGCGTCTATGAACTACGGATGACACGAAGATTTTACCCAGGTTCAGGCCCCCTTTGCCTCGGGTAATAGCCTTACTTCATGCTAGATTGCTTATAGAGTGTTTCGCCAACTTAGAGCAGTACAAAGCCTTTGGGTCACCAGTCCCTCCCTTCGTTTCTTCGACCCCTTTTCCCATGCACCCGAGGGCCCTTATATAGGCCGAGCCAGCCGGGGCAGGTACCAAGGAGGGTCATCATGCTTATCTTCATACATTTATTACCCCTTCCTTCGGTCTTGTCCTGCTCCTTCAAACCTCATTAAATGTCGACGATGGCTTCGCCCGATCCGCCCGAGATGTGACCTTTTCTTGACAAAGTTGGTGAGAGGCGCCGGAGGAATGGGCTTGTAGCGTAAATCCTTGCGCTGATGTGGTCGACACGCTGCCCTGCTGCTCGTAATCTGTGCGACGGGGAAGGAGCCTTCGAGGTGAAGCCACTCGCACCACCTTTTTTGCCTTGCGGCGAAGCGCAGCAGGCGTGTTTCGCCACCGCCGCCGGGCGCCACGTGGACCCTTCGCGGCAAGCAGGCGTCTTTCGCCCCACTGCTTGCCGGGCGCCGTGGGACTTCGCCCGGGCGGCGAGGTGTGCTCGCCCACCTGCTCGCCGGGCGCCACGTGGGTCTGGCATGTTGACCGCCGTGTTGACCGCTTTTGTGCGGCGAAGAGGGTACCCCAGCGCAGAGTACACTGACAGTAGCCCCCGGGCCCGCCCTGGAGCGCATACCAAAGCTTATTTTAGAACCTTCATTAAATGCTTAGCGTGCTCTTGGGTGGGGCCACCACTCATGAGGGTACGACCGCCTCGGTTCCCCTGCCAGTATCTGCAGATTTTCTCGGACCCGAGCGGATTTACGATCTTGTCTCCTTCGTGAACCGTCGGTGCAGGGGCGCATATATAGATAGGTTCATCTGTATCAAACGGTTTTACACCTTCTTCTTCCTTGCGCACCCCAACTTCTACTTCTTCAATCTCTTTGCTCAAAAAGCCTTCGTCTTCCTTATGGCGCCTACATTCCCAGCCTCCACCGCGGACTCCTACGCGGTGGGTAGAATGGCCATCCTGGCGCCGGAGGGCACCTTTCGTGATCCCAAGGGACCTCCACGCCGCGGTGCCTTCTCGACGCAAATCCTTCTCCACACTTGGGCCATGATGGCGGGCTGGTTCCGCCATTTTCCGAGTTCTTCCTCACAGTCCTTCACTTCTATGAGATCCACCACCTTCACCTCACCCCCAACTCCATTATCTTTCTTTCCATCTTCGCGCACCTCTGTGAAATGTTCATGGGGGTGATGCCGAATCTTCCACTCTTCCGCTACTTCTTTCTGCCGCGCCTCGCGACAATGAGATAGTGGGGAGTTGCTACTTCACTTCTGGGGCAGGATGGCCTCCGCTACATCACCTCTCAGCCCCGGTCCAACTAGAAATCATGGCGCAGCGAATGGCTGTACATCAAGGATGACAGCGGCGTTGACGCCTTGAACGTGCCCGCCGGGGCTGCGGAGGCCATCGAGGACTGGAACTCTCCGGCCGAGGAGCGGAACTCAGCGCAATGGCGACAGCGTCCTCCGATTGCGGAAGCCGGACTGTCTGGGGCTAGTAGCAGGGACTTCGTGGCTCGGAGGATCGCCCTCTTCGCCATCAAGGCCCGCTACGCATGGTAAGATCTGGCGACGACGACGCTGACACGACATGGTCCCGGACGTGAGTCTTCGTCTTTCTTTAACTTTTTCTTGCGCACATGCTCCTTTTGTGGTCTCCTACCAACCAGCAGCTACTTTTTGTCCATTGCCAGGCGCGGGGAACTTGGAGGAGCAGTGCCTGTGGTCAGGCGGGTGGCTCATTGTCTCCGATCACCCTTTTTCCGACGGCACCCCCCACCGACAGCCGTTAACTTGGAGCACGCGAGCGGGCCCTAAGGGTCGAAGGTCGCTCGCCCCGCCAATGGACTCCACAGGACTGCCGTGGTGCCACCCATGCCCACCGGTGATCGAGGACACGCGGCCGCCAGTGATCGGGCCAGTAACGATCGCTGCCCTGGACACCACGGTCCGGATCACAGAGGGCAGCGTGGGACTTGAGCCAAACTTCCGCAGCCACGAGCCCCGTCGCGGCGGATTCTTCACAAGGCGGCCACGCAAGCCGCCCCAATCTCGACTTCATCGCCGGTGGCGCCGCCTCAGCAGCGCCGCCCAGACGTCTCCTCCGGCCGGCGGGGTGCCTCGTGGCGCCCGGCTCCGATCCTCTCCTCCTCGTGCCCAAGCCTCAGCAGCCAGGCGTAACTTCATCGGCTATGGGAGCCTGTGCCACCATCCAACAAGGTGGCCTCACACTCCCAATGGTCGGCCTCGGCTTGAGGGCACCGCCAAAGGCGACCCAGACGCGCCAAGGCGGAACGCCACCAGCGCCCGCAAAGCGCCGTCGCTTCGCCCAGATGCTCCCCGGCCGCCACAGAGAGGGCGGAGCGGGTGACCCAGCGCCGGCGCCTCGAAACCTCGCACCCGTCCGCCATGGCTCCCCACGAAACGCCATGTCGAGCTCTTTCACCGCTCGGCGACTAAGACGGGCAAGACTAGGCAACGCCCTTGCCGCGGCCGCCAGCACGGGCCGAGATCGCCCGAAGCGATTAAGCGTCGGTGCGATGACTCGCAGCGGAGCGAGTGAGGGCGACACGGCGAGACGCAGATCGGGCGCAAGAGAGAACCGATGCCGCCGCCATGCGCAGCGGGCGAAGGGCGAAGATCGGCGCAGAGGGCGAGACGGCCAAGACCTCGTGAGGTGGAGTCCTTCTGCCGCGGGCGCAACTCCGTCCGTCATGCTCAAGAAGGCCTTCCGGTAGCACGAAGAGGTGCTGGAGCCCTTGGGTGGCCTCAACGCGCTGGAGGACTCAAGATCGCAATCCGCCCACGCGACCAACCAAAGCGCGAGGCGCCCGGGATCGCCCGAAGCCACGCCGCCGCTTCCACTGTGGAAGGTCGAGAGGTCGCGATCATGACCGCGACCTATACATCGCTTTCTTTGGGCGGCCGCGACGCCCCTCGATCCTTAGCGTGGTGACGACCGGTGTTGAGGGAGACACTACAAAGTGAGGCGAGAGTGCTTGTGTCAGCCGAGCACGTGGCGGGATGTCAGCAAGTTGAGCAACCGGCCATGGATGTCTCCACCCCGCTGGCCGTGGAAGGCGACGAGGGCGACGACATCGACATCGGCGACGAGGAGTGAAGGGCTAGGCAGCTTCTTGGTTCATTTTGCTTTTCTTCTTCTTTTTTCTTTGTTTGACCTACCTGCATGTACAAACACTTAAGTGGTACTTAGCAGATCAGACATTTCTAGGTTTAACGCTATTTTGCCGGTTCTTTCATTTTGTGTGATCCAGTTTGTTAGATCAAACCGTTAAGCGGCCAGCCTTTTAACTTAGCTGGAATGACTGAGGAACGGTTAGGTTAGGGCAGCATCCCTGAGTTCCGCCAGTGATTACGCGTGTTTGCTGCAAACACAAGCAAGGATCACACAAGTCACGCGGGACTTAGGTAAAAAACGACCTTGAGTCCGACAGGCAACACTAGACGCAGCTTGGTCTTAGCGTTTGGTTTTTGCGCGGGATTGTCACTTGGTTCAAACCCTTCGAGGCGGGACCACGATGATCACCGAAGTGCTACCGCAACAGAACGTGGCAAGGCAACAAGTTTTCGGAAGTGTATTTAGACCAGCGGCACTCAACGGTGACAACCAGCGGTGCTTCAGAGAGCCAACCCGAGGCGTACGAGCCGTGTTCGAGTACCACGTCTAACTTGCACCCGATCGCTGGCCGCTACTAACGTTAACGCTTTTAACACATTTGCATTAATCATGAGGGGTTAATTTTTGGCACTTGTGACAATCACGCGTAACTTGACCCATCTTAGTGTATGCACATAAGGAAATGGTCAAAAATGCGACAAGTAGCACTTATCTTGCTTTTTATATCATCTGGGCGACCAGCCCCCAAGTGTCTGGCGACCACGAGAGACTCGAGGCGAGCACTAAGGAGCTTGGGCGACCAGCCCCGAGCCTCGGGCGACCACGAAGAAGTTTGAGGCGGCTGAAGGAGCTGGGGCGACTTCAAGGAGCTTAGGCGACCACCCGAGCCCTCGGGCGACCATGAAGAAGCTTGAGGCGATGCGAAGGAGCTTGGGGCCTGACTACTAACAGTGAGTAGGCGATGCAAGAAAGAACCGAATGACATAGGTTCATGCGGGTGAGCCGGTTCCTTTTTGATTTCTAAGTCCTTGCGATTTTTTGGAAATCGAACCATGGTGCCGTGCGTCAAAGCAGCGGGCTTCCAAGAGGGGTACGAGACTAACGATGCTCGCGGTGACAACCAGCGGTGCTTCAGGGAGCCAACCCGAGGCGTGCGAGCCGCGTTTGAGCACGCATCTAGCCGCCTGTCGCCTGCCTTTGTCGAACCACGAGCACCGGTGACTCTTACTGATCATCAAGGAATTAGCCAACATACGGAACCAGCGACATTCATGCAGAAAGAACTTGCTACTATGGGTAAATTGAAAGCCTTCTAGGCAACAACCTTATTAACCGCCAGAAGCCGCCAACCAGCCAAGGGAGAATCTTACCTTAAAAGGTCGGGGGTGGTGAGCGGGGCACATATAATTCCTTCAAGGATAGAATTTCATAACAACTCTATGTTATAGGAATTCATCAGTTCTTCGCGTCCTCGATGGCCAACGGACCGCCGGCCGAGATATCGAGACCACCTTAAAGGGCCTTCCCATCGGGAGGCAGTTTATACAACCCAAGATGCGTCGAATCTGCCTTGAACAGTCGCCATCGCCGTGTTCTCTCAGAGACCTGTGGCGTGGTACCTTTGAGACTTTGTTGGTAGCGGCGCGGCGAGAGCAAAGACGATCCGCATCTCCTCCGGAAGGTTGACATCTTCACGGAGATCCTCTTGGTCTTCTTCGTTGAATGCCGAGAGGCAGCGGGAACCGAGCGACAGCTTCGGAGGAGAACGACCTCGCCCGTACACCAGAAGAAAGGCGTCTCGCCTGTGGTTCGGTGGGTGTGGTACGGAGCGACCACAAGATCAGGGAGCTCTTCCGTCCACCGTCGCCCCTTTGTGAAGTCGATCAAACGCTCTTGTCTTGAGGCCCTTGACACCGGTAGCGTTAGCGCGCTCTGCTTGCCGTTGCTCATGGGATGGGCCATCAAGCAAAACATACCTTGGTGCCCATTTTGTCGCGAAATTCGGAAAAGCCGCACTTTGGTGAATTGGGTCCGTTGTTTCGTGATGATGCGATTAGCGACTCTAATGGCGAAGATCCCGCATAAACTTGATGGCGGCGGCCGTGATGGCACGCACCGCCTCGCCTCAACCCACTTCGTAAATTTATCGATGGCGGCGAAGAGGTGGGTGAAGTTCTGTGGCAAGCGAACGGACCTAAGATATCCAAATTTCGCACTACAAACGGCAGAGAGCGGGATGGTTTGCGAGCTGGGCTGGTCGGTGGATTTACTGGCGAAGAACTCGACAAGCCGCGATGTCCTCACCACCGCAAGTATCCCGGAGGGCAAGAGGCCAATAAAATCCTTGACCAAGCGCTTTATCAACTAGCGTTAAATGGGACATATGGCTCCTTTGACACGCCCATGGATATCGAGAGCAGGTTGCTCCCTCTTCCCGAGTGATGCACTTCAAGAGAACTCCGCTCCTACCCGGTCGCAGATAGGTCCCCACCTACCGTAGTATAGCACTTGGCCCACGTGCAATCTTCTCACCGAGGCATCATCGTCGGGGACCACTTGGTCGCGCAGAAAGCTAGGATAGGATCCATCCCGATCTTCTGCCAGCGGCGACTACTCGGTGCTTTCGCTCTGGTACTCATTGGGCGAGCTTTCCCCGCGCGCCTTGGCAAAGACCGCCATCTTCCCTCCGGACACAGGGGGATCGAGGCGCACGTTTCTCCCCGGGCCGGGGCCATGACATGCGCCGCCGCCCCTCGCTGAGCCGAGGTCAGAACGGCTTTTGCCATCGTCCCCTCTGGCGGGGTCGACGCGACACCATCATCCCCACCGAATCGGGGCGCGATGGGACGGTCGCGATAGCCTTTCTTCAAGACTCCGATCGAGCAGAGCCCTTGAGGACGCAAGCTGCGAGCCCGTCTCAAGAAGGTGATTGTCGCCACGGGGACATGGTTATATCCCAAACCTTCAAAACGACGCTCCATTTTGGGACCTCCGCCAGTACGCCGCCATGGTGGGGTCAGAGCACTGGAATTCCTTTCGCGCTTGGTTGATGACCAACAGGGAGTCACCTTTGACTTGGAGACGCCGAATGCCCAACGCCGAAGCGATGCGCAATCCTGCCAGCAGGCCCTCGTACTCAGCTATGTTATTTGTGGCCTTGAACTCGAGGGCTACTCACGATTGGAGGATATCCGGTCGGAGACCAAGACAACCCCAGCGCCCTCTCCTGAAAGAGCCATCGAAGAACAAGGTCCAGGAGAGGTGCGGAGCTTTCTTCTCTCTCGAGGCGGTGGGAGTCCATTCAAGAACGAACTCCCATGACTTCTAACTTTTGATGGCGGTAAAGGGTGCAATTTGAGGTTGAATTCCCTAGTTCCACCGCCCATTTTGCAATCCGGCATACGCTTTTGTTATGGAGGATCTCTCAAAGGGTAGGCCGTGACTACGGTGATTTCCGCCCTTGAAAATAATGCATAACTTCTGGACACCACCAGACCGCATCTGACATCTTTTGAGCTTCTTGGTCTGGGTCTCGGCTTGCGAGACCTTCTTGATGTAGTACACGGCCTTTGGACGCCTTCCTCTCACTTAATCAAGATCAAGGCCACCACCTCGGGGGTGGCAGCTATGTCTGAGAGCAATGGCTCACACGGTGCGGGGAAACCAAAGACCGGGGAGAGGAGAGGTACCGCTTCAATTCTTCAAACATATACAGGCTTCTTCACCACTCAAGTGGTTTGTCTTCTTCAAAGACTTAAACAGGGCAAGCTTTTCTCTCCCAACTGCAATGAACCGCCCCAAGGAGGCTAGGTGACCGCCAAGCATTGACTTGCTTGAGTGTATTTGGCGGCTTCATGTGCTCGATGGCGATATCTTATCGAGGTTGGCTTCAATGCCCCTTTGGACACCGAAGCCCAGAGGCTTAGGAGGGCACACGAACACGATTTTTTCGGGTTGAGCTTCAGCGCTTCTTCCGAGGTTAGCAAAGGTTTCCTCCGGTCTTGGATTAGTTCTTCACTCTTTTGATCTTCACAACTAAATCATCAACATAAACCTCAAGGTTTACGCCCTATCCGGGGCTAAGGTGATGTGCATGGCACGTTGGTAAGTGGAACCAGCATTTTTAAACCCAAAGCCATTCTTACATAACAAGAAACACCGTAGGGGTTACAAAAGCGGTCTTCTCTTCATCTTCAAGCGCCATGCTGATCTGGTGGTACCCAGAGTACGCGTCCAAGAAGCACAGCAGTTCGCACCCGGCCGTGGAGTCAACAATGAGATCGACCCGCGGCAGGGGGTAAGGGTCCTTCGGGCAGGCCTTGTTGAGGTCGGTGAAGTCGACACACATGCGCCATTTCCCGTTGGACTTCTTGACGAGCACGGGGTTGGCGAGCCACTCAGGGTGAGAGACCTCCCTGATAATCCCCGCGCTCAGTAGCTTCTCCACCTCCTCCCGAATGGCATCTTGGCGCTCGGGCGCTTGCCTCCGGACCTTCTGCCGTACCGGACGCGCCTCGGGGAGCGTTGCCAATCGGTGCTCGATCACCTCCCTGGGGACCCCAGCCATATCGGACGGTTGCCAGGCGAACACGTCGGAATTGGACTGGAGGAAGGTGACGAGCGCGTCTTCCTATTTGGCGCTGAGGTTGGCGCCAATGTTAACGGTCTTTCGGGGCTCACCCTCACTCAGGGCGACCACCTTAACCTCACCGGCGGAGCCAGGTGAGGCACGGGTCCGGGCCTGAGGGGCTCCCGAGGAAGTGGCGTCTGGGCGCCCGACACAGGTGGCACCGGCCAGATCCTGCGCGACCTTGAAACAGCTCAAGGCCTCGGCCTTATCCACCCTGATCACAATGGGGCCAGCGGGCCCCGGCATCTTCACCACCATGTACACACAGTGGGTGGCCGCCATGAACTGGGCCAACGCCGGTCGGCCGAGTATGGCATTATAGGGGAGGTCGAAATCGGCGACCTCGAAATCTACCAACTCGGTGCGATAGTTGTCCCTCTCCCCGAAGGTGACAGGAGACGACCACCTGTAAGCATCAAACCAGCCTCGGGGCTACCTCAAGAAGGGCGTAGCTGGCGCAGATCCGCCAGGATCTCAAGCGCCAGAACACCGAGGAGGACAGAGGTTGATAGAACTCCTCCGTCCACCAAAGATGCGGGTTAGCCGCATGTTCCAACGGGGCGACACTACGACCGGAGATGCCCCAAAGTTGGCGCGCTCGGGATGGTCACCGATCAAGGTGAGCATTTGCTCATACCACTTCAAAGATCCGACCGCCCGAGCTTGATGTGGTGGCACACACTTCCCTCTTCACCGTTTGTGTTTACGTTGGAGGAAGGTGGACGAACCACCATGGATATAGGCCACCACGTGATCGGCCTGCTGGAAGGCCAGCGGAGGATCTTCATCTTGATCATTGTCAGGACGGCGCTCCTTGAGCCGTTTCTCCACCATCTTGTACACGACCCGACAATTGTCTAGGTCATGGGTATTGGTCTTGTGTATTGGGCAATAGGGCTCGCCCTCTTTACGTCGCGGCGGTCGTTCCACGATCCTGGCGATCATCGGCCGATCGTGGGCGATCACCATGCGGCCACGACGGCCGCCATGCCGCCATGGGCGATCATCACGCCCGTCGCGGCGATTGCGCTTCGAGGCGCGGGTCTTCTTCGCTGCCACGCTGTCGGCGCTTCGGCGGCCAAGACCTGCTGGTCTCTTCCGTGATCGCATTTCGCGCCTTCTTGCTTGAGCGCCGGAACCCTTCGAGGTCCCTACCATCCCGCCATGGCCACCCTTGGGGCAAAGGCTGCCCCTTGTTTCTCGCGGCCGCAAGACACTTATGTGCGAGGGAGAAGAGCTCTGAGGTGGAGCCGATGGTGCGGGTGGCCATCTTCTCCTTCATCTTCGCGATCGCAGACGCCTCCCTCTGGCGATGGCGACCCATTGCTCGAGATGTGGGGATTGTGTTGCGGCGAAGGGCAGAATCCCGGATGAAGTCGCTGCGACTCCCCTTCTCTTGCTCAGGCGTGGAGGTCATCCTCACACCGGGCGCGCCAAGGAGCCACGAAAATTGGCGACAAAGATGTTGTGACAACTTTCCCCATGAGTGCACCGACCACTGGGGGAGATTTAGCAGCCAGGAGCGGGCAGAACCCGTCAAGGCTGTTGGGAGGTAGTTGGCCATGACCTTTTCAGATCCGCCAGCTGCCCGCACCATTGTCGTGTAGATTTGGAGGAACTCCTCGGGTTGGTGGTGCCATCATATTTTTCTATGGCCGTCGGCGGAACTCGTCTGCCATGCCACGCGGGCGCAGCTGGCCGAGAAGGCCTGCACCCGACGCCAGAGGAGCCGAGCCGCTCATCGAGGCTTGGTCCGGAGACCGCCATGGGGCGCGAGGCTCTGCTCTTCAGAGAGCCGAGGAGTGAACTTCCTCCTGTTCCGAGAATGAGAGCCATGGGGGACTTCATCGCCACGGTTGCCACCGCTACCATGGCGCTCTTGGTCCGGTGGCGCAAGAAGACCACGGAGGTCATCACAGGCTGGCGGCTCGGCCCGTCGGAGAGCGGAGATCCCCACTGTTCCTCGAGGAACCGTGGACCGGTTGCGGCGCCCTTTCCTTGACCCCCCCCCGCAGTGGCCTTTCTCGGGTGGCTGGAGGCCCTGAGGCGCCTGCATGCGCCTTAGGCGCCAAGATACGTTCGGTGCTCGATCGCCGGGAGCCCACCCGAGTTGGGCCGCATCCACGAGGCCAGAATGCCGCCGCCATGGAGTGGCGGGAGTCTCCGCGAACTCCACCGGCGGTGGTCCAAGAGCACGAGCGGCGGTGCAAGTTCTCGCAGGCGGTGGCGCCATGCCCACTGCGATGCACAGGCTGCTCCCGGCTTCCACCGAGCATTGCGCTACCGCAGGGCGGGTGAGACGATCCCTCGACCGGCGTGATGGCCGGAGGCGCCTCGTCGCCGCCGCCCCACGACATTCTCGATGCCGAGGATCCGCCATCTTTGATGCACGAGCTTGCTTCGAATCGCAGACGCCGAGTCCGCCGGGAGTTAGCGAAAAAAGCCAACCACTAGCCCCCTACAGCGCGCTACCACGCCGGGCGATTCCACCGACAGTCGAAGGATGCAGATCGGGTTTGGTTGGAAGGAGGGCGTCATGGTGGCTAAACCTAGAGGCGTAAACCCTAGGATCGCTCACGCGAAGGATTCGGCGTCTATGAACTACGGATGACACGAAGATTTTACCTGTGTTCAGCCCCTTGCCTCGGGTAATAGCCTTACTTCTGCTAGATTGCTTATAGAGTGTTTCGCCAACTTAGAGCAAGACAAAGCCTTTGGGTCACCGGTCCCTCCTTCGCTTTTCTCGACCCTTTTCCCATGCACCCTAGGGCTCTTATATAGGCCGAGCTACCGTAGGCGGTACCAAGGAGGGTCATCATGCTTATCTTCATACATTTATTACCCCTTCCCGTCTGTCCTGCTCCTTCAAATTTCATTAAATGCCGACGATGGCCGCCCGTCCGCCCGGGATGTGACCTTTCTTGACAAAGTTGGTGAGAGGCGCAGAGGAATGGGTTTGTAGCGAAATCCTTGCGGTTGTGTTCGACATCATTTGTCTGTTGCCCAAGCAGACGACAGGAAGGAGCCTCGAGGTGAAGCCACCTCGCACCACCTTTTGTTTTGCGGCGGGCGAAGCGGCGCGCTTTCGCCACCTGCTCGCGTGGCGCCACGTGGACCGCTTCGCCGGGCGGCGAGGCGTGTTTCGCCCACTGCTCGCGTGGCGCCACGTGACCGCTCGCCGGGCGCCCACGGACCGCTTCGGCGGCGGCAGCGGCTTCGCCCCACCTGCGCCGGGCGCCACGGGTCTGCATGTTGACCGCCGTGTTGACCGCTTTGTGCGGCGAAGAGGGTACCCCAATAGCAGTATCTGTGACAAGGCTCAACAAAAAAGGTTGTCATCTCTAATATTTTTTCACCCTTTTTCCTCTAGACTATTTTTCACCGGTGGGTGGTTTTATGAACGATATTATTACTTTCGGTGAACAGCAGAAAGTATTAGGCTTAACAAAAGAAGGTTGTCATCTTTAATAGTTTTTCGCTTTTTTCCTCATATTCGCAGACGGGTCATTCGCCTTTATTTTTTCGCTTCCAAAAAATTCGTAGTTTTTTATTCACGGTTGTGTTCTCCGTTTTTCCCAGGAAATTTTTTTTCATCACCAGAGATATCTATGCAGCTCTATCTCTAGACTTTTTCCCCAACTCGCTTTTCCATCTCGATCTCTGATATTTTTTAGACATGTATTATTACTCGGTGAACGCGTAGAGTATTAGGCTAGACAAAAGAAGGTTGTCGCCTCTAATGATTTTTCGCCCTTTTTCCTCTAGACTATTTTTCACCGGTGGGTGGTTTTGCTAACATGTATTATTACTCTATGAACGCCAGAGAGTGTTAGTTTCGCCAAAAGAAGGTTGTCATCTCTAATAATTTTTCGCCATTTTCCTCTAGCCTATTTTTGACACGTTTTTCTAAAAAATGTAAAAGCCGGATTACACGTTTTCCCCATAAATATTAAGTTTATCAAAATTTCACGTGACACGAGAAACAAATTACATGCGCATGGCGTAGCTGGTCATTATCTAGTTTGTTTTAATAGGGAAAAGAAGATGCGATGGATCTATTTTCTCCTGACATGGACAAATGATTATGTTGACATGTAAGGTATCTTTCTTGTAGCTGAAAATATTACAAGGAGAAATTATCAAATGACTATGTTGATGTTCTCTTGTATGTAGGCTCTCTCAAGAAATATAGAAGAATTCATGTTGGTGGAGAATTACATAATGTACCCCAGGCGGCTCCTAGGGCCAGTGGGCCACCACCAATCGACCATGGAGATTGGTCAGGGCCCTTGTGCTCTCCTTCAGTTTGTCAAATTAATGCAGAGAGGAGCTCTAAATAGTTATGTACTAATGCTACTAGATATGAGTAGTCCAGCAAATTCATGTGTGGTATGCATATGCATTCCATGGAGGCAGCTCTTGTGTCCAAAGAAATCAGAATTGAAGTAAATAGATTAGTCTTGCTATTTGGTTTGCATCTTACAAGCTACTTAGAGAAGAATCCTTTAACTAACATAAGACAAATCATGCATGCTACCAAAGTTCAATGCTTCGAGATGTTCAGTGCATTAAATAGAAACATGATTAGTTTAGCAGGTGTTGGGCCCCCTGGGTAGGCAGGGTCTGTGTACACTCCTTACATTGGGATCTAAAGGCAGCTTCCTTATATCAGTCATTGGGGAATATGAGAGCGAGTCTGAGTCGTAGTGTTATGTACTATCTTTTCTATGCTCTATAGTCATCTAGTTTGTAGGTTCTCAACTAGGTTTTATTTGATTCATTCGAATCTTCTTTGAGCTTAATTTTGCTAATAACTCAACTTAAACTAGATTTATGCTTAAAATTGACTCACATGTTCAGGAGGAGTTTTGAGAATCTATTTCATGCATTGCATATTAGACTTTGTTTTCTGCTTTATGAGCTTTGTCTATTATGCAAATGATCTATTCGTCATGCTATGCACCATGCTACATCATATGAAGAAAATCACTAACCTAGATATGTCCAAGTTCATTTATCTTGCTAAGCTTATTAAAAATTAAAAAATAAGCTTTAAAAGAAAAACTTGATGAAACATGTTGCTTTTACTTGCTAAGTTTCTTCTCTAGGAGTATTTGCCGTGATTTGTGAAATTTTGGAGTTCTCTAGAGTCTCTATAGCAACTAGGGTGAAACTAGGTTGATCCATGCTTGAATCCTTCATTCGCTCATATATGCTGGAATGAAAGCAAGAAAAATTGACTCTTTTGTGCACATTAGACTCAACACCTCGCATTCACAAGACAGCTTCCTATTGCACTTGGGATGAACTTAGAATATGTCATGTATGACCGAGACTATTCTCTTAAGAGTCCTTCTTAAGATGATCAAATATAGCTTGAGTCAACCATACTTGAAAATACAAATAAAAAAACATAAGTGGGTAAAGAATGCAAATAATGTCAAACATTTGCATCCTGCTATGTCTTTTAAGATCTTCAAGAAAAATTTGCATTAAATGAAAAATGAGCTTGAAGGACCTTGTATGCACTTCTAGATTCTCCAAAGTGTTGACTAGGTTGAACTCTACGCTTTCCAATTAATCCTTTGAGTGGTTGTACTTCTAGTTTTGAAACTACTGCTAAGTGTTGCACATGTCAAATTTTACTACAAACGACATTTTCAAAAAGAGGCTTGCTAACAAAACTTGTTATTTGTATTTGGACATGTCTTAGTTTAGCATAATCTAAAATTGTCTAGCTTGGTGTCATATTTTGTCATTATGATCACTTGGATAATTTTTCAAAGCTCTTTTAGGATACATTTCATGTATACATATATAAAGGGGAGAAAATACCTTCTTGATGCCTATATTGCCAAAAGGGGGAGAAATTGTAGAAAATGTATCATTAAAAGATAAAAAATAGAATTTTATTTTAGATCTTATAATTCTATTGAAAACTTAATAACTATTTTGAATCATAAGCATATTTGAGTTCTTGTGAGTTTTTATTGATCTTTTAGAGCTTTTGTGGAAAACTTGTTCTTTTCTTGGCCTTGTCTAAAATCCTTCTCGCAAACTTGGTCATGATCTCATTTCCTATTTTCTTGGACCAAATTTGGCTTTGAACTCAAATTGTTTTCTTACTCCCTTCTTCAAACTCAAATTTATGCCTTTTGTGTTGTTTGTTAATACACTCATCAAGAGGAGATTGAAAGATCATGTGGAGGTCTACCCATGTTGGTGATGAGTATTTGACTAAATTTGAGCTTAGTATGCTCTGATTTGAGTTTAATTTGAATTTGATCTTCAATTTGAAGCAATTTAAGCTCTGACTGATTTTTTTGGTGCTACCAACCATGGTAGTGCGGTGCTACTGGCTGAGCGGTAGCACCGGACCCCAGAGCAGTGTGGAAAATCCCGATAGGGTGTCTTTAGGGGTTCAGGCAAGCCGATGCTATCGGCCAGTCAGCCTAGTGCTACTGGTCGAGCGGTAGCACCGGCCCAAATGGTTGGTGTGAAAATTCCAGAGAGGTGCTTTCTAAGGGATGATCATCGAGCGGTGCTACCAGACATGGTAGCTCGGTGCTATCGGGCAAGCGGTAGCACCGGCCCTTTGGAGCAGTATGAAAATTCCAGAGAGAGATGTTCTGGTTTTGGGATGAAGGGCGGTGCTACTGGCCAGGGGGTAGTAGCACCGGCCCTGATCAGCGTGGATGATCTAAAAATTACAATTTTGGAAGTTTAATTGCATATCTTTTTGGACATTGCTATATTATGGGTTTTCCTTGTTTTTGATGGTTACAGGATGACGGTGCTAGATCATAGTGAGGTAGAGTATGATCGGGACTAGGCGAGGTACGTCGGAGGTCCACGATCGAGGATCGTTGGAAGATGATTGAAGATAGAGTTGGTGCAAGTCTAGAAGACAAGTAAAGGAAAAGATGCTAGCTAATACTGCATGGATCAAGGAGGGCCATCGGATCGCGGTCCAGTTGATAGGATAGCAGGTCTAATTGGTGTGCTTTCAAAACTGAGCAAAAAACCAAGTTTGTTAGGTTGGTTTTGGGTTAGCCCTTGCATGGCTGTGTGAGTGGGTCAATCCTAACCCTTGATGGAGTGTCCTAGGGTTTTGGGACTCATCCAAGGGTAGTAGGTGGCCCAAGAGTAGTATAAATAGAGTGGTAGGGGTAGCCTTCCCTCTTAAAGGTTATGAGGTTTTTAGTGCTCCTTTGAGTTTTGCCCACTTTATTGTGAGGCTTTGTAAACCTCCCTTTTAGAAATACAAAACTCATTTCCTTATGCTTAATTTCCTTTACGCATTTACATTTTGTCTTAAATTCCACATTTAAATTTCGCACTTAAATTCCACAATTACATTCTTACAATTTACATTTACGCAATTTGGATTTGCTTCCCCTCCTTCTACATGCTTTTGTTTCTTGTGCCGAGGATGTTGATTGATGAATGAATCTTCTCTTAGATCATATCCTAATCATCTAGGTAATCTGATGTGCACTAGGTCGGCCCGATCTTCTGATGAGAACGATACGTCGGTTTGATAGCGCACGAAGTAGATGGATCGGCTACTAACCACGAGATCAGCAACCAAGCAATCGCAACGTCACCACACGAGGCGATCAACCGAATCAAAGACCCGATCGATCCTTGTACCTGCTGCAACCGAGAACAAGCAAGAACAAGGTGAGAGCAATTCCAATCCAATAATCTCAAAGATACAAAGGTGAGGTTCGTTTCTCGTCACATGTGGTCTAGTCGACACACGCCAACACGAGGAGGGACGACAAGGGTCTACCAAAACACAACAAAACCCGAGTGTAAAGAAGCGGTGTATGCCACATATATAGCGGCGGCCAGGAGGAGTAGGGCAGCCAAAACAGCGGTGGCCACCAAAATCCTAAGATACATGGGCCATAGGCCCAAAAGTGAGGTGATGCAGCACCTTGAATTTCTGGCCCGTGACATTGTTCCGCATTTTTCTGTCCTTCTAGAGTGAATTTGGAAGTGGGGCTGGATCCATTGGAAAGCTTATCTCCTAAGCTTTCAAACGGGTGGTCGCACGCTGAAAACGGAGTCCGGGAGCCCAAGTTATGCCCATTTGAAGTTGGCATACTGTTGGATGGCCGAACCGAGCTTTTTGGCATCTTGGGCTTCCATATGGGCCTTCCTTGACGTGTGGGCTGTTCTCGGGGTGTGTGCTTGAGGCCCTTGTCTGTTGATGTGGGCTTGAATAGCTGAGCTTTTGGATTAAGGCCTCTCGGCGACGAAGTTGCCGCAGCGTCGATCATTTGTGACGAAGATGGAGCAGCGTCGGTAGTCATTGGAGAAGCCGGAGAGGAAGGAGGGGCAGCGGTCACGCTGGTCGTATCCATGTTGGTGATGTCCTCATCATAATCCATGCGTTCTTCACTTGTGTTCTTACTTGCTGTGACATGTAGGAGCCTATCCAAAATCATCTTGATCATCAAAACCCCACGAGTAAGTCTTAGATCAAGTTCTTGAGTTTTGCTTCAACTTGATGTGTTTTTCCTTCAAAGTGAAAAATGTTAAAACTTTGACGCCAATCCTTGTGATTGAAAGTTGAAATGAATTCCTCACATCCTTAGGATCACATTTACCAAGTTTCGTCAGTTTTTATCCAACCGACCAAAAGATTCATCAAAATTTGCTTTTAGAGTTCATGCTGGTTCTTCGGCTGTTCTTGAGCCCGGTGCTACCAGCCCTAGTGTGGTGCTACTGACCCTTTAGCGGTAGCATCGGCCATCCAGAACAGCTTGTTCATTTTGTTTGTTTCCTTTGGATGCTTTTCTTCTGAGGACTTGTTTGGATTGTTTTAAAAGGAGAAAATTTTGATTTAGGACCATTCACCCCCCCTTTGATCACTATCTCGATCCATCAGCAAGATATAGGATCAAAGGCTGTACATCATTGTCGACGTTTGTTGTCGGTAATAATGAAAACGGGGCTAGGCACTAGATCCAAACTCGATGGTAGCACAAGACACCGGAATTATACAGATTCGGGCTCTCGCGGTGGAGATAATACCTAGTCCTGTGCTCTGAAATTATATGTGGCTAGCTAATTTGCTGATGAGATCGTCTCCCCCCCCCTCCAGGATACCACCTTACCCCCCTTTATATAGCAGAGGGGGACGGTTACAAAGGAGAGTCCTAATCGGTTGGAAGGTGGAGATTGTATCTCTTTCCTTATCCGCTAAACATGATAGCGGTTAGGATTACAATTGTATCCCACCTAATCAAAGTTGGTTTCCATCTTCGGGGTTTCCTTGCTGCGCATGGCGGCCTGCCTCCTGGGCAATACCCATCTTCATGTAGTCGGCCTGACCCGTGCTCTCTTGGGTGGTCCTCTCGGCCCGCCACGCAGATACCCGGGGTCCATATACTCCACAGTAGCCCCCGAGTGCTTTGCGATCAAGTTGTCGCCTTCCTAGTCGCAGCCCAACTGAGTCATGCTTCACGCTAAGTGCTTCCAGTTCTTGATGCAGCTTCCCGACTGGTTTTCCTTTCTAGCCGAGTGCCCTGTTGTAGGCAAAGAGATTGTGAAGGACTCAATAGAGCTCCATGCATTGAATCGCACAGATCGGGTACCCATTCCAATTATTGAATATCGGCAATGACTCATGTTGGGGCATACCATATCCCAAACAATTTGAAGAAGTCAAAACGCTTTTCCCGCTCAAGGCGAAATTCAGCGCCGCTCCCTTTAAATTCATTCGTCGCCGAAATTGCTGACGTCGTCGTTGAAGCATTGGCCCACACGCGTCGCATCCAAATTTAGTAGCCCTGAAATCATGTATATGCAGAACTTAGGCCATGTAAAAACAATTCACTCGGATATGATGCCCGACTGGTTTATATATAATTTTAGAGTTTTTTACTCCTTTTCCTTATTGATTTTGAATTCATCCGAGTGGTTTGACTCTTTTTGTTTAAGCACTCTGCCCGACTAGTCTAGCCCCCGAGCGTCGGGAGTCGGCTCATGGCTCTTTTTCCCAGGCACGCATTTTGGGTGACTAAGTTCGCCGTTTATGGGGTCAGAGCTTCACAACTCAGAATTAACGCACTCGGATTCATTTGCAATCATTAAGTAAAAGAAGAAAACACAACTCAGAAATATATGCGCATGCAAGACACTATTAGGTAGCCCCGACTTATCGCTTAGTTGTGGATCAACTAAGTAGCAAGTCAAGAAATCCAACAATTTTATTCATAATGACATAATTGAGTAAAAAGCGACTTAGCTGCTCTATGCTCCATGTGTTACTGACGATCGTGCCGTCCTTGCTCGTGCCGTAGGCATGGCTCATGGCCGTGCCGAAGGTGGCACTCGAGGCGCAGGCGTAGGCTTGTGGCCGTGCCGAAGGTGGCTCTCGGGGCACAGGCGTGGCTCGTGGCCGTGCCGAAGGTGGCGCTCGGGGCGCAGGCGTAGGCTCGTGGCCGCGGCGCGCGGCTCGTGGCCGTGGCGCTCGGCGCAGATGTAGGCTCGTGGTCGTGCGAAGTTGGCGCCGGGCGCAGCGCGGCTTCGTGGCGTCGAAGGTGGCGCTCGGGGCGCAGGCGTAGCGGCCTGCTAATGCGAACATCTCCTTTACCGTAGTCGGTGGCCTCCGGGACATCTTCTTGATCCAATTGGCATCGCTGACTCCTTTCTGAAAAACCGCTATGACAACTGCATCTGAGATGTCCCGGATCAAATTCTTACCGTATCCAAATCGAGAAGTCAACCCCTGGCTTACTACTCGTGAGTAGATAGCCGCGGCGCTCCCCGACCCGAACGGAAGTCCGGATGAAGTATCAATGAAGTCTCTCCCAGATTGGATCTGGTTCGAGTCCGAGAGAGCAAGCTTGTCGAGGTTGTCGGCGATGAAGTCGAGGCTCCTGAAGTGGAAAGCATGGCCAGGAGCGAAGGTGATGACGATTCTATTGATGAAGGCCATCGAGCTTGCCGGGATTGATCTTGACGCTTCCCCTACCTGGTGCGCCAGTTGTCGATGTTTGTTGTCGGCAATAATCAAAAGGGGGCTAGGCGCTAGATCCAAACTCGATGGTAGCACAAGACACCAGAATTATACAGGTTCGGGCTCTCGCGGTGGAGATAATACCCTAGTCCTATGCTCTGGAATTATATGTGGCTAGCTAATTTGCTGATGAGATCGTCATCCCCCCCTCCAGGATACCACCTTACCCCCTTTTATATAGCAGAGGGGGGCGGTTACAAAGGAGAGTCCTAATCGGTTGGAAGGTGGAGATTGTATCTCTTTCCTTATCCGCTAAACATGATAGCGGTTAGGATTACAATTGTATCCCACCTAATCAAAGTTGGTTTCCATCTTCGGGGTTTTCTTGCTGCGCATGGCGGCCAGCCTCCTGGGCAATACCTATCTTCATGTAGTCGGCCTGACCCGTTGTAAGGACCCGAATTCACCAATTCGGACCCACCGTGTATGCCGCATTATTCCCAGGATCAACGCTAGTGCACACGGCTTAACATTGGTAAGCATCACATCATACACAACGATAATAACAATAAGACTTCATTTATTTAATATAACTAGTGTATGATCTTATGATCACTTACATTTATTCGGCCTCATGGGGCAAGACTAAGATAAAATAAGACAAATGCAATGAAAATCGTAAAAGACGAGTGACTCATCAAGACACCACAGTAATCGACAAGGCTTGGCCTAGTGACTCAAGGCCCACCGATAGTCCTCCTCAAGCACAAAGCGATGACTCCTCCATCGTTGTTGTTTTGTAAGCAAGGGTGAGTACACCAACACGCACTCAACAAGTTGTGCATGTAATGCATTTCTATTATAACTATATGCGTGCTTATTTCAAAGGAAGGCTTATGGTTCATAAGCAAGAAGCAAAGATTTTCAAACATAAGCAATATGTAGATTGAAAAGACAAGAAACAAATAATAACAAGTAAATAGATTCCATTGTTTACAAATCAACCCAAGTCACAACCTAAATCAAATTCCATTATCCACGTGGCATCCCGCCATCCCATCCAGTTGTCCATTTTACTTAACTACCCTTGACTGTAATTCCGAGCATTGCTCAATACCGTGAGCACGGCTATCCTAATAGATTGTACACTCGCAGAGGTTATGCACTTTACCCACACGATATAACCATACACCACACAAAGTAACGATTATAACAAAGCCTTTACAATGCATCCTCTTAACCCAAGTGCTACCCGCTAAGGTTTCAACATCAAGGGCTAAAACCACCGCAACAGGCCCCCTCTTGCGCCATGTGAGTTTCTCCGTAATACCCGGACTCACACCACCAAGATAGCACTTAAGTTAAGCATTTGCAAATTAGTCACTAGGTCTGCCCCATAACAGACGTGTGGTCGCAAGTTTGACTCAGTCAAAGGTTTGCAAGGTTAAGTCCTTAGGATTGATTAAAGCAAGACATACACATACCCTTTCTCGCCCATCGGGCCCACCCTTACACCCTTGCCCCTTCCACTTGCTTCAATCTAAAGTGATTATCTCCTTGGTTACCAAGCACCATATGCTCTTCACAAATCAATATCGTTGCGTGACTCCGCTGCCACAACAACTCAATCTCTTTGTGCGACCACACATGGCCCACAAATTATCATCATTGTTCCATATTCCATTAGTCAAGATTATTAAGCAATATTCCATGAGCATGTGATGACGTGGCATGGCTAAGCAATTCTATGTCGTTTAACCATCCATGTTGATTTTCTATTAACCAACTATAATTAACCAACCTAGGGTGACAAGTGGATCATGGCATACAATTTAACAAGGTAGGGTGTAATTCAAAGGGTACAATAGCTAATCCCGAAGTTAAGTTGAAATCATTTATGAACAGAGAATAACAAGTGATAAGTTAAAGCAAAATAGCATGCAATCTAATCTATGGGTGCAACATGATCAAAGCACAACTTGCCTTCGTTAAGTTCTGGTCTTGGTCTCGAAATAACTCGAAATGAGAAATCCTTGAAGCCTCGCACAATTCAACGCTCACGCGAATCGAGAGAGAAAAGCAAATAAAACCAAAACTAAAGAGCAAACAAATTCAAAAATTCAAATAAAAGACACCATTAGAAAGATATCATTTTTACAAATTTTTAGGAATTTGAATCACCTCAATCCGAGTTCGTAAGCAAAAGTTATAAGGTTTTGAAGTTTGGAAAATCCTGAAAATATCCTTAAATTCATAAATTCCGAATTAATCGAATTATTTTGGTATAGGAAATCCGGATTTTTCCCGCCCGAGTTGTACGGCTGCGACGTGGCTGGTTTTGAGCCGTTGATCTCGTGATCGACGGCTGAGGCTTACCCGTGACCTTTCCTATTCACCTGAACGACGTGGCTTACTCCCCGCGCTCCGTTGAAGATCGGACGGACGGTAGAGCTCCCGAGCGCAGATGACGGCGCGACGACGTGGATCCACCGGACGCGAAGAAGACGAGCACCCGAACGGCGTTCCGATGCGTCTCCGACGTGAAGAAGTGACGGATTCGACGCGACTTGGAACGGTGACTCCGGTTCTGGATTCCTTTCGGAGAACGACGGCGGAAAAAGCGAAGGAACCAGCGGCGGCGAAGAGCAACTCCGGTGAGCTCTATAGGCTAAACAACGGCGGCTCAAAAGCGAAGGCTAGAGCTGCTGGATGCGCAAAGCAATGAAGAATCCCAGGAGGCGAGGCGCGGCTTTTATAGCTTCGGTATGTGCGCAAAAATGGAAACCCTAGAGCTCCGAGACCAAACGGCAGGCGGCGGTGAATTTTGGAAGGTCGAATCGGAAACGATGAACGGCGACCACACGATGCGCATCCGACGGCCAGGATTAAACCGAGGTTTCCTAATTTACCCGATTTTCCTTTTTAATCTGCCGGCCTGCACAGTAATTGGGCCGGCCCATTACTATTCATACCATATTCTCCCGAAATTTCCTATTTTATTTATTCCGATTAAAGGTTTTGATTTATTTAAGGCTTTAGAAATACTCTAAAAATTCCCATAAAATTCCCAAAAATATTTTGAGATATTCTGGGCTTAAATAAAATATTTTCAGAAAAACTTTATTTTGCAAATCTCTTTTTATAATTATTTCTTGACCAAAAGATAATGTATTTAATTCCAAAGAATTCAAATAAATCTCAGAAAATTCAAATAAATTCAGAAAATTCACAAAATTCATATTTAGTAATAAAATAATATTAATTAATTGAAAAGCTGAAATTTTGGGATGTTACAAACCTCCCCCCCTTAACGGAATCTCGACCCCAAGATTTAAGGCCAACTAGAGAATAGGTTCGGGAATTCTGCCCTCAGGTCATCTTCACGCTCCCAGGTTGCTTCATTTTCTGAATGATTACTCCATTGACTCGCAAAAGTGAATGGACTTGTTTCGGTCCTACGCTCCATCACATCCGAATCTTGATCGGTTGTCCTTGTAGGTCGATCTTCTTGCAACTCAATAGCCTCCAACCGCGCTCGCTCAACCGCACTCAAGACATTTCTTAAGCTGTGACACATGGAATACATCATGCACACCGCCAATGATTCTCGCAATTTAAGCGGTAAGCAACCTCTCTCGACGGCTCAAGATTTTAAATGGTCCAACAAACCTAGGTGCAAGCTTTCCTTGACATGAAACCTCTTAACACCTTTAAGGGAGTAACCCTAAGGTACACATAATCATTGGGCTCAAAACTCAAGTCACGACGGCGATTATCAAGATAACTCTTCTCGCTTTGATCATTTGTTTTCAATCTCCTCGATCATGGCAACTTGCTCTTCGGCCTCTCTAAGAATTTCAGGTCCAAATACCGAACGCTCTCCTGTCTCATTCCAATTCAACGGAGTGCGACAGGCACGACCATATAATGCTTCAAACGGTGACATTTGCAAACTGGCCTGATGACTATTGTTATAATCGAACTCCGATCGGCAAACACTTATCCCAAGATGTGTCAGATGATATCGCAAGAAGTTCGCAACATATCCTCCAAAATCTGATTAACCCTCTCGGCCCGACCATCTGTTTGTGGATGATATGCGGTGCTAAAATTCAAGCGAGTGCCCATCGCTTCATGCAGCTTGTCCCAAAATCTGGAGGTAAATTGGGTACCTCGATCCGACACAATCTTCTTAGGCACACCATGTAAACACACAATCCTTGACATGTATAACTCTGCCAACTTATCTCTTGAATAAGTTGTCTTCACCGGAATGAAATGTGCGACTTTTGTCAACCGATCAATGATCACCCATATTGAGTCATAACCTCTTTGAGTTTTGGGCAATCCCGTGATAAAGTCCATTCCAATCTCCTCCCACTTCCATTCCGGAATCTTTAATGGTCGCAATAATCCAATGGCTTCGATGCATCGCCTTCACCCTCCGCATATATCACACAATGCTACATGCTCTGCGACTTCACGCTTCATGTTAGGCCACCAAAATCTCTTTTAAGGTCCCGATACATCTTGGCACTTCCGGATGGATAGAATACTTGGAATCGTGAGCCTCCTCAAGAATCAACTCGCTTGAGTTCTCTCTCATTCGGCACACACAACCGACCTTTGAACCACAGGTTCCTTGCTCATCTACCGAGAAATCCTCACTAACCCTTCATCCTTCTTGGACTTGATCCGCCGATCTTCTCATCCTTACTCGCTTATCCCTCGATTTGATTTTCCAAGGTTGGCTTCACTTCCAAGGCAAAGAACAAATCCTGCAAGCACAACTTCCAATCTCAACTTCTGAAATTCTTCACACAATTCCCACCGCTTGCTCACCATCAATGAATTCACATTATGACTCTTTTGACTCAAAGCGTCAGCCACTACATTAGCTTTTCCAGGGTGATAATGGATTCCAACATTATAATCCTTTATCAATTCCAACCATCTCCTCTGCCTCATGTTAAGATCTGACTGAGTAAATATATACTTCAAACTCTTATGGTCCGTGTATATCTCACATCTATTTCCGATGAGATAATGACGCCATATCTTTAAAGCATGCACTACAGCTGCTAACTCCAAGTCATGCGTCGGGTAATTTCCCTCATGCGGCCTCAACTGCCTTGATGCGTAGGCCACCACCTTGCCATTCTGCATCAACACACATCCCAGACCCTGTTTTGAGGCATCACAATAGATATCAAAGCTATTCTGCACATCTGGCAATACTAACACAGGGGCAGATGTTAGTCTCTTCTTTAACTCTTGAAAACTATTCTCGCACTCAGGCGTCCATGCAAACTTCTTCTCCTTTTTCAACAATTGCGTGAGAGGTCTCGCAATCGTCGAAAATCCTTCAATAAATCGGCGATAATATCCCGCCATTCCTAGAAAACTGCGGATCTGAGTGACTGTCTTTGGTTGCTCCCAATTCATTACAGCTTCTACTTTACTTGGATCCACGGCAATTCCTTTAGCAGTCATTACATGGCCAAGAAATTCTACCTTCTCCTTCCAAAAATCACACTTGCTAAACTTAGCATACAATTGTTTATCCCGCAACCTCTCCAAAACCAATCTCAAGTGCTTATCATGTTCTTCTTCCGTCTTGGAATACACAAGGATATCATCAATAAAGACTACCACAAATTTATCCAAATATTCCATGAACACCTTATTCATGAGGTTCATGAAATAAGATGGAGCATTGGTTAACCCAAATGACATGACCGTGAACTCATAATGCCCATAACGGGTTGAGAATGCTGTCTTCGGAATATCCTCCGCTCTAATCCTCAACTGATGATAACCTCGATCAAGATCTATCTTGGAGAAAATTGCTGCTCCTTCAATCGGTCAAACAAGTCATCAATCCTTGGCAACGGATATTTATTCTTGATTGTTACTTCATTAAGTGCACGATAATCGATGCACATCCTTAAACTTCCATCTTTCTTCCTTACAAACAAAACTGGCGCTCCCCACGGGGAAGAACTTGGCCGAATGAAACCTTTCTCAAGCAATTCCTCAATTTGCTTCTTCATCTCAACTAACTCATCAGTTGGCATCCGATATGGCCTCTTTGCTATCGGTGCTGTTCCGGGTACCAACTCTATGACAAACTCAATGTCCCGATCTGGCGGCATACCTGGTAAATCCTCAGGAAATACTTCCGGATAATCTCTAGCCACTGGTACATCCTCCAAATGAACCACCTTCATATTGTTGATCATCAACTGACCATCACGAACTATGGTAGCACGAACTTCCACCTTCTCACCATTAGGGTTTTCTAAGGTCACCATTCTTTGTCCACAATCCAAAACAGCCTTGTGCTTTGTCAGCCAATCCATCCCTAAGATAACATCTAAGGTTTGGGTATCTAACAAGATGAGATTCGCTAGGAATTCTATCCTGTTCATAAGCAACTTAACTCCTAAACACCCAAGGTTAGATTGAAGTTCCGATCCTGGGGTTTGGACTAAAAGCACACATTTAAGATTCTTAACAGTAAATCCATTCTCCAATGCAAAACTCTGAGAAACAAACGAATGCGAAGCTCCGGAATCAAATAAAATCAGAGGCCGGATCGAGTTAACTAGGAACTTACCCAAGACGACATCCGATGCCTCCTGTGCTCCATCGGCGTGATGTGGTTGATCCTCCCACGCATCGCCGCCCGAGGCGACGCCCCTCATCTTGGCACTTGATTTCCTCCCGCCCCCGAGCTCTAGCCGGAGTGTTGCTCTGTTGAAGCGGATCGAGTAATTCTCCTTCTTCGGACACTTGTTGGCAAAATGCCCAAGCTCATGACATGCAAAGCATCTTCTAGCATCAGTCGTTGACTTCGAACTCGTGATTGCCCATTGGCGCCGGAGTCTGAAAATTTCGACTAGCGTGGCGAGGTGTCGAACCGGTGCCCTATTCGCAACCGAGGTGAATCTCGCAAACTGCTGAGGTGTCATCTCAACTCGAGATGATTCGCCGCCCCACCGACTAGCCATCTCAAGGCTTATGTCCTCACCCAACTCCTTATGCTTATCCTCAAGGATCAAAGCTTTATTAACCAACTCCCGAAAGTCAGGAAAGTGTGGGTGATCGCCCACTTGCGATCGAAGTTTAGCCCCTGAGAAAGCTGGACCGCTGGCCTTATTCAGAGCCACATCCTCGTGCATAGCGTACAACCGAGTAAACTTATTCAAATACTCACCACCGACCGCTTCCTTGCTTCAAAGCTCTAAATTCTCCTTCTTAAGATCCATCATTCCTTCCGCACATGGTAATCTGGCGGAAGGCAACCAAAACTCTTCCCAAGTGATTTCATGAGCTTCATGCGCAGGCAAGAATTCTCCCACCATTCTCGGCGGTCCCTTCAAGCCGTGTGTAGCATATAGCACCTTCTCATTGCCCTCACACTGCGTGATGTGCGCTTCCTCTCAATAGTCCTTAGCCAATCATCGGCCTCCAGTGGATTGACATTGCCTGAGAACGTCGGAGGGCGAGTCCTCATGAAATCTGACAACTTGGAGAAAACACGTGGCCCATTGTTGCCTTGTCGCGCTGTTTGCAATTTTGACCCGCCATGTTCTGATTTGTCGTGATCATTGTTCGCATAAGCCGAGTCTGTGCGGCTATGAAGGCTCCCAAATTCTGCACATCTACTGGTGGTGCTGGTTGTGGTGGTGTTCCATCATTGTTGAGGCCATCATTCCGACGAAGGCCACTCCCTGACGCTCCATTGTTACCGCGAGTATTCACCATCTGCTTAGGTTAGGAGAGGTAGAAGTAGCACAGATGAGATATAAGAATCTCTAAGCGGGGAAGATAGGTTTAACCCAAATTAAACAACTTTATTATTTTATTGCATAACTTGGTATGGTTGCTTACATAAGCCTACAAGCTTTGCAACGATAATCGCACACCCAAAGAAACAAGAAAATCCAAACTAAGCACTCAACCTTAACGTCTATTACAACTGGTAATGCTATCTTATGGACGCGACTCAACATTCGAGTCTCAACTTAATCCATCTCCGAGTCTGACTCTGGGTCTGTCTCGGGATCGGGGTCGTGTAGCTCCATCTCCGGCTCTGGCTCAGATCCAAATAATGCATCCTCCAACTCACGGACCTTCCGAGAGACTGGCTAGAACCTCTCGTGAGTCGAAGTCTTCCTTTGGGCCTCTTCTCGGGCTCTTCGCAGCTCCAGAGCCATATCATCAAGGGCGTCCTCTTGAGCGATGACATATCGGGCTAGGTAAGCGATTGTGGCATTCTCTTCTCTTATTGGCTCCCGATCATAGCGGTTGTCTCGGCGTGGATGATGACGAAACATAGTGCCTTCCAACTTTCGGGGGTAGGTACGAGCAAGTTGTCTCGTAGCCAAACGTGCTGACGCCTGGATCCCGGCCTCGGGCGTAGATCTCCAGACAACGATGCGGATGGTACGATTCCCTCTTGCCCTTGCTCGTGCGTAGATCGAAATCTGAACCCTCCAGTAACGTCAAGTCCGACGCATTATGGTCTCCCTCGGAGATCGGCTGTCAAGCCTCCGAGCATCCTCATCATGCGCCATAGTTCTGCGGCGTAACCTCCTTCCTGCTCTCCGTATTCTTGGATCATCCTCATCTATTCAAAGAAGCAATAGATAAGTCCACCATGCTCCATGGTCTCGGGAAACCAAAATTTCAGCAAAGGTGAGGAGTGGAGAATGAGGTGAGTTTGAGAGAGTTGTATTAATCCAGTTTGGATTTCCTTTTTAGAAAATAGGTTTGGACACTCTACCAACTAGGGCCAAGACCTACAATCGGTATGCTCGATACCACCTCTCAGAAGGACCCGACCACCAATTCGGACCCACCGTATGCCGCGACTATTCCTGTGATCAACGCTAGTGCACACGGCTTAACATTGGTAAGCATCACATCATACACAACGATAATAACAATAAGACTTCATTTATTTAATATAACTAGTGTATGATCTTATGATCACTTACATTTATTCGCCTCATGGGGCAAGACTAAGATAAAATAAGACAAATGCAGCGGAAAATCGTAAAAGACGTAGTGACTCATCAAGACACCACAAAGCATCGACAAGGCTTGGCCTAGTGACTCGCGCCCACCGATAGTCCTCCTCAAGCACAAAGCGATGACTCCTCCATCGTTGTTGTTTTGTAAGCAAGGGTGAGTACACCAACACGCACTCAACAAGTTGTGCATGTAATGCATTTCTATTATAACTATATGCAGGCTTATTTCAAAGGAAGGCTTATGGTTCATAAGCAAGATGCAAAGATTTTCAAACATAAGCAATATGTAGATTGAAAAGACAAGAAACAAATAATAACAAGTAAATAGATTCCATTGTTTACAAATCAACCCAAGTCTCAACCTAAATCAAATTCCATTATCCACATGGCATCCCGCCATCCCATCCAGATTGTCCATTTTACTTAACTACCCTTGATCTGTAATTCCTTTAGCATTGCTCAATACCGTGAGCACGGCTATCCTAATAGATTGTACACTCGCAGAGGTTATGCACTTTACCCACACGATATAACCATACACCACACAAAGTAACGATTATAACAAAGCCTTTACAATGCATCCTCTTAACCCGTGCTACCCGCTAAGGTTTCAACATCAAGGGCTAAAACCACCGCAACAGGCCCCCTCTTGCGCCATGTGAGTTTCTCCGTAATACCCGACTCACACCACCAAGATAGCACTTAAGTTAAGCATTTGCAAATTAGTCACTAGGTTTGCCCCATAACAGACGTGTGGTCGCAAGTTTGACTCAGTCAAAGGCTCGCAAGGTTAAGTCCTTAGGATTGATTAAAGCAAGACATACACATACCCTTTCTCGCCCATCGGCCCACTCGCACCCTTGCCCTTCCACTTGCTTCAACCTAAAGTGATTATCTCCTGTTGGTTACCAAGCACCATATGCTCTTCACAAATCAATATCGCTATGTGACTCGCCGCCACAACAACTCAATCTCTTTGTGCGACCACACATGGCCCACAAATTATCATCATTGTTCCATATTCCATTAGTCAAGATTATTAAGCAATATTCCATGAGCATGTGATGACGTGGCATGGCTAAGCAATTCTATGTCGTTCTAACCATCCATGTTGATTTTCTATTAACCAACTATAATTAACCAACCTAGGGTGACAAGTGGATCATGGCATACAATTTAACAAGGTAGGGTGTAATTCAAAGGGTACAATAGCTAATCCCGAAGTTAAGTTGAAATCATTTATGAACAGAGAATAACAAGTGATAAGTTAAAGCAAAATAGCATGCAATCTAATCTATGGGTGCAACATGATCAAAGCACAACTTGCCTTCGTTAAGTTCCTGGTCTTGGTCTGGAAATAACTCCTGAGCTGAGAAATCCCCTTCAGAGCTCGCACAATTCAACGCTTACGCGAATCGAGAGAGAAAAGCAAATAAAAACCAAAACCAAAGAGCAAACAAATTAAAAAATTCAAATAAAGACACCATTAGAAAGATATCATTTTTACAAATTTTTAGGAATTTGAATCACCTCAATCCGAGTTCGTAAGCAAAAGTTATAAGGTTTTGAAGTTTGGAAAATCCTGAAAATATCCTTAAATTCATAAATTCCGAATTAATCGAATTATTTTGGTATAGGAAATCCGGATTTTTCCCGCCCGAGTTGTACGGCTGCGACGGGGCTGGTTTTGAGCCGTTGATCTCGTGATCGACGGCTGAGGCTTACCCGTGACCTTTCCTATTCACCTGAACGACGTGGCTTACTCCCCGCGCTCCGTTGAAGATCGGACGGACGGTAGAGCTCCCGAGCGCAGATGACGGCGCGACGACGTGGATCCACCGGACGCGAAGAAGACGAGCACCCGAACGGCGTTTCGATGCGTCTCCGACGTGAAGAAGTGACGGATCCGACGCGGCTTGGAACGGCGACTCCGGTTCTGGATTCCCTTCGGAGAACGACGGCTAGACGACGGCGGAAAAAGCGAAGGAACCAGCGGCGGCGAAGAGCAACTCCGGTGAGCTCTATAGGCTAAACAACGGCGGCTCAAAAGCGAAGGCTAGAGCTGCTGGATGCGCAAAGCAATGAAGAATCCCAGGAGGCGAGGCGCGGCTTTTATAGCCGGTAGATAAAGCAAAAATGGAAACCCTAGAGCTCGAGACCAAACTAAGCAAAGGCAAGCGAATTTTGGAAGGTCGATCGAAACGATGAACAGCGATCACACGATCGAGATCCGACGGCCAGATTAAACCGAGGTTTTAATTTACCCGATTTTCCTTTTTAATCTGCCGGCTGACAAAGTAATTGGGCCGGCCCATTACTATTCATACCATATTCTCTCGAAATTTCCTATTTTATTTATTCCGATTAAAGGTTTTGATTTATTTAAGGCTTTAGAAATACTCTAAAATTCCCATAAAATTCCCAAAAATATTTTGAGATATTCTGGGCTTAAATAAAATATTTTCAGAAAAACTTTATTTTGCAAATCTCTTTTATAATTATTTCTTGACCAAAAGATAATGTATTTAATTCCAAAGAATTCAAATAAATCTCGTAAAATCCAAATAAATTCAGAAAATTCACAAAATTCATATTTAGCAATAAAATAATATTAATTAATTGAAAAGCTGAAATTTTGGGATGTTACACCGCCCCTCTTGGGTGGTCCTCTCCGCCACCACGCAGATACCCGGGGTCCATATACTCCACAATCATGTTGACGTCAAGTCGAACTCTAGTGGCAAAGAGACTCTAAAGATTCCAGTAATTCATTGCAAATAGAAATCAACCATGAAGGGAGGAGTTCAAGGACTATCAAGTCAAGAGGAGACTTGCAAATCGGCAAGTGGTACAAGACTGAAAGATCATTGCCACCACAAAATTGATTCATAAGCCAAAGCCAACTTTCTCCTAGCTATTGGAAAAGTACGAGAGAGTAATAGGCCAAGTTATCCTGCACATTGGCTAGATAATCTGTACTGGCCCAATAACTTGGAAAAGGCTTACCAATAATACCCCTTTTGGCAATTCTGTTGGGAGAGGTGGTCAGCTCTACCGTCACCATATATATGTCCGATGGAACATTATCCTCGTCAAGGTGTCTGGCAACGACGATTGGTTAAAGATAGAATATCTAAGTCGATAAAAAGCCCCAGATGAGAATCATAAAAGATCATTCCATCAAATGATTTCCATGTCGATCCAAATGCAAGCGTGATCAGAAGAGGGGTCAAGTTCTACAGCCCAGGTCAAGCTAGCAGGAAAAGTACGAGAGCCGATTGAACCTAAACCGGTGGTGACATCTAGGCTTAATTGATCACAACATAGGTGACTTCAAAGGCTAAGGACCCAAGATGAGAGAGACTGAGGAAGAAAAATAAAGAGACCAAACGTTCAATGAGCTCTGCCCGATTAAAGTTGCTAGAAATGAGTGAAGGATAAAAGAGTCGGTTGAGGAAGAATTTGATTCATCCAATGATCTGGATTCACCTGTGATTCAGAATGATTCTCCACCTCTAATGGACATCAACATAGTGTTCACCTTGCTAACCGAATTCAAAACAAGGACTAAATCGACCAAAGAAATATTTGCTTAGTTGTGCTTGGGGGCTCAAGACATAGCTTTTAAAAAGCCTCAAGATGATCATCGGCATTTGAAGCCATTATATTTGAAGGGTCATATCAATGGCAAGCTGATATCAAGGATGTTTGTTGATAGAGGAGCAACCATTAATTTGATGCCATATACCACTTACAAGAAGCTGGGTAAGTCTAATGAGGGTCTTATTAAAACTAACATGGTTTTAAATGACTTCATAGGCGATCCCACTGAGACAAGAGGGGTTATGGTAACAGAGTTAACAGTTAGTAGCAAAACATTGCTGACTGCCTTTTTGTGGTTGACGCTAAGAGAAATTACATCGTTTTGCTTGGGTAAGATTGAATTCACACCAATTGCTATGTTTAGTCGACCATGCATTAAATGCTCGTCCAATGGAACTAGGATGAGGTCGAAATTATTCAAGCTAGCACATCCACTCATATTGCCATGGCAAGTTCAGATGCAAATTGGCAATATGAAGAAGCCAAGTGCATATCAGGTAAAGCACTTGATGATTGCGATTTTATCTGCATCAACAAAATAGGGCTTATTCCGATCAATGTAAGGCCAAGCACACTTGATCGAACGAATGAAATTTGGTAGTAAAGGATTTACAGGATAAAATATGAAGCTACCGACAAGCAACAGATAGCTATGAGGCCATTAAAGATTTCTAGAAAATCGAGATGTTAGGCCAAGGTTTCACGTCGACTGATTTGTTAGAGGAAGTCGACATAGGTAATGATAATAGGAAAAAACCAACTTTTATTAGTTCAAAATTAGCTACAGATTGTAAAGAAAAGTTGGTCAAAATATTAAAGAATTATAAAGGTTCTTTTGCATGGGAGTATCATGAGATATCTGGCATAAGTTGACAACTTGTTGAGCATTGGCTACATATAAAGCTAGGTTATCGGTCATTTAAATAATCTCCTAGATGATTTAATCTGGCCTTGTATACTATTATAAAAGAAGAGATCGAACAATTATTGGAGGCTAAATTTATCAGGCCTTGCTGATATGCTGAATGAGTTTCTAATATCATTCCATTCTAACTGTATATGTTGATTTTAGAGATTTAAACAAAGCTATACCAAAGAATGAGTACCGATGCCAATAGCGATATACTAATCGATGCTACATTAGGAAACAAGATTATTACTTTTCTCGATGGTAATGCTGGATATAACTAGATATTCATGGTAGAGACTGATATACCGAAGATAGCCTTTAAGTGCCCTGGTGCCTTAGGTTTATTTGAATGGGTTGTAATGACGTTCAACTCAAAGAACACTGGTGCAACGTATCAATGTGCCATGAATTTGATTTTTAATGATTTGACCAGCCATATTGTGGAAATTTACATTGATGATATTGTCAATAAATCCAAGGAGGATTTGCAACATTTGGCTGATTTGGAAACAGTGTTCAAAAACACAAAGATACATTGTTTAAAGATGGATCTCTATACAGGTGTGATTTTAGTGTGTTGGCTGGGCAGTTTTTGGGCTTCATGGTTGACGAATACCCATACCAGGGGATACCCCACAGCAAAGTATACATCTACCTCAAGATCGCATTTCTCCGAGTTATCTAGCCTCGAGTCCGGCTATAGGTGAAACCGACATGGCTCTCGCTCCTTACTGTAAGGGGTTGCCGAATCTTGTCGACGCGACGCCCGCCCCGACCGACCAGGCCGACACCTCCCAGGCACCTACTCCGACCCGACCCGCGATCGTACTACCACAAAGCTCGACCAGACCTCGACCGTGGTCCCCCAGTGTCTTGGCCTCACAATCTCGCACACGCCGCCAGATCCACGCCGAAGGGCCACCGCTGTACGGACGAACGGTAATATTAGGGACGGTTCCTTTCAAGGCAACCAGAGGGCAGCCTCAGCTAAAGCACCTATCTTTTCAAGACGCCAAGATCTCGATGACGCCAAAGGACGACGGCGCCCTCAAAAGGGCGCCGCCTGTGGTCTACCCACTCAGATGGGACACGCTGAGCTCGCTACCATCATTATCAAGACCGGTCAGAGATTTAATAGCCCGCCTGCCATCATGACCAAGACTAGAACACCAACGGCGCTTTTCCTTGTCTCTTTTTCAAATCTCGGTACCCGCCTCGGCCTATATAAAGGAGGCAGGCCCTTGGAGGAGGGGATAGATTTTTTTCCTTCACACGCACTCACGCTGAAGTTCGCCATGGCACCGCCTTTAGATTGCTCGGGGTTTCCGACTCGCCTTGGCGCCAGTTTAGGAAGGCCCTCCCGACTTCTTCTTCCCGAAGCGAAGCGCCAAGGGCCTCGTCCTTAGCCTCCATTTGCAATCTCGCTTGTTCTCGAGCTCAGGCAATTCAAACCGCCACCACTTAACTCGAAGTAGGGACATTCACCAACCAAGATAAATCTGAGACTTCTTTGGTCTAACCATTCGAGGAGAGGGAGCACGCGATCCTCTACTTACTTAATTTACTTGTCGGGTTATACTAAACACCGGTTAGCTTGGCGCGCAGTAGGGGATCTCGCCATCTTCGCGATCTCTCGATTCCCATTTTCCTCCTCGATGATTTTTTCACCAACGACGACGATTCAAGGCTAAGAATCGATCCGCTTTCGCCCTCGACTTCATCACCATCTCTACGGAGAGTTCGTGGCTCATCCTCGCCACTCTCCAGCGCGAAGGCGCCGAGCCTCGACTCCGCCATCCACACCCTCGGTGACTTCGGTTGGGGACCTGCGCGCTGGCCCCAAGGTGGGAGTCCGTTTACCGCCACGCTACCTCTAGTAGCGGTCCTCGCGAGTCACAAGATGGTGGCATTGCCCCCACAGCTCAAGACTCGTGGCCTGGCCGGCCATCTCGCCGACCTCCGCTTCACGATCTCATCGAGAGCCCCTCCCTCGATTTGGCTCAGACGGAGACACCTCCAAAGATGTTGTACCTCGTGAGTGCAACATGGTGGGGTCGGACGCCGCCACTACCTCTGCGGCCGAACGCCGCCTGCGTGCCGAGGCGCGGAGGCGGAACTCTAGCGAAGCGCACCGAGGCTCTCTGCCCGCCAGACGGAGCTCCAGCCGCAACGCGAGCAAACCGGAGGCTCAAGAGCTTGCTTGTCAAACTCTGACCGATCTGGAGCAAGGCAAGCTCTGGCCTTCACATGCACTGCGAAGACGCTGCGGCAGTTCAACAAAGAATGACCGAGGGTCGACGACCTCATCAGATTTCCTCGCTGCCAGAACGCGTCGCCACCGGTAATGTTATCATGCAGCATCCCCGAGCCAGAGGATCCGGGGGCTAAGGCCACCTACCAAAACCTCCGGGTCAGGAACGGCCGCGATCCAACAGTACTGCCTCTGTTTCCCTTCGCCGGGCTTCTTCCACACTGCCATTGCCGCTTCAGACCGCGGGGGCCTGGGCCAACGGCGCCGCCTCGAAGCGGCCCCAGCCTACTCGCGCTATCTTCGGCGAAGTCCGAATGTTCGTGGCACCGTGGGGACCAGAAGAAGACGGACGACGAGGCGGTCCAACACGGCCTGACAATGGCCGCCGCCGCCATCGCAGCCCGAGCCCCGACGGCAGGCACACGGCGTTCGACCGAAATCCGCCACTACGAACTTCCCCGCCAGATTCCGGCCCCCACCAACATAACCAAGTACACCGGGCCTCGAATCCTTGTCCGGTTAGAAGACTTCCGACTCAAGATGCAGGTATGAGGCGCCACGACGATCTCTTCACATCCAAGACTCCCCATTTACCTCGCGGATTCTCGCCGAGCATGGCTCGAGTATTTACCGCATAACGCCATCGAGAGTCGGGCCGACCTAAAGAGCGCCTTCGTCGGCAACTTCTGTGGCACTTACAAGCCCCAGGAACTCCTCGATCTCAAAAGTCGCAAGCAGCCTGTGGGAGTCTCTCCGGATTATATCCTGTTTCTCCCAAAGCAACGAAGCTCCCCGACATCACCAACGCCGATGTTGTCGGGCGTTTATCTTCAAGACCTCGCCGAAAGCCCCGGTGCATAAGCTGGTCATGCCAAGCCCAGACCACCAAGGAGCTCTCGACATTGCCACTCAAACACGCCTCCCGGGCGAGGAGGCATTGGGGCTATCTTTGACAAGGAAGGCTAAGCGAGAGGTCGCCTCGACGGCAGCTTCTCGACCGCCGACAAGAAGAAACGGGGAAGCAGGCGCTGAGGCCTCGTGGTCGCGGCAACCACCGCCTCGCTAAGCAAAGAAAAGGCTCGATCCGACCACTTCAAAATTGATGGACAGCCCATGTCCGCATCATGGGTACCCCGCCAAACACAAGTATAGGATCGCGAAACCTCAGGCTTTCATCTCCTAACCTCCGCACGGGTAAGGAAGAAGCGACTTCGCACCAGATGTCGAGCCCAACGAGGCGCCAAGAGTTCCTTTAACCCGATGGTCGCCTTCATGATCTTTGGCGGACCAACAAGCTACGCCAACAAACGCCGCCAGGCTTGCATTCGCATGAAGTCCACACGCCGCCCCGGCGTGCCTAAGTACCTTCGGTGGCCTGAGTCACCGATCACCTTCGACCGCAGTGATCACCCCGACACGCTCCGCACCCGAGGAGATATCCTTCCGTCGGGCCCCATTGTGGGACGAAGCGCTTTCCAAGGTGCTCATGGATGGCGGTAGCGTTTCAACATCTCAGACGCCGAGACCTTCGATGCCCTGGGATCCTCGCTCAAGTCTTCGACCGAGCAAGGCGCTTTCCACGCATCGCTCCCGGTCCGCAAGCCCATCCGCCGCATATCGACCGCCCAGAACCTTCGGAACTGAGCCAACTTCCGACCGAGACCTCACCTTTGAGGTCGTGGGGTTTCGCTCCTATCACGCCATCATGGGAGGCCATGTTATGCCAAGTTCATGGCGATCTCCAACTACACTTACCTCGTCAAGATGCCGGGTCATGGAGTCATCACCGTGGTCAAGATCCTTTCAGCTCGCCATAACCGCGAGAAACTAGTTGTGAGTGGCATCGGTGATCATTATGCTCGCCGAACTCGAGAATCTCCGGAAGGAGACCTCGGAATCCGCCCGACTCCAACAAGTCGGGTCCGGATCCTTCAAGTCCGCCGAGGATACGAGGAGGTCATGGTCGATCCCAAGATCCGACCAAGACCGCTTGATCGGGCCGCTCTCCCGCCAATAGGAAGGCGCTCGTCGACTTCCTCCGCGCCAATCGGATGTCTTTGCATGGAAACCTCTCGACATGCCAGCATCCCGCGAGAAGTCGCCGCAGCACCTTGAATATTCGCCCGCTCAAGGTCGGCCATCCGCCTTGCACCGCTTCGACGAAGAAAGGCGCAAGATCATCGGCGAGCAAATCGCCAAGCTTTTGGCGGCGGGGTTTATAAAGAGGTCCGCCACCTCAATGGTGGCCAACCCTGTCTTTGGTAAAAAGAAGTCGGGCAATGGAGAATGTGTGTTGATTACACGAGCCTCAACAAGGCATGTCCCAAGGACCTTTTCCATTGCCCCAAGATCGACTGTTGTCGACTCCACCGCGGGTGTGAATCCTCGTTTTTCCTGGACGCCTACTCGGGCTACCACCGATAGCGATGAAGGAGTCCGACCAACTCGCTACCTCATTCATCACCCCGTTCGGCTCGTTCTGTTATGTAACGATGCCGTTCGATCTGAAAAACGCGGGTGCTACATACCGATGTATGCAAACGTGTTTCGACGATCAGACGGGCGTAATATCGAGGCGACGTCGACAATATTATCGTCAAAACTAAGAAGGTTGACGACCTTTGTCGCCGACTTAGAGGAGACTTTGCGAACCTCCGGTTTTCAGATCAAGCTCAACCCCGAGAAGTGCATCTTCGGGTCCCTAAGGAAAATCGCCGGCTTCATCGCTCCGAAAAGCGGCATCGGGTTAATCGGAGAAGATCGCCGCGATCATGAAGATGGGTCCGACAAGAACTCAAGGAGTCCAGAGGTCGACGGATGCCTAGCGCCTTAAGCCGCTCCGCCTCCCTCGGTGAGCGCAGAATGCCGCTTATAAGCCGCCAAGAAGTCCGACCACTTCATCTCGACGCAGAAGCGCAGAAGCCTCAATCGATTGAAGGCGTTTATCTGATGCCCGGTGTTGGTCGCCTAACACCGAAGAATCGCCTTCCTCTACATCGCCGCCACGACCAGTCGTTAGCGCGGCGCCGTCAGAGAGCGATCAAGAAGGCCGCAGACTAAGGTGCAATGCCGGTGTATCATCATCAAGCACTCTCCGAGTCCAAGGCAGGTGACCTCAGTGAAGTCGCTTCACGCAGGCTCATCGCCAAGAGGAAGCTAGTCCACTACTTCGACCGCATCCCATCTCCGTGGTAACATCCATGCCGCCGGCGAGATCATTCAGAGCCGCGACGCCCGGAGAATAGCCAAATGGGCTCTTGAGCTCAACGGCCACGACATATCAGATGTCCCTGACGGCCATCAAGTCAGAGGGCCCCGCCGACTTCATCGCAGAGTGGACCGAAGCCCAGCGCCACCGCTACCAAGACCCCGAGCATCGACGATGTGCCGATGGGTCCTACACCAAAACGAGCAGGCTGAATCGCCCTCATCTCTCCACTTGAAACAAGCTTCAATACGCGATTCGGTTGCACTTCGACGCCACCAACAATGTCGCCAATATGAAGCGCCAGAATGGCCTCCGGATTGCTGCCGACCTCGGCGCGTGCCATCTCTACGTACACGGCGACTCCAAGCTTGTCGTCGACCAAGTCATGAAGGCTTCCGAGCCTCGCGACGATCGATGGCATGACACCGCCGAGGTACGAATTGGAGGAAAGGTTCAAGGGTTTGAACTTCACCATAGCTACTGCCGTTACAATGGGGAAGCCGACCACCGCCAACTGCTTCCAATGGGACCACCCCAGAAGAATCTTCGTCTCCGACTCTACAAGCCCACCGCTCGGCTTAGATTCTCCATCCGAACATCCGCCGACCAAGATGCATCCGTCCGCCCGACTCCGAGCGCTCAAGCCTGAGCCTTCGAGTCAACTCATGGCGATCGCCGCCGACTCCAACCGAGGAAACCTTTCATCGACCGACTAACCGACGGATCGCCCCGCTAATCCCACCGGGCCCTACCACCGATGGGCGTAAATCTTTTGTATCTTGGCCTGAGAAGACCTCTACAAGAGAAGCCTCCCGGTCCTCCGGCGCATCCCGCAAACCAAGGAAGCAACCGCTATTGGACATCCACGCCGATTTGCGACATCATGCCGCCCACGATCCTCGTGGGCAAAGCTTCGCCAAGGTTTTACCGCCAATCGGCGATGGCCGATGCCGAGCGATTGTTCGCACTTCACGGCGGGTGCCGCTTTGCTCGACAGACGATCTTCCCGCAAGAAGCCCCGCAGACGATCCCTATTACATGGCCGTTCGCCGCTTGGGGACTTGATCTGATCGCCCTTTAAGAAGGCGCCTGGGCTCGACACACCCGCTTGTCGCGGTGGATAAGTTCACCAAGTGGATAGAAGCTGTTTGCCGCCACCATCACTTCGGCCCAAGCGCCAACTTCTTCATGACATCGCTTATCTGTTCGAGTCCCAAACTCCATCATCACCGATAACGACACGCAGATTCACAGGAAAGAATTCCTCGAGTTCTCGCGACGACTTCAACATCGCGCCGATCGCGGTCATGGCCCATCCGCGACTAATGGCCAGTCGGCGTGCCAACGGCAAGATGATCCTCAAGGGCTAAAGCCGCGATCTTCGATCGGTGAAGAATTCAGCGGGGCGGTACCGAGAGCGCCTCCGTCCTTGAGCTGCGGACCACGCCGACCGATCGAATCGGATTCACACCATTCTTTTTGGTGTTCGGCGAAGCCGCTTTTACCCACCGACTGACTACTACAAGGCCATGATCGCAAGCTGACGAGGCGCGGGCTCGACAGCGAAGAAGATGCCATCGACCACCTTTTGACGGAAGCGCGATGTGGCTGCTGGCGATCGGCCAAGTATCGCCAGACGCGGCGTTACTATGATCGACAGTCGCGGACGATCCTTCAAAGATTGGCGACTGGTCTGCGCCAGTCCACCAACGCGGCAAGCATAAGCTATCCTCCATGGAAGGACCCTTCACCGTCAGGAAGTCCTCCAACCGGTACCTTTCGACTTAAAGACGCCGACGGCAACGTTGTGCCCAATGCATGGAATATCGAAAAGTTAAGGCGATTTTATCCCTAAACTTTACCCTTATTCCTGCGACTTTGGCCAAACCTCCAGTCCGGCGCGACGATCGATCACCCCGATCTTCGTGCGTCGCTCAAAGGATTCCCTACTTGTGTATTATCTCGAGATCGTGGCGCCAATCGAACATCGCGGGCCTATCTCGATGGTAACTCCTTTTGCCGAGAGCGCTTACTACCAGCGCCACGGCCACGGTCTCAAGTAGCGCGCCACGGTAAAAGGGGATAACCATAGGGACGGTCCTTTATCTGTTCGAGGCACGACTACGGCCAGCGTTTTCATCACTACCCTCGCTTCCTTTAAGGTATTCTGCTACTCGCCCGCGCTCACAGAACTTTAAGATTCCCAAAGACTACGGCCATCCAAAGGAAGTGCTTGTCACGAAGGAGAAAACGCGCAATGTAAGGCAAAATCCCCAAAAGTCGATTATGCAAAGCAGCGATATTACAAAAAAGAGAAGAAGAAGAGAGGCGGAGGAGCTTGAGCCATCTCCAGCTACGCTCAAAGGCCGCCTCGGCGGTGTCGTCGTCGGAGTCGCCGCCGCTCGAAGACGCCGCCACGGCCACCTTCTCCGCCACCGCCTCACCTCACCGGCTTGGTCCGCCCCTCGATCCCGGCAACGGTTGCAATCGGGTCGAAGGACGCCGCGGTAACACAAGACGCCAGAGCAGATTCCATCATGGCGCGGAGGCGCACCAACCTCGCGAGCGGAATGCTCATGCAGGGCGCGGGGCAAGTCGGAAAGGGCGTCGGCCGCCTAGGTAAGGCGGAAGGCGTACCCCGACGGAGTAAGCTCCAGAGGCTCCGGCAGCCTCACCCCCAGAGACTCCAAGCTCATGCCTATGTTCTCAAAGGCCCAATGAGCAGGAGAGGATGCCCTTCCATGAGGCTAGTTGTTCACAGACATCGAGCCGAGGTCCTCCACGGTGGCCTCACCGGGCTCGCCAAGGACGACGCGTCTTCACGCTTGCGGGCGAGCTCTTCCTCGAGGGCGGCGACACGAGCCCATTCCGCCGCCACCTCCTCGCGCTGCGCCCCTCACGATCGGGTCTGCTTGCCGAGCAAGCACTTCGCCCGAGCGGCGCATCGTGGTAGCCCACGACACTAAGGAAGCATCCAGTCGCGTCGGTACGGCCAATATACTAGCTGCCCGCTACCGTCGAGAAGCGATGGCGATGCCCTCCCATCGAGCCGCCGGCAGCAGTACGGCAGACGGTTCGCTAGAACCAGAGCCAGTAGCACTGATCAAAATGGCAAGCAGGTCAGCATTAGCAACAAGAGGAAGACCGGAGCCATCGCCAGGACGAACAAAGAAGACTCACTCCGAACGATGGTTCTGGATACGGAAGAACGACGAGGGCAATACGAGCCCTCCCTTCAGACGATTCGCGACAGTCGGCAAAGACGGATCTCTTGGAACCCGACCCCAGGGGGTCCGCCGCTGCCTCCCGCTTGCCGGCCCGCCGATCGTTGCCGCCGCTCGCCATCGACGCCCTTGCCTCCTGATCCTTCTCCTCTTCTCGACAAAAGGCAAAAGTGGAACAGAGGGCGAGGGGCGAATCTGCGATAGTGGTTCTTTCCCACCGCACTATATTTATAGAGCCGGGCGGAGTGGTCGGCGGAGTCGCCGGGCGGCGTGACGACGGCATTAATCGTGATGTCCCGCGACGACGGCGTTTCTATCCACCCTCGCCGCATTAAAATGCGACGTGGACGTTGGAGCGAAGGACGCTTTGTCGGCCGTGGAAACGCGCAACCCTTCGATTGTTTGACACAGCCGGGTGCGTCGCCAATGGGCGCCAAGCGATGTCCGGATGGGTCGTGGTGGCCCCAAGTAAAGGTCTCGGCCGCCACAACACCTCCCGCATCCGAAATAAAAGATAAGGCAACCTTTTCCTTAAATAAATTTTTTCGTACTCGTTTTTTCACTTCAAGTCCCCACACACCACCCGGGGGCTACAAGCTCGCGTATTTTTACGAGTCGGGTGACCGAGTCGGCTACGAGGACCTCCCTAGCGGTAGCCCCCTCGACCCGAGCACTACGACCCACGCCCCAGCGGCTACGGTTGCGAAGTAGTGCTCTGTGGAAGAGGGAGGTACCCGTGCGGGGTGACCCCAAGCCGGTCGGGAACACTCGCCTCATGGAAAGTCTTGGCTAACCCTCACTATCCGAGCTTTCCTAAGAAATGTCCACACGGTGACCAACGCTTATGTTACCCCCGCGGTTTTCTAAGTCACGGTCATCATTCATGGAAAGCACGGGGGATGGGAATCGGACCAGCATCCGAATAGCCATTTGGTTCCCCCCACGATGGTAACCCTTTCGACCTAGTCCATGACATTTTGCAGGAGCGGGAATCGCAGAAAGCAAGGGAGCGGCGATGACGAAAGGTAGGAAAACACCCTAGTCCTCGTTACCCCAAATTTATAGGTGCCTACCGAATCACGTGCTGGCTGGATACACATCGACCGACCGTTTGCCGATCGGGCGCGTGTGTCCGCCACAAACACCACGACGAGCTGCCAAGAAGACGCATCAGCCCCCGATCATTTTGTTTCAGATTTAATTCCCACACGCACATTAAATGCTTGTAGATGTCGAGGTGTCGCTCGGCAACGCCTGCGACCCTAGATCTTGCCTCCCGGGTCGGCTCAAACCGACCCAAAGCAGCACGAAGTCCACTGTGCCCTTGCACCTCGAGGTGGCGAGAAGGCTTGAGTGCTCGGCAATAAGACTCTGCCGCTGGTCCCAAAGGCAGATCCACCAGATGGATCCTCGCGAACCCCGGCAGTAAACGAGCAAGGGCGAATTCAAGGCTAACCCTCGGTGGGTCTTTAGTTGGGTCGGCTGACGACCCAATCGCCTTAGTTCGTGGTCCGAGACCATACTTCAAACTCTCCCACGGAGCCTCGAAGGGCAAGAAGCGGCCAGTGCTTCGAAGTTACGAACGGCCGGGTCCCAGACGGATTGAGTAAAGAAATGTTTTTATGGGTCGCTTCAGTGGTCGGACACCGACGATCGATCGCCGGAGGTCGCTTGACCTCCGTGGCCTACTCGGATAACCCGCTTGTAGCTCCACGAGCACGGTGTTCTACCGACGAGGCAAACACGCGTCGCTCACCCTCCAGTCCCACACTGCGGACGGGCGATACGTGAGATCAACAGCGGCCTCTCCTCTCTTAGATTGCCTCGCCCGACGAGGACTCGAGATGGACGCCCTACGCCCAGCTACGGTGTAAAAATGGCACTAACGCGTCTAGCTGCGACGTTAAACGAGCATTCGGGAACCGGAACCTCCCGCAGAGGCATCCGGACCTCCCTGCCGACCACGGCCGCGTCTAGCTGCGACGTTAAACGAGCATTCGGGAACCGGAACCTCCCGCAGAGGCATCCGGACCTCCCTGCCGACCACGGCCAAGGTTTAGCTTCGACGTTAAACGAGCATTCGAATCGAACCTCCCACAGAGGCGTCCGGACCTCCCTACCGACCACGGCCGCGTCTAGCTTCGACGTTAAACGAGCATTCGGGAACCGGAACCTCCCGCAGAGGCGTCCGGACCTCCCTGCCGACCACGGCCGCGCATCTAGCTTCGATGAGAAACGAGCGACCTGCGTAAGGCACCCATGCCGACCAACGTGGTCACGCGTCAGGCTGGTTTTTGTTTTCGACGCAGAAGCCCCGACTAGCTCTCCGACCGCCGGGGCTCGGGTTAGACCCACCGGAGGCCGCAACACACCAGTCAAAACATCGACCATTGGTTGACTCGACAAAACAGACGCCCTTCTCGTGAAGACTGTTCTCTTCGCGCCACGCCGCCCATACCGCATTTAAACGGAAGGTCCCTCCAGAACGCCAGAGCCAGATCGGCCCTGGGGCTCTTGACGAATACCCATACCAGGATACCCCACAAAGAAAGTATACATCTACCTCAAGATCGCATTCGAAGTTATCTAGCCTCGAGTCCTGCCATAGGTGAAACCGACATGGCTCTCGCTCTTACCGTAAGGGGTTGTTGCGAATCTCTGCCTGACGACTCGCCGCCCCGACCGACCTGTGGTCGACACCTCCATGAGCACCTACTCGACCGACCCAAGATCGTACTACCACAGTTCAGACCAGACCTCGACTGTGGTCCCCGCAAGTCTTGGCCTCACAATCTGCCACGCCGCCAGCCCACGAGTGGGCCACCGCTGTAACGGACCTTAACGGTAATATTGGGGCGACGGTTCCTTCCCAAGGCAACCAGAGGGCAGCCTCACTAAAGCACCTATCTTTCCAAGACGCCAAGATCTCGACAGCGCCAAAGGACAGAGCGTCGCCCCGAAAAGGGCGCCGCCCAGGTCTACCCACCAGATGGGACGCTACTGAAGCTGTCTACCATCATTATCAAGACCGGTCGCGAGATGAACAAAATGCCTGGCCATCATGACCGAAGACTAGAATGCCCGAACGGCGCTTTTCCTTGTCTCTTTTTCAAATCCTCGTGTACCCTGCCCCCTCGGCCTATATAAAGGGAGGCAGGGCCCTTGGAGGAGGGGGATAGATTTTTTTTCCTTCACACGCACTCACGCTGAAGTTCGCCATTGCACCGCCTTTAGATTGCTCGGGGTTCTCGACAAGGTCGGCGCCAGGTTTAGGAAGGCCCTCCCGACTTCTTCTTCCCGAGCGAGCGCCAAGGGCCTATCCTTAGCCTCCATTTGCAATCTCTGTTTGCTCCCCGAGCTCAGGGCAATTCAAACCGCCACCACGAACTGGAAATAGGGATATTCAGCCCGAACCAGTATAAATTTGAGACTTCTTTGGTCTAACCATTCGAGGAGAGGGAGCGCGCGATCCCCTCTACTTACGAATTTACTTGCCGGTTATACGAAACACCAACAATGGTTCATAAAAGAGGGATTGAAGTTAATCAAAAAAGAGTCAAAGCTATAGCCAAAACTAAACCACCAGTATGCAAGAAGGATTTACAGAAATTGATCAGCAAAATTAACTATTTACGGTGATTTATTTCAAATTTATCTAGCCATATTAGTTTGTTTACTCCATTGTTAAAATTAAAGGATAATAAGGATTTTTTTCGGGAGCCGATCAGTAGAAACCTTTCGAGAGCATAAAGGATTATTTATCCAATCCTTCAGTTTTAGCCGCACCTCAAAAAGGTATACCATTCAAATTATATATATCGGCTGAAAAGGTGACTATTGGAGCTATTTTGGCACAAGAGATTGATAGAAAAGAGAAGGTTATTTTCTACTTTAACCGATAGTTGATTGATGTGGAAGCTAGGCACCCTTTTGTAGAAAAACTTTGCTTATCATTATATTTTGCTTGCACAAAGTTAAGATATTATATTTTAGCATCGACTTGTAAGGTTATTTGTAAAACTGATGTGTGTGTGTGTATATATATATTGTCAACTCCAATTTTGCAAGGACGACTTAGTAACTGGGCCTATACGCTCATCGAGTTTGATCTAACTTATGAATCAGCTAAAGCAGTAAAGGGTCAAGTAATTGCTAATTTTATAACAAGGCATTAAACTAATACAAATGCCGATCTAGTATCTATTGCCCCTTGGCAATTATTTTTGATGGATCAGTATATCAAGAGGGCGATGGTATCGTAATAGTGTTGGTTTCACAAAAAGGGTATAATCTTGAGTTCGCATTCAGGCTAAATTACAAATGTTCTAATAATCAAGCCAAGTACAAAGCATTGCTTAAAGGCCTATAGCTACTTGATAATATTGGAGTTTTTTGTTGATGCCCATAGTGATTCTTTGTTGATGGTCCAACATATTAAGGGAGGGTATAACTATTACGATGAAATTTTAATCAAATACTTGGAACAATGTCTCACTATGACTCATTCACTTCTTTTTCCATGAGTCATGTTCCTCAGTAGTTGAATGACAAGGCTAACTTGCTAGCCAAACAAGCATCGGGCTATAAAGTTTTTAGCCAACTAGAGGGATTTGAGCCAATTAAAAAGATGACAATGTGAATTACCACCAATGATTGCAGGACAAAGATAGTGGAGTATTTGGCTGATCCCTCAAAACCTACTAATCGGAGAATTAGGCGACAAGCTTTGAAGCATGTTCTCTTCGATAAAATACTTTATTATCGTACTATAGTGGGTTTGTTGCTAAGATATCTTGAAACCGAAGAAGCTAAGGTAGTTATGGGAGAAGTACATAAAGGTATTTGTGGATTCCATCAATTGGCTCATAAGAGGAAATGGTTATTAAGGCGTACTAGGTATTTTTGGTGATAATGTTGGAAGTTTGTTTCAAATATTATAAGGGGTGCTAGACTTGTAAAAAAATTTACAATGTGCAATTGGCTCCAGCATCGTCTTTGCATCTAATTATCAAGCCTTACCCATTTAGAGGATGGAAAATAGATGTAATCTAATAAATATTTCTGATGTCAAGTAAAGGCCATAAATTTATATTGGCCACGACCAATTATTTTCTAAGTGGGTTGAGAAAATCTCGCTTAAAAAGATTACGAGTGTTGAAGCCATCAGATTTATTACCATGACCAATTATTTTCTAAGTGGGTTGAGAAAATCTCGCTTAAAAAGGTTACGAGTGTTGAAGCCATCGAATTTATTACAGAGCATATTATTCATCAGCTTGGAATACCACAGACTATTATGACCGATCAAGGCACTATGTTCATGTCCGTTGAGTTTCAAGGTTTTGCCAAAAGTTTGGGTATCAAGCAATTAAATTCATCGCCATATTATGTTTAGGCTAATGGTTAGGTTGAGTTGTCCAACAAAATGTTAATCAAGTTAATCAAGAGGAAGATTGAGGAAAAACCAAAAAATTGGCATATGACATTATCGAAGTCGTTATGGTCCTATCGGCTTGTGTATCATGGTGCAACCAAGTTATTGCCTTACTAATTAGTCTATGGACAAAAGATTATTTTGTCCGTGGAGATAAATATCGACTTGATACCAACAACTAGACAAAATGGTTTGTCGACTCAAGATTATAAAGAATTGATGATCAACAATTTGGATGACTTGGCGGAATTACATTTGCATGCACTGGATCAGCTCAAAAAGAATAAGGCAAGAGGACAAAAGTTTACAATAAAAAGATAATACCTAAGTCATTTTGTGAAGCCGATTTGGTTTGGAAAACTATTTTTCCTATTGGCTTCAAAGATAAACAGTTTGACAAGTGGCATCCAACGTGGGAAGGATCATATAAGATTCATCGGCTCGTATATGAGAATTCTTATATTTTAGAAATGTTAGAAGGTGTGGTGTTTTCTAAGATGATTAACGTTAAGAAACTAAAGAAATATCACCTAAGTGTTTGGGTTGGATCTTAATCGGCTAAGGATAGCTATCAATCATGAAAGGCTAAATTAAATTGTTGCAATTAATTATAGCTATAAACTAAAAGTAAACTACAACCGATTGCACACATCGCACTTAGTAGAAAAGGAATAAAGCATAAAATAAATCCATTAAATAGACAATTATAAATATTATAAAATATTCAAAGTATTGTTTTAGGATAGCCCCCATTACAAGCATTTGAGATACAATTTTGGGACAAGCTGATTATGTTCCTGAATTGTTAAGCTTGGCTCCCAGGGCCGACAATGCAACAACAGCCTTAGCTATAGTTTACTCCATGTCGTCAAGGATCCTTTCGTCTTCTACAGTGCTTCCCAGCATGGGAGTAACTTTAGCCGACTGCTTCTTTACTTCGCAATAGCCAAATCAAGTTCTAGCTTCTGGGCCTTCATAGCTGATGTAGAGTCCACTAGCATCTGCTGGCCTTCAGATATTTGCTTGTTGACCTTAGCCAGTTCTGTTTCAAGAAACTTTTTGGTGTACTCTAATTTTTGAGTCGCTTCTTTTTAAGCTTGAGGGATTTGGCGTCTTCATCAAGTTTGGCCTTGGTGTCGGCTATCATCTTGTCCAGGAGTGTTTGGTCTTCTCATTGAGCTTTTCTATCATCGACTTCAGCTTTTCTATCATCAATATGGCAACATTCAATAATGCTACCATCGCTTATGGGGGTAAATCGGCTTGGACCGTGGCCATTGTGTCTCAAAGTGGCTAAGTGTTTTCAAGCAATTTAGTCGATGGTGCAAGCACAAGGAACTGATGTTATTGTTCAGCCTCTCCGTCATGCTTGGAGGCAATGTTACTGCAACTGATGCATCCTTAGAAACACTAAGGATCTGTTCGATTTCCATGAGATAGTTGTCTATTGCCATCTCCTCGTCATCTTCCAAATCTAACAAGGTGAAACCCAACTTGTCAGTGAGGGAGTCCGTCAGCTTGGCAGATTCCAAGGCAGTAGGAGTAGGCGACGTCGGCTGAGATGATGGTGGAGGAAGCTCAAACTCGATGGCTGGCAGATCAGCCAGAATGTTGGCCACTTGTGTGGTAGGAGAGAGCATATGTTGCAAAAATAACATTGTTAGAAATTATCAAAAAGAAATTTGATAAATTGATGATCACGGATACTTCCCTATCATAAGCCGATCCATGGGGAATGGTGGGCCAACCCCTCGTTGGTAGGAGGGTCTTTGAAGGTAACAACCTTCTTGGTTCGACCACATTTCTTTTTTGTTAAAGGATAAATTATGAGTATCAGATTACAAACCAAGTTATGGAGAAATTAGATTATAAGTCAATGAGTGCAGGCTTACTTGGTTGTTGCTTCTCGTAATCTGAAAAGTAAGGGCTTGGACACCAAGGGTACCCGATGAGCACCCCGCAAAACTGTCATAGCAGGGCATGACCGCTTGCTGGATTGGCCAATGCCTGATGAGTCAACTAGTTTCTTTCCTACCACCTTGGTCTGCAAAGTTGAGAAATGCCGGTTAGTAAACGCTATGAAATGCTTGAAGATAATTGATGGGCAAAATCTAAAATTAGTCGATACCTCATCGATAATATTAACTATAATTAAGTTAGTATAGCCTGATGTGCTAGCACTGCTGCTAGAGCTTGAGCCACTATTAGTGGAGCTAGTGGATGCAGACTCAACAGGAAGCAGGTCCGGAAAAAATTCAGCTATCATAGCCGATATAGTACGCTCCATAGAAAACAAAATCACGTAAATGGCTGACCACCAGTTGGTAAAATTGCCTGCCCTCCAGGCCAGTAAGACGAAGTGTGGCAGGTTTTGAAGTTGGAGATCATCAGCAATGTGCAAGGCAATATTGGCACTAGATAGACTGCGAAGCCTATCCCTTGGCCTGATCCGATTGAGAATCTAGAAACTTGGACATACTTGGCCAAATCCTAGCTATCTAGCATACACAAATGGATGGTATAACTCGTATGAGGGCTGATAAGTTCGATTTCTTGTGTGTAAGCCGATAGATAGCACACTTGGAGATATAAATTTTTGTACATGTCCAATGTTTCTGTAGGCATTTTATCACTATCGGCTACAGCTGATGAAATGATGGCCAGGGATAGCTGTTGGTTTCCTTATAGCTGAAAAAATTATTCTAACTAAAGTATGTTTGATTGAGCTGGAAGAAAAAGGTCAGAAATTTTCTTGCTCTGATGGGAGTGAGTCTTGGTTGGGTGCAGGAGCAAAGGATAAATTTTCCACCGAAAGATCAGTTATCTCTAAAACCAGGCTCTTGGCTTTCTGGAGTTCCTTCTAGAGGGAAGGGAGTGATTTCAACTAAATCAGTATTAAAGGGTCAACTAAAGATGCAATATAGCCGACCTGTATAAACCATAAGGGGCCACCGACATTACCAACTAAATACTGGCCCAACCCAATGAAAAGTCGATTGCAAATCACATGCATCATCTAATATATTGCTCCTAGGAAAAGCTTCCCTAGTGCTAGCCGACGGCCCTCAATTAGGTGTTCTGCTATTACTTGATGCACTTGTGTCAACCCAAGTGATGCCCTATAGAACAGAAAACAATCCAGTCACATGTTTAGGAAGGCAACATACTCCTTGTTCGATACTAGGCTGACTCCTTGGTTACTACTGATATACTTATTCCAGCCTTCTCCCATAGAATGGATCATTTTATGTTGGGGTTTGGCGCTAAAAGCCGATATCTAATCCCTGTTTGGCCTCAAGCAGCAGAGTTGTGCCATATCTAGGAGTGTCAGGCCGATTGGGCCAATTATAAACATAAACATATTAAGTGTGTCCAACCAAAAATAGTAGGTCGTGACCACTAAGGGCTCGTTGGTTTCTGAGTTGGCTAATGACAATGGAAGGCACTAAGTTATTCCCATTCTTTCCTATATTAGCCTCTTCTAGGCTGCTATCCAATTATACCAATTTCTCTAGCCTTTTAGTGCTGGTGGCCAAACCCTAAAGCTTTTACTCTATCCCTCTATTTTATACTCGAGAACCGATAAGGGAAGACGGAGTATATCTTTTTCTATTACGGCCGATGGGTTAGTATTTCCTAATGGTCCTAAGTAGTGCTGATTGTTGTTGTTGGGTATTGGCATGAGTACCTGGTTAGGATCCATTGAGCAGATATGATAAAAAGTTGTGCTAGCCGATGAAGATTGCTGAGCAAGATGTGAAGTGCATGGAGTCGAAATGAAGCCGATAGCATAGGGTATAAGAGCTTGAATACGTGAAAATGACGAATGAATGGACCTTATATTTATAGGGGCTAAAAGAGGTGAAATGGCGAGAAGTTTTTTCGACAGGATGTGAGCTGTTAATGGAAAAAATATGCGTCTCAAGATTTTATGGTGCCATAAATAGAGCGGTTACCAACATTAACATTGTGCCAAGCTGATGGAGAAGATTTTTGGAAGATAGCATATTATCTCCAAAAAATAGGAGGTATATGTTAACACCAGAATTTGATAACGCATGGCTAATTTATTAGGCTAAGAATAAAAGGGATATTTTTTATCGATATCGGTTAAAAATAAAAAAGCTAAATTAAAGATAAAATTATGACCGATATTGATTTGAACATGGGAATTTTGTCCGTATAAAGGCCGATACACATCATGGTTGATAACGCATCGGGTAAGGATACGATCAGCCAATGCACTATAAAAGATGGTCAATGGCGAGCTAGAAGAACAACCTCAATCATCAAACAACTCGCATTTACTTTCTTTTATTTTCCTGACAACTAGGAGTAGCTCTCTAATTTAGCATTTCCCTTGTAATCCGATTTTGATCAATAAAGTTGTGCATCACCGATTATTGATCATCTTCGATTGTGCCAATTATGTTTGATTTTCTCTGATGTTGTTGTGCATTGTCTTTTTCGGGAAAGTCTACCTTTACTTACCATCTAATCAGTCCTAATCGGCTGTTTAGACTTATCATTACCCTTAATTTAATCGGATTCTTAGCTGTTCCGATTGTTGTACTAGATCGGTTTTGAATATATTTTTTCCATCTATCTTATCGATTGTAAGATCAAATCGGTTGGCACATCATGAACCAATCTGAACCAGGCGTTCTCATGTGTTTGGGCTGTCAATCTGTCGTCATATTTTTTGGCGCAACACCAGCAATCAAAAATTTGGAAGAATACCTACCAGATTCACGGGAAAGCAATATAGGAAACACATATCCTGAGAATTTATCAGATTCGAGATCAGATTATCAATTTTTATTGTGAATTAGCATCGTAATAGATGTAAAAGGGGCAATAGAGCTAGGAGGAAATTGTTTCTACTTTGTTGTCTGACATTGCAATTTTTTCTCTTTTAGAAGGAAATGTAGAATATCGAATACTTATTTTAACTGTACAAATTGCCGTATTTGGATCTTAACACCCTTTATTTCCATGCATACTCGGATGGTTCAGATCCAATAGTACCAAAAGAACATGCTGAGCCATGGGTGAGATTTGGTTTACTAATGTGAATATATTCCTTCAAAATTTTGCACGCACCATTCAATTGATTTCCCTTTTCACAGGACTACACCCAAAGCGATTATCATGTAACTCTCCCACTGAGGAGGCCCAACTCTGGAAATCCTGGTATCTTTCTGGTGATACAGGGTGCTTGATCTTCACGACGTAGATCAATAATAACTTGCACACTCTCTTGATGAATACTAGCTGATCCCTTATGCTGTGGGCTTGCAATTCTTTAATTCGCCAAGACCACTGTGTGTTAAACTTCACGGACACACAGTAAAGTATATCGATCTCTCAATTCCCAGTGGAAAGGCAGAATGATCTTTAGAAGAAGTTACCCAATTCCCCTCTCTATGTGCATGCAACAAGGAAGAACAAGCGAAGAACACTAGTAGATGCAAATGCTATCTTATTAATTTGGTGTCTCTTTTTTTTATAATGTCAGATGAGAATACAGAGGGGAAAACATAGACTTTGTCAGTGTTCACGCGCATACCTAGCAACCGATGTGGGTAATGTTCACACGTACTATAGCACGAAAACAGGGATTCGGTGCTGCAGCGCCGAGAGTCCTGTGTGCACATCCTGAGAGTATCACTGACTGTTCATTTTCTGTACTCATTGTTCATCGATACTGTAGCACCCTGCTATTTCCGGTGAAACTTCTCCAACGCCTTCATACTTAACAACAAAGCAAACACCTATAATTAGGTAGCACAAAAATCTCATATAAAAAAGGAAATCGACGAAGAAGAAGATTCACCTGTTATTGTATAGTTATTATCCTAGAGCTAGTGATGTCCTGATCATTTGGTCCTTCCAATCTAAGTGGCAATAATCTAAGTGCCAAGATGATGGATTAACGGCAGCAGAAGAACTTGGCTAATGGTATGTGTTGTGGCATGGTTCCGGAATTTTGTCTTTTTTTTTTAAGAAAACATTTTGTCATTTCTGGCTCCATGCGTTGTAGTAAACTTGTTCTATTGATTGCTGTGTTGACAGGATCGGTCGGGCACATCACAGTTGCTCTTTTTCCGGTTGCCTGCATCTCTTCCTTTACCAAAGAAGGAATCAGTTGCAGAGTTAAATACAGGCTCCGAAGATAATGAAGAACCTGCAAGCACCGGCTCCAATGACGCCTGAGGAAACAAGACCATCATCACACCCCGGCTATAAACTGAAAGAGCTGCCGGGAGGTTTCATGGGGAAGATACTCGTACTTAAGAGCAGTAAAGTGAAGAAGATCGGAGGTGCGTCCTTTGATGGGAGTATTATTTCTGCAAGTTTCCAGAAACGTAAACGTGAGGTCATAGCTTGATCGGAGGTCTGTAAACGTGCCGTCGTAGTTTTTCTTATAATCGTCGTTCATCCTAATCGTAGTACAGGATTCAGGTTCACGATTCGCTACTTTTTCTTATAATTTCGGCTGCGAACACGAACCATGTACTCTAAATTGGTTCAGATTTGACGAATCTGGTTCGTGATTCGTGGAGATTTAGAACGAATCCGGTAACTACGCGTGCGGTCGTAACCCCCGGATGCTGACTACCTGCTGGATTCTATTGACACGACGGTAGCATAAGCCTGTGCCGCGTGCACGTCATGACCATACAAGCCATTGCGTGAGAATTTTGTTCGTTCTTCAGGAGAGCAACCTGCGGGTTTGGTTGCACTTTCAGTTTCAGGCATCAATCTTAGTTTTCTCAAGATGGCTATTTTCAGTTCTCTAGGGAAATACACATCGAATAACAAGGAGTCAATCAGTCACAAATTAATGGCAGTAGAAGAACAGAATGAAGTTACGGTTTTGATTGCGTAGATAAGCTCTCCGATGGAGCGATTCTGTGCCCTCCGCTGATCTTTTGGTCAGGTTTTCTCAGTAAAGCGAAGATACTTACTTTTGGAAGCATGTGATTTTGCCTTGAACTTTACATGCGTGGCAAGAGAAATGCCTCGATTGTATCTAACAAACCATGCTGTTTATTTGCTTGATATAAAGAAAGGTCAGAGAAGATGCAAAGTGTCTTGAAAAATATGACCGTTCCCTGCGCCGACTGTCGCCCCGGCAGTGGCGACCACCTCCGACCTGGCCGATCCCTCCGCCCTCCCCTGCGGCCCCGCCGGCCGCCCTAGCCGCCTCCAGCAAATCCACCTCCCCTAGCCCAAAGCCCCTTTCCCCCAAATCCCCACCCTCCTGGGTCTCCTCCTGCTCCAGATCCGGGAGGCTCGACTTGGGTTCCCCCGCTGATTCCGACGACCTTGACTCCCCCCTCTCCAGTCCGGCGCGTCTGGGCTCCGGTGATGCCTGCGCGCCCCGCGGCTTGCCCCCCTACCCGGCCTCTAAGCTCGGGCCGCGCCCGGCGGCTCTGGACTGCGTTCTGGCCCCTGTTGCTCCGAAGCTCCTGTTGGCTGATCCTGTGTGCTCCCAGGCCCGTGCTTTAATTCCGTCTGCATTCAAGGCGGATATTACTCTGACGTCGCTTCACCGGCCGGCTCTCCGCTCCGGGTCTCCCAAGCCCGTACCTGCCGCTCCTGTGTCTCATCCTGCCAAGCCGCCGCGCAATCCCCCCAAACGATCCGCTGCTGCTCCGGTCTTGGAACTCGGGCAATCTGCTGCTATCGCTGGCCAAAATCCTTGGCAATTAGTGAGACCCAAGCGCTGGTGGCGGACGTGCGCCAATACTACAAGAGGCTCGCATTCACTCCTCCATCAACGCTCCCCACCCACCGCCTCCACAGCCCCTTCCTCCCATCCGCTTTTTAACCCGGCCTGGGCTAAAGCCTTCAGGGGGCGCTGTTTTCGCTGCCTCGCCACTGACCATAAAGTCTCAAGCTGTCGTGACCCAGTTCGGTGTGTCGTCTGCCGAAGAAATGGCCATCGGGCACGCAATTGCCCCCGCCGTGTGACGCCCCCTCTGCGCCGACCACCCGCCATGGCTTTGTCTGCCTGCCCGGCAGATCGGCCGCTTCGTGCCTCTTGCACGTTCACCTCGACGCAGGCCATGGCGGAGGATGCTGCGAACCTCAGCCAGCACGCCGTCCTCCTCACGGTCACTGGCGACCGCTCCTCCTCAAATACCTCCAACACCTACAAGGCTGCCAAAGCAATTGAAGCCAAGGTTGCTATCCCCTGGGTTGATATGCGTGTCACGCGCCACACCCCGGAAGACTTCTTGGCTTGGTTCGACTACCCAGCTCAGCGGAATGCGGCTGTTCGCGCGAAGCATATTGAATCTGGCGGCTGTGGTTATGCGATCACGCCCTGGTGCCCTGATGCTTCGGCGCCCTCCTCCAAGATGTTCACCGTCTTGCTGGGCCTTGAGGACTCCTCAATGCTTGCAACCTTTGCGAAGCCCTTGGGTGGTCTTTGGTCGGTGCCGCGTCGATCGGCCGATCGCCAGTCGCGCAGGCGTGAAGCTACCAACATCTTCTGGGTCTGGGTTTGGGTCCCTAGCCCGGACGTCATTCCCAGGTGCATTGCCGTCTCCATCTTCCCCGACAATCGTAACGGCAGGGCGCCCAGGGCCTGGCAGGGTGCCTCGGGTGAATCTCCTCCACGCTCTGAACCGCCGGATGGTTCTTCCCATGAAGTTCTCGTGCATCTCGATGTCACTGAAGATTTCTCGCCCCACCTGCGCTCTGATGACCAACCGTGGCCAGTGTCCCGCTCCTATGACTGGACGATGGGCGTGGTTGATGGTGCTCCGCCGCCGCGCTCTTCGCGTCGACCTGATGTCCGCTGCCGTCTGGGGGACCGTCTCGGTCCACGCCGCCCTGATGAGGACGATGATGATGATGATGCTGGCCGCCGACACCATGACCATCGTGACCGACGTGACTATCGTGCTTGGGCGGAGCCTTCTTCTGGACGCCACCGTTCACGTCAAAGCTCTTCTCGCCGTGATCAAGGTGGCCGTCGCTCACGGTCGCCCCGTCGACGCCAGAACGCCGACTCGTTCCATGATGCTTCGGGCTTCCACCTGGCTGTCCTCCGATCCTCACGAGAGGCTGCGTGTGCTCAAAGCATGTCCGACCACTGGGGCCCTCTGCGTGTCGGTCGTTCCCCTCTGAGATGTGGCGTCATTTCCAGCCATCTCCATTCGAGCTCCCCCCGGCGTGCCATGCTTGTCGCTGCATCAACTACTGCTTCACCCGTGCTGGAGCCTCTCCTTCAGGAACCTGTCCCAATGGAAATTTCTTCAGCTGCTGAGATGAGCTGCAGAGATTGCCCTCTCGCGCCAGGGCATGGACGGGGATGCCCTTCTTTGCTTTGCTGACGTCCTTGCTGCCTCCCCTGACCTGCCGTCCAGACGCGACCCCATGCTCCTGGAGGCTGCCCTTCTTGTCTTTGCCGCAGTTACTGGGTGCATGTGCTCCCGGCCAAGACCTTGCCGACCACAGGGCAGCGCCTCCGAAGCTCTGCGTCTGCCGGCTCTGCTGCTATGGGCCATCTGCTATGCACGCATGCTGTCTTGGACGATGCCGACCAGATGGAAGGCAATGCTGACTGCGCCAAGCTCTTCCTCCAGGAGACTTTCTGTCAGCCTTCTCAGCCGCTGCTTATGGCGCCCATTGGCGGCACTCCTGCTGCCACGCCGATGGCCCAGCCTCCTCTGCGGCGCTCGGGTGGGCTGCGCCGCAGCCATCGTTTGGCGTCAAAAGCTAAGCCTGTTCCAACGGCGAAGATGGCGCAGGAGCTTCTGGCAAGGCGCCTGGGGTTCTGCTCTCCAAAATCAAAGAAGGTGGCACCTGCTGACTTGTGCAAGCTCGTCTCCATGTTTGATGCTCCTCTGACCAGTGACTCCATTGCTGCCCTCAAGACTATCTGCAATATTGACGACAAGACCTTGGAGATTATGAAAGCCATTAAGCCGCCCCATGGAGATGTTGCGGCCTCTGATGAGAACGCCTAGGATGTGTGTGCCTGATGTCCTGTTGCTTCACATGCTAATGTATTTTGCTTCTAGTATTTGGTCTTTGTGGGTCTGACTCCTATGTTCTGCCTTTCTTTTGCGTCAAAGCGTCTTTTGTGTTGTTCGCCGGCGGGTGGCTGCTGCTAATGTGCTACCTTAATGCAATATGCATCCTTCAATCAACATGCTTGTTCAGATTATGGTTTGGCTACTTGAGGTGTCTTCAACTGTATTATGCCTGATTGTCGAATTCTTTCCTGGAATGTCCGTGGCCTCTGCGCGCCGGTCAGACGTGCGACGGTGTACCAAACATTGCGGGATTATAAGCCTGCAATCGCTTGCCTCCAAGAGTCAAAGCTCCCTGATTTTGAAAGCTCCATTCTTCACCAGATCGGCGGGCAGCGCCTATCTTCGGCTGCCTCCCTTCCTGCTCAGGGCGCACGAGGCGGTATCCTTCTTCTTTGGGATGATGAAAAGGTGCATATTACACAGACTGTTACAAGAAATTTCTCTCTATCGGCTAATGTCTCTGTCCGCTCAGATGGAACGTCTTTCCTTCTCACGACTGTATACGGTCCTTCGGTTGACCGCGACAAGGCCTCCTTCCTGGAGGAGATTGAATCTATTGCGCCGGCGCAACAAGTTCCGTGGCTTATTCTGGGTGATTTCAATCTCATCTACGAAGCAAGGGACAAGAATAATAACAACCTAAACCACCGCCTGATGGCTCGCTTTCGCGCGACCATCAACCGATGTGCGCTGCGAGAACTTCCCTTGCAGAACAGAAGATTTACGTGGAGCAACGAGCGGCACAACCCAACGCTGGTCAAACTTGATCGAGCACTATGCAACCATGAGTGGGATTCCTTGTTCTCCGACCATTTACTGCAAGCCCTTTCCACTTCCATGTCAGACCACTGCCCTTTGCTCCTATCTGAGGACAACGGCACGCCCAAAACCCGCAGTTTCAGATTTGAAAATTTTTGGACTCGACTCCCGGGCTTCCTTCAGATTGTTCAGGATGCATGGAGTTCTCCTGATGCGCCGATTGAGCCGGTCAAGCGGGTTGTTCACAAACTTCAAGCAACAGCTCGCGCTCTTCGGACCTGGAGCAAGTCTTTCCTCAGTGAGGCTGCGCAACAGTTCCTTTTGGCAAATGCTGTGATCTTGCGCCTTGATGTTGCTCAGGAATCAAGACCTTTATCGTGCGAGGAGTTGCAACTCCGGTTGGCCCTCAAAATTAGGGTCACGGGGTTGGCTGCGGTGGAAAAAGCACGCAAGAGACAGGCATCCAGGTTCACTTGGCTTAAGGAGGGGGATGCCAACACCCGTTTCTTCCATTTAAAAGCCAATGGCCGTCGTCGAAAGAACTTCATTCAGTCCCTCCGATCGGACCAGGGCTTAGCCATTCTCCACAATGACAAGGAACATCTGCTCTTCCAGCACTTCTCTCAACTATTAGGGACAAAGAAACTTCGCTCACAAAGCATTGTTTGGCAAAGCCTAAATCTTCCGGTGATTGATTTGGACTGCCTTCAGACGGACTTCACTGAGCTTGAGGTTATGACTGCTGTCAAGTCATTGCCATCTGAGAAGGCGCCGGGGCCGGATAGCTTCACTGGGGTGTTCTTCAAAAGTTGTTGGGAAATCATTAGCGCTGATATAATGTCTCTTCTATGGTCTTTTCAAGATGGATCATCCAATGCCTTTTCATCGATCAATCGGGCGTCCATTGTGCTCATTCCGAAGAAAGATGGCGCTGATGTGGCGGCCGATTTCCGACCCATCAGTCTAATTCACTCCATCTCCAAAATCATTTCCAAGGTTCTGGCGCTGCGTCTCGCTCCCCGCATCGACTCCCTCATATCACCGTCTCAGACTGCTTTCATCAAAGGGTGAAGCATCCAATGAACTTCTGGTCTGCAATCGAAGCTCGCCTCCATAATCAGTTGCACAGGCCGCTGCTCATGTTGAAGCTTGACATCACCAAAGCTTTCGACTTTGTTTCCTGGGAATATCTCCTCGACCTCCTGCAGGCCCGTGGGTTTGGAAATCGATGGCGACGCTGGCTTTCCCAATGTTTCGCGACGTCATCATCTTCTGTGCTCCTAAACGGGGTCCCAGGCCCGTCGATTGTGCACCATTGTGGACTGCGTCAAGGAGACCCCTTATCACCATACCTTTTCAACATCGCGATTGATCCGTTGCACTTCCTCCTCAAAAAAGCGACGGAAGACGGGGTTCTATCTCCTATTCAAGACGATGCACCTTATGCCCGCCTATCCCTCTATGCTGACGATGCGGTCATCTTCTTGAACCCCGTAAGAGAGGAGCTCCTGGCGATCATCTCAATCCTACAAAGATTTCGGTCAAGCCGCCTTCGTGTCAACATGCGAAGAGTTCCATTGCGGCGATCCAATGCCACAATCTTGACACAGCCAACATCATCCAAATTGTTCCAAGGATCTATCTCGGACTTTCCAACCAAATACCTCGGCATGCCGCTCACCTCGGTCGTCTACGCGGGTCCACCTTCAACCGATCATTGATGTAATTGCTTTCGTTTGGCGGGATGGCAATCCCAACTCCTCACTATTGGTGGTCGACTGACCCTCGTTAAATCGGTGCTTACCTCCATACCGATTTATGTTTTGACGGCGCTTAAGACTCCCAAGAGCTTCACTGCCGACATCGACAAAATAAGGCGAAAATTCCTCTGGGCTGGCAATACTCAATTGCATGGCGGGAACTGCAAGGTGGCATGGGCAACGGTGTGCCGCCCCCTCAGTCTGGGCGGTCTTGGTGTGTTAGATCTTAACAGATTCGCGCGAGCTCTAAGGCTGCGATGGCTATGGCTAACATATTCGGGACTTCAAAGACCGTGGCCCAATCCGATAGTGCCCTGTGACCGCATCGACAGCACCTATTCATGTCAACTATCAAGTCATCATTGGAGGCGGTCGTGGGCGATGTTCGACGCCCACGTGGTCGCAAGGTGCGGCGCCTTGCCGAATTGCGCCCATCCTCTTCACACACTCTAGGCGAAAGGGAAGAACGGTGGCTGATGCCCTGCTCAACAACAACTGGATCCGTGACATCCGACACCAACTCACGCCACCGCTAATTGCTGAATATATTAAATCGTGGATCATTATTCAATCGTACCTCTGCACCCCAACATCGACGACGTCATCATCCGGAAGGCAAGCTCCAACGGCCTATACTCGCCAGATCCGCCTACCATCGCCAATTCATTGGAAGTACATCCAAGCCTTACCTCTCAACGATCCGGATCGCTGGCGCCGCTACGTATAAAGATCTTCTTCTGGCTGGCACATCAAAACCGCTTATGGACGGCTCAGCGGCTACAATTAAGAGGATGGCCAAATCAATACTTTTGTCTCATGTGCTGCAGAAGTCTAGAAACGATCTCCCACTTATTTCTCCATTGCCCCGAGGCCCGTCGAATGTGGGCCTCCGTTGCTCAGTGGATCCGGGCGCCGTCGCTTGACCCAGCTTCGTGGGATGTCTCAACCAACCTACAGGCATGGACCCTGCGACACATCACGCGTTACAATGGCTCAAAAAAGGGTTTCAAAACCGTTCTCATTTTGGTATGTTGGCAGTGGTGGAAGGAGCGAAACAACAGAACTTTCCGTCAGTCCTGGGCGCACCACGACCAAATCCTTCAGGCCATCAAGGATGAGGCTGCTTCCTGGGCGGCGGCAGGTGCAAAGCATCTACAGACCATCCTCCAGGGAACCCCGTCATAGCGTTGTTTTCTTCTTTTCTTTCTTTCTTTCTTTCTTTCTTTCTTTCTTTCTTTCTTTCTCCTTCTCCTAATTGTCTTCTCTCTCTTGTTTGGGTGCGGCCTTTGCACCCTGTAATTAAACTCTTTCTTTCTTCTAATATATCTCATGGCCTTTGCCGTCTTCAAAAAAAAATAAAGAAAGGTCACATTTTTGGGTCTTTAGTATTACTGCTGCTTGGAGAACTGTGTTTGTGGATTGGATCATGGTTCTGCGATGAATTCGTGTTCGACAAAATCAGGGAGTATGAGCTACGAGTGTTACTGGACATATGGACTACTCATAGACTGCTATAAGGTGTAACTTGAAGTCTAACGTGCAGAGCTTTCCCCCAATAGAGGCAGTACTTAACTTTGCCTGGCCTAAATGCAGGGGCCTTGCAACAGGCCTCAAATGTTAGCGGATGTCGAATTTGATGAAAGAAGATGCCCCACTTTGGCACATTCATATCTTTCTGAAAGTGAAACGCAAATCTGCACCATCTCGCCTCAAAAAAATAAATGTACTTCATAGATCTACAGTAATCTATGAAGTACATCTACAATTTTTTTCAAAGTACCATGTTCTCCCACCGTGGCACGACGGTGACGCTGCGAAGAGCATGTCGTCCGCACTCGCGACCGTGGCACGACGGTGACGCCAAGCAAGGCCACTCGAATGGCATGAAACAAATCACACACTCAAAGGTGTCAAGTTCGATCAAGGCATCGTGGTTGCCGCCACCTCCTCGCCATGTTTGCATGCGGGTCATGGTTGATTTATTAGTCGAGTTTCATCAACATTATCATAAGAAGGGAGAAAAAGCGCTACAAATGTTTATATTTTAAGTCTATCCTGATCAAACAAATTGTTGCCTCAATGCATATAGGAAGTGTAGATATTCAATTACAAAATCTATAACTGGCTGTGTCTCGTAAATATTGTTGCAGAAATACCTAAGTAGATGAAAATTTCGAACAACAAACCATAAATAATGGAGGTTCTGCTAAGGGTGTAGGAAAAACATCTAGTTCCAACAAGCAAGACATTGTTAAGTTGTTGCATTCAAGATGAGCAAATATGTATTAAGGATAATATCATGTGACAATACAATGAATCATACAAACAAGAATAACCGCAAGTTTTTGACATATTTTCCGAATGAATACTATTTGACAATTGTACAACTCCAGAAGTTAGCAGTCTGTGTGGAACGTGCCTTTTTTATTTATTACTACGAAAGCAGAAGAAACAAAGTCTCCCTCTAATGATGCTCAAATGGTTCTCAGTCAACGCAGCTGTAACCGTAGTGCTATTTTTTGTATTGACGATGGTTTGCATGTTGTGGCAAACATAAAATCCACATAGGTTATTTCCCTGACCTTGCTGGTGGCACTGCAAATAAAAAATAGGTTAGTTCTAGAGTCACTATTACGGGGTTTGATATAGGATTATTGTGTATAGCGGATACTGGAAAGCCAAAATCATGCTGTAGTTTAGTACGATCCTTGAACACTTTGTACGTTCTACGAGATTGCAAAAGGTTAGCATAAGCCATTCCAATAGCAATATAAATCTGGAACAACTTACACGACCATGTACGTTATGTACGGAGGAAACGTGATTATCTGCTGAGTAATTTTGCGATAGGTACCAAGTCGTGGTTTCCGCCATGTGCGGAATCAAGGTACTTAACCCGGTTTGTGGTTGGTTCAATTACAATTAGAACCCGGTGAAACCTACACAGGTATATCACAATGGACAATGAACGAAACAGAGTTGTTTGCACAGTACAAACCAAAGTATAGCATGTAGTGTAGCACTTACCCTGGGTTATAGGGTATAAGTATGAATTCTTTATCTTTTTGTGCTAGCAATGCTCAGATCACGATTTCTCGACCATGTTTATATCTTCATTCATTGTTTGCTTTGAGACTATATGGGTGGGTCGATTGTTTCTTCTTTATCGCTTTAAGTACCATGTATCTATATATACAAAAGCGAATTATATATATATTGGAGGACATTTATCACTATTAGACAAATGTTGATAGCACACACTTACAACATCTCATGAGTGCGCATCGATCGCCGAGGTTGTAGAGATGGAACAAGTCCGGAAAATCCCGAAGAAGCCCCACGACTCATTGAATAGATATTTATATCGAACTTAACCATGATACTTGTTGTACGTTCATGCTCTGGCTTTCCAGCTTGTTGGGTGTACCAAAAATGCAAATGTTGACAAGACATACTAAGTGAATTTAGGGTGTCTTTCGTTATTAACGGCTCTCCTAGCTTGTATTGTTTAGCCAACTCTATAGACAGATAGTCGATTTGTTCTTGCCTTTCTTTCTTCCGTTTGTCCTTGCCTTTCTTTGTATTGTATGAAGCCTTCACGGGAGAGGAATGGGCAGGAAAGAAGTCAACATTATGTACTTCAAGTGGAGTCTGGGCTACGACTGCTGATTTGGTAGCCAACTGATTAGATACAATAGGTGAATCAGATCATTGCGGTTGTTGCATGACAGAAGGGACGACTAGGGAGATGTCGCTGCTAGGCCATTGGATGAATATGCTAATGGCATCCCTCAGTTTCACGATCTCGTCGCTTGGTAGCTTCTATAGATCGACAATCTTGAAACTATCAAATACCCCGTCCACATTGACCTTGGTGAAACCCGGCGCTATCATGGTACCGTGCACCATGGTCCCCTTAGTGGATAGATACGTGATGCCCCAAGCAGCCGTAAGATGAACGGTGCTATTGTTAATTCTCACTAGGAGATTGCACCGCGTGGCCACCTTATTGTCACATACAGGATAATTCCCGCTATGTTCATCTATGTTAGGGGCGGATGCACAGCTGCTCTTATGGGCAGTGGGGCTGACTTGCAGACATACTTCTAGGGCTTGTGCAGTATTTCTTTCTTGATTGTTGAGCCTTTCCTCGAGGCTTCTTATCATATCATAAAATTCTTCTCTCAGTTCTCCCCTCAACTCTTCTCTCAACTCTCCTCTTAACTTCTCCTCCAAATTCTTTATAAGCTTTGACTCGCCGCTTTAATTCTCTTCTTATTTCGGTATTTGTCCGAGTCATCCTGGGAATCCAGTTTTCCATGGAACAAAAACCCTTTGCCTTGTGTACGACCGTGGTGTTCCTTGTTTCCCAAGGCCATGGACGGGCATCTTTCTCCCGTCTCGCAAAAAGAGCCATCGCCCGATTGTGTACTCAACGCTACTTGCAAGATCCCGATAAGTTATTTCACTTATGAAGTCATGGACTAATTACGTAAAATTGGTAGTTCGATTTATATATTACAAGGCATTGGCAGACTTCCTTGTCCGCGGGGTTTACAAAGGAAATGGTTGCGGAGGACGTGGCAGCTGAGCTCGCTCTTAGCAAGTCTCTGGCACGTTGATCTGTGATCGATGCAAATGGCGAGATACCCTCCTCATCCTCCCTGTCCCATTGCGCTCTCTTCCCCGCGTAGCCAGCAGTGCCGAGTCAGTGGGGGTGAGTGTTCCTTGCCTGCAAGGCCTTGTTTGCTTCACTTTGATGTACGAATTCGTCTGTCATCTTCATCTCAACAAAACACCGCCACGTGTCCTCATCAATGAACCCATACTTAGAGTATGGAACCATATCCTTCTTGACGTAGTCTATGAAAAGCGTGTGCTTGAAGGTCTTCCATGCCTTTCCTGCCGCTAGCAGTGCATACCGTCGCACTAGGGGAGCGGATTCTTCTGGAATGTCGAACGATGAAAGAATTTCCCATCGAAGGCATTGCGAGTCTCAATAGTCAACAACCTCTAGGAAGATAGCGTGATCGAACCCATGCCCGCTGCGACAATCCCGCACATATTCAAATGCATTTGCTGCCTTTTTGGCTTTGTAGGGTCCCATCCTTTGGATCGATCTCCGTAATGGTATATTGGTCTCATTGCCTTTTGTTTGGTCCTCTTGCAGCATGGTCGATTTTCCTTTTGTGGACACATCATTTCCTTCGCATAATAGATTAGAGGACAACATCTTCTTTGTAAGTTAAAATAGTTTCAAAGTAACTAAAAGAGAAGAACAAATAAAATCAAATTAGAGTGAATAAGTTTGTGGATACCATGGCTTGTTATTAGCCTTTTAAAAGAACTAGCTAACCATCCAATACTTCAAATTAACACCCCGCACCCCACGTGTTCCTCAATGTTACACCCTTAAGCAAAATAATTACAAAACACTGGAGAATTTTAGCAAAACAAGTGAACTAGGAGGTTGCCGAACTTAATAAAAATTTCGGTAGCACCTCCCCTAAAACTAGGACATCCACACAGCAGACAAGTAGAAGAATACATATTTCAGAAACAACAAGAATAACATAAACAATATAATGCTTATGATATACATGAATTATGTCTACAACCTCTAAGAGAGGAGAAGAAATTATTATAGTGATCTCAGACTTAGGGTTTGAGTGAAGATTAGAATCTTCACCACAATCACGAATTGGCTAACAATTTATTTGAAAAGACGCGATAATAAGAGCAAGTCTATATAGATTATTCCATACAACAATATGAGAACATATACATGATTCAAGAATGACCATACCGACATTTTTGAGAAGATGAAATAAAATATGCAGACTATGGCATTCATGAAAAGAATCATGTCTACTACGGCAATATGGAGGTAACAATATTTGATTGCTCTTAGATTTAGGGTTTGGTTTGAAGATTATAAATCTTCAACCTTCATCATGAATGGGCAAGACAACAAATTGAGTGAATAAGGTCTCAAACCCTTACCACCTTAACATGCACAAATAGAATTGATATCAAGATTCACTGTTATGTAAAGTCCTAGATTAAATTCGTAACAGATGAAACCGACTAATATAAATGAGATATACTAATCAGTCCAATCTTGCTTATTGCAACCACCAATAGAAGAAGTAACTAATCAATACACAGAACTTAAAATCTGCAGATTATTACTTTTGACAATAGGATTCAATTAGCAGGTCAGTTAAACAAGTAGCACTACTGAAGCTTAAACTGAACAAGCTAACCGAACAATAAACAGAGCGCAATGGTTACAGATAAGCAATGAAATTGAATAGGATTTAATAACTGACTTTTCGACGATGTTGAAATAATCAAAGCTTCTAATTCATGTGAGTCTACTAGTTTAAGGCCTTATTCTCAAAATAAATTGTCAACATCAATTCTACCCTAGTATCATCACAGAGCAATACCAATCTCAACCCCACTAGCAATAGAACAAGTAAAGAGTAATCTGAAAATTTTACTAACAGCACTCAGAGCTGTTCAGTAGGGCAAAGCACAGCAATACAGCTGCGGGGGAGGACACCGAGGGGGAGGTCGATGCCGAGGAGGACACCGTGGGGGAGGACATCGAGAGGGGGAGGCCACCGCGGAAGCACGTACGCCGAGGGAGAGGCCGCCGCGGGAGACAAAATGTCACAGAGGGTTAGGGCGCAGGAGACAAAATGTCACTGAGGGTTAGGGTTTGAATAAGGTGAATAACGACGGAGATATATATAGAAGATTATATCACAGACGATTCTACAAGGGAACAGTCTGTGATGTTAATTATCACAGACGATTATATAATAGAACCGTCTGTGATGTTTAGTTATCACAGACGATTCTATAACATAACAGTCTGTGATGTTAATTATCACAGAAGGTTATATAATAGAACCGTTTGTGATAATTAACATCACTGCATCGTTATGTTATAGAACCGTCTGTGATATATACTTTTCATAATTGGATGCTTCACAAGCTACTTACAAAGATCATCACAATCCTATATACATAATTCACAAGCTACTTACAAAGATCATCACAATCATATGTACAAAGCATGATGGGTCGTATCATCCTTACAATAGCATTAATGTAATATTATTACACATGAAAATTAGTAAACATGATGACAATGCACCCTTCTCATAACTACTCCACCACATGCTTATTCTTTTGTATGAAAATTAGCCCTTCATGATGATCGACGCGTGTGTAGCTTGCTTCCTCATGTTGTTCTTCTGGGACCAGGATGTCATTTCCGATAGGTGGCAACTCATCAAATTGATTGTACTCTTCCTCATCTACTACATTCTCAACTCCGACAATTCTCCTTTTTCCCTGAAGTACTACGTGGCACTTCTTGTTCGACGGGTCGGTTACATAGAACACTTGAACAACTTGGTTAGCGAGTACTAATGGTTCATCTTGGTATCCGACACGCTCGAGGTCCATAGTAGTGATGCCATTCTTGTCAACCTTCACGCGGCCGGAGGTGGACCCAACGGCACCAAAATAGGGAATCTTGAAAAGCACGTAGTCAAGCTCCCATATCTCCTCTATGAACCCATAGTAGGAGCTCCTCGTCAACCCAATGTATTATTGAATGCATCTATGCGACACCGCTGTTCGGTTTGTGCTCTTCATATCCCGATCTCTCGTAAAATGTGTACCCATTTAAGTCATATCCTTTCCAAGTGACAACCGTAAAAGTTGGTCCTTTTGCCAACCATATCAGCGTGTCATCTGACGAGCTCTTAGTGATAGGTCACTCCTTCAACCATTTGTTGAACTGAAGGTTATGCTGTCTCGTGATCCAAAACTCCTACCGTGATGGATTCTCTTGCCTTAGCCATTGCTTGTGCTCGACGATATGGGTGGACACTACAGCCATGTGTTGCAAAACCGTGAAATGGGCTCGAGCATATGCAACCAAATCAGGCGTGATTGCTTTCCTTCCGATGGTCCCGATACCCTGGAGTCTCCCCTCATGGCGAGATCGAGGCACACCTATCGGTTCGACTTGGGCCATGTAAACGACGCAGAACTCGACTACCTCTTTTGTTGCATAACCTTTGACAATGCTACCCTCCGGACGAGATCGATTCCGTACATAGTACTTGAGAATTCCCATGTACCTCTCGAACGGGTACATGCTACATAGGAACACTGGCCCGCATATCTTTATCTCTGTCACAAGGTGAACAATGAGATGGACCATGATATCGAAAAATGATGGAGGGAAATACATCTCAAGATTACATAAAGTCATCACCACCTCAGCTTGCAGAGCATCTAGTCCTTCAGGATCGATGACCTTCTGAGCGATTGTGTTAAAGAAATAATATAGCCTAGTGATTATCTCTCAGACCTTGACCAGCAAAATACTTCTAATTGCGACAGGGAGCATCTGTGTCATCAACACATGACAATCATGAGACTTCATGCCAGTTAATTTCAAATCTTCCAATGAAACAAGTCTCTTCATGTTGGAGGAGTAACCGGACGGAACTTTCACACTATGCAAGCACTAGCACAGTTCAGTTCTTTCGGCCTTTGACAGAGTATAACAAGTAGGTTCCAAGCACGCACGGCTTTATCGCCTCTCTTTCGGTGCTAACTCAGTCCGATGCCCATATCGACCAAGTCAAACCGTGCGTTGATACCATCCTTTGTTTTACCCTTAATGTTGAGTAAAAGACCAATCACGCCGTCACGCACATTCTTCTCTCGTGCATGACATCGATGCAAAGGGTGAACTTCTAGGTGCTCCCAAAGAAGGTAGGTCCTCGAATATTGATCTCTTCTTCCACATGCTCTTTTCACGGGTACTTGATTTACGCCACTTTCCATATGCAACATCCAAATCCTTAACAATGTCATGAACATCTCTCCCGCCAAACGCCTTTGAGTTGAACCATTTTCGCTCCTTCCATCGAAAAGTTGCTTCATCTTGCGATATGGGTGATTCCTCTGAAGGAACCTATGGTGACGCTTTGTACACGGTTTTGCGGGAGTGATTTAGCCATACACTCTTGGTATCATCTAAGCAAAGGAGTGCGAGCTTTGGTTCCTTTTGTACTCGCCCCGATAGGTTAGCAAGGGCGGGGTAATCATTTATGGTGCGTAACAACAAGCAAGGCAAAGTAAAGTTCTCTCGCTTGTACCCATCCCATACGTGTACCCCCAGAACCCATAGTTTTTAGATCTTCCACCAATGGAGCTAGGTACACATCAATATCATTCCCATGTTGTTTCGGTCCTTGGATAAGCATGCACAACAAAATGTACTTCTGCTTCATACACAACCAAGGAGGAATGTTGTAGATACAGAGATTTACGGGCCAAGTGATATGCCGGTTGCTCATGTTACCGAAAGGATTCATTCCATCTGCACTCAATCCAAACCATATATTTCTCGGATCCGCACCGAATTCTTGAAAGCTCCTATTTATGTTTTTCCATTGGATGGAATCAGCAGGGTGTCTTAGCATTCCATCATTCTTACGCTCCTCAAAGTGCCAACACAACAGTTTTGCCTCCTTTGGGTTCGCAAACAAACGCTTCAAACGGGGAATTATAGGCAGATACCATGCTACCTTAGTAGGAGGTCCTTTTTTCACCTCAATGCTCTCGCCATCATCATCTGAATGACTCTTCCGCTTGTACTAGGGATCGTTGCACACGAACATATATGCAAGTTTGTGTACTCTTTGCATGACAGATACAATCGCTTGGACATGCATGTATTCTTTCTACTTCCATTCCCAAAGGACAAAGAACCTTCTTGGCTTTGTAGGTGGTTGTCGGCAACTCGCTTCTCTCTGGAAGCATGTCCGCCAATAGACGAATAAATATGTTGTGAAACTCTTGTCGGACCAACCGCTGCTTGCCTTCAATTTGAGTAGTTCAAGCACGGATGATAACCTTGTGTATTTCAACTTGCACCCGTGAACAAAGGTTTCTCCGAGTCCTCCATCAAGCCTTAGAACTTTCCATATTCCCTATCATCAAGGTTTCTTCATCATCGCGCAAAGATCGATCCAAATTGTCATCCGCAACTTTGTCCTCATCGAAGCACAATCGATATGATCATTCGACATATCATTGACTTCGTCGACGATATTAACACTACTTGCTGCTTCCTGTATATTATGCTCTTCGCCATGACTGGTCCAACATGTATAGCCCCTTTTGAAACCCCTCCGAATCAAGTGTGCTTCGATCTGCACTGAGTTTCAAAACATCTTCAGATTTTCGCAATCAATGCACGGACATGACATGAATTGCACCCCCTTATTAAACATATCCTCCTCTGCAGCTCTTTTAAAAGTGGAGACGCCATTAAGGTACTCAACACTCGTACGGTTCTCAACAGACATCCAAATTTCGATCCATCTACGCTACACATGTAACACTTAGTGTTAAATATTATGCACTGTGTAGTGCGATGCACACATTCTTAAACTAATTATGCAATTACATACCTTAATTACATCACAAAGAAATAATTAACATAATTCAAATTAATCTTCAATATAATAATGAAATTAGAACCCATTACTAACCTTAGATCACCAAAAGACTTGAATTGATCTATAAGCTAGATCTAAACAATCTTTAAATTCTATCCTTAACAAGCTAGCTAGCTACATCATGATCAAATATAATATTATGCAAATAAAACCATTACTAGCTAACCTTAGATCAAACAACCAACACATGGTTCTACAAGTTAGATCTAAAAAAATCATCAAAATCCTTCCTTATCAAGCTAGATGTTGAATATAATGCAATTAAAACACATTACTAATTAACCAAATATCACAAACAACATATGGATCCAGCTACAAGCTAGATCTAATCAAACAATTTTTAAATTAATTCTTTCCTAACCAACCTAGATATTGAATTGGATGCATGCAATTAGAACTCATTACTAACCTTAGATCACCAAAATCAAATGAATCTAATATCACCCTTCAAAATCAATGGCCTTCTTTCATAAAATCACCTCACTTCCACGTACCGCTAGTCTTGTGATAGAAACCAAACCCTATAAACGAAGTGGTGGAGGCTCTGTTTTACGTGAGATATCACAGACGGTTTTATATTACGATAAATGCTCGTGATGTAAGAAATATCACAGATGGTTTGTAAATATAATAATGTAATGACTATTGAGATATTACAGACGGTTGTGTTATATAACCGTCAGGATTTCGCTGACGGTTTTAATTATATATCATCTATAATGAGTATCAGAGCCATCACGCACGGTTATATTTAGAAACCGCCTATGATATTTATTGCATCACGCATTTTACCGTAATATAAAACCGTCGTGATGTTCCATATCAAAACGATGCGTGATCGTAAATGTCGATATAAGCCTCATTTGTAGTAGTGACCCCAACGATCTTCCCCATCTAGCGGTCCGGATTCTGTTGGTAATCCCTAATTCCGCGCCTCCACCCCCCTTGCCCTAGCCCCGTGTGGCCCATCCAATTCCACACGATTAGTTGTTGATTCCGATGCCACGATGCCTGGGGTCAGCAGGCGATTGCGTCGGGGCTCTCATTTTGCGCTACGGGTAGGGTTAGGGACCAGGTATGGAAAGAGGCAAGCCTCCTGTGGTGGAATCATGGCGCGGGATGATCCATCTCTGCTGCTTTTGCTTGTGATACCGTTTACCGATCGACTTGGTGTTCCAATTGCGGATTTAGGATTTTATGAATGGGTGTTCACTAATTACATTGTGATACATTTTTAATATATACTTATATTATTTATAAAAATGAAAGATAAAAGTCAATAACAATTAAAAAATTTGAAGTAATAAACTATACTAACACTTTTATTTGATGATAACAAAATTACAAACTTTTTAGAATAAAACTATTACAACTCCACGTGACAACATAAGGGTGCACTTTGTACAAACATAGAAAATGAATTAGTACATATTGTGTCCAAAAAAATTAACATGATATTTTGTCGAGCATATTGCTTTGAAAAATAAAATGTAAATATTTGCAAACCAAAATCAACTCTTGCAAATTATGTATATTTTTTATTCAAATGACTATATAAATTCTTATGACCATTAGATTCCTGACAATTGGCACCATCAAATTCCTTTAAATAAAATATCTTAATTATCTAGATATTTCTATGAAACTATCTAGATTTTAAAAAGAAACTCTGTATGAACACGTTTGTTCAAATACATTTTAAAATGGGAGAAAAGGTGTACTCCTACCATGAATAGTCATAGATTAAAATCTATTTGAAATGAGTGTTTTCGTGGAGGGTTTTAGAGAAATTATATTGTTTTCTGTAAAATTCGTAGAGATGTGCTCTTACCATGAATAGTTATGGACTAAAAATCTATTTGAAATGAGTGTTTTGGTAGGGGTTTTAGATAATTATATTGTTTTCTGTAAAATTAGCATAGATTTTGTAGAATTTGCGCTACTTAAGAAAATCAGAGCGGTGCTATACTATTAGCCCGATATATTCATAAACCATACGATCCTAAGAGAAAACTTCGCAAAAATACTACGCTAATTAATTTTCAATATCTACTATATTGATTACTTGATTTAGGAATATATATGGCTAAGCCGAGTAGAGTAGTCTACTGTGTAAGGGTTTTGAGATACCAAGTTTACACCTATCGAGCTTCAAGGCGGGCTCGGACCTGACGTTTTAAGTTTGGGTTTTTTGAGCCCGTCCCGGCCCGACGTTTGATGAAGTCTGCTACTAGCCCATCCTCTTCTCCGGATCTCGTCGTGGCTATTGCTCCCCATTTGTCGACTCTCAACCTCGAAGCGAAGGACTTCTTATCTCGTAGCCATCCTCCTCCGCTCTACCGACTGACGTGGAGTGGAGATCCATCCGGACGTGGATTGATCTCTTCTTTCGCTGGTAAGGAGGCTCTAGCTTCGATTGCTGTTCTAAGAGTGAGCTTTGTCCTGGGGATCTTTTCTTTGCTGCGAGCAATCCCAACCAGATCTTTCTTTCTGGGATGGATAGTTCAGTCCATGGAGTTTGTTGCGGATTTGTTTGCTCCGTGGTGGAGTATTAGTGGCAGCTTATTTTCCTAAATTTTGGGGGTTCAACTGAACCCCCATGACCCACGTTTGGTCCGCCCCGTGGCGTTCTCGTCGGAGGGGTTCTTGGTGACCAATGTTTTCTGCGAGGATGTTTGATGTGCTGCTGTGGTTGCGATGCTGACTCAGGAGGTTCATGGCGTGTTCAGTGTTGTGGTTTTCGGGGCTTAGAGCTTAGCGTTGTTGCCTCGGATGCTCGGATTGCAGAGGCATTGGAGGCAGGCACAGTACGGGGATTGCCCCTGAGCCAGGGAAAGCTCCATTTCCTTCTTGTCATTAGGGTCACATAACGTTAAGTTTGTTTGTATCATTTTGTGAAAAACATCCACTTGTTGCAGGCTGTTTGAACCATTGTTGCTTTATGTTTTGCCGGAGTGCAATGCAACCATAGTTGAAATCCCTGTTCCCCTATGCGGCTGCCTATCCCGCCTAGGCACTAGGCTACACCCCTTCTGCCTAGCCGGCCTAGCTTATTTATCCCTGGCCGCTTAGCCCGCCTAATTGGTGATTAGGCGCTAGGTGTTGGTGTGCCGCCCGCATAGTTCCTAGGGAAACACTGGTTGGAATCCAAATGGATGTCGCTATGTGCATGACTGCCTGTTTTATACCTTACGTGTGTTCTTGCCAACATGGAATTGGATTGGATCAAATTGGGAGTGAGTGACTTACTCTGGATGGGATCTTCAAAATGCTGCATCTGTTGCCAAATACTATCTGTGTTAGTGATTTTGCCTACTCTACTCCATTCGGTGACAATAAGGTGTTGGTTTTTTTTTGTCTTTTTGAAGTATCTAAGATGTGACTTTGGTCAATACTTTATATTGTCATGTTTTGTATATTTCTAAAAGCAACAAATGTGAGGCATTTTTAGGGTGAGAAATCTATTCTATCATTTTGATGGTGCTAATCTAGATGTTTACAAGATATTGGTAATCAAAACTAGGAAAGTTTGACTACACACATCCCACTATGCCATTGTTTCTGCTGGATACGGTATGAGAAAAAAAAAGGTGTAGGCATGGCATTGAGACCTGAACTAAAATATCTTTGACCTTGACCCCTAAATATGTTGCTTTCATACATGGACTTGGCATTTTTGACATAATCCTGTTATTGGTTCAAAGTGAGATTTGAATAGTTGAGTCATACTGCTTTCTTTCTGTGTGTTGCTATTTGAAAGGGAAAAAGGGCAATGCCTTGCCACACTTGTTGTTCTGGCCCTGTCTTTTGTCATTCATTATGCTATATTACAAACTTCTTTTTATCCCAGTGAAATGTTTGACTTTGTGTTCTATCATTCATTTTCATGTTTTATGTTCTGCCTCATGTATTGACAATAGTGTGAATCTATATTGTATGCTTCTTGAAGATGATCAGAAAATGAATAAAATCTAGATGCAAAGTTTTCTGCGGGGTTGCTAATCTTGAAGATGCTCAAAGAGTATTCATCTCCAGCATTGGATGCTGACAAAATAGAAGTTCATTCACCAAAGGAAGAAAATAATTCCACTAATTCTGAAGCTGCTACAGATACCGAAGACTTTGAAATTAGCGATGACGATGATCGTAACCACAAGCACCGAAGACGAGAAGCTAGAACTCAATCGTTTGATGAGAATACTGAGGAGCAATCTCCAGGGAGGCCTTTGAAAAAAAGGAACAGGGTTTCTGGTAATGGACAACATTATGGTGGAGCTGATTCACATGGGGAAGCACAGAAAGATTTTGTACCAAAATTCAAGAAACGTCCTGGAGCTGGAGCTCACAATCGGGCACCTAGAGTGAACCAATCCTTCCGTTCTGATTCATCAGTTTCTGCTGCTGCTCGCCCTCATGTGACATGGGGAAGAGGAGGGAATGGTGCCCCCTGGACTCAGCATGACCCAAGATTTAACACACTTGACATAATTGATTTTGCATCACACATAACCTCACAAGGACCACCCCCACATCCTAACTTATTCATGGGTGCTGCTTTGCCGAGTGGCAGCAGTGCACAAAATGGTTCCTGGGGTCCATTTGGATTTATGCCTGGAATGCCTAATGGGATATTGGGTCCAATTCACCCACTTGGAATGCAAGGCCCTATTCAGCCTGCAATATCCCCTTTAATTGATCTTGGCGTGCCTCGTCAACGTTGTAGAGACTTCGAGGAGCGTGGATTTTGCTTGAGGGGGGATATGTGCCCCATGGAGCATGGTGTAAATAGAATTGTTGTTGAAGATATGCAGGTCTGTTTATTTCTTGGTCTTCACATAATCTTCTGCATTCTATCCTGCATTTTAGTTTTGTCCTTTTACGTAATTGCTATGTTCCACATAGCATTTTAATAGATTATTCTATTGCTTCACATCTTTTTAGTCATGGGTGCCATGGCCATGTTTTGGCAACATAACTGTAGCCCTGTAATGTGTTCCTTGAGTGCTGTTATCACTCATGATCTGAATTGCTATTAACATTCTTCGCGATACTGTGTCCAGAATCTTGAGTAAAGTCAGTTTGTGGTGGATTTTAGATCTCACTGTGATATAACTCCAGCATGCTTTGGACTTTTTTCTTTGTTACAGCATTTTATTTTCTGGTTGTTACTTAACTTTATTTAGCTTATGCTTTTCTTTAAAGAAAAATAACTTTGTTATACTATTACTGTGCTTATTATGCAATATGAGACAAGGTTCATGTGGTCAAGTACAACTAGATAAGAGTTTTGTGCTTAGGTCAAAACATTGAGGTTTAATAGAATAATCTCTTAAACACTTTGCAGAGTCTATCACAGTTCAATCTTCCAGTCTCGGTTCCAAATGCTCCAGGACTGGGAATCCAAAATGAGGCAGGAACTGCTCCTGTTAACGTATCAAGCCTAGGAGGCAGTAAAGGTGTTCCTGCAAAAGATATAAAACCTGGTGTGACAAATGATACATTGAAGCTAAATGGAATATCTGCTTCAGCTGTTGCTGACGCTGATGTATATGATCCTGATCAGCCTCTGTGGAACAATGAACACCCTGAAGCATCTTGTACTGGTTTTGCACATACTGATGATGAAGCATGGAATGCTGAATCCTCAGGCTATGAAGCAGAGCGGGAGCATGCAAATCAGGGTTTTGCAGCTGATGGTTCACAGAATTCAAAATCTTCTGTTTGGGGGCGAATAGCAACAAAGAGAAAATCAGGGCCAGGTAAGACAGCTAATGCTTCAACTAGTGCCACTGGAAACCAAAGAAGTGAATATTATGATGAGATGGCTCCTAGCACAGTTCATGTAAAGCTTGCTGCTGCTAAAGATACTAATGGTCAATCCAATTCAAGAATATTTGGAGATCTGGGCCGGCAAAGTAATCGAACTTCACACAAAGCATCCCGTACGCTTTATGTAAATGGCATTCCCCAAGAAAATAACAGATGGGAGTCCCTTCTTTCACACTTCCAGAAATTTGGTCAAGTAATAGATATCTATATTCCGTCTAACAGCGAAAAAGCTTTTGTCCAGTTCTCTAAAAGAGAGGAAGCTGAAGCTGCACTAAAAGCTCCAGATGCTGTGATGGGCAACCGCTTTATAAAGCTTTGGTGGGCCAACAGAGATAGGATTCCGGACGATGGAGAGGGTAGAATCTCTGCAAAGTCTTCCCAGTTGTTTACTCCGCAGGCCAATTCTGCCCAACCTCAACCATCATCTTCCAATAGAGGCAAGGAAAATCTTCAATCTACAACACCAAGGGCCAGTTCTGCATCTTCTGCTGAAGCATCAGGCCCTGGCTTAGGTCCTAAAATGTTGCTGGCAAATAGTATAAAATCAATACCTCCTGCTCCAAAAAGGCAAGAAAGTCTAGAACTCCTGGAAGAACTTCATAAAAAGCAAGAGATCTTAGCTCAGAAGCGTGATGAGTTCCGCCGCCAGTTAGAGATACTTGCAAAACAAGTACTTACTATTTTCCCTATAGTAGATTGAATTCATTATTGTTGACTATATAACTTATGTTGTTAGCTGAACCAATTTTTCATTAGCAGGTGGACAGACTGACTGTTAATACTTGTTTATAGTGATTGCATTTTTAGCTGCTGCTATTTCTGGTTCCTAACAAGTACACAACTACATTGCAGAAAAATTCAGCAAATTCAGTCAAACAGGCAGAGTCTGGCGGAAAAGAAGTTGCTTCTAATGAAGTAGGGAAAGTGATAGATGCAAGGCCTATGAACACTAGGGCAGAAAGATCACAAGAGGTTGCTGGTAAACTGGAAAAGAAAAATTCTGGCGAGTTGGTTTCATCTTCCCAAAAAATTGCTGCAACATCCACACAGAAACCAGTTGTAGCTGTGAGGCAGACAACTCCTCTGTTATTGTTGGCACCGCCACAGAACAGGTTTAAGCTTGACAATCGGACCACATCATTTAGAATCCTTCCACCTTTGCCACCTGAAATTGCAAATGTAAGTCTACCACCCAACCTTCTGCCATATCCTCCTTGATATACTTAACCCACCAAAACAGGTGACATCTTCACGGTTATAAGTGCAATTCAATGTTTTCCCATTCACAATTGAAGATTAAACTACACCTGAAATTTTATGGATAGGTGGGGCACCTACTGTTGCTGAATTTCTGGCAAAGTTACCATTGCAAAGTTAAATTAGTGAAATATACCCTTGCACTGTTTATCCCTTGCATCTCTAGCTTGCCTGGGTGAAAGAGATTAGATCATTGGGTCTCACAAGCACCTTGTGTCTCGAAAATATAGGTTAAAAAGTTTTTAAAAAAATTGTGCTATATCAATATGCTACTTCTGTTTCTTTGTTATGATCTTTTAAGTTATTCAGGCACACATCAGTTTCTTTGTTATGATCTTTTAAGTTATTGAAGCTCACACCATTGGATGTTAGTGTAGTAGCTGTCAGGCCTAAATTATCTGTGTTATCAATAATTATATCTGTGCTTGAGTTTATTATTTTTTATTATTATTCTGTGATTAAATCTCAAGACACATCCACTCTACAAGAAGATGCTTAAAATGAATTAACTATTTTTCTATGGTAATATGTTTGGCATTTTGGCTTCACCTCGCATAGCAATACTGTTCATTAAGACATGCTTGGTATAATGTCTGCATTGCTACTTGTTGTTATATACATGGTCTTATCATCCGGTGTACTTACTGTGCTAGCACTTAACCTTTATCTGAGCTTGTCTGTTTATTTTATGAACAAGTAGAACTAGAACTGTAACTTGTCTTTCCATGTTCAAACTAAACTTCTTCTTTATTTCCACTTAAAGGAGTAAGATGTTAAAGAAATTAATGGCCACTGTCTCTACTTGATCACAATTTTTTTTTTTAACTTCCGATATCCTTGTCTACTTTGTTTACAGGAATCTGTCTTGAAAGATCATTTCGCATCATTTGGGGAGCTTTCATCTGTTGTTCTGGAAGACACTGAAGCCCACAACCATGATGCAACCTTAAAACCTTCTCTGAGTTGCTCAGCTTGTGTGACATACACAACACGGCAATCTGCTGAGAAAGCATTTATTGGTGGTAAATCTTGTAAAGGGCATACGCTACGATTTATGTGGTTGACAGCCTCTCCTGGCTCGCATAACCAATCTAGACATCAGAAAACCTCAATTCCTGTTAGGACCTCTAACATCTCCGGCCAAACTCAAAACATGGCATCTGAGTCCCCAAGCCCTGTTGGAAAAATCTCATCTGCTGTCATATCTGGTACAGCTGTCAATCCTCATAGTGAGCCCATGCCAACTGCAGAAAGTGCAAAGACATCTGCTGTTAGAATGTCTAACGCTTCATCTTCTAGTCCCTCTCTATCATCAATTGTTGAGTGCCCTCCTGAACACGATGCCGCAAAGATTGCAGTATCTAGAGATTCCAACGTTCCACAATGAGGTATGCTGCACTTTATCTGGAAATGAGTTATGGTTCACGGCAAAGTTAGAAATTTGTGTTTTTATTGCTTATTATACAAATAAGTTCTTGTGTCACTTGCCTGCCTGTCAAATAGTTCATGTCAAAGGAAATCATGGATCTGGCTATACCGGTAGTGAGCAGTATAGCCGGCAGGATTAAGTGTGCCGTGAGCTATTGAGTAGCATAACAATTGGTCACTCTGGTCAATTGCAGGGTTTAAAAAACCGATAGGAACCGACCAGTTCCCTGTAGTTTCTAGTTTTGCCAAGAATACTTTGCAACTGGACTATTTTTAAAAGATAAAATTTTGAATTTCGGATCCAATTTGATGAACAGTAATTTTGGGCTGCAAGCAGTCAGATTCAAATTCTGTGTTTGAATTTGCAAATGGAAACCAACTAAGGGAAATCTGAGTCCTGCTGGGAGCTTGTTCTGCACTTCTTTTTTTTTTTCTTTTTCTTTTTTTGCAAATTTGTTTTTTCTAACGTTGGTTATATTTTTTAAAATAATTAAAGGGTGGCTTGTGAGAAGCTGTCTAGCAGCAAGCATGGAAAATTAGTGTGTTTATTGTTCAGAAACAAAACAAAGAAGCTCAGTAGGTAGGGATGCTTATGACCAAGTAGTTTGGCTCATAATTTTTATGATGTAACAAGACAGAAATACTTTGTATGGAACTGGCCTGATGGTTGATATGTTAGTCAACTTTGGGTGTAGATTTTGTAGCAGGTTACCTTACGCCTGATTTTGTTATCGAAGTTCAGGATTCCTTGCCCTGCACTGGTAAAGTGCAGGGTTTTAGGCTTATATACTGACTACTAATTTACTAGTAGAGTTCTTCCCAGTAGCGGAGTAGCCAACTTATATTACCTTAATTGGTTGATTAAGTCAGAATATACTGATCGATATATGATAATGCATTATGTTTAGCACTTCCAATGACTTTATTGTGCACATAACTAAATTATGCTATTTACTCTCGAGTATAGATGACTTTCACATGTTATTGCACTGTGGTATGTATTGTTATAATTGTTCTAGAATGGGGTTTAACTGATTAAGCATACCGATGGTTAGTACGTGGTGGGGTCACTTGTGCGTAACGAGTCTAATTTGGTATGGATGATATACTTTTATCTGTGGGCTACATGTGTGAGCTGTCAAAATTGATTGTATTTGCCTAAGTTTAATCAATATTTTTATCTGTGTTTACCTATCCTAATAAACCCGATCCCCTCCTTTTTTTATTTTTTTCATTTGTTGGCCCGTGCAATATACTGCGATTCATGGAACATTACCCAATCACCACAAAATTGTTTTCCCTGTTAAAAAAGACTTGTAGCACTAATGTGCTTATTTTCACAGGTATGTATTGAAGGGTTGATGGTATTCTGAGGCTTCGAATTTGGTGGCTTCTTATTACAAGAATCTGCACCTTGTCAAATCCCCCTGCACACCGAATTATTGAAAGAACTGTTGAAAAGCTCGATAGTTAATGTGGGGCAGCATTGGGGCAAAACCCATGGAAAAAAGGTAAAAACAAAAAAGGAGTTAGAAAATATACTGGGCCATTTGCCGACATCTTGGAAACCATTGTCCAATCTTCTCTACGAGAAAATGTAATTTGTGTTAGATTGTTGTACACTTCTCAATTTGGGGTAGCATCCTGCTGAAAGCGGTTCATACTATGTTAGCTCTGTATTTTGTAGCTCTCTTGCTGAAAGCAGCTCCATTTGGATTCTGTTCTACCCTCATTGAACCTGCAACCTCTAATCTCGTTTTGCATCTAGGTTTCTTGCCCTGAACGTCTGCTGTGCATGTTAAACTATAGGACATACATGACTCCTGTCATGTACCTTGCACAGGAGGAGGAGGCTAACTACTGTCAGAAGTGACCAGACGGCATTGCAGCAAAGGCGCTCTGAGGAGATATATTGGACTAAGGGAAACTTCTTAATTTATTTTTTACTTAACGTGCTCAGAGGTTGCCGAATGCTTCTAGTCCTAACAAATCACCTAACCAACTAACTAATTAGCAGGATCTTCTTAAGCTAATTGATAATAACTAAGATAAGGTAATGCCATGCCTCCTTGTATGCATGGTTTGCCTCATGAGTTGCAAGTCCTCTAAGACGTGCTGCACCTAGAGGCTAGGCAGGTCCACGTCCATAACACCACTCCTCCCAGACATGTAGCTCATCTTCGAGTTGCGCTGGCGGCTATAGTTGCAGCCGTTTGTAGTCCTACTTCGGCGAGCAATTGTAATGCTTTGCATGGGAACTTGGTAATGGTGTTGACGACGGTTGATAGCGAAGGCATGAGGGCCTTAGCATTGCCTGATGTCGAGGAAGTTGTTGATGGCGAGGGTTGTCGGTGTGAAATAGCATTGGCGAAGTGACGGAGATGGGAGAGATGTGACAATATTGCAATCCCCCACATGACACCCGTTGGCACCTCCAAAGGCATGGTGTTAGCCGATGATGTGGAGCAGACCGCTTCAACAGTAAGGGCACATGCGTCGGAGGTGGTGGCAGCGGCAAGACAAATGGTGTCATCAGCCTAGAGCCAACTTTGGCTGTGTTGGCGCAACAATATGCGCCTTTTCCAAGTGCGCAAGTGTCGAGTCGGTTGCTGCCATTGCTTTGATAATGTCAAGCTTATCAATAATGGCCATTGGTTGCACAGTCATGGAATCAGATCCCTCGCTACTGCTCTCTATGGAGGTTTGCACAACGCCTGCCTCTAATATCTAGTTGTCATGTACCTTGTATATGACGAGGACAACTACCATCAGAAGTGAATAGATGGCATTAGCCTTGGGGAAAAGCACAAAGAGAACAAGGACGTTTAGTAGGGAAGAGAGGATCTCAACAGCAGGGGCACATGCGTCGGAGGTGGTGGTAGCGACAAGATAGATGGTGTCATCGGTTTAGAGCCAACTTTGGCTGTGTGGCACCAACGGGCACAACAATATGTGCCTTCTCCAAGTGCGCAAATGTCGAGCCGGTTGCCGCCATTGCTTTGATAATGTCAAGCTTATCAAGCTTCTCGATAATGGCCATTGGTTGCACAGTTATAGAATTAGATCCCTCACTACTGTTCACCATGGAGGTTTGCACAACGCCGGGCTCTAATATTAAGTTGTCATATACCTTGTACATGACGAGGATAGCTACCGTCAGATGTGACTAGACGGCATTGGCCTTGGGGGGAAAGCACTAAGAGAACAAGGACGCTTAGTAGGGAAGAGAGATAGCTACCGTCAGAAGTGACTAGACGGCATTGGCCTTGGGGGGAAAGCACTAAGAGAACAAGGACACTTAGTAGGGAAGAGAGGGTCCAGAGAAGAGATATTGGACTAGACGGGAATTTCTTAGTTCATTATCGCTTAATATGCTTAAGAGGTTGCCGCATGGTCCTATAGGAACCGGTCCCAACAAATCAACTAACCAATTAACTAATTGATAAAATCATCTTAAACAAATTGATAACAACTAAGATAAAATAAGATATGCTTTACATGCTGAACCAAGAGACTGGGCGGCCCACGTCCATAACAAATCCAGTTTAAGGAGGCACAAAATCAAGGCAACGAAAGTAGACTATGATAGCCATTTTAAACAAAAATGATGAATCAATTAACTTTCTCTCTCAAAACATTAATATAATGGGTAGAAGTGGAAAAATCAATAATGCTCAAGAACATTGGGGCAAAGCATATCACATCAGCAAAGGATTGCTACCAGAATGTGTATTGTTGGAAGCGAAGAACTGTTTCTCAAAATTAGAAATTCTCTGAATTTTCCAAACTGAAATTTCCCACATGCATACCTAAAGGCCTTTTCATTTAACATTGCCCAAAGGATTGGTCCACACGAATCACTGTTTAAGGAGGCACAAAATCAAGGCAAGAAAAAAAAAGACTATGATAGCCATTTTACACAAAAATGATGAACCAATTAACTTGATTTTTTTTAGAAAAACAAAATTGGCAATTCAACATTTATATGAAATTCCTTTAGAATTTACGCATTCCAAATGGCAATTCCTTTAGAAATTCCTTTAAAACAATATTAGTAATTCAACACTAATTTTCAGTGCTACAGTATTTTCAACAATTTTGTTTTATTTTAGAAGAAATATTTTTTATATTTTTTTAGAAAATCAGTTTTTTTTCTTTTTTTAGAGGTTTTTCTGAAAAATATTTTCTCTCTCTGTTAAAATTCCTACCTATCTCAGTATTGCCTTTCGCTCGTAGCAACACACGGGCTCGGCGGTGCAACTAGTTTATAAGTAGTAGTGATGCCTTAAGGTACCGTCTGTCTCGGCTCTTTACAGTCAAAACCAATGCCAATACTCCTCATTTCCTACAAGCAAGTCATTGCAAGTTCATCCTACAAGGGGAAATCGAGAATACACACAATAGCTAAGTAATTAAGCAGTATTTTTAAGCTAATTGATAATAACTAAGACAAACTAGATTGAGGCAGGCTCAAATTATTTGTTGTGCGTGATAGTAATGCCACATCAGTATCCAAGCCCTCGGTTTGTTCCTACCCAGTTTTGGCTCGTATTGTAACTTGGTAATGGTGTTGACGACGGGTGATGGTGAAGGCATGAGGGCCTTAGCATTGCCTGATGTCGACGTGATAGTAATGCCACATCAGTATCCAAGCCCTCGGTTTGTTAGCCGATGATGTGGAGCAGACCGCTTCAACAGCGGTGGCACATGTGTCGGAGGTGGTGGCAGTGGCAAGACAGATGGTGTAATTGGCCTAGAGCTAACTTTGGCTGCGTGGCACCAACGTGCGCAACAATATGCGCCTTCTCCAAGTGCGCAAGTGTCGGGTCGGTTGCTGCCATTGCTTTGATAATGTCAAGCTTATCAATAATGGCCATTGGTTGCACAGTCATGGAATCAGATCCCTCGCTACTGCTCTCTATGGAGGTTTGCACAACGCCTGCCTCTAATATCTAGTTGTCATGTACCTTGTATATGACGAGGACAACTACCGTCGAAGTGAATAGATGGCATTAGCCTTGGGGAAAAGCACAAAGAGAACAAGGACGTTTAGTACCTACCCACATAGTAATTAAGTATTTTTCCCAATATTATGTATTGTTGCAAACTGCCTATTCAGGTAAGCTCGTTTAGACAGTTCCAACTTGACAAATTCTCTCAAATGTTCTAGCCTACTAGCTAATTAAGTGCCCGTGCATTGTAGTGAAATCCTAAATTTTATATAAATAACAATATTTCACTTTAAAGAACCTCAAACTTTACATAAATAATAATATTTCCCTTTAAAGAACTCTAAACTTTACACAAATAGAAGCATTACTGTTCACAATTTCATAAAGAACTCTAAACTTTACACAAATAACTGTTCACAAATTTCACACATGTATACCTAACTGCTACCCAAAGGCTTTTTCATTTAACATTTATCTAGTGCCCACAGGTTTAGTCCACACGTATCACTGTTTAAGGAGGCACAAAATCAAGGCAAGGAAAGTAGACTATGATAGCCATTTTAAACAAAAATGATGAATCAATTAACTTTCTCTCTCAAAACATTAATATAATGGGTAGAAGTGGAAAAATCAATAATGCTCAAGAACATTGGGGCAAAGCATATCACATCAGCAAAGGATTGCTACCAGAATGTGTATTGTTGGAAGCGAAGAACTGTTTCTCAAAATTAGAAATTCTCTGAATTTTCCAAACTGAAATTTCCCACATGCATACCTAAAGGCTTTTTCATTTAACATTTATATAGTGCCCAAAGGATTGGTCCACACGAATCACTGTTTAAGAAGGCACAAAATGAAGGCAAGAAAAAATAAGACTATGATAGATATTTTACACAAAAATGATGAACCAATTAACTTGATTTTTTTTAGGAAAAAAAATTGGCAATTCAACATTTATATGAAATTTCTTTAGAATTTACGCATTCCAATGGCAATTCCTTTAAAACAATATTAGTAATTCAACACTAATTTTCAGTCTACAGTATTTTCAACAATTTTGTTTTATTTTAGAAGAAATATTTTTTTAGAAAATCATTTTTTTCTTTTTTAGAGGTTTTTCTGAAAAAATATTTCCTCTCTGTTAAAATTCCTACCTATCTCAGTATTGCCTTCTGCTCGTAGCAACACACGGGCTCGGCGGTGCAACTAGTTTATAAGTAGTAGAGATGCCTTAAGGTACCGTCTGTCTCGGCTCTTTACAGTCAAAACCAATGCCAATACTCCTCATTTCCTACAAGTCATTGCAAGTTCATCCTGCAAGGGGAAATCGAGAATACACACAATAACTACCTACATTTGATTCTTTTTTTATATGACCCTCGTTTGATTCTGATTAGGAGATTGGGGCTGAAACTCATGATCTCAACCAATACAACATTGTGCTCTACCATTAAGCCAAGTGTCCAAGTTCATCTCACATGGAAAACAAGGCCATACCCGACGCCAATCTTTGTTAGCACAAACGACCATATGTCCATATCAAATGATCATCTCTTATAAGCTCCTAACGCCGTAGACCATCTCTAATTTTTCTATGGTCACCTTTCATCAGGGTTTGAAAACCCAAAACGATACAAAAACCACTACTAGGCCTTTTCTGGTTTTGTAGGCGATTTTTGACCTCTTTTTAAGACAAAAAAGGTCAAGCTTTCCCCTAAAATTTGGATTTGAGTTTTGTAAGATTGGATATTTATGGCATATCTAACAAAAGCATAAATGTGCTTATCAGGGCTAAAATGGGGATGGTGTCACCCAGGCACGGCATATCGCCTGATGCAGGCGAGAATATTAACTAAAACAGCAGGATCTATTGCTGTTTTCTTTGAAAATGAAAACAAATTGTTCAGGGAACTACATCCCGAAATGGAATAAGCTCTGATCCAAAAGGGAAAACACGTCCTCATGTGTGTGTGTGTGTGTGCTCTCTTCTATAATTATCAGAGGCCTCACGAGATCCTCAACTGAAATTTTCGTCTTTCTGAGAAAGCGACTCTTGTATCAGTCAAAAATTTCCACGGTATTATTTCCAGACAAGCACAAAACAGTTGGCGGTTGTAGGTTGGGATTGGTACAAGGAATTATATGTCGAGGAGCAACCTCCGTGGGTCTTCAACCACGTCCTTTATGCGGCGCAGGAAGAAAACAGCCTCTCTGCCATCAATCAACCTGTGGTCGTATGTCAGCGCGAGGTACATCATCGGCCTTGCGACGATGTTGCCATCCACAACCACAGGTCGTTGCACAATGGAATGCATCCCAAGAATCGCTGACTGCATTAGACGAAATTTGTGTTTCAGATGAATAGATATCTTCCTGCTATGGAATGTACTGAAGAGAGCTTCATGAGTGCCAGAAAAGAATAGCAGTACCTGTGGGGGTTGATGATAGGCGTGCTGATAAGGCTTCCATAGACACCACCATTGGATATGGTGAATGTTCCTCCTGCCATCTCGTCAATTGACAGTGCACCCTCATTAGCTTTCTTTGCAAGGTTGTTTATCCTTCTCAATGTCAGCAAAGTTCATGGTGTCGGTATCTCGGATAACAGGCACCACAAGACCCTAATTGGAGATTTACATGACAGTGAGATAAATAAACAAAAAAGATAGGAAAATATTCAGATTCAGCACATGACAGATATGTATTATATGTATCATAGTACCTTAGAAGTACCAACAGCAACACTGACATCAACGTAGTCTCTGTATATGATATCATCACCATCGATGACAGCATTGACAATTGGCTGGTTTTGAAGTGCAGAAACAGCAGCCTACCAAAGCAAATGGAATTAGCACAACTGAATGAATTAATAAAATTACCAAGCTACAGTTCAGCAATGCATAGAACTCGTCAGTACCTTGACAAAACAAGACATCAGACCCAATTTGACACCATGCTTGGTGACAAACTCATCCTTATAATCAGACCGTAGCTTCATCAAATTGGTCCTGCATAGTAATATCTAACAGTAAGGAGACAAACAATACAGCTTATCTAGCTGAGTTTTTAGGAACACAAGTGGCATGCAAGAAAAATATTACTAAAGTTTTTATGTGAAAAAGGAAAATAACTAGGGTGAATCATGTACTAATAATAATCCATTCATTCACAACAAAAATTGTTACCCTTTGATCAGTGCCTGTGGGGAAAAATAAAATTCTATGGGGACCCATACATTATTTAGTAATCATATATCCATGCTTGTTAAATAGTCACTTAACTGTCACTTAACAGTCACTTAAGTGGTAAGGTGGTCGGGAGGTCTTCGCCGAGCCGCGCTTGCGGAGGGGACTATGGCATACGCCACGGCCATGTCATTGAGGCATCACTGAGGCATTGTGACAGTATGAGGCGGATGCCATAGATGACTGAGAGGGGGTGTTGGATGTATGTGTGGGGAGGGGGGTGATAAGGACCAGAACGCGAGGGGAATAAGTGCATATCGAGGCAAGCTTAAACAACGTGAGGAAGCAAGTGTCAGCGACGCGACTAGGCCTAGCGCCCACCCACCGCCGCAGACGCCTCCAACCAGGGTCTACCTCTTCTTCTGTTTCTGCTCCATCGCCAACGCCAGATCCAACTGGGATCCATCTTTTTGCTCTGGTCCACCGATGCTTCATTTACTCTAGTCACTGTCACCATCCCGATATTGTCCTCCCCCCGGCCTCCATCTCTTCTTCACTGGCCAGCTACGCTTGACGAGCGAACGGCCTTGTGCGCCCCAGTCGGTGACAGGTAATGCGAAGTCGCCGGGGCCAAGAGGCTGAGGCTTTGAAAAGCAGTTGGACGTCCCTGTAGAGAATATGAGAAAGACACCACACCACAGAAGGGGGGTGAGTCTCGTATATATATAGTCCAATAGGGCTTGGAGTACAAGTAAGCCAAGAATAAGACAAAAGAGGCTATACATTATCTAGCACCCGCTCTAGATCGCGTGGAGGATCCTGAACGCAAAGATCGGACCTAAAATCAAAACAGAGTACAAGCAAGCCTTTGGTCATGATGTCCGCAAGCTGATGTGATGAGGGTACGTGAAGCACGCGGACTTGCCCCAGCGCAACCTTCTCGCGGACGAAGTGAATGTCGATCTCGATAGGCTTCGTGCGACGATGATGGACCGAATTGGCTGTCATGTAGACAGCACTGACGTTGTCGCAGATATCGACGTCGCGAAGGAATCGAGATGTGAAGCTCGAAGCGACTTGCCGTAGCGCAACACTCTGCGATGCGTGAGCAATGGCACGACTTCGCGCATGAGCGGAGCTCGTCTGGCGCTTGAAGACCATGACACCGCATTGTCGCCAAGTAGACGCAGAGCGGAGGTGGAACGCCGAAGTCGGGCAGCTCCCAATCCGCGATCGGAATATGCGGTAAGAGATTGGACGCGGGCCGTGCTGTGAAGACCAACGGAGAGCGTACCTTCACATAGCGGAGAATGCGCTTGATCAAGCAGCGTGAGGCTCGCGCGATCATGCATGAACAAGCACACTGCGTATCGCGACGCCAAGTCGAGACGAGTCGCGTGAGGCCTTCAGAGAGTGCAGCAAGACTCGATACTCGAGCGTCGCAACAGGTCGCCGTCGATCGCGAAAGCTTGCATGAGTGTCGGCGAGTGGGTCGCCAGAGTGACACTCAGCCATGCCCGCTATGGAGGAGATCGGCCGCATCTTGTCAGTCGAGGAACGAGCCATCGGAAGAGCGCTGGCGAGATGCAGAAAGTGATGCAAAGCACCAAGGTCCATCATCGCGAACTTCGGAGTGAAGACAAGCGATGATGTCTTGTAGGAGAGCGTCGAGGCCGTCGGGACAATGTCGTCGACGTCTGAAGCATGTAGGCAATATTGTCTCCATCTTTGTAAACAAAGAGATGTGTCGGAGGTCTGGCCGAGATGTCGAATGTAGGTGGCGCTATTGGTACCATGCAGGAGCACCTGGACCATATAAAGATTTACGTAACAAGCGAGACATGGTTAGGGAGACGACGGATCGCAGCCGGAGCTGTTGGCGATAAACGATCTCGGCGATGGCCGTGAAGGAAGCGTTCTTCACGTCCAATCGGTGAATGGGCCACGCACGGGAGACCGCTATCTTGAGGGCGACACGAATAGTGGCACCTTGCAATGGATGAAAGTCTCGTCGTAGTCGACTGCCGTCTTCTTGGGAAAACGCGAACCACCAGCGTGCCTTGTGGCGAACAAGCGAACCATCGGAGTGGAATTTATGCTTGAAGACCCACTGTGACCACTGGCGCCATGAAGCGTGGGACAAGCGCCATGTCGCATGGCCCGCACGCTGATACTCATCGTTCTTCGCGGCAGCCAATTGGGATCGGAATGCTGTGATAGTTGGACGATCAGGGAGGCATGTGTGGTGGAAAGGGCCTTCGGGAGCGGGTGGCAGAGAGACTGCACGAGACCAGTGATGACGAAGGGCGTCAGGGCAACTGCTTCGGTGGCCAGGTCGCAGACGTGGCAGCGGAGGACCGTCCGTAGAAACGTCCTCCTGGATCCGAAGGCGGCGTGGTCGGTGGCGGTGGTGGTCTCGACCGTAGCGATCACGCAAGCGAGCGGAGATCCTAGGAAAGGGCGAGGCGGTCTGGCGCTGGCGAAGGATGTCGGCGATTCGAAGCGAAGTCACCCAAACGGTAGGTGCATCGCGGTGAGAAGCGCAAGAGCATGAGCGAAGCGACGCGTCGCTAGAAGGGATCGCGGCGCTCAACGTCCACAAGGGCGAGACTCTGCGATTGTGACGGGTGAGAGCCGTTCATCATCGATGACAAGAAATCCAAGAAGCTGGAGGAAGTGGGTGAGAAGCGACAAAAGAACGTGTTCATCAAAAATGGCGTGAGCGAAGATAATAACCGTTGAGTGGCGAGGTCGAAGCAGCGATATCCTTTGTGAAGGAGGGATAAGCAGAGGAGACACGAGGTCGACAGGGAGCAAGCTTATTTGTGGTGGTGGCGAGAGATTGGGATAGCACAAACTGACCAAAGACACGAAGATGCTCAAGGCGTGGAGGAGTCCGTGAAGAAGCTCAAAGGGTATGCGATTTTGAATTGTGGACTGACGGCCGGTTGGTGAGATAGGTGGCGATGCTAGTGCTTAGCTAATAAGCGGGGTGGCATGGAGGCTTGGAGTAAAAGAGTCGAATGGAATTGTTAATTGTGCAAAGGATGCGTTCAACTTTACGTTTTGAGGTGAAGTGTAGGGACAAGAAGTAGTAGCAATGCAGTCTGAAGCAAGGAAAGAGCTAGTTGCATTGTTAACAAACTCAGAACCATTGTCAGCCTGAAGACATTTAACAGGTAGACTGAATTGAGTGCGTGTATATTGGAAGAAATTAACAATGAGTTGGAACACCTCGGACTTGCGTTTCATGGGAAAAGTCTAGCAAAAATGACTAAAATTATCCAAAAAAACAAGATAGTATAAGCACCCGAGATACTAAGCCGTGAGGTCAAACATCACAGATGAACAAGCTCAAAAGGAGTAGAAGAACTAGAAAAAGAACTAGCAAAGGGTAGTCGGAAGTGTTTGCCAAGTTGAGGAGTGGCAAATGGAGCGATCTATGTTATTACATGACAAAAGTTTGTGTTTCCAAGGTAGCTAGGACGGCAGTCTTTGGATGACCAGGCTGGTGCCACGTGGAGGAGGCAGCGAGGTGGGCGTGGGCGATGGAAGAGGTAGTGGCGGCGGAATGGTGTAGAGATCGCCGTCACTAGCGCAGCGAAAAATCTCGCGTCGGGTCTGCAAATCCTTGACGGAAAACAATGGAACAACGATTATCACGAGTGAATTGGCCTTACGAGAGACAAGATTGCGAACAAGAGAGAACAACAAGAACGTTGTGGAGATGAAAATCGCATGGGAAGTAGGAAGAAGGAATGACCCCGAGCAACAACGGAAGAGAACGCCGTTGTCACCGGATGGAGATACGAAGGAGGAGACGAGAAGCGACATACCATCCGAAGATGTCATGTGCGAGTGGCGCCCGATGTCGAAACCGGGGTTGGAGCCACAGAGTTCATCTCGCTGGAGACCGCCACAGCTTGATGATCCGTTAGCGAGGTGTCTGGCCATCAGGAGATGACAATGGAGGTCTAGTGAGCGGTGTGAGCTCGAGGTAGGAACCGAGGCCGGGGAGGAGCGCCCATCTGGGTGCACCTATGGATTGAAGCACACCCAGGGACCGTAGGTCGCGCCACTTCTTCTTTATTGCTTGCACGCCATGGTCTTTGTCGTTCCTTGCCCTATGCGCACAACTGGTTTTGCGCGCAGGTCACGGTCCGCCTGGAGGTGTTAGCGGCTGGTGCTGGCGAAGAATCGCCGGTAGCTTGCAGAATGCAGTGCAAAGTGGAACCACCTCGGCGCGCAGAAGAAGCAGCGTTAGCGTTCTTAACCTCGGTGGCGGCGAAGCTCCTTGAGGATCGGCATGTTGCGTGCCTCGGCGAAGGCAGAGGTTTGGAGTTAGCGATGTCGTCGCGCGTGGTGGAAAGCGAGAGTTGAGGCGCGAGAGGTTGAGGACGAGTTGAGGACCGTGCGACACGAAGCCGACATCCCGTAGTCCGTCGGCGAGGACCTTCATCCGTGGCGATGAGTCGGAGGCGAAGATCACCTTGAGTCGGTGTGTGGAACTCGTGACTCAAGTAGGCACTTGGACTCTCATTGGCGGTGAAGATGGTGGAGATGGAGGACCAAAGATCGTCGCAGCATTTGATCTTTAGCCATGACGAGGTCGAGGGCGGTGTCTTGTAGATCAAATGACCCACTGCGAAGCAATGCATCTGCCTGACCCGCAGGTCGCGGAGGGAAGGCGGTGCCATCGATGCCGCGATGAGGCCGAACTTGCCGCATAGGACTTGAAGAACGTAGACCACTTGGTGTAGTTCGGGTTCTCCAACTCGGGTGATCGCACGTGGGCCTTGCGGAGACGTGGCGTAGGGGTTGAGGAAGGCAGAACTGTTGGAGGATGTGGCGGTGGGAGGCCATCTCGCAAAGGCTGCTATGGAGTTGAGCTCATGGCGGCAGCAGAGAGAGAGTGACGACGGGGAAAGGAATGGCGGGCGGAGGAGGAAGGCCGTGGTTGGGAGCGGAAGGAGGAGGAGGCCGTGACAGAGGCAAAGAAAGCAGGGAAAAAGCAGAGGAAAGGAGGGTGGCGGTGTGGGAAACCCTAGGACCCTAGGGTACCGGGAGGGCGGCGGGAGGAAACCCTAGGCTACCCAGACTCGATACCATGTAGAGAATAGGAGAAAGACACCCACACCATGAAGGGGGGTGAGTCTCGATATATATAGCCAATAGGGCTTGGAGTACAAGTAAGCCAAGAATAAGACAAAAGAGGCTATACATTATCTAGTCCCCACTGACGTCGTAAGCTAGCGAGGTCGAGGAGCAAGCAGTTGAGCCGTTGAGGGACGCGCCCCAAGACCAGGCCAGAGGAGGAGCGGACGGAGGGGGAGAGAAAAATCGAGATCGAGCACGATAGAAGATGTTAAAGTAGTAGCAGCAGATGTAGTAGCGATAGCAATAAAGTACAAGTAGAAGTAGGCAGATGGCGATAATGGATGGCAAGACGTTGTACACTAGTAGTAGTCTGTACAATTGACAACATGCTTATTTATGCTCTCTTTATTATAGTAGCAGTGACGCATCACCAAAATGGCAACCGATGTCTGAAAGTAAATGCAACTTCCGAGGCTTCATATGATCCAATGGGTGATCCAAAACAGAAGGCAAAGTTTTAACGATCCAGGATGAAAGTATGGCTTTTTGCCAGTTATTGGCAACCAAGATTTGGTCCAATGTTCCCTTTATGATAGGAAGGTAACGTGAGGAATCAAAAGGTTAAAGGTGCATCTTGTGGGTAGGTTGGGAGATGTCTAAAAATGTGCCAAGACTACAACAGCAATCACAAAAGAGATGCGGGAGACTTTGTTGAAGAACAAGAGGGAAAGACCACTCTTCATAGATAATGGAGAAGATAAAGATGTGAGTGTGACAGCAATCGGCAAGGAGTCCCAAGCCTTTGTTGTACAACCAAGTTCTAGGACAGCTGCCAAAGAAAGCAATATGCTCTTTAGTTCAAGTCCATTCCAGCACCAACGAAGGCAAAGGAGACCAAGGCAAAACTTCCTTGTCAACAATCCAAAGGGGACCTTCTTGGAGTCTGTTGATGTATCAAGTGAAACACATGATGCAATGATGCTTGCCGACTGACTAAAGAAGAGAATTGAGAGCATTGGAAAAGACAAGTTGTTCAAATTGTCATTGATAATGGTGTAAACTATAAGGCAGTGGGCAAACATATAATGGAGAGGATTCCTACGCTGTTTTGGCTCCCTTGTGCTGCACATTGCTTGGACCTTATGTTGGAAGACATTGGGAAGTTGAAGAAATTTAAGCCTATTGCACATGCCCGGCATGTCACCACATTTATTTACAGGCATGGCAGGCCTCCGTGGGTCTTCAACCACGTCCTTTATGCGGCGCAGGAAGAAAACAGCCTCTCTGCCATCAATCAACCTGTGGTCGTATGTCAGCGCGAGGTACATCATCGGCCTTGCGACGATGTTGCCATCCACAACCACAGGGCGTTGCACAATGGAATGCATCCCAAGAATCGCTGACTGCATTAGACGAAATTTGTGTTTCAGATGAATAGATATCTTCCTGCTATGGAATGTACTGAAGAGAGCTCCGCGAGTGCCAGAAAAGAATAGCAGTACCTGTGGGGGGTTGATGATAGGCGTGCTGATAAGGCTTCCATAGACACCACCATTGGATATGGTGAATGTTCCTCCTGCCATCTCGTCAATTGACAGTGCACCCTCATTAGCTTTCTTTGCAAGGTTGTTTATCCCCTTCTCAATGTCAGCAAAGTTCATGGTGTCGGTATCTCGGATAACAGGCACCACAAGACCCTAATTGGAGATTTACATGACAGTGAGATAAATAAACAAAAAAGATAGGAAAATATTCAGATTCAGCACATGACAGATATGTATTATATGTATCATAGTACCTTAGAAGTACCAACAGCAACACTGACATCAACGTAGTCTCTGTATATGATATCATCACCATCGATGACAGCATTGACAATTGGCTGGTTTTGAAGTGCAGAAACAGCAGCCTACCAAAGCAAATGGAATTAGCACAACTGAATGAATTAATAAAATTACCAAGCTACAGTTCAGCAATGCATAGAACTCGTCAGTACCTTGACAAAACAAGACATCAGACCCAATTTGACACCATGCTTGGTGACAAACTCATCCTTATAATCAGACCGTAGCTTCATCAAATTGGTCCTGCATAGTAATATCTAACAGTAAGGAGACAAACAATACAGCTTATCTAGCTGAGTTTTTTAGGAACACAAGTGGCATGCAAGAAAAAATATTACTAAAGTTTTTTATGTGAAAAAAAGGAAAATAACTAGGGTGAATCATGTACTAATAATAATCCATTCATTCACAACAAAAATTGTTACCCTTTGATCAGTGCCTGTGGGGAAAAATAAAATTCTATGGGGACCCATACATTATTTAGTAATCATATATCCATGCTTGTTAAATAGTCACTTAACTGTCACTTAACAGTCACTTAAGTGGTAAGGTGGTCGGGAGGGTCTTCGCCGAGCCGCGCCTTGCCGGAGGGGACTATGGCATACGCCTCACGGCCATGTCGTCATTGAGGCATCACTGAGGCATTGTGACAGTATGAGGCGGATGCCATAGATGACTGAGAGGGGGTGTTGGATGTATGTGTGGGGAGGGGGGTGATAAGGACCAGAACGCGAGGGGAATAAGTGCATATCGAGGCAAGCGAAACAACGTGAGGAAGCAAGTGTCAGCGACGCGACTAGGCCTAGCGCCTCCACCCACCGCCGCATCGCCTCCAACCAGGGTCTACCTCTTCTTCTGCTCTGCTCCATCGCCAACGCCAGATCCAACTGGGATCCATCTCTTTTGCTCTGGTCCACCGATGCTTCATTTACTCTAGTCACTGTCACCATCCCGATATTGTCCTCCCCGCCGGCCTCCATCTCTTCTTCACTGGCCAGCTACGTTGGACGAGCGAACGGCCTTGTGCGCCTCCCAGTCGGTGACAGGTAATGCGAAGTCGTCGGGGCCAAAGAGGCTGAGGCTTTGGAAAAGCAGTTGGACGTTCCCACTGCTGATGCGTAAGCTAGTGAGGTCGAGGGAGCAAGCAGTGGAGCCGTTGAGGGACGACGCCCCCAAGACCAGCACAGAGGAGGCGCGGACGGGGACAGGGAGAGAAAAATCGAGATCAGGGCACGATAGAAGATGTTAAAGTAGTAGCAGCAGTAGTAGTAGCGATAGCAATAGAAGTACAAGTAGAAGTAGGCAGTGGCAGAAGTAACAGTAGCAGCACTGTTGTACACTAGTAGTAGTACTGTACAATTGACAACATGCTTATTTATGCTCTCTTTATTATAGTAGCAGTGACGCATCACCAAAATGGCAACCGATGTCTGAAAGTAAATGCAACTTCCGAGGCTTCATATGATCCAATGGGTGATCCAAAACAGAAGGCAAAGTTTTAACGATCCAGGATGAAAGTATGGCTTTTTGCCAGTTATTGGCAACCAAGATTTGGTCCAATGTTCCCTTTATGATAGGAAGGTAACGTGAGGAATCAAAAGGTTAAAGGTGCATCTTGTGGGTAGGTTGGGAGATGTCTAAAAATGTGCCAAGACTACAACAGCAATCACAAAAGAGATGCAGGAGACTTTGTTGAAGAACAAGAGGGAAAGACCACTCTTCATAGATAATGGAGAAGATAAAGATGTGAGTGTGACAGCAATCGGCAAGGAGTCCCAAGCCTTTGTTGTACAACCAAGTTCTAGGACAGCTGCCAAAGAAAGCAATATGCTCTTTAGTTCAAGTCCATTCCAGCACCAACGAAGGCAAAGGAGACCAAGGCAAAACTTCCTTGTCAACAATCCAAAGGGGACCTTCTTGGAGTCTGTTGATGTATCAAGTGAAACACATGATGCAATGATGCTTGCCGACTGGCTAAAGAAGAGAATTGAGAGCATTGGAAAAGACAAGTTGTTCAAATTGTCATTGATAATGGTGTAAACTATAAGGCAGTGGGCAAACATCTAATGGAGAGGATTCCTACGCTGTTTTGGCTCCCCTTGTGCTGCACATTGCTTGGACCTTATGTTGGAAGACATAGGGAAGTTGAAGAAATTTAAGCCTATTGCACATGCCCGGCATGTCACCACATTTATTTACAGGCATGGCAGGCTTCTTAGTGCATGAGGGAGAAGACAGGTGGAATGGATCTTGTAAGACAAATAGCTACTATATTTGCCACAGCATTCCTTACTTTGCGGAGTTTGCACAAGCACAAAGATGCGTTGAGATATCTTTTTGTCAGCGACGATTGGACTCTGTCCAAATTGGCAAAGGCAAAGGCTGGAAAAAAGTGTATGACATTATTCTTTCTAACGAGTTCTAGAATTCAACTGAGGATTGCCTTAGAGCTTCACAACCACTTATTGTTGTGCTAAGGGTGGTTGATGGTGATGAGAAGCCCGCCATGCCAAAGGTTGCAGAATTCATGGTTCAAGCAAAGGAAAAGATCAATGCAGCCTACTCTACCCAAAACAAGAAAGTTTTGCTCAAGAGCATTATGAAAATTGTTGACCAACGTTGGGTGAAGCAAATGGACACCCCCATTATATGGAGCTACTCTCTATTTGAACTAGGGGAAATTCTTTCCCATCCAAAAGAAGAATGATGATGCATATGTTGGGGAGCTAAGAGGTTGTTTCATTGATGTGCTTGCAAGAATGGTAGAAGATGCCAATCTTTGAAACCAGATCGATAGGTAAGCCATTCTCTATGAGCACAATGCGGAGACATCTTTTCAAATAAAATGGCAAGCCATTCTCTATAAGCACCAACGCAAAGACATCTTTTCTCATAGAGTCCTAGTAAGTGTTTCTGATTTCAGAATATTAATTTCATTCCTAAATCCTAATATATGCATGTATTTGCAAGTTTAGTTGATTGGTGGTGTGCTTATGGTGGCTAAGCCATTGAGCTACAAAGATTTGCAAAGCGTACCGTTAAGTCTTTGTGCTTCATCATCCGGTTGAGAGCGAAATTGGAGTACCTTCGAAATTGTAAGTCAAGTTGATGAAGTGTTTAATTTTAACTCATTTTGTAGCTTCTTTGTGTTCATTCATTTCAATTTCAACAACAAGCCACTTATTCATTTTGTTTGCTTTGCTTGCCATTTGTAGATCCATACCAAGAAAAGAAACCGGTTAGAACACAAGAAATTGAATGATTTAGTCTATGTTGCGTACAATCGGAAGATGACAAGTAGGTTTCAAAAGTGACGCGTGGAAGGGAGCAAAAGTTATGACCCTTTTATTATAGAAGAGTTGATTGGGATAGTAAATGGGTTTGACCCATTCGTCGAACCACTCAAGGTGGTAGTGGGTCTGACCTTACATAGACCATGTTGATGAAGTAGTTGATGCATCATGCGAGCTTCAAGGTCAAAGTGTTCCTAGGAGAGGTAATGGCGAGACTTTGACCAACACTCGGCGTGCAAGATCTGCACCAAGGGTGGTTGAAGAAGAGAGGCCACACTCTGATTCGAGCAATGAAGAGGAAGATGAAGAAGAGATCGTGGTTGATGACAACAATGTGGATGATTATGGCGATGCTCCAACCGACGCTATCGATGATGGTGAAGAAGAGAACATGGATGCTACTAACAATTTAAATGATTTCGAGATGGATGATTTTTGAAAGATGAGAGAGTTGGACTTTTGTTATTTTGTGGACTTATGTTATGCCATTAGGCATTAGACTCTTAAGCTTGTGGAATGTGGAGACTTATGTTATGCCATTAGGCATTAGACCCTAAGCTTGTGGAACAAGGACTTATATTATTGTTGTGGACTTATGCTGGTTGTCGCTCATAGTTCATGTAATCATATATTTAATTCTCAATTCTTTACTTCATTGCTGTCCTATTTTCATGCCGCTTGTAGCTTGGGAGAAGGGAAGACAGGAGAGATTATCATACAGGTATGTCACTAATCCATATTTACTCAATTAACTGAAATTTTGGAACATGAATTATTGTAATGTTTTGTAACAAGTTACACGTTGGAACTTCTAAGAGAGATGTGTGCTATGCGGTAGAAAATAAATTGGACGGAGGATAAGTGCTACATGGGCTCAAGAACAGGCAATATCAAGGTATGCATGACCTACAAAATTGCTTATTTGTTTTTTACTATATTAGGTTAGGATACGTACGGCACCACCTTGCCGTGCGCCTTAAGCGCTTTAGCAGTAAAAAGGTGGTGAATCGCCACGCCTCACCTTATCGCTTTAATAACCTTGCATATATTACGATGTACCTTAACACAATATATTGTTAACTGTTAGGATGGCTTGGTAATTCTTACGAACTCCTCAAATATGGTACATGATCATCAGTAACCGTATATTGCCATCTATGCTAACAGAATGTGTTGTTAACAGCCAATATGCTGGGGCAAATCTTAAAACTCCTCAAGATATGCTAGATAGGATCTAAATGTCACCGTGTCAATAGCTGTGTAATAAAGCAAGCACATTTTATGGGTGATGATAGGAGAAAACACAAAGATAAGACAACTGGAAAGGAATATCAAAACTATGTAAACTATCGTTTTATTAAAATAGCAAAAGGACTACTGATACACTTACATGTCAACTTCATTAAATGTGGTCAGCATTGCAAAGGTGTTCTGAGAATCCTTCAGACGGTTTGCAACACGCTTCCTGAGCCTTGGCATTGGCACCTGGAATTATCATGTTTAAGATGTGCTTGTCCCTCTAAAATATGATGGATGCAACATTTTGTCGATGATGATTGGCCTTACCCGTCGCTCTCGTTCTTTTGGAGGGAGCTGTGGTTCTGTAGGGGAGGTTTTTGGTGTAGCAGTAGTTGGCTTTGGTGCTTGCATCTTGGGAGGTTCTACTTTTGGTGATTTCTCTTCTGCTTTTGATGATTTCTGCTCTACTTTTGGTGGAGAGGTTTCTTTCTGGGTTGTATCCTCAGACGGAGCAACATGTGTTTCAGTGGGTGTCGCAGACTTTGATATGATAGCAACTTGGGTGCCTGGAGTAACTGTATCACCTTCACTAGCAACGAACTGGAAAGCAACGGCCAACAGCAGCAGTGTCAGAAAAATAGCAATACTGCTAACAGCTCAAGCAGAGGTAAACTATGATAATGAAAGCAGAAAAGGAAGCTAAAGAACACAACACTGTTCACCTTTTCAATAACACCAGCTTCAGGACTAGCAACGTCGATAGTAACCTGAAATGCAGAAAGGAAAAAATCCATTTTAAATGAGCATTCACAAGTGTTATATCCACATGTGGTCAAATAGAATCTGAACTCCAAAGTGAGGGAACCGATGCCTTATCGGTTTCAATCTGTGCTATGGGTTCATCAGCCTCAACTCTGTCACCAGGTTCTGTATTTGCACAAAGGTTAATAGTGAATCGAACGACCTTGATTACACACACACATACAGAAAGAGAGAGAGAGAGAGCATACTCTTCAAGAAGTTAGCAAGAGTTCCATCAGTTACAGATTCACCCATGAAGGGCACAACAGCTTCGACCTTGTCTCCTGCAGAACGGAAAAAAAAAGAGTTGATAAGCACATAACAAGGAGCAAATTTATAAAACATTATCTGCCTCAAAAAAGCTACTGTAGTTTACCATTGTCTGATGCAAATGACCTACTCCAAAGTTGGTATGGAGAGGCATTTGGCAAGTAATAAGGCCTACAAAATTCAATTAGAGGCAACCAATTAGTGCATGTATCAACAGGACAAAATTCAAATATGTAACAACGTGTCAACTGAACAGATTGAAGGCATCCGTATAAGTTTGTAAAGCATACAATGAAGTGTATAGCCTGATACTTACCTCGTAACCTTTGAGCTTTGGGAACCAACTGGAATAAAAGCTGAAGAAAGCACCCAGATATTAGAGTTGAAGTTAGTAACCACTAGCCAGGATTTAAAATAGCAGTTGTCAAACTAATAACCTGAAAGTCGACTGCTGTAGTTTCTGATATGTGTAGAACTCCTCAGGAGGCATAGTGTCTGCAAGTAAATTATAATGGTGAGCAAGGATAAAAAAAACTGTAAGGAAGTACCCAATGCCAAGAAACTTTATATTCTATATAAACCTGCAGAATTAAATACAACCTTGTATATGATGTATTGGTACACACGTGAACTCACAAGGTATGAAGATAATAGTAAAAGATTAGACTACAGCTGCCAAGAACTGTTGGTGAACTATTTCGAAATGAACAAAGTGTAAACCAGTAGCAGGAACATAGATAGGTTGGCAGAGTGGAACAGTTCGTGAGCTCGGTTTTGCAACTTTTCAAGCAGTCATAGTGTGATACCTTAAACATATTACATTTTTTTACCCAAAAATATCAGCACAAATATATGAAGTTGCACGTATTTTGCAAAAAAAAACCTCGCATATGCTCCCACCGAACTGAGAATTGTCCTGAAGACACATAATCAGAAGCAGCCGCTGCACTGCTATGTTTTTTTTTTTGTTTTTGTGCATCAGCTGGAACTAGCTGCTGCCTGGCTCTGGTCTCCTTTCCATGCCCCACCCTCCCTCCCTCTCAAGTCTCAACCAGACAGCAGGCACTGTGTCCCGCTCCCTCTCCCTCCAGCAATCACAGGATTAGCCATCTCAAAAGATCGATGAAAGTTTCAGAAACCAAAATCTTGCTGCTGGTGTATGTGGTGCTTGTCATGGAAATCATAAGTCATAACACAAACAGTTGGTACAAGATGATCGATTGATCCAGGTGCTTGTTTGGTAGATATGATTTTTTTTTTTGTTGGGTGTGATATGTTTGGTACTTGTTTGCCGATTGGCATATATGCCAAATCATTGTACATATTAATATGCCTATAACAGCATTCTTAAGTTGCCAAACCGCATTTTACTATAGCATGGGTTGACCGCTCACTTGCTCGCTAACCTAATACCGCTATTGAGCACACTGTAGCTGAGTGTCTAGATCTTGTTAAATGCACACCGAAATGGGCCCTAGTATGAGTGTATGACCAAAGAGCAGCATAGCATAAACCAAGACAAGCACAAACTACTTTTCATCAACAGATCTTACTTAATCAGCAGCATGACACAAACAGCTGAGTGTCTAGGTTTTCTATTTGGTGGCGGGAACAAGACAAAAGTAAACAATCATGGCACAATTATTCAAGGCTCCCTAAGGTTTACAAAGCAAGAGCACATGATGGAACCCTAACCGGCGCAACCCCCACCCCCCCTAAATATTTACCCTTCCTCTCCGAATCACGCCGAGCGCCCCCCAAACCGCATCAGGCAAACCTTATGCGATGCAACAATAATTTCCCCCAAACTCAATCAGAGACCCCGCATCATCCGAGCACACCAGTCCGAGAAAAACAAACATTAAACGCATCGGGGCACCAATCGAAGCATCGAACCACACCGTAAACCCTAAAAACTTCTCTCCCGGATAATGGGGAGCAAAAACTAGCTGCCATGGCAAATCACAAACTCGTACACGGAGAGAGAGAGAGAGAGGGGGCAGGGCGGGGCGTTACAGGGTTGAAGCGGCGGAGGAGGCGAGAGGCGATGCGGGACGCCATTCGCCAGGGTCACGGCGGCGAGCGGAAGAAGAACACCACCGCGTTGAGATCGGATTTGACTTGATTTGGTTTTGATCTCTCGCGAATGGGGGCGGAGCGGAGGTGTAAAATAACGAGGTGCGGAAAATGATCGCGTCTCCTGTCCCCACCCACCAGCAGCCCAGTGGGCCCTTCCTGTTGCCCTTTTCCATTCACTTTCTTTGACCACGTGTACATTCTGACCAACCGTCCTATATAGGTCCATTCTTTTTATTTTCTGTATAGTTTCTACTTTAAAAAGTAGATCGACTGTAGAGAATTCTAAACAGTCTTATAATCAGAAACTATTCTCTACATAGAATCAAAATTCAACTAAAATCTGATTCTCGCTGGCCTGATCCGAAATCTAGAAATTACAGTTAGTCCAGACCAATTTTCTCATAATCAAAAGCAGCTTCTTTTATAACTCAGAATCTAGAAACTGAAACTAAGGGGTCATAGTCATTTTCAAGGGTTTTGGCTTATTTGGTCCCAGTGCCATTTTTCCTATGTTTAGTATTAGATCCAACGAAATTATAAATCTAATTATTTTATTGATCATAGAAGCGGCAATTGGTGATACGTGTTTGACACATGTCTTCTGCTAGTCCTTGTGTGGTCTGAAAAGATATTAGATTTGTAATTTTATTTAAACAAAAGTAAAAAAAAATGATATGCATAGAACCAAACTGACAAAGGCTACTCATTTTCAGGGTTGTCCTAGCAGAAAATCCATACAAATATGGTTGCTAGAATCCAATCATCCGACAAAGAGAGAGGTGGCATTTGTCACCTGGATAAGCCAGGTGTTTCATAACCAAAAAGAAAAAACTAACTCGAAGAAGGGTAGAAATTCTGACAAATCGTACGGTCGTCGTGAGTCTCCAGGGGCTCTCTTGGGCTCAAAAACTTCATGGTAAAAGCAATGCTACCCTGCTTTCTTTTCTAATATAAGTTTTATAAATTTTAACATAAGTGAAGGAATAAGTAATCGTTATCTATCATTTTTTATATTTTAATATTTATACAACTGTTAAAAAGAAAAGTACGAAAACATTCAAACTTCTCACATAGCTTGCCACCACATCGCAGAAGCACAAGCATGATTGTTGTTTCGTCCGCTACTCTCGACCGGGACGCGAGCCGCTTCCGAGAGCACGAGTACGCGGTCACCCTGTTCAACCCAAGCGGTGGGGCGGCAAGGGACGGGAGAGTGGCGTGACCAAACTCCTGGCCGAGGTTGCGAGCAGCATGCGCAAGCGGAGCTGAGCATCACGACGACATCGTCGCATGGGGAGCGACGAGCAGCTATACTGGATAGATCTGCGGGGTGCCGCCGTGCGCCCCGGCCGGAGCGCTCGCCTTGGCCATCAACAACGGCATCGCTAGGATTCAGGCGCCCAGCAGCGGCCCTACCCGTGCTTCTCTGACAGCGTTACTTAGGTCTCGTCTACCTAAGGTCCTAGGTTTTGATTCCATCCATCCACATAATTTTAGTTTAAATTTTTGGTACATTTATATGAATTCCAACCAGTAATGAACCTCACAACCAAAGCGCACAAGGTATATTTGTTTCTCCCTTTAATTGGATATAATACTGTCACACCCTAAAACTACCTAGGAATTTGGTTTTGGACAGAATTTGTATATCACCTACTTATGACCGAGGAAGAACGTTAGATAGATAAATATGGCCTATTAAATGATAAAAGAGTGTTGTAAACCATCAGCCCAAAATTTAAATTACAAATCAATAATTGAAAACCAACCTACAGGAAAGGCCTGAGTGCGGCTATGATCCTATATGCCATCGTTGCCGAAAGCAAAGGCGACCAAATGACGCTCTTCTTCCTCATCCTCTGAATAAACATCAACAAGCAAGGTAAGCACTCACTTTGACTATGTTGATCCCATTATGTCACTTATGTTATGTTGCTTTCAACAAATCTATGTATGTATGTGTTAGTTTCAGTAAATGTGCTATATTGTGGTATTAGTAGATATGACTCTCATTTTATGAAACTTTCTTAATAAATATTGACATCCTTGATAATCCTAAGTTAGGTTTAGACATCTAATAATGTGAATTCAGGTATATTCAAATATATAAATGCTATTCATTATAAATGAAAATATTTGACATAGTTAAAAGTTATTGATATATTGGTAAAAATAAAAATAAAACTATGGTTTAACACGAACGAGTTATAGCAATGGCCGGATGTGTGAGGGATGGACTTGCACGTAGCGTAAGGAGAGTGTTTTTGTCCGGTCAGATTAAAAACTGAACGTAATGTTGTATAATCCAAGAATATTAGTCTACCACAAGTGTTGGTATGAGATAGTATTGACCCCTTAAGTTACGTAGGTCTAGCTTTGCACATTGAAGACTATAGTAATAGGAGCAATCCGAAGAGGTTTGCTCGAAGGGGAGCCTACACCAAAGTGTTGAGAATAACGCTTATCTATACAATGGTGTACACCTCGCTATGGGAAGAAGTGGGGACTCAATAGGGATGGACTCTTGCGAGTACAATGATTGTATAAATATCTTCTTCCATCATAGTAAGGGTTTGTCGTCACTAGGCTAGTGCAAAGTTAAGTCTAGGTAATGTAAAGGTTTATGTCATAACCTCTTAGCCACACGTCAATGGAAGCATGAAAATAGCGGCAAAAAAGAGTTGGTCATGTTTTGTAGGTAAAGATATACACTTCTGTAGAGTGAAAAACTTTTCAAAAATCCATACCCGTGGTCATAGGAGACTTGGTGCACTGATACTGGTAAAATTTTTGATATTTTTCACAAAAGAATTGAATTAGAAATATTTGTTAGAGAGCCTTTGTTTTAGATTTTAAGTTAGGAATTGGCAAGGGAATAGTTCAGTATTTTTAATCATGGAGGATTGTGAGTTGTTATTTTTATACTTTCATACTTGTTATTTATATATTGGTCAAATTGCTCTTTCAAAATTCCATTTACAATATATTAGTTAATATTTATGTTCAATGTCATTTTATGCAAAATAAACCTAGTAGCTTTCCTCTTGACGTAGCCTACGTCACTGTATTTATATGATACATTACAAGTCATGTTAAGTACGAATGTACTCAACCTTGTTATTGTTAACATTCATTGGACGAAGGAATGGAAAATCCCAATGACACATTATGTACTGTAGGATATGGGGATTTCGCTTATGTATTTTTCTAGAAGTTTATCCTTGTTAGTTGCGTAAGGGTTGTGATGGATATACTAGGGACTTATGTATCTTCCGTTGTATTTTATTTTGTCTTGTAAAATCTTATTGTATAATTACCTTCTGCTTTTATATGTATAATATTGCATATAAATGTGCTATCAATATTGTAATGCGTACTAGTCACTAATCATAGGACCGGTACTGGTCCTTGCAAATACTAGCCAGTGGCACAATGCGCAGTGCATAGCAAACTAGTAACTTACTGCAGCAACTAATTACGTATGCTCTGTATTAATTTCGGTAAAATGCCATCAAGTAACATTTTTTAGCCTGACTATTTGGATTTTATATAGGAAGTGAGAGAAGTGATTAGAGTGATTGGCTGACGAAAAGTGACTAAAATTCACTTGTTGAATACACAACCTTATTTTCAATTTTTATATTGGATCAGCACCCATTCATATGGCACGTCAACCTTGTGAGACATAGCCATGTAAGTTAACCATAAGGTTATTCAATTAGTTTTATTTAATACATTGAGTCTTTTATTATTTACCACTATGTATGATTATGATATTCATCTATGTTAAGCCTGTGTGCACTGGTATGATCCTAGACTAGTGCGATATACACAGAGGGTCCGGATTTGCATATTTACGTCCCGACAAAGGACACAACTACCTCAAATTACTTCAGCAAGATGAAGAACTTGGCAAATATATTGGCATCGATTGGCAATCCTCTTCAAGAAGAGATCATGTCCTATATCCTGGCTGGACTTGGAGATGACTATGATTCTCTAGTCACATCAATTTCAACCTGGCCAAAGCCAATCACATACAGATTTGTATGCTCATCTCATCAGTTATGAGTTAAGGAAGGAGCACATCAATGCGATGTCTTCAACATACGATGTTATCAGAACATTTTTAGCAAACAATGTGACCAGATTCAACCAAAGAAACAATCAAAATAACTCTGGATTGTGTGGCAGAGAGACACGATCGTGGAGATGGTCATAGGAATCGTGGTGGTGGATGTTCTAGCAACAACTACAACAATCGTCCTACTTGCCAAGTATGTGGTAAGCATGGTCATGATGCCTTAAAGTGTTATCACCACTTTGATCATAACTATTCAAGCGAAGATCAGTGAGTTGTTGCTTTTGCCTTAACCAACTATATGGTGGACACCAACTGGTATGCTGATACTGGAGCCAAAGATCACCTCACGAATGACCTAGATAGGCTTACGATGAAGGAACGCTACAAAGGAAATGATCAGGTGCAAGTTGCTAATGCGTCAGGTATGCCAATTTCTTATTTCGGTCATAGTATTGTTGCTGTTTAAATGGTTCCCTAATCCTCAAAGATATCCTTTGTGTCACTAAAGCCACCAAGCATATCCTTTGTGTCACTAAAGCCACCAAGCATCTTTTGTCTGTCCATAAATTCTTTGTTGACAATGACGCATTATTTGAATTTCATCCAAATGTGTTCTTTGTCAAGGATCAAATTACGAAGAAGGTGCTTCTCCAAGGAAAATGTGAGAGAGGGTTGTATCCATTGCCTACCACTCCTCAATCATGTCAATCCTTGTCTACTATCAAAATCAGCAAAGAAAAGTGGCATCAAATGATGTCATCTTGCCTCGTCCCTAGTTCAATCCATATTACATCAAAATAAACTTCCTAGTCTGTCCAATAAAGATTTTTTTGTTTGTGGTGCCTGTCAACAATCAAAAAGTCATCAACTTTCATATAGTTCAAGTCATGTAACTAGTTCTCCTTTAAAATTAGTTTATTCCAATGTTTGGGGCCCTACCTGTACTTCTATCAATGGATTTAAATACTATGTCAGTTTTGTGGATGACTTTAGTTGATTCATTAGGATCTATATGCTAAAATAGAAATCTGATGTTGAGCAAGTGTTTCTCAAATTTCAAAATTATGTTGAGAGGTTGTTAAACACAAAAAATCAAAACTGTTCAATCTGATTGGGAGGCGAATTTCAAAAGCTGAATAAATTTTTTGGTAAAATTAGAATCGCTCACCAGGTTTCTTGTCCTGATACCCACCAACAAAATGGCATTGTAGAAAGGAAACATTGGCATCTTGTTGAGACAAGCCTGGCATTGCTGGCTCATGCATGCATGCTGATAAGATTCAGGGATGAAGCATTCCTTACTACTACTACCTCATTAACATGCTTCCCGTGTTATTGGCAATGCTATCCCTCTCACTCGTCTTCTCGAAGTTCAACCAATTATCTTAAGCTCCGAATTTTTGGGTGTGCTTGCTGGCCTATTCTCCATCCTTACAATGCTTGCAAGCTAGATTTTCAATCTCAACAATGTGTTTTTGTAGGTTATAGCAATATACACAAAGGTTACAAATGTTTACACAAATCTCATGTGATAAGGCATCGAAAAAATTGATTTAACAACAACTTTCAGCAGACTTCGCTGTTAAAGATTTGGGAAAACTAAGTTACTTCCTTGGTATTGAGGCAACTTATGTGAACAAAGGTATACTGTTAACTCAACAAAAGTATATCAATAACCTGCTAAAGAGAGCTAATATGAGTAGTTGCAAGCCGTTGTATACTCCAATGAATACTTCAGAGAAACTTTCTAAGAACCAGGGTAATGTTCTATCTAAGAAGGAAGTATTCCAGTATAGAAGAATAGTTGGTGCCTTACAACATTTAACTTTGATAAGACCTGATATTTCCTTTGTTGTCAATAAAGTTTGTTAGTTTCTTTAGAGTCCTACTGATGGTCACTGGAATGTAGTAAAGAGGATCTCAAGATATATCAGAGAGACATCTTCAGTTGGTCTGCATATTCAGAGTTCATCTTCTACATATGTTGCTAAGTGCTTCCTCTGATGCCGACTGAGTAGGGTGTCTAAATGATCGATGGTCAATAGGACTGTTTGCTATTTACCTTGGACTAAATCTTATCTTTTGGAGTTCTAGAAAACAACCTACAGTGTCTAGATTGAGTATTGAGGCAAAATATAAGGCAAGGCTAATGCAACTGCTAAGGTAATTTGTCTTCAATCAATTTTGAAGGAGCTAAATGTTTTTCAGTCTAGAGCACCTTGTTTATGGTGTGACACCCTTTGAGCAACATATTTAACTGCCAATCCTATTTTCCATGCATGCACAAACATGTTGAGGTGGATTTTCATTTTTTTCAAGAAAGAGTTGCACTTGGAGCATTGGAAATAAGGTTTGTGTCCTCAACGGATCAAGTCACTAACATTTTTACCGAGGCATTGCCGAAGCATACTTTTGATCGTCTGTTACACAGCTTAAATATGATGGTTAGAAGTTTAGATTGAGGGGGACTTTTAAAGAAACAATATCTGTCTTCATAGTTGTTGTAATCGACCTAGATACAGACTGTCTTATCTCTGTTTTTCGGTTTATCTATTTTCGATAGTTACTGTATCAAATCAGGCCGGTAGTTAGTTTTTGAGAATTGATCTATAATCAGCTATATACATTGTAATACTATAAATACAAGGACTGAATAACCCAGAGATTCAACTCGGCAAATACCAAATCTTTTCAGATAGGTCGCGCACTCCAGCCAAAATCCATAGAGTGCCCTACAGGATGATGGAGTGTCTGCTGCATAGTTACCGGATTCATTGTAAACTCCCATGAATTGCGAACTGGTCTCTTTGAACCTGAACCAATTTCATCTACGAGGTTCATATTCACAATAGAAGAACCCCAAATTCTCGTACAACGACTTAGACAAATCGCTTTTCTGGTAAGTATGGTCTAGATAGAAACCACCACTCCTGCAACTCACCATTTTGAGAAGGTATTAATACCAGTAAACCTGACCACGTAAGAGCTGAAAACAAACCAAGTGTGATACCGAGCAGGAGATAAATAGATGATCAGTCATTTTCAGTTCCTGTAGGTAGAGTGGACAGCATCCATGATCGTGTAAATGGTAAACCTTTGCATTGAAGTCGGTCCGCTGTCCAACATCTCTGTTGAATTGTGAGGCATAGAAAAAAATTGCCTTTCATAATGATGTGGTGATCAAGGTGTTTCTAATCGATCATCGTGAGGATGGCCCAGAAAAATGATGGAATTCCGGAGAGGAATTGTAATTGCCACTTGAAGAATCTAGAACGTGCACAACTGGAGAGGGAACCGCTAGCTCACTGATGCAAAATTCAACACGAAACCACAGGTAACAGACAAGACTACACTACCTATTTCATCTTGATATACAGAATCGGGTCCCTTGATTTACATCTGAGGCTTTGGGATTTCAATCTGGAGTGCTTAAAGATGTTGTAAAACATAGTCGTTCACCCACAATTAATCAACAGCACGTCAACAAAATCACAATAACAAAATGTATAGAGCACACACAAAGTAGGGGGTAAAGTTCTCTCTCTTTATTAGATTGATTTTTTGTACAAAGAGATATCCAATATATAGCAAAGCCAATTGTAGATAGATTCGGATTCACTCACCAATAGATAGAGTTCTTCCATACTTGGATTAGGATTCTATCCATATCATAACACTCCCCTTTGGGTGAATACCGTATAATGCACATTTCTTGTTAAAAACTCTTCCCAAAAACCCAATGAAAAAATGGGATGGAAAAAAGAGTACATTGTACTCACACTTCGTGTTACATTAGTTGCCTCATTAAAAACTTTCATGTGAAAAACTTCAGAAAAACTCACTAAGGGAAAAAGAGCACAATTTATAATCTTAAGGATAAAAAAATATGACATTCAGGATCATGCAAAAAGGGTCATGATTAAGGGATTTACTCTCTTAATCTATAAGTCATCTCATTGCAATGCTATTAACACATCTTTAAAAAATAGATTTTGGCAAGGACTTAATAAACAAATCTACTAGATTTTCACATGACTTAGCTTGTAGTATCTTTACCTCACCACTCTTTTGGAGTTCATGAGGATAGAAAAGATTTGAGGCAATATGCTTCGTGATATTACTCTTTACATAACCTATTTGCATTTGTGTAACACAATCAAAATTATCTCCATAGATAATGGTGGGGTCTCGATGGTATTAAGACTATATCAATTCTGGATATGGTTAATCACACGTCATAGTCAAACACACTCATGTGAGGCTTCATATAAAGATATAATATCTGAGTGGTTGGTAAAAGTAGCTACCAAGGTCTGCTTAAAAGACTGCCAAAAATAATTGAACCATCGCAGAGAAACACAAAACTAGTCTGATATTTGGCATTGTAGGGATCAAACAGATAGCCAGCATCCGTATATCCCACCATGGATAAGTCTTGGTTCTTCTGGAGAAACAATCCAAGATCTTAAGTACCTTGGAGATATCTAAGTAAAATCTTAACACCAACTCAATGTCTTCTTGCGTTGGGGTTGTATTGTGTCTTTCTAGCAAATTTATTGTGAACGCAATATCAGGCATTGTGGAATTTGCAAGGTACATAAGTGCTCCAATACCTCTTAAGTATGAAACTTCAGGTTCTAAAACTTCCTCATTTTCCATTCTCAGTCCAAAAATTGTCTTTATCCACTTCAGGATCTTACAACCATGGGGTTTTTAAAGGATGAGAATTATCTATATTAAATCTTTTTAGTACCTTCTTGGTATAGGTAGACACGTATACAAAAATTCCTTTTGAGAATACTCTAGCTGCAGGCTTGAGCAATTTTGGTTTTACCCAAATATTTCATCTCAAACTCCATCCTAAGGTAAGCACTTGCTTCTTTATCTCCTCTGTTGTTTCAATGATATTCAGATCATCAATAAGATAATGCACAATCTATTCTGAGATTTCTTATGAACACACAGGGATTATTATTATTATTTGAGTAACCCTTCTTCATGAGGAACTTACTAAGTCGGTTGTACCACATTCTCCCCGACTGTTTTAAACCATATAGCGATCTCTGCAGTTCGACGCTATACATGATGCAATTATTAGAATCTAGAATTTTAACTCTTTTAGGGATTCTAATATAAATATTCGTATCCAGTGACCCATATAAGTATGCAGTCACTACATCCATCAACTGCGTTGATAAGCTTAAGCTTACTGCCATTAATATTAAATTTTAAAACGTTATTCTACTCATTACAGGAGAATAGGTTTTATCATAATCGATACTGGATCTCTGTATGAACCCTTGTGCTACAAGCCTCACTTTATATCTCACCATCTGGAAATTTTTATTTCTCTTAAGGATGAAAAACCTATTTTGATCCTTTAGGGAATCAACAAGACCAAGAACTTTCCTCTTATTAAGCATTTTTTCACTTTCCAGTGTTAGATTATGTGTGCAAATATACGCTAGGATTATCATCTTCAGGATGTATCATTTCAGGGATGTTACCATCTCCAAGAAGGTTCACTTCAAAGATTTTCTCAACATCAGGTCGAGCTTCTTCCACTATCATGAGTAGTATTCTCATTTGTTCAGTTCTCTCCTTCTACGGATGTCTCCGCGGAATTGAGTCCCGTGCACCTAGAGGCCTGCCACTCTTTTTATCATGAGAGTTAAGAGTGGATTCAATTTTCTTCTGGACTATTTTCACTCTTTGCAGGTGCATATACTGCAGGTATATGAGATCTTTTCACTCCCTTATGATAAGTGAAGACATTTAGCGGATTATTAACTTATTTATTGTAGATTTATTATCCTTCAAACATCAAGCTCGGTCTTTTTAGTGCATAGATCTAAGGACTCGGTGTTCTTTAATGTGATACTTATGTCCCCCTAATGCCAAAAAATATCCTTAGTGCAATCAACGTATCGAGCCGTGTATAGATCCACTGTCATAGGCTCTAGGTGTTTAATAATTGACGGATATTCATATCCTACATAGATCCCTAACTTCTGGAGAGGTCCCATGGAGGTACCTGTGGTGGAGAGGTTGGCATGTATACAACACATCCAAATTTTTACAAATAGAAAATATTTGATTCTTAGCCACACACTATCTACAATTGGAAAATTTCAAGATATGCAGTTGGTCTGAGTTGAATTTATACCACAGCATTCAGCACTGCGTGGCCCTAATAGCTGGTGGGTAGCCTACTATTCTGCAAGAGTGGCCAAGTAATAAGTTTTATTCTTTTAATTTAATGACTCTGCAAGGCCATTTTGAGTGTGGACATGAGGTACGAGATGCTCTACATTAATTCCTAGAGCCATACAATAATCATTAAATGGCTTTAAGGTAAACTCACTAGTATTGTCCATTCAAATGGACTTGATCCTTTCTTCTAGAAAGTACGCTCTTAACTTAATAATTTGGGTAATTAATTTTGGCAGAAGCATGGTTCGTAGTAGATAAGAGACATACATAGGACCAGTTAGTAAAAGCATCTTATTAGTACCATAAAGTATTTGAAAGGGTCTGACAGGAGCTAAATGGGCCACATATATCATATTGAATTTTCTCTAAAAAATTCAGTGATTCTTCCCAATCATTTAGATAAGATCTAACTATGAGCTTTTCTATAGCACAAACAGGGCATTAGAAAGTTTTAGGTCTAGAAATGTATTTATGCTATGACTAGTAGAATTATTAATTGTTCTTCTCACTCATATTCAACTCAGAATAACCTAGTCGATCTGCTAGATCTTAAATATTTCTGGGTTTTCATCACAACACAAACTTCAGTTTTATATACATGCGTAGTATATAACCCGAAGGATAAGGTAGAAAGTTTTTCAACCACACATTTATTAAACCGATTAAACTTAGTGATGAGTACGTATTCTGTACCATCCTTATTTTCTCTCTCTCTATGGAAATGATTCAGACCAATTTTTTTAGAACTTAAGAGAGTACGACTAGACTAAAAGTATAATCTGGCATTCTTCTAGTGCCAACTATGAGAGTATTGCTTTCGGCGATAGTCACAATATTTCCAATTCACTTAGTATGGTACAACTATCTTCTAGACAGATTTTCTCCTCTGACATTAGATTATACTTTATTCTATATTAGAACTATGATTTAACAATAAAACAATTGTTGCATTAAGAACAAATTGTAGAATATAGAACAAACATAGCATAATTAATCAAATATTTGGGAAATAGGTATTTATTCAATTTTAAATAATAATCGCTTAATAGGAGCATAGACAAAATGCTCATTCAGGAACTAGAACTAAACTTATAAGGAATATGTGACATCGACTAGCAAAGTGAAGGAATACTTAGGAGACTAATTCAGGTCTCCATGTGAACTCCCTGAACTCAATAATTTCAAGAATCATATCATCAAACTTCTCAGCATCTAAGTCAACAAAAGGTTGAGCGCTGAAGTATGACACAACAATGTTTCCCTAGGTCTTATTGAGATTTCTCATGGATTGTATGTAAAGGCCTACCACATACTTCAGGATGAGATAGTTGCACAACCAATGGCTAGTGCATCCTTACATAAAGTAGGATTATGCAGGGGTTTGCTGTCTTGTTAGCTGAGTCTTGCTTCTAGAAGCCTCCTGGCCTTTTACCTTTACTTTTCCGCTATAGATTGCCTCTTGCCATATTTGATCTACCATTCTTCCACTTATCCCTTTTATTCCTTTGGTCCTTTCTGCGGCCATAGCTATTGCTAGCCTATTGAGCATTTACATGTGCTTCAAGTATTGCATGACTTCCATTAGGAAGTACGTAATGATTCTTCACTAGGAGTTTATCATATTTTTCTACTTCTAGCAAAATGCATATAAGCTCGAAGTATTTCTGATACTTGGCATGACGATACTATTATAGTAATATCTTTATATTGGGGTAGAAGGTGCATAATGTCTTGTTGATCATTTTAGTATCAATAACTTTCTGGTTACAAAATGTTAGTTCAATGACAAATTTGTACATGACAAAGTTATATGCAACCATAGCCTTTAAAATCCTGAAAGCACAGGAGAATCCATTTTCACTGTGCTTTTGGCAACAGGACGGATCTTTACTGGTTATGTATATTTTTCTTTCAGGGAATTGAAAAGTTCAGCTGGTCCTCTTCCATCAAATATTCGACCTTTAGGTCCGCATGAAGATGGTGCCTCAAGAAGTGCAGAGTCGCACACAAGATGACTTTGGGAAGAGTAGGGGTACTAGCTTCAGTCTAAGAAAATAGCTGCTCTAAAAAATAGAGCTATCAGATTAATCTCAGTATCCATTGCCTAGGTGAGATAAATGCTGCCATTTAGGGCAAGCTCGAAAAATTCCCTCTTTACGATGTCCAACATATCATATTTCTATTTATGCAAAATAACTTTTATTATTGGTAAAATCAATATATTGCATGCTCACTCTTAATCAGTAAAGCTTGGTCTATATCTATTTAGTAGATAATTATCTAAAATTTCTCAGAATTTTTCTAGCAATTTTCATAGTTTTCTGCCAATTATTCAAGTAATTTTTAGAATTACTAAATAACAGAAAAATAAATTTCAACATATATAGACATGGAATTATGCTAGGAAAATAAATCCAGATATATGGAGCTTTCAAATATGCTATATAAAATTTTCCTAGCATTTTTTCATAATTTTCTGTAATAGTTAAGCAATTTTTTGGAATTACTAAATAACAGAAAAAAAATTCTAGTACATATTAAACCTGGAATAAAGCCCAAAAAAATAAACCCAGGGGGTATGGAACTTCCAATGTGTGCTAAATGTCAATTGAACAATTTTACAGAAGTCCATATACCTAGAAAAGCTCATTTTTAGGATTTATCATCGATTTTCAGAATTTAATTACTATTTTGGGACTTACTGGAAACTTCAGGGTCCAGATAGAAATATTCTCATGGTCGACCATAATTAACCATAACTTTGGGGGTCAAAGCACAAAATCACCTTTTATTTTTTCTTTCCTGTCCGAAAAACGACCGGGCCTCCACGTGCATACGACGAGCGCACAGCGGGGACAGCACCTAGCAGGGGTGTAGGCGCCATGCGACAGTGGGCGCATGACGGGGATGGCGCCCAGCAAGGGCGCAGATACGGCCGAGCGGCAGGCACTGCTAACATAGCTGTTTTTAATGAACAGTAATAACAAAACCCCTAATTTTTAACTAGATTAAATAAGTAATCTAACCAATTAGGGAAATTAATCTACGAGATTAAAAAACTGTTCAGATGCAATTAACTTACGTGCCACGAACTTATGTATAGCTTGTAGTAGGTTTAATCACTTAATGCTAGTCAAATTCAATGCAGTATCGATTGATGCAGGCAAACGATCTTAATCGACCATGACGAGATTCAATTCGGATATTCTATCAAATCTTTCTTTCCTTTTTCTGCGCTATTCTCTTGTTGCTTTCCCTGTTCCTTTACACAACAGCTGCACAAGTTTCCTGTAGCCGCATAGGGGGGACTCGACTGATGCTCCTCCTGTATTCATGTGTCGCTTCTCATGCCGCACGGCATGAAGGGAATCTTCGTTGGTACTCTTTGGCTTGAATTTTTTATTTAATATTTATTTTAAATCTTTTTTCGAAAATAATCGACAAAAAAATTACAAAAATGGCCTCCAGTCACCCTAGTATGGGGCGATCACCCCATACTAGGGTGATAGGAGCCCAGGCTAACGGCTAATCCAACGGTTTGAAACGGCGAATGGTGACGTGGCACCGTTCGCCCAATAAGGGGGCGATCACCCGGGCTTGGGGCGACAGGCGCCATTTAAATACCGCATCGCTGAGCACTGTGCTCATTTCACCGGGCGAAGGAGAAGAGGAATCGAAGCGAAGAAGAAGGAGGAGAGGAGAGGAGAGGAAAGGAAAGAAAAGAGAGGAGAGGAAAATTAGGAAAAAAAAATCGTCGTTTTTGTGGAGGTAAGTTTGAGATTTTTATATGCAAATAATGTATTAGGCAATATTTAGAAATATAATGTAGAGATTTATTGTAGTAGGATTGTCTAGTATTTAGAAATATTAGGATTGTGTAGTATTTAGTATTTAGAAATGTAGAAAATTAATGTACTGAAAATATTAGGCAATATTTAGAAATTTAATGTAGTAGAATTGTGTAGTAGAAATTTTGTTATGCAAATAATGAATTAGACAATATTTAGAAATATAATGTGGTAGAAATTTAATATTATGATGAAACATGGTAGGCTAGCCATATGTTGCGCGGGTAATGTTCAAAAAATTGCGATGTAGAAATTAAAGGAAGTATGATATATCATGTACATATGCAGTTTTTAAGATTAAGACAAATTAATAATATATAGTAGTAATTCCGTAATGAAAAAATGAGTAGTCGAATTTCTTAGTATGATCACCATACGTTTTATATATAGTATTTTAGATAAATATTTAAAAATATGGTAAGCTAGCATATCGTACATTGTCAAGCACCGTGCTACATTAGAAATTAGTAGAGTAAAAAAAATTTGGAAATGTCAGGCACTGTTAGAAATTAGTAGAGAAAAAATTTGAAAATATAATGTAACATTTATATAGTAATGCATGATGCGGTTAGATGGACAAATGATGAATTTTTCGGTCTGACGTTGTAGGCAGCATGTCGGAGAAATTGTATTTCAAATATTTTATGGAGATGGGGAGATAGCACATGGGCCGGATGGAGTGGGTTTGTCAGCATTTTCAAGAGTCGTACGGGGCATATCTAGGCCGAGAGATAGAACATACAGGGCTTTGTTAGAGTGGATGTTTCGGATGTTCAATTTGGATGCCCAGACTGTTCGGCTGCGGGTTAGAGTAGTAGTAGGCCGTGCGCAACACTGTTTTTATGGAGAGTTGATTCCTATTAACGCCACATCATCATGGAGGAGCTATGTTGGGTTCGCTGTAGAACGGGGCTGACCGCTCATGTTGCTGGTACAGTGGTACCAGGTACCTTCATCGGTGTCGGAGGTTTGTAATGTCAGGGTAGATATTACGGAGGAGGGGAAGACAAATATGGAAGAATGCGATGATGAGGGTGGCGAGGGGATCGGGGGAGGTGAGCAGATAGTCGTGGAGGCGCGGGGGGTGGCCGATGAGGGGGAGGAGGTGGAGAACATAGTTGACTTGATGGAGGAGGAGGACCGTGCACTGTGCAGATGAGGAAGTCCCTGATGGCAAACACTCGGACGAGGAGGACAATACTCCTGAGGTGCCTGTCCCTGGTGCTGGACTAATTATAATTTCGAAGACCTAACAATGAATGAAGCGAATAGAGATGCATGGGAGTATCATGAGAACGAGGTCACGCAGGGGGCCATATATAAAGACAAGGAGGCTGTGATGGATGCAGTGAAGTACTGGTCAATGTCTTTTCGACGGCAATTCAGGGTAGTGAAGTCCAGCAAAAAAGAATATGACGTGAAGTGCGTAGTTGATTCGTGCCCATGATCGGTGCATGCATACAAGGGGAAGTGGAAGGACTACTGGAAATGTTCCATAGTGATGGAGCATAAATGCGAATTGGAGGAAGCGGACCAGGAACACCGCAATCTGTCGTTCACCTGGGTGGTAAATGTGTTTTATGGTCAGATCATGGACAATCCGCACCTGTAGCCTTGATCTATTATCAGAGCCGTGGAGGAGAGGTTTCAGTACAAGATTAGCTACGGAAAGACATGAAGAGCAAAAAGGACAGCTTTGCAAATACGGTTCGGGACGTACGAGGCTTCCTATGAGAATATTCCACACTTGCTCAGGGCAATATCACGTAAGA